>OX638067.1:15546417-16746417 GCA_951804385.1 Trifolium dubium
TATTGACCAATAATAATAATAATAATAATAATAATAATAATAATAATAATAATAACAATATAGTTATACATGATACAAATTAAACAATGTGAAAAATAATTATATTGAATGATATTTCATTGTGTGCGTAGCTCTTGTAATTTTTCAAAGATATTTTGCATCGATAATTCAATTATTTGATGTTAACTACCTAAATTTCATAATTGCTCGATTTTAGTCACCTAAATTTCAATTGTTTGATTTTGGCCCTTAAATTTATTGCGTTTTGCATTTCCTAACTCCGTTATCATTTATAAATAAAAATTACTTAAATGATATTTAAATAAATATACTAAATTATACAATATTTTGTTTATTGCTAAAATATTTTTGTTTTTCGAATAAAAAAAAGGGCTTACCTTAAGCAAAAAACAAAAAGAGATCAAAATTAATAGGTGAATTAAATGTAATTTTATATGATGTTTCATGGTGACACGTGAGAATATTTATTGCTTGATGACTAAGAGGAGAATATTTAAAAATATCTCAATAAGTGTTCCTTGCAAGGATCCCTACTTATCTGTTTGAAAGACACACTTTTTTTTAATTACAATAAAATATTCTACTTTAATAAAGAATATTATTGCAATTAATTAATTTTCTTTTTAATTTAGAATTCTAATTTCAACAATATTATTCCTTTTAAGATAAACCCTAATGACCATGTGTGAAATTTTTAATGAAAATCTAATTAATGTCTTATTCCTTCATGGACAATTTTTTACGTAATAATTTTGGAACCCTACTATTTTAGTTGCTTATTTTTAAAAAACAAAACATAAATTATAATAACATGATCAGATAAAATGTCAGTCACCATGTTAAACTTTATAGTGTAAATAAATTATTTTAATTGCTTTGGAACTCATTATTTCCTTACCTGAATGTTTATGTGCTTATTGTTTACCTATTTATTATCATTATTAAAAAATCAGTGAACTACCATATATAAAAAGCTTCGTCCAAGAAAAAAAGGTTTAAGTGTCTTTAACAAAAAAAATGCTATAGAAATTAAATGTGGAAACCAAAAATTTAGAAATCTTAAGGAAATCATAAAATGGTTAGATGTTTTTGGTTTAAAAATAAAATTACATAATTTTCCTTTATTTAAAGTAGTTTAAAAAATAAAGTATTGGAATTTTAGTAACAAACTAGTGGGAGGAGGTCTGTTAACTTCCTCCCACATGTTTTTAGGTGGGATATATATATATATATATATACTAACATTGTAAATACTATACAAATAAAGAGTTCAAAATAAAATCAACGATTTATCCTTCACATGTTACCAGACATTAAAAAAATAATCTAAATCAATAATACACAAAAATCACACTTAATATAAATAAAAGATACCTGTAAATGCATATAATATTATAAATTGGAAACAAAAGAAACAACATAAACATGAAAGTCTTTGAAATTCAAACCAAAATTATGATTAATTTATTTGATTTATCCATACATGCGTCATTATCAATAATATATAATATTAAAGCTAAGAATATAATATCAGAAAACTAACTAAATTATTTTAAAGCTTCAATAAATAAGCTAAAATCAAAATCTATAATATAAGTAAATATGATCAAATTCATAAGTTTAACTTATGTATGTATAGACCTATTCTTATTCATCTTCATAGAAAATTCTTCAAAACAAATGATGAGTCATGTGGTGGGTCATTGTGTGGGCGACTTGTTCTGCAGAAGTAGAAAATTCCATTGAACAAAAAAAACACACATTGCGTCTTGGATGTGGTGGTTATCTTCGAGGGGGTGGTTGTTGTTGGTGGGCTTCCCTACGATGGTTATCTAAAGTTAAAACAGATGAGCATTTTAAACCACATTGCTCACACCGTGTTTCAACTTCACAATGCCATCTTTGATGTGTAGTCAATGCACCGGCACTTTTGAAGCCTGTGCCACATTCAAAGCAAAAGTAAAAATACATCTTAACCAAAAAAAAAAGTAGAAATCAATGACTAAAAGTTATGTTGAAAAAATAAAGTGTTTATATTCCAATAACGACTGAGACAAAGACACTAACACACACACACACACATATATATATATATATATATTAAATAAAATTCATGGTTCTATTTTTAAATTAAACAATATATTTCTATATTGTTTAAAAATATAAATATATAATCATGTTCACATATATATATATATATATATATATATATATATATATATATATATATATATATATATATATATATATATATATAAAACTTAAATATTAACAATAATAAAAAAGGGATGTAAGAGATATTGACAAATAATAATAATAATAATAATAATAATAATAATAATAATAATAATTATAATAACAATATAGTTATACATGATACAAATTAAACAATGTGAAAAATAATTATATTGAATGATATTTCATTGTGTGCGTAGCTCTTGTTATTTTTCAAAGATATTTTGCATCGATAATTCAATTATTTGATGTTAACTACCTAAATTTCATAATTGCTTGATTTTAGTCACCTAAATTTCAATTGTTTGATTTTGGCCCTTAAATTTATTGCGTTTTGCATTTCTTAACTCCGTTATCTTTTTTAAATAAAAATTACTTAAATGATATTTAAATAAAATATACTTTTAAATATGTTTCTCACCTGTTTGTTTTCTTATAACTTTGACCAACCAAGATTTTTTTAGCAAAACTATTAATAGAAAGAAAAGAACTAATAAAAATAAAAGAACTAAAGAAGAAAATTGTTAGTTTTATATATATATTTCACACAAAATTATTCTATTTACTTTACACCTAATTTTTTCAATTGAAAATTTCGCAACATGAACTTCAATATATATTTCATACAAAATATGAATTTCAACTTCTTCTGTAGTGTTTGTTGGAAACAAAAAATACTTCATTTAGTATAATTTTTTTTGATAAAAACTTAAATTTATTTATTGTTAATGTTTACAAAACTTATTTGTTTCTTCTAATAAATACATATCAATTCATTATTGTTGTTGTTTGGAAAAAATAATCAAAAAAAATTCTTGCCCGAAAATGATAAATTATACAATATTTTGTTTATTGCTAAAATATTTTTGTTTTTCGAATAAAAAAAAGGGCTTACCTTAAGCAAAAAAAAAAAAGAGATCAAAATTAATAGGTGAATTGAATGTAATTTTATATGATGTTTCATGGTGACACGTGAGAATATTTATTGCTTGATGACTAAGAGGAGAATATTTAAAAATATCTCAATAAGTGTTCATTGCAAGGATCCCTACTTATTTGTTTGAAAGACACACTTTTTTTTAATTACAATAAAATATTCTACTTTAATAAAGATTATTATTGCAATTAATTAATTTTCTTTTTAATTTAGAATTCTAATTTCAACAATATTATTCCTTTTAAGATAAACCCTAATGACCATGTGTGAAATTTTTAATGAAAATCTAATTAATGTCTTATTCCTTCATGGACAATTTTTTACGTAATAATTTTGGAACCCTACTATTTTAGTTGCTTATTTTTAAAAAACAAAACATAAATTATAATAACATGATCAGATAAAATGTCAGTCACCATGTTAAACTTTATAGTGTAAATAAATTATTTTAATTGCTTTGGAACCAATTATTTCCTTACCTGAATGTTTATGTGCTTATTGTTTACCTATTTATTATCATTATTAAAAAATCAGTGGAGTACCATATATAAAAAGCTTCGTCCAAGAAAAAAAGGCGGCCTAGGCAAAAGTTAGGGAAACAAGACAAAGTAACTGCATTCACTCGAGTTCAATCACTTGGGGCATGTGATGGTTATAGAAGAAGTTTGTTGATCAGAATCATCTGTACTTGGAAGTTGAAGACACAATGGAATTCAAAAGTTGTTAGGGAGAATAGATTTATTGTGTTCAATGTACCCTTTCCATTTTAATTACCAATTCCAACTTTGTAATGATCCATGGAATCTCGCCATTGGCAGATTACCATTCTTATACATGATTTTGAACCTATGTCTCATTGTTTGAAACTCTTGTTTTATTTTTACAAAATTTCTTTATGATTTGATGATTACATTCAAAATGAAAAAAGACATATTTCAAAAATAAATGATATTTGATAAAACACACAAAGTTATGCGCTTTTGATTAAAAATAGCGATGTTTCTTTACTCTGAATAAGATACAAAAAGAAGGGATATCCACAGTTACTCCAATTGTGGTTAATTCTGATATGCAAGTTTAATTATAACAAGAGGCATGTTGTTCGAGAAAAGGGTACATCCCCAAGAAAGGTTGACAGTGTTGTTTTGGGTATATCAAGTTTGAATACAGATCATTTGTTTAAAACGGTTATTTATCCAGAGAAATTGTTCCTTCCCCCAAGAGGAATTTTCTTGCTTCATCTACAATAACATACACAATCGGTTGAGATATTTCCAGTTGTAATACGAAGTTGGCTTGTGTTTCCGGTTTGGTCACTTAGTCTGTCATCCAACGATCAATGTTCAATAAATATTCACAATATGCATGCATACATACATACATACATACATCATTCATACATTCATACATAGTACTTACATGTACTGTATACATTTACATCATTCATACATTGTTATATCATGTATGATTGTGTCTCTTTTGTCTTGTTTATGTCTACAAAATAGAGTCGGGATGGGCTCGTTGTTCTCCCCAATTAGAGTATCAGCTTAGGCAAATAAGTGTACATCTCTTATTTCAAAAATTCCCCACTAGACTCCTCTCTTGTGGAAGATGGTTGTTTCAGTTTTCCTACAACAAAAGGAAAATTCCCAGTTGAATTAGTTCTTCAACTAAACATAGAGTCTTGCTTTACAGTTCCCCTCCGGTTTGTTCCCGGATTGAACACCAATTCAAAACAACAAGTGACAAGCTATCCATAAAAGAAGCTTGTATTCTACAAGATACACTTTACAGTTCCTTACGTGGTTTTATCCCCAGTGTGCTTTACAGACATTATACGAAAGATCACACAAATTTCTTTTCTCATTACACAAAAGGACCACATAAGTCTCATACAGCTCATCTTACCTATGCTACTTTTTGAAGTACCCCTTGATGTTTGTTGAGATATATTACTATCGGTTAGTCGATGGTCTATTGATGTTTAAACGTTGTGTGTCAGTGCATAACATCCTTCTTATCGGTCAGTCATAAGTCTTTTGATATCCAAATGTTGTAAGTCAGTGTACAACATTCCAACTGTCGGTCAGTCGATAGTCTGTTGATTTAAATGTTGTGTGTCAGTACATAACATTTTTCCTATCGGTCAGTCGATAGTCAATCCCATAAATGTTGAGTGTTAGTGCCAACATTCTTTACTGTTGGTCGGTTAATAGTAAATGTTTTTTTTAATGGTTGTATGTCAGTGTACGCCATTCCTACTGTCGGTCAGTCGATAGTTGATCATATATAAATGTTGTGTGTTAGTGCCAACATTCCAGCTGTCGGTCAGTCGATAGTCTGTTGATTTTCAAATGGTTGTATGTCAGTGTACGCAATTCCTACTGTCGGCCAGTCGATAGTTAATCATATAAATGTTGTGTGTCAGTATACAACATTCTTGCTGTTGGTCAGCCGATAGTTGATATTTTGAAAATGTTGTGCGTCAGTATACAATATTCTTGTTGTCGGTCAAATGATAATCAGTAACACTTTTCCCCAGTGTTTGCCTAAGTTCCCCAGTCGAGTTCATCCTCAATAGAACTCAGAGTATATCTTGTTGTTTTCCCAATCGGGCCATGTTCTGTTCTTCCCCTGTGGAGTCTCAACTGTCTCTTTCTTTGTTTATCTTTCATAACATTCGTACCAAATTCAAAAAGAGAAAAGTCAACATCTTGCATACATTTGCATTTTGAGCATTGTTAGAGGATTTTTTAGGTCCAAAAATGGCGCACGTCTTATATTTAAGTCTCTTCCGTCTAGACAAAAAATCACGTTTCACCTCTCTTGTTGAAGAAACTTAAATAGGGGCAGCTGTTGTACCCCAATTTTGGACCTAACAAATCCAAATTACTTTTTCATGCATAAATAAAATAAATAATATAAAAATATATAGATATATTTTGGCTTATATATTTATTCATATTTTATGTCTTTTTATTATTAGTTTTATTACTTTTATAGTTATTTTATAAAAAATATGCATATAATTAAAAACTACTTATAAAAATTATTTTCATGCATTTTATTGTTTTATTTTAATTTTACAAATATTTAAAATTTTAAATCAATTTTATCTGTTTTTATTTTAATTTTCTGTTAATTAGCGTAGAAGGTCAAAAAACGTCAAAAAATATTTTATTATTGTGTTTAGCGTTTATTTCACATATTTTAAGTTGTTAAGAATTATTTACTTTTTATTACATCTTTTTAAATTACATTTATAGCATTTATTTCAATTTTAATCCATTTTTTATCTTTTCCTCAAAGTTACTCAAAAAAAGCAAAAAAGAATATTTTAAACATAGACCAATAGTTTCATGACACATCATCACTCTTACACTACATATCCTTTTCATTTTCAAAAAATAAATCAAAAATACTATCCATTTTATCACTTTACCATTTTAACCTCACTTTTATTTGATTAACCTAAAATGTCCCTAACCCTAATATCCCCACTATATAAGTCCCCCTTATTTATGAGAGGGGGACTAATCATTTTCTAACCCTAAAAAGAACCCTCTACTTAGCCGTCCCCCATAAAATCACAAAAAAGAAAAAACGTCAAAAAAGAGAAAGGAAAAGGAAACCCGTTCATTTCTTTCTCCTTCATTTTCATGACACATCATCACTCTTACACTACATATCCTTTTCATTTTCAAAAAATAAATCAAAAATATTATCCATTTTTCACTTTACCATTTTAACCTCACTTTTATTTGATTAACCTAAAATATCCCTAACCTTAATATCCCCACTATATAAGTCTCCCTCATTTATGAGAAGGGGACTAATCATTTTCTAACCCTAAAAAAAACCCTCTACTGAGCCGTCCCCCATAAAATCACAAAAAAGAAAAAACGTCAAAAAAGAGAAAGGAAAAGGAAACCCGTTCATTTCTTTCTCCTTCATTTTCAGAGAACCCAAAACTTCTTCTTCCCTCTTCTTCCTCACCGTGAAACCCTTTCTCCCTTTTCACCCCAAATCGCTTCAATCACCATAATATAGAATTACTAGTCAAGATCGATTTCGTTTGAACCGGAAGAAAGGTAATCGCTGTTTTCGATCGATTCGGACCCATTTTACGTGCGATTCGATTTGAATCATACTCGTAATCGTTCCTATAACTTGTTATTCTTACTGATTTCTGTATTTGTGTACTGGATTTGCTTGTTTGCGTTTAAATCTGTTTATTGTTTTTTTCGTTTTAATTCTTTCTCTATTTTCTTCTGTTTTCTTTCATTGTTTTGGTACGGTGAGATCAACGTTTGATTCCACCGTGAAATCCGCTCATGGATTTAGGATCGGTGGAATAAACCCAGGATCGAGTACCCTCTTTTTGCGTTTTTTCTCCATTTCGTTTCGGTAACATTATTTGCGTTTGATAGTTCTGATTTGCGTGTTGTTCTTTCTTCTTTTATTTCTGTTTTCGTTCCTGTCTCTGAACTCACAACCGAACACCTGATATATTACATACGTTGATTTTCTGTTTATTTCTATTTTGAAGTTGTTTGAAACTGTTTTGATACCGTCAGATTCAAAACCGATTCGAGTCTCCTGGACCTCGTCTGTAAAATCCATTTGTGGATTAAAGATCAACGAGATGAGATAAGGAGAATCGGTTACTCGTTTATAAAATTTTGATTATGAAATGGAGATCTGAGTTTTGATTCAGACCTTCATACTCGTTAATGGCTTCCTGCGTTTTTTTTCTGTTTTAGTTCTTCATTTATGAGTTTTCTGGCTTTTGATGGAATAAGACCTATACTATACACCCTTGTTTTGAAACAAAATCACAGCCGTTAGTTCCTTTACTTAGGACAAATCAAGTGATCCAAAGATCTGGTCAGGACGGTCTGATCGAGATCAAAGGGAGATGATTTGTTGGAACACGGTGCACACACCCACACTGAATTATGAACCGGATCCGGTTCAACTAATGAACCAGACCCGGTTCAGACCGGTTCAAACAGAAAAATGAGCTTAGACAGATAAGCCCAACATTTTTTTTTTTTACACCCTCTTTTTTCTGAACTATTCTACTTATACTACTCATTTTTGTTGTTTCCACCACGTTTCTATTCTGTTTTTTTTTCTCTGTCTTGTTAAGTGCACTCCCCCCCCCCCCCTTGTTTTTATTTCACGTTCTATTCTTCTTTTCTTTCCTTCATTTATAATCAGTTTTTTTTATCTGCTTATTTTATTTACTTATTTCTTGTTCAATTTATTGTTTAGTATTATTAGTTTAGTTAGTTCTTTTTTTCTTCTCTTGCATTATTTTGTTTAAGTTCTTGCATTCATACTTCATTGCATGTTATTTAATTGTGTTTGGATGATTATTTGGACTTAAAATTATTTCCCTAGCTTATTGGAGACGGACCTTAGAAAAATAGTATGATTAGAACCTAAAAAAAATCTTAGTTTAATATTAGTGTAGTTTTTTTAGTTAATTTATTTAATTCCATCGGACTTGTACTTTTAGGTTAGTTTATTTTTGCATATCATTCAAATGTTGCATTCATTCATGTTTATTTTTTTCGCAAAAAAGCTCTTAGAATGTATTTAGGCTCGATGTAACCCCAAAGTGGATGTAGAAACTTGCATTGTATGCATTTTACTTTTTTATCGCTTTCCGTCAAACGCTAAAAAACAAACGAACGCGAATCTTTCATTTCCAAAGGGGTACGAATAGTAATTCCTTAGAAAAATAATAAAAAACAAACAAACATCTTTTCTCTCAAATAAAACTTCTTTAGTCCAATAAACCAAAAATAGTCGCACGATTAGGTTTAAGTTTACTTTTTAAAACACTTTAAATTTTTGCTTTAACTTTCTCTTTATAACACCCCATATCGAATATCTAGAATACGATATAGAATATTATTAAATAGTATTGGAAACATTAATATACAACAATTGTTTTAGTACAAAAGATACACGAATAAAGCACTTAAAAACTTATTATGCAATTCTAGTCCAAAAATAGACAAACTAAAAATACATGTTTCAAATAAATGAAGGACATGAATGTAAGTTTAGCCATCTCCTCAGTCCAATACTTAACATATGCTACTCCATGATTATCCTTCATTAGTGTACCTGGCTATCTGAAACAAAAGGGAGTGGGGTGAGAACGGTAACTTCGTCTCAGTGAGTTCCAACTACCCAACTATTGTGGTGTACTAACACTGGGGGCAATTGAGATTAAAAGTCATCTTATATAATAATCTGATCCTGATTCATAATCTTAATAACATAATACATAATTACGTAAATAGTGTAACACACAATTAATTATCTTATTCATTTTAACATGACAAGGACACTCTGAGGTGAGCCGGTTTCAGAGGCCTATCCATATCCGTCTGCGATAATAATGTACATCGACACGGCTAAAGCTCACAATCATAACATAATTGGATTCTAATTTGAATCCCATGACGTGGTACAGAAGTAGCCACACATAATGATTGTCTTGGTGTTATCGACCAAACAACCTGATACATAATTCATGATTTAACTTTATAATCTTGATTGTTATCCTGCCCATGAATTCCCTCCCAAGGGTCTGTCCTGATCATAATATTTGCATAACTTAAAGTGAGTATCACAACCTAAACATATAATCATTATTAGAATACTATTGAAACGCCTTAGATCAAAGTACTATAATCATTAAATATGCTCAGGAAGGTGATAAGCTTGGGATTAGCTCCATCACACACACTAACTTACCTAAATCTTAAAGTTGTCATACAATTGATTAGAAATTGGGGAAAGATAACCAATCTAACATAGCTTAATGTTGTCATGCATAAAATTCATTAGGGAAACTAATAAAGCTAAAACTAACTAGAGTTTGAGGCTTCTAAGGGAACCCACCTAAAAATTCATAAGCTTCAGATGTAACAATTTGACAATACCACCGACAATCCAAAGTTCGCTGCAATACACAAATTGTAGTTAAAGCTCCTTTACTTGCTAACCAGAAATTTTCAGCATAACACCATATCAGACCTTCAACTTCATAACAACGCACCGAACTCATTTCTCAACCGAACTCCATGAAATTGGTACACAAACGACGAGTGTTGAGTCAGTTTTCCATACCAACAAACCCCATCGAATTCTAAGTTGCAGGGAGGGAGATATTACCTTATCATTGAAGTTCTGTCTTAACAAATTCTGCTTCAGACTACTTACTTCAAAATAGTCTCCAGAACTCATTTCGCCTCTAAAAATTATAAAATTGGTGTCCGACTGACCGCAAACATGTTAGCTATGCATAGAAACAAGCGGAATTTCAATCGAAGTCATGAGGAGTGAGAAATTACCTTTTAAGTGCACTCTGTTCAAACACGATTTCTGCAAAATCCTGTGTTGAACATTCTACTTCAAAAATCCGTACATAACGCAATTCTCCATCAAATCTCATGAGGCAGGTACCAAATCGACCGTATTTAAGTTAGCTAACCATTCCAAAAAGAATCATCTCAATTGGAGCTCCAGGGAAAGAGAACATACTGTTTTAGTGAGATGTGGTTTTCAAGTACAGGTTTCATCTAAACTCTTGCAATCCCATATTGTTCCTTCGATTCTTGGCTCAAACAACATGAATCGTCATTTGTATACGAAAAGCATGCATAATGAACCAATTTTCAGAATTAGGGCTAGATTGGAAAGGCTTGAAATTGAGAGAAATAGATGGTGGTTTGGAGAAATGTTTACCTTTTCTTGAATCTAGGAAACTAAGGATCTTAAAACTGTCTTCACATGTTGAATTGAGTGAGGAATTGATCATGGTGAGGGTATGGTGTTGGTGGCTGGCGCGAACAAGAGAGGAGAAGGAGAGAATTGAGTGTTCTGTTTTGAGAGAGAGACAACATTGTGAGAGTTGAGTGAAAGAGTAGTAACTAGAAGCTTAAATAAGAAATGGGTCCCACACAAACCAAGTGCCCAATTATAATATAGTACTTCTCTCATCAATGCTCAATTGTTTACTAACGTGGTTCATAGAAAAAATAGGGTCTCGATTGATATTAATGTTTACTCGCTTAACATCCCGTTGATATTATTCCGATTTAAATGTACTTCTAATTATTATTACTTTTAATAATTGAAGTTGGGTTGTTACACTCTTCTCAATCCAATCTCCACTTGCACACACCTTTCTATCTTTACTACTTCTCCCTCTAATTCTTACTACTTCTCTCCAATTTTTTCACATTAAAAATAAGTAAAAAGCAATAAACTAGAGGTTACTATAGGATACTATAGACGCTTAGGATGCTAATCCCTTTCCTATGTGTAATCAACCCCCGAACTTAGAATTTCTTTTAAACGGTTTTTGATACTTTCCCCTCTTTGGAAATGAAAGATCATTGTAGTGGTGGAAATCCCAAATTTCCCGCAACAACTCATCATTACTTTTGAAGAATTTTCTATGAAGATGAATAAGGATAGGTCTATACATACATAAGTTAAACTTATGAATTTGATCATATTTACTTATATTATAGATTATGATTTTAGCTTAATTATAGAAGCTTTAAAATGATTTAGTTAGTTTTCTTATATTATATTCTTAGCTTTAATATTATATATTATTGATAATGACGCATGTATGGATAAATCAAACAAATTAATCATAATTTTGGTTTGAATTTCATATACTTTCATGTTTATGTTGTTTCTTTGTTTCCAATCTATAATATTATATATATCTACAGGTATCTTTTATTTATATTAAGTGTGATTTTTTGTGTATTATTGATTTAGATTATTTTTCTAATGTCTAGTAACATGTGAAGGATAAATCGTTGATTTTATTTTGAACTCTTTATTTGTATAGTATTCGCAATGTTAGTATACATATATATATAGGGGATTGCTAACTTCCTCCCACCTAAAAACATGTGGGAGGAAGTTAACAAACCTCCTCCCACCAGCTTTTTACTAAAATTTCAATACTTTATTTTTTAAACTACTTTAAACAAAGGATAATTGTGTAATTTTATTTTGAGACACACCCCACTACAGTTGATTCTTTCATTTCCAAGGGAGGGGAAAGTATCGAAAACCTTTTGTGGGAGATTCTAGGTACGGGGGTTAGTTGCGCAAAAGTAAGGTGTATGCACCTTAAGCGCCCATGGTACTCCATGGTAACCTCTTGAAATGCTTTTTGTGCTTTAAATATGTGCTTTAAGAATGGGGGGAGAAGATGTAAGAAGTGAGGGAGAAGTTGTATAGAAGAGAGTGTGTGCTTTTGTGTTTGTATGTTTGTGTAAGAAGAAAATAATAGAGAAAATGTGTGAAAGAAAAGAGATAAGAAAAGGGTGTGTTTTTTATTGTTTTGAATTCGGAAAAGGGTATGTACCCCTCTTGCCTACGTACCCTTTGTAAAGGATCAGAACTCACGTAGTTCTCTAGAAAAAGAGAATGTGTGTTTTATGTTTTTTAGGTAAGCAAGAGATTATCGTCATTTAAAGTTTCACTTTTTAAGTGTTACCATAAGCACGCTAAACCATTTCTTTTATGAAGAAAATGATTGAATTCTTGCTAATGCTTATAGAAACGTTTAAAATTTGAAACTAAAGATGAAGGAAATCTAATGTGTTTTTGAGAAGCCGAAGATGGCAAAGAGAATTGTGTTGGTTTGTGTCTTTTAGTTATGAACAACTTTAAGTTTGATTAAGATGTGTTAAAAAAACAGAAAGAAGATTTTTGAGAATGTTTTGTAATTATGAAAGCGGTTAGATTTTGAAAAGAAAAAAAAGTTGTTGTTGTGAGAAAATGTTGTTTGAAAAAGAAAAAGAAAATGTTGTTGTTTTGAAAACGGAATTGTATCCGTTGTTGTAAAGAAAAGAAATTGTTGTGGTGTGAAAACGAAAGTGTATTCGTTTTGATGTTGTAAATTGTAAGAAAATGTTGTTGTTGTTGTAAAGAAAATGTTTTTTTTTGACATGATAAATAATGATAAAAGGTAACATAGCGAATAATAAGAGATTATGCTAACGTTGCGACTAGATGGTCCTACGATTATTTTTTTTATTTAAAAGATCGCACGTTGTGAAAAGAGTTTTTTTGGTTGTTTGGAAAAGTCTCGTAATCCATTGAAATTTAATTACGAGTCCCTCTCCCTCGGAAATGAAACATATTTATTTTTTTGGCGTTGTGTGTGGTGTATAATCTAGAAAGCGATAAATAAATATAAAGCGATAAATAAATAAAGTCCTACGCTATTACAACCATATCAAATAATTAATTATTTACAACCAAATCGAATCAAATGAATAAATAATAGATAATAAATAAATAGCGCGAAATAAAATAAGCGGATAAAAAACGCGTAAATAAATAAATAGATGAAAAGGGGTGCAAACCTGAAATTGGAAGTGGAGAAAATAATAAGAAAAAAAATCAGCCATGAAAGCTCAAGCCCATTTGAAAGCAAGCTGGAGGAGAACAAAAACCAGAAACTGAACCGGACCAGGAGTGAACCAAACCGAACCAAAGAAAAAGACCAAACCAAACCAGAATGAACCGGACTGGGGGCCGCGTGTAGCAATGTGGGGGGCGCGCTGAGAAGTAAAACCAGCCACTCAAGTGGCGACACGTGGCATTGAAGACTTCATCTTCTTCATCCTCACCAAAACGGAACGCGTTCCATTCTCCCTCCGTCGTAGCCTCTTTCCGTCGTAACCTCTTTCCGTCGCCAGCCAGAACGTGTCTTGGCACCAAATCACTCAAACAAAAGCTCAATCCCACTCAGTTTCGTCCATAGAATACGAATCCATCCTTAGTTTTTGCGATTATGGCTTAAAACGACGAAATCGAACGAAAAACCGATCGGAACTCAAAACCTCATGAACGTGTTTTGAGCTGAATTGAACGAAACTAGCTATTGGAAAGTGTTTCTCTATGTTCCAGGAATGAAAAACACCATCAATCGATCTTGTTTGGTGTTGTAAAGGTCAGATTCGAAAGCTTGCTATTTCTGTGATTTTCGAGCTCAGATTTGAGCGTTTAGGAATGGTTTTTGTGTGGATTTGAGGCCGAAATCGTGTTCAGGGCATGTATTTTGTTTGTGATTTGGTAGAGATTTGAGGGTGGCCGGAGTTATGGTGGTTGGTGGTGGTTTCCGGCGATGACGGCGCCGGAAAATGGAAGAGAGGAGTTTAGGGTTTCGATTTTTTCTGATTTTTTTTAGTCTAGGAATTTGTGCAAATGATTGATCAAAATGATTGGATAATGTGATGTTGTATTTATAGAGGAATAATTAGGTTAAATGACATTTGTGTAATATGTGGGAAAATGGTAAATAAAAATAAATGAAAAAGAAAAATGGAGAAAAGGTTATGAGATAGAGATGGTGAGGTGGATGAGAATGATTGGTTAAAGTGAGATAGAGATGAGGTAAAAAATGTGTAAAAAAGTAAATGTAAATTAATTAATATATAAAGAGTGAAAATATAATAGAAAAGCAAATATTTTTTTGATATTTTTTGTAATATAAAATGAAAATAAAAGATAGAAAAAGGTTATTTTTTGATCTTTTACTATAATTAAGAAATTATATGAAATAAAATAAACTAAAAAGTGCAAAATTGTTTAAAAAATCAAAATTACGCGAATAAAATAAAATGTTCGTGAAATAACACTATTTTTGTAAAAAAGTAATTAAATCTATTTTTTAGAGAAAAATGTAATTGGGAATAAATAAAGAAAAATAATATGAGAATAAAAGCAAAAATATGCATGAAAAAAAAAATCAAAATACGCGAAATAAAACAGATATATTTTTGTATATTTTGATGTAAAACATTGAAATTGGATTTTTGGTCCAAAATTGAGGTACAACAGCTGCCCCTATTTAAGTTTCTTCACCCGGTAAGATGAAGATTAAAATCTTTGTCTGAACGGGATTGAAGAGACTTAAATATAAGACGTGCACCATTTTTGGACCTAAAATCCTCTAACAATGCTTATGATGCAAATGCATATAAAAAATGTGGAGTGAAATATGTAATGCGAAATTGTAGTGCGATGTAAAAAAGTATTATCAAATGTTATGTAGCATGCAACAATGTAGAATGTGATGTAATGTAATGTAAAGACATAGAACAAATATGGTCCACAGGGGAAGAACAAACATGGTCTGACTGGTGAAACGAGAACAACAAGGAGTATCCTGAATCCATTTGGAGAAAGCAAACTCCACTGGGGAACAAAGTAAAACACTGGGGAAAATGTTACCTACTATCGTCTGACCGACAGCTTAAAGGGTAATCAAGATGTAACATTATCTACTATCGAAGAATGATAGCTTAAAGGACAATGAAATGATGATACATTATCTACTATCAACAATGATATCTTAAAGGACAATGATCAAATATTACCAACTATCGTCTGACCGACAGTTCAAAACGGCAGTATGAAATATATGACATTATCTACTACCGAACACCGATAGCTTAAAGGACAATGTGAAAAGATGATACATTATCTACTATCAACAATGATAGCTTAAAGGACAATGATAAGTTATTACCGACTATCGTCTGACCGACAGCTTAAAGGGTAATATGAAATGTATGACATTATCTACTATCGAACAAAGATAGCTTAAAGGACAACGTGCAAAGAAGATACATTATCTACTGCCATACCAATGACAGCTTAAAGGACAATGATCAAATATTACCGACTACCATTCAGATGATAGCTTAAAGGAAGGTAATATGTAAAGGTACCACATTATCTACTATCTAACAAAGATAGCTTAAAGGATAATGGAAAGCTGATACATTATCTACTACCACACAACAGGCAGCTTAAAGGACAATGATCAAATATTACCGACTATCATTTGACCGACAGCTTAAAGGGTAATTAAAGATGTAACATTATCTACTATCGAACAATGATAGCTTAAAGGATAATGACTATACTGGGTATGATCCTTTTGTGTAATGTTTGAATAGGATTCACTGGGGATAAAACCGCCTGAGGAATTGCAAATGTATCTGATAAAACACAAGTTTCTTGTATGGAAAACTTGTCATTTGTTGTTTTTGAATTGATGTTCAATCCGGGAACAAACCGGAGGGAAACTGTAAAGCAAGACTATGTGTCCTGAAATTCTGGCAACCAGACAGACAAATGCTGTGCACAACGTTAGAGCACTTGTCCGAGCACTTGTCACACAATAATAATAAAACACAACGTTGCAAGTAAAATAAACGTGACTAAAAGATAAATAACACAGTAGGTTTGTTAACCCAGTTCGGCGCAAAATGCCCTAGTCTGGGGGATACCAATCCAGGAATGAACTCCACTATAATAGTTCTAGTGAAAAGCACAACGTAGACTCACTACTTGTATTTGCATCACGACCCTACCAATGGCTGCTCTACCTAGGAACTCCTAAGTATAAGACCCAGTCTCAATTCCCACTAACAGTACAGACAGCACTGTTAAGCATACACTTGTTCGTTTGTTTGAATAAAAGACACACTCTAAGAACACAACTAACTCCGTACTTAAAAGCTTAGGAGCAGTACACCATTACAACTCAAAACACAGAGTACTTGACTTGAATCAAGGTGATACAATCAAGTCTTACAACTAACAAGAAAACCTAAAACCTTGAAACACACGCTTTAGTACACACACGGTTTTCCACCCGCAAAACTAGGGTTTGTGTTTACATATATATAATACTGAGCAGTCATTGGTTTGGGCTTCAGCACACAGCTTGGACGTTGTCAGGTCCAGCAAATAATTCTTCATGAGCAAGAATATTGTTTCCAAAAATATATGAATATTAATTATGGAAATACACCAAGGCAAGACAGCCTTTTACAGCTCATTAAACCTGCGCGTCTTGCACAGAAATATAACGCGAGCTGGCGCGTAACAATCAGATAACACAATGCTGTTCCACTTGCTACAGCATTTGTCTCAGCATTTGGCTAGTAGTTGATTTTGCAAAATGTAGCCAACATACAAAAACCCAACAATCTCCCCCTTTGGCAAAATTTTGGCTAAAACAATATATAGCCAGATCTTGGAGAGATACACAAAATTTCTTCAATTCACATCATGCATAAGCATTCACATATCAACTAAAACATTCATAGCATATCACGAAACTACTTCCAAGGGAACTCTTGAATAAAGATAACTTGTAAATAGTATCAGAGGCATTCATCATTAATCATAATACACCTAGCCTCACAAAAATAGCCAAATAACTAAAACATATATATAGTGGGTTCATATAGAGAGATGAAAACATACTCTTGAATAGATATTTCCACAACATAGAGGAGATAATCAGATATAAGCGCTCCCCCTCAAATCATGCACATCCTCATACCATGATAAGTGCTCCCCCTCAAACACATGCAGACATATAACATAACATACTTACTTCAATGAGACAAATGTTAGAGCATCTGTCCAAGCGTCTTCATGCATAATGATAACATAACGACTACTAGAGCATGTGTCAGAGCATCTTCAATCAGAAAAAAATAATTATACTATTTCTACTCCCCCTTTTTAGCCATAAATTCTGACAAACAGCAATATTGCATAAGAGAAATCCAGAGTAGCACATCAATTCACATAGGTCACCAAGTCACAGAGGCACATAGAGGCCACAAATATAGTTATTACAGACTATAGAGCACACTCAGGTGCATGAATAAAAGAAAAGAAAAAGAATTACACAGTCATTAATCAGAGGCAATCTCATCAGAGGCAGCAGACACTTCCTTAGTGTCACCAGCAGCAGAAGCATTTCCATCTCCTCCTTCTTCTTCCCTGTCATGGCCTTGAGCAGGAGCCTCACCCTCAGCTGCAACCTCAACTTTCAAGGCAGCTATAACCCTGTCAACCTTCAGCTTCTTAGCACCCAGATCCATACTAACATCAGTAAGCTCAGCAATCATCTGCTGCTTACTCATAACACCAGATGACTGGACAGACGTGCCAGCCAAATCATCAGCTCGTGGCTGGGATATTAACCTACAATCCAAACCAAGAGGGCTAGGCCTTCTAACAGGCGCATCTGTGCTAACCAAAATATCAGGGTGTTGTTGTAAAATAACACCACACACCAGAGTAAGAAAAGGAATTGGAAACTTAACAGCAAATGACTTAGCTTGCTCCAAAAATTGATGATAGATGTAATAACCAAACTCAAAAGGAGACTTAGTACCAACTGCATATATAAGCTTACCAAGGACAGTGGCCACAAAATTTGAATGAGTAGTAGGGGACCAGTTATTAGCAGCAATTTTATTCAGAGCAGCATACAGTGGAGTCAATTTTGCAGAGGACAAAAGCCCAGGCCAGTGTCTAAGCTTGTTACCTGTGATGGTCTTGCAGATGGTGTCATCTGTAACTTCCAGCTCAGGGGTGTCTTCAAGAGATCTTCCAAGATAAGCATTGATCACTTGAGGAGAAAAATTAACACATCTGCCACGTACATACACCTTCCTGTACTCAGCATACTTAGAATCATCACATTCTTCAGGTATGTTGACAACAAACTCCCTCACCAACTTGTCATAGCAATGACCCAGATCCTTCACTGTCTTCATCAGCCCAGCAAATTCCAACACATCAACCAGCTCTTGGCACTTGAATACCTCAGCCTTCACATTCCTTTCAAGTCCAAGTCTCCTATGATAGACAAATTTCCAGCGAGTAGCTCCACTTTCCAGATGAAAAGAGACATTATCTAGAGGAGCTGAAGGGATATCTAAAGGGACTTTCATACCCTTGACAGTTTTTCTAGATGCTCCACCAGATGGGGCAGCATCTGTCACAACAATGTCAAAATCAGAATCACTTGAGGGGTGACCCTTTCTTTTGAGGCTCTTCTTCTTTTGATCAGGCTTGGGAGTCACTTTACTCCAAGACTTTGGGGGACCAGCCATAGGCTTCTTCCCAGCAGCAACAATTTTCTTCCTAGTGCCTTTAGCAGTCTCACCAGCACCAGAAACATCCTTAACAACCTTGCTCCTTGTTCTGTGAGCAACACCAACAGCAGGAGTCTTTTCAAAGGATTTTTCAGCAGACTCTTCTTCATCAACATTGACCACAACAGTTTGGTCAATGTGTACAGTCTCATCTTGATCCTTAACCTCATCATGTTGATCTTGAGGCTTGGGAGAATCATTATCATCAGCTCTCACAGTCTCAGGAATGTTTGGAATAACCAAAGACTCCACATCAACTTGTGCCAAAGATGCTTGAGCATCTGGCACAGCGTTCTGAATATTGGCAGAGGAATCAACAACATTCTCTGCCACAGCAATATTCTCAGCAATACGAACATCATCGTCACAAGTCTTTTCACCAGCACTAGCATTAACAGTGGTTTCAACATGCAAATTTTCATCTATCCTAGGATTAACAGAACCTAGGGTTTCAACAATCGTTTTAGTTTCCCCAACGGGTTTCTCATCAGATCCAGTGACAGTAGTGTCAACATCTGGTTCTACAACAGTCGATTTAAACGGATTTTCTTTACAATACAGGTCATGCATGGATAGACCTACATGTTGGACAGCTGGAGAAGATTTCTTACCTTTTGTTTTCAAGGACTTCTTCGTTGCAGAGGAAGTAGATCCCTTTCTAGTACTCTTCTTTCTTGCAACCAGCGCTTTGGGACGCTGTTTGATCGGAGTGGATTCAGTAATCGTCGCAAGCGGTTGAACATCCATTACCACCGGAGAAGTGGTTTCTGGAACAATGGGGGAAGATGAATCGTGTACAGTGGGAGATGAAGTGTTTGTTGAAGTAGACATGATGATGGATGAAGTTTTGAGTGTTTGAGAGATTGAGAGTTTGTGAGAAATATTTTGATAAGCAAAGAGAACGGCAAGAGGGCAGTTGAGAGGTTGAAAGAGAGTTTGTAAGGAATGATGATGATTGCGTGTGATTGTTTTGTTTAAGGGAAGTTGGGATACTCTTCCTTGATTTGCGTGCAGAGAGCGGTTGAGGAGAGAGAAAATAACTGCTGCACGCCTCCCTTTCAATAGTTGCTATAATTCCTCAATTAGGCAAATGCCTAACCGCCTTCTTAATTTTTCAAATTGTGCAACATCAAGAGCCTTTGTAAATATATCTGCTAATTGCTCCTCAGTTGAAACATGCTCAATAGAAATAATTTTTTCTTCAACCAAATCTCTGATGAAATGATGTCTGATATCAATGTGCTTGGTCCTGCTATGTTGTACAGGATTCTTAGAAATATTTATTGCACTCAGATTGTCACAATATAATATCATAGCATCTGTCTTGACATTGTACTCACTTAGCATCTGTCTCATCCATACCAATTGTGTGCAGCTGCTACCAGCAGCTATGTACTCAGCCTCAGCAATTGATAAGGAAACAAAATTTTGTTTCTTACTAAACCAAGATATAAGATTGTTACCTAGAAAGAAACATCCACCAGAAGTGCTTTTTCTATTATCTGCACTTCCAGCCCAATCTGCATCATAATATCCTACCAACATAGTACTCTCTCCATGAGAATACAACAAGCCATAGTCACTGGTACTGTTCACATATTTCAGAATTCTCTTCACTTGAGTCAGATGGCTGATTTTTGGCTCAGCTTGGTACCTAGCACATACTCCAACAGCAAATGTGATATAAGGTCTACTAGCAGTCAGATAGAGTAGACTTCCTATCATACTTCTGTATAAGCTTTGATCTACATCTTCTCCCTTATCATCTTTAGATAATTTGACATGTGTGGGAGTAGGAGTTCTTTTGGTGGCAGCATTGTCCATACCAAATTTCTTGACCATATTCTTTACATACTTACTTTGAGATATGAATATAGTATCTTCCATTTGCTTTACTTGAAGACCTAGAAAGAAATTTAGTTCACCAACAAGACTCATTTCAAACTCAGATTGCATCTGCTGAACAAAATGTTGTACCATCTGGTCAAACATTCCTCCAAAGACTATATCATCAACATATATTTGTGCAATCATCAGCTTTCCTCTCTCATCTTTCACAAACAGTGTTTTGTCATTACCTCCCTTCCTGTAACCATTATTCACTAAGAATTCAGTTAGCCTCTCATACCAAGCTCTAGGAGCTTGTTTCAAACCATATAGTTCTTTCTTCAACTTGTATACATGATTTGGAAAGGCTGGATCAACAAACCCCTTGGGCTGTTCCACATAGACCACTTCATTTAAGTAACCATTCAGAAACGCATTCTTGACATCCATTTGATATAGCTTGAATTTGAGAACACATGCAATTCCAAGTAACAGCCTAATAGCTTCTAGTCTAGCTACAGGTGCAAAGGTCTCACCAAAGTCTACTCCTTCAATCTGAGCATAACCTTGAGCAACCAATCTAGCCTTGTTTCTAGTGAGAGTACCATTCTCATCAGATTTATTCTTGTAGACCCATTATGTGCCTATGATATTAGCATTTTCTAGCCTAGGAACTAGATCCCACACATCACTTCTCTTGAACTGAGTTAGTTCTTCTTGCATGGCATTGATCCAGAACTCATCAGTCAAGGCCTCTTTAACATTCTTGGGTTCAAAGTTTGAAATAAAACAAGAATTTGATACCTCATAGTTTCTTCTTCTTGTTGTAATCCCTTGATTTGGATTACCAATAACTTGATCTATTGGATGATTCTTCTGAATTCTGATGGATGGACCTTTGTTATTAACTGTATCTTCAGAACTTATTACCTCACTGTTATCCTCATTGACTCCTTTATCTTCTGTCTCTTCTTGTAACTCAGATGATGTGCCAAATGTACTATCTTCTGGTGCAGCATTCTTGCCCTTATCATCAATCACAACATTTATGGATTCCATCATGGCATTAGTTCTGAAGTTGAATACCCTATAGGCTCTGCTATTAGTTGAATATCCCAGAAATATTCCTTCATCACTTTTAGGATCCAACTTCCTTCTTGGTTCTCTGTCAGCTAGAATATAACATTTACTTCCAAACACATGAAAGTATTTCACAGTGGGCTTCCTTTCCTTCCATAGCTCATACAGAGTTGTAGATGTCCCTTTTCTCAAGGTTACTCTGTTATGTATATAGCAGGCTGTGTTCATAGCCTCAGCCCAGAAGTGGAATGGTAACTTCTTAGCATGTAACATTACTCTAGCAGACTCTTGTAATGTTCTATTCTTTCTCTCTACTATTCCATTTTGTTGAGGAGTAATAGGAGAAGAGAATTCATGGAATATTCCTTCAGTCGTGCAGAACTCAGAGAATTTACTGTTTTCAAACTCCTTCCCATGATCACTTCTGATTCTAGTGATACCACATTCCTTTTCTCTTTGAAGCTTTAAACAAAGATGCTTGAATTTTTCAAAAGTGTCAGATTTCTCCCTGATGAAATCAATCTAAGTATACCTAGAAAAATCATCTACCATGACAAAAGCATACTTCTTTCCACCTAAGCTCTCAACTTGCATAGGTCCCATTAAATCCATGTGCACCAATTCAAGCACTCTGGATGTGGTCAGATGCTGCAGCTGCTGGTGTGGCTTTTTTGTCTGTTTGCCTATCTGACATTCTCCACATATACTTCCTTCTTGAATCTGAAGCCTAGGTATGCCTCTAATGGCTCATTCAGCAATAGCTTTCTTCATACTTTTGAGATTTATGTGTCCAAGCTTTTGGTGCCACAAGTTCACATCATCTTCTTTGGTTACTAAGCAAGTAGACAGCTCAGCTTTGTCTTGAGATACCCATAGATAACAATTATCCTTTGATCTTTCTCCCTTCATCAGTAGATCACCTTTACTATCTGTAACTAAGCATTCACTCTTTGTGAAGTTGACGTTTAGACCTTTGTCACACAACTGACTAATGCTTATTAGATTAGCTTTCAGCCCTTTCACATGAAGAACTTTGTCAAGTTTAGGTAGTCCTTCATTGATTAGTGATCCTATGCCTTTGATTTCCCATTTGGCTCCATCACCAAACGTTACAAAACTTGTAGCATATGGTAGAACATCTGTCAAGTAGTCTCTATTTCCTGTCATATGTCTTGAACATCCACTATCAAAGTACCAATCGCTTCCAGATGATGCTCTTAGAGAGGTATGAGCAATTTGAGCAATCTCCACACCCTCAGATTCTGTTTGATTAAGATCATCATCATTGCTCTTCTGCTTCCACTCTTGCTTGAGATTTTTCAGAGTAGGTTCAATATTCTTCAAAAACGGTTCAGCATTCTTCAAAATAGGTTCAGCTTTTGGTATATGAGTTTGAACAGGGTACCCATACAATTTAAAGCAGTAAGGTCTGATGTGTCCCTTTCTTCCACAATGATAACAAATCCAACCAGAATATCTTCTCTTAGGTTTAGTGTAGTTTCTGATTGTTTGTTGTCTCACCTGATGTCGGGGCATCTGTCTTGACATAGTTGGATTATAGGTAGTAACAGACGGGACAAACTTCTTTATAGGCACTGTTTTTTGATTCATTAGTGACTTGTAATTGAACCCAATTCCTCTTGTATCATTAGACTTCTGTCCTGTCTCTAGAATTTCTTCTAGCATATCAGTACCTGTGTTCAGCATCCTCAATTGCTTGTTCATGTTGTCAATCTTGGATTTATATAGAGTAACATCACCCTCCAGTCTTGAATTTTCTTCCTGAAGTTTGATTTTCTCTGCCTGTAGTATAGCAATAGTCTTCTTTTGCTTGATCACAGTGTTACCAACCTCTAGGCTGTTGAGCCATAATTCCTTATAGCATTCAACTAATTCATCATAAGGCATATCACCATCGTGTGACTCAGCATCAGAAGCACATATCCCAGTTAAAGCAATCACATGGTTAGCTGATTCAGATTCTTCCTCAGATTCATCTTCATCAGACCAAGAGACAGTCATTCCTTTCTTTTGCCTCTTAAGGTACGTGGCACATTCAGTCCTGATATGCCCATATCCTTCACATTCATGACATTGAACTCCTTTGCCTTGGCTTGTCTTGTCATCTGTCTTTGATTTCCTCAGATTGTTGCTGTTCCTATTACTGCTGTGATTGTTGTCTGGAGCATGTGTCTTGGCATTTCTATCAAACCGTTTGAAGGCTTTATTGAATTTCCTCCCTAGCATCACAATGGTTTCAGATAAACTATCATCAGTTTCCATATCACTCTCCTCAGATTTGGAGGTAAACGCAATACTCTTTGTCTTCTTTTTAGATCTCTCATTAGCAATAACTTCAAACGTTTGCAAGGACCCTACTAGTTCACCCATTTTCAATTTTGAAATGTCCTTGGCTTCCTCTATGGCAGTAACCTTCATATCAAACTTCTTAGGTAAAGACCTCAGCATTTTCTTCACCGGGTTTTCTTCAGAGATCTTTTCTCCCAAGGCGTCAAATTGATTATCAAACTCAAGCATTCTCATGTGAAAGTCTTGAATGCTTTCATCATCCTTCATCTTTAAGTTCTCAAATTTACTGGTCAACAATTGCAGCCTTGAGCTTTTTACCTTTGAGGTACCCTCATGAACAGTTTGGAGCTTCATCCATCCATCCTTTGCAATAGTACATTTTTTTATTAGTTTGAAAATGTGCGCATCAACTCTATTGGTTAAGGCATTTAGAGCCCTTGAATTTGCATTGGCTAATGCTTCTTCATCCTTGCTCCATTCGTCCTCAGGTTTCAGCTTAGTGACGGTCTCCCCTTCCTTACTAGTAGTGACTACAGGAGGTTCCTATCCTACAACCACAGCTCTCCATGTTTTGTGATCCATGGATTTCAAAAACATAGTCATTTTAGACTTCCAGTCATCATAGTTTGCATCACCAACCAAGAGTGGTGGTCTATTCATCAGTCCTCCTTCTTTGTCCATCTTAGCCAGAAGTATCTTCCCTGGAGCTCACCCAATCAGGCAGGGTGCCTGCTCTGATGCCAATTGAAATTCTGGCAACCAGACAGACAAATACTGTGCACAACGTTAGAGCACTTGTCCGAGCACTTGTCACACAATAATAATAAAACACAACGTTGCAAGTAAAATAAACGTGACTAAAAGATAAATAACACAGTAGGTTTGTTAACCCAGTTCGGCGCAAAATGCCCTAGTCTGGGGGATACCAATCCAGGAATGAACTCCACTATAATAGTTCTAGTGAAAAGCACAACGTAGACTCACTACTTGTATTTGCACCACGACCCTACCAATGGCTGCTCTACCTAGGAACTCCTAAGTATAAGACCCAGTCTCAATTCCCACTAACAGTACAGACAGCACTGTTAAGCATACACTTGTTCGTTTGTTTGAATAAAAGACACACTCTAAGAACACAACTAACTCCGTACTTAAAAGCTTAGGAGCAGTACACCATTACAACTCAAAACACAGAGTACTTGACTTGAATCTAGGTGATACAATCAAGTCTTACAACTAACAAGAAAACCTAAAACCTTGAAACACACGCTTTAGTACACACACGGTTTTCCACCCACAAAACTAGGGTTTGTGTTTACATATATATAATACTGAGCAGTCATTGGTTTGGGCTTCAGCACACAACTTGGACGTTGTCAGGTCCAGCAAATAATTCTTCATGAGCAAGAATATTGTTTCCAAAAATATATCAATATTAATTATGGAAATACACCAAGGCAAGACAGCCTTTTACAACTCATTAAACCTGTGCGTCTTGCACAGAAATATAACGCGAGCTGGCGCGTAACAATCAAATAACACAATGCTGTTCCACTTGCTACAGCATTTGTCTCAGCATTTGGCTAGTAGTTGATTTTGCAAAATGTAGCGAACATACAAAAACCCAACATGTCCAATTGAAGAATAAATTCAACTGGGAATTTTCCTTTTGTTGTAGGAAAACTGAAACAACCATCTTCCACAAGAGAAGAGTCTAGTGGGGAATTTTTGAAACAAGAGAGATGTACGCTGATATGCCTAAGCTAACACTCTAATTGAAAAGAATGATATGCCCATCCCGACTCTATTTTGTAGACACAAACAAGACAAAAGAGACAAAATATTTGTATGAGAGGTAACAATGTGTGACTGATGTAAATGTTTATGGCACATGTAAATGATATGTATGAATATTATGTATGTATGTATGTATGTATGTATGTATGTATGTAAATATGTATATTGTGAATATTTGTTGACAAAACAGACAGAACGACCAAGATTGGAAGCAAGCCAACATCGCGTTACATTTCAAACACTCGATCAACCTCAACAAGGTGTAAATGTTGTTATAGATGAAGTAAGAGAACTCCCTTTGGGGAAAGAACAACTTCTCTGGGGAAACGACCGCTCTAACCAAAGCAATCTGTATTCAACTTGATTGTACTCAAAGAATCGTTGCCAACCCTTATTGGGGATGTACCTTATTCTTGAGATGACTGTTGACACTCTGTTGTGGAAATTATGCTTGTTGTTGATGAATAACTTGAGAGAACGGAGCCAACTTGCCCCTTGCTTTAGATTTTTCTTAAGTCTAATAAAACATCGAGGAAATTGCTCGAAGAGCGTGACTGGTTGACTTCTTACATCTAGCGTGCTGCAGTCATTATGCCTCTTTCTTTTGTCTTTTTTTTTGTTTCTTTTTTTGTTTTTATATTTTTTTTTTGTCCCTAATATTGCATGGACCGCCTTTTCAGGTTTTCAATCCACCGGGACGCTCATTTTTTGCCTAAGCCGCCTTTTCAAGTTTTCGACTTAGCGAGCTCTCTTTTTTTTGTATTTTTTTTTTTTGTAGGCATTGTAAGATTTGACTGTGGCAGCGTACACTGAGAGTAAAAGCTCTTCATCATCCATGATACTAACAATCACAACTCCGCCATTATTCCACAACATGTAACTATTCAGGAAAATATGATCTTGACATAGTATGCCCCAAGTGTTTGAAACCTTGAAGGGTATGCCCCTGACCAACTGATGTATGTAGTGTAACTAAATCTTGAACATTTTCAACCTTGATAATCAGGATATTCAACTTGTTTGCCCCTGATTGGCAGAACCCATATGTAACTTGCCCCTGATTAGGAGCGTCTCAACTCAGCTTTACCTAAAGATCAGACCATTGTTTAAATTTCTTTGATGTCAAGTATTAATTTGCAAGGAAAATCATTTCTTTTGAAAAGTATTTTTGATATAATGCACATGTTAGTTTTTTTTGAAACTAAATATCTTTTTGTATTTTTTTTCTTTTTTTGAATGAAAGCGCATATGATATGTACAAAAGGTTATTACTGATTAATCAAACAGGAGGAGTCAGTGTAACAATAAATTTGCCGAATATGTTTTCACAGTGAACCTAGCTTCAATTAGCTCTTTTGTATGTTATAATGTGGCAAAAATTAATGTAAATCAAGCCAAAAAAGATTTAAATTTGTGTTATCAAATTCCCCCATAATTGAAACTTTGTTTGTCCTTAGACATAAATAATGGTAACCTATTTTAGCACAAGTTTGAAACAAGACACGACAACTCTAATCATACTAGGTATGAAAATCAAGTAATAAATATCAATACCAAAAGCACTGTAATAACACAAAACCACACATTGCAGTCAAAGATTCCCATCATATGAAGACAAATCTGAAGTATTTTATTGTGACTCCAACTTTTGTTTAAGTTTTATTCACCCTTTTCATTCAAGTGCAATCACATTAAGCCCGTTATCTTGAACACGCTCATGGTAGAAAATCTGTTAGTGATTATGATCATATATTGAGGGGTGCTGATAACAAAAGTTTGGTAAATCCCTTTTATTTTTCCAAATGCAGTTGTGGGGGATCGGATCGTAAACCGCCCTACCAAGTTCAGAATCAGACTCCTCTGAACCAACCACTACTGGGTTCATTTACGATGGTTTTTCTTTGCATGTTCCACAATTATTGAGTCGAACAACCGAGTGAGGATCATCTAACTCAATAAGTGAATTCCCATTTGTAAAATCAACCAAAGTATATAAATTTCTCATTTTTGGATCATTCACTTATGTTCATCGATTTCCCACTTAGTTTGTGCCCAAGATGGTGCTGACTGCTAAGATAAACTACTAAGGGTTACTTTAAAAATTAAATTCAAGACTTTGTCAAAATTTGTATTCAAATTAATCTTGCATACTTCTGAGAGTCTAAGCTGTTAAGACAGTACCAATTTTATTGAATCATCACAAAACTTTCATAATGTAGCCTAAAGTGCGAAACAACCTATATACTCTTAAAGTGTCATGTCAAGTGTCAAACTAAAATGGTTTTTTTTTTGTATCTCAAAAAGATATATCTCAATAAACTGGGAGAATCAGATAACAGTGAAAACACATGCAAAAATGGCTCAACTTAGCATGAACTGTTTGTTTTTTTTTTTGTTTTTTTTTTGTACGAAACAGTGAAAAAGAGTGAAACAAAGCCTTACATCATCAACTAGGTTTATTACCAGTGAAAGCATATATCAGCAAGAATCAGTTATATATTTTCATCATCCTCGCTCCAAGTTTGTAAGTAATATTACAAGAGGAAAGAGTGAATATGAATAAATTAATTCCAAAAACAGGCATGTTTATTGTATTGAAAGTACTTGACAAAATACATAATGTTAAAAGCAAATAAACACTTGAAAAGAAAGAAATAAAAGTCTAGCGATCATAGGGATAGGCTTCCTTGTATCACTAACTTCAACTAGATAAAAAAGTAGCAAATGAGACATCAACATCGGCAACCAAATTGCAATAGAGCATTCCATGTATCACACTATATCCTTGAAAGAAAGTTTGTTAGTTTCGATCAACTTCCGGACTTCAGCTTTCAAAGGAAAACAATGTTCGACATCATGGCCGGGTGCCCCTTGATGGAAAGCACATGATCGATCAGACTTATACCACCTTGGTAATATTGCAGGTATCTTAGGAGGTGCTTTAGTTTGAACCAAATTCCTCTCAAGAAAAGTAGGAAGCAAATCTGCGTACAACATAGGAATCGATTCAAATAGAGGTGCCCTCTTTTGAACAAAATTAGTAGCAGGAGTTATAGCAGCAACATGTTGTTTGTTCTTTTTTGGCTCCTCATGACCCACCATACTCAGCTCTTGTTCTTTCTTTTTATCAAAGCTCGACCCAAACTCTTTTGCATTTCTAGAAGAAGCGGTCTCTCTTGTTAAGCGTCCTTCTCGGAGACCTTCCTCAAGGCGCACATCTATGTCTACCATGTCAGTGAAATCACGGGGCGCACTGGCGACCATTTTGTCATAGTAAAATGCATCAAGAGTTTTCAGGAAAATTTTAGTCATCTCTTTTTCCTCTAGTGGTGGACTAATCTGAGCAGCGATCTCCCTCCATCTTTGAGCGTATTCCTTGAAAGTTTCCTTGTTTTTCTGAGTCATGGCTCGAAACTGGTCTATATCTGGTGCCATATAAACATTGTACTTGTACTGGCGGTTGAAAGCTTCGATTAAATCATTGAAAGTTTTGATATTGGTCCTATCCAAACCTAGGTACCATTTCAAAGCAGCACCAGTAAGACTATCTTGGAAGAAATGAATAAGCATCTGATGATCTTTTGTCAGAGCGTACATCTTTCTAGCATACATCACAAGATGCAACTGAGGACAAGAATTCCCCTTATATTTTTCAAACTCAAGTACTTTGAACTTAGGCGGAATCCTGACATTTGGCACTAGACAAAGCTCATGAGCACTTTTCCCGAACAAGTCTTTACCACGGAGAGCTTTGATGTCATGCTTCATTTCATCAAGTTGATCTTGAAAATCATTCACAAGATGTGCCTCAACATTTTCAGCTTGTTTGGCATTATGAACATGTTCATTCTTGTGTGGTGCAGTGTGAACCACAGGAACTGGAATAGTCAAAACTGGTGATGGGATATCAACGGCAACTTGAGGAACAGTCAAGGCAGGAATCCATATACCAGAAACATTGGGATGAAAGTTATCATTGAAGTTAAAAGTCTCTAACACAGTACTTGTCAGAGCCTGAGAAGGAAGAGGTGGCAGAGGTGCCTGATTCTGTGCATTCAACAAAGTTTCCACCATAGTAGTCAACCTATCCACAGTTAACTGAAGTGTAGCAACTTCTTCACGGAGCCGAAGGTTCTCTTGTTCAATCGTTTCCATAACTTTCTCTTGATTAACACGAGTGTTGCACTTGCGAGTTGACTTTGGACAAGAGTGTCAGAACACTTTCAAACAGGACAACCTGACTTTTGACGGAACAAGATGTGAGACTCAAAACTTTGGAAATATGACCATGAATGTAGAATGATGCATGTGAAGAAAATTTTGTTTTGATTTTGATTTTCAAAGGACTTTAGGATACCAATCATAAAGGACCTCATTTTTTGTTTGTTTTCGTTTGTTATTGATAAAAACATTTTTTTCTTTTTTCTTTTCAAAGCAAATTTTTTTCTAGGTCCATGATGATTGTCAAGTTGATAAAGAAATTCCCCTGAGTCCTTTGAGAACCAATGGAAAGAGATTTTCATGTATGAATGGATGTGTGGATGTAAGATTATGCAACAATCACAAACATAAGCAAACATGAGGTCATGGGTTCAAGTATCATAATGTTGAAGCCAAAAGGTAAGAACCACCCAATATGTATGAACTAATGGCTTTCAATTTTGCAACATGGGTTCTACGGATTTCTCAAAGTCTACAACTTTCCTTCTTGAATACCAATGTCTGCGAATACACTCACGCCCGATATGAAATATCCAAGGGAAAGTCTCGTTTGAGCGTGGTATCGCGGAGTCAACTATTCCAAGATCTCACTCCTGGCTTTAGCTATCGCACCACATTCCTAAAAAGGCCAAGTTGGGTTAAAGGTAACTAGGTCCACAATGTTAACAGATACATATCATGGCAACATACTACTACGCGAATCATCACGTCGAAATGAATACCACAACATGATCCTACATTGTGCGTGGTTTATCATGTGGGTAAGTGCAGAGATTTAACTTCCGCCCAATCACAATGATCCTACCACTCCTATCTTATGGTTCACTCAAGCTCGGGTCAAGCTTATTTCACCTCATACCCCCCATAACATATATAAAAAGCATATAAACAAATAAAGCACATAGAAACATGCAAGTTAGGGTCAACCCTCTTAAGGAGAGCATCCCCAGTGAAGTCGCCATTTTTCTGTTGCGGGTTTTTCGAGACACACCCCACTATAGTTGATTCTTTCATTTCCAAGGGAGGGGAAAGTATCGAAAACCTTTTGTGGGAGATTCTAGGTACGGGGGTTAGTTGCGCAAAAGGAAGGTGTATGCACCTTAAGCGCCCATGGTACTCCATGGTAACCTCTTGAAATGCTTTTTGTGCTTTAAATATGTGCTTTAAGAATGGGGGGAGAAGATGTAAAAAGTGAGGGAGAAGTTGTATAGAAGAGAGTGTGTGCTTTTGTGTTTGTGTGTTTGTGTAAGAAGAAAATAATAGAGAAAATGTGTGAAAGAAAAGAGATAAGAAAAGGGTGTGTTTTTTATTGTTTTGAATTCGGAAAAGGGTATGTACCCCTCTTGCCTACGTACCCTTTGTAAAGGATCAGAACTAACGTAGTTCTCTAGAAAAAGAGAATGTGTGTTGTATATTTTTTAGGAAAGCAAGAGATTATCGTCATTTAAAGTTTCACTTTTTAAGTGTTACCATAAGCACGCTAAACCATTTCTTTTATGAAGAAAATGATTGAATTCTTGCTAATGCTTATAGAAACGTTTAAAATTTGAAACTAAAGATGAAGGAAATCTAATGTGTTTTTGAGAAGCCGAAGATGGCAAAGAGAATTGTGTTGGTTTGTATCTTTTAGTTATGAACAACTTTAAGTTTGATTAAGATGTGTTAAAAAAACAGAAAGAAGATTTTTGAGAATGTTTTGTAATTATGAAAGCGGTTAGATTTTGAAAAGAAAAAAAAGTTGTTGTTGTGAGAAAATGTTGTTTGAAAAAGAAAAAGAAAATGTTGTTGTTTTGAAAACGGAATTGTATCCGTTGTTGTAAAGAAAAGAAATTGTTGTGGTGTGAAAACGAAAGTGTATTCGTTTTGATGTTGTAAATTGTAAGAAAATGTTGTTGTTGTTGTAAAGAAAATGTTTTTTTTTGACATGATAAATAATGATAAAAGGTAACATAGCGAATAATAAGAGATTATGCTAACGTTGCGACTAGATGGTCCTACGATTATTTTTTTTATTTAAAAGATCGCACGTTGTGAAAAGAGTTTTTTTGGTTGTTTGGAAAAGTCTCGTAATCCATTGAACCAAACCGAACCAAAGAAAAAGACCAAACCAAACCAGAATGAACCGGACTGGGGGCCGCGTGTAGCAATGTGGGGGGCGCGCTGAGAAGTAAAACCAGCCACTCAGGTGGCGACACGTGGCATTGAAGACTTCATCTTCTTCATCCTCACCAAAACGGAACGCGTTCCATTCTCCCTCCGTCGTAGCCTCTTTCCGTCGTAACCTCTTTCCGTTGCCGGCCAGAACGTGTCTTGGCACCAAATCACTCAAACAAAAGCTCAATCCCACTCAGTTTCGTCCATAGAATACGAATCCATCCTTAGTTTTTGCGATTATGGCTTAAAACGACGGAATCGAATGAAAAACCGATCTGAACTCAAAACCTCATGAACGTGTTTTGAGCTGAATTGAACGAAACTAGCTATTGGAAAGTGTTTCTCTATGTTCCAGGAATGAAAAACACCATCAATCGATCTTGTTTGGTGTTGTAAAGGTCAGATTCGAAAGCTTGCAATTTCTGTGATTTTCGAGCTCAGATTTGAGCGTTTAGGAATGGTTTTTGTGTGGATTTGAGGCCGGAATCGTGTTCAGGGCATGATTTTGCTATAGAAAAGTGTATTTGGTTTGTGATTTGGTAGAGATTTGAGGGTGGCCGGAGTTATGGTGGTTGGTGGTGGTTTCCGGCGATGACGGTGCCGGAAAATGGAAGAGAGGAGTTTAGGGTTTCGATTTTTTCTGATTTTTTTTAGTCTAGGAATTTGTGCAAATGATTGGTCAAAATGATTGGATGATGTGATGTTGTATTTATAGAGGAATAATTAGGTTAAATGACATTTGTGTAATATGTGGGAAAATGGTAAATAAAAATAAATGAAAAAGAAAAATGGAAAAAAGGTTATGAGATAGAGATGGTGAGGTGGATGAGAATGATTGGTTAAAGTGAGATAGAGATGAGGTAAAAAATGTGTAAAAAAGTAAATGTAAATTAATTAATATATAAAGAGTGAAAATATAATAGAAAAGCAAATATTTTTTTGATATTTTTTGTAATATAAAATGAAAATAAAAGATAGAAAAAGGTTATTTTTTGATCTTTTACTATAATTAAGAAATTATATGAAATAAAATAAACTAAAAAGTGAAAAATTGTTTAAAAAATCAAAATTACGCGAATAAAATAAAATGTTCGTGAAATAACACTATTTTTGTAAAAAAGTAATTAGATCTATTTTTTAGAGAAAAATGTAATTGGGAATAAATAAAGAAAAATAATATGAGAATAAAAGCAAAAATATGCATGAAAAAAAAAGATCAAAATACGCGAAATAAAACAGATATATTTTTGTATATTTTGATGTAAAACATTCAAATTAGATTTTTGGTCCAAAATTGAAGTACAACAATATGGTATTCCACTGATTTTATAATAATGATAATAAATAGGTAAACAATAAGCACATAAACATTCAGGTAAGGAAATAATGAGTTCCACAGCAATTAAAATAATTGATTTACACTATAAAGTTTAACATGGTGACCGACTTTTTATCTGATCGTGTTATTATAATTTATGTTTTGTTTTTTAAAAATAAGAAACTAAAATAGCAGGGTTCCAAAATTATTACGTAAAAAATTGTCCATGAAGGAATAAGACATTAATTAGATTTTCATTAAAAATTTCACACATGATCGTTAGAGTTTATCTTAAAAGGGATAATATTGTTAAAATTAGAATTCTAAAATAAAAAGAAAATTAATTAATTACAATAATGTTCTTTATTAAAGTAGAATATTTTATTGTAATTAAAAAAAAGTGTGTCTTTCAAACAAATAAGGATGAGTTTTGACAATTTACAAATTTATCCTTTTATGCCAAATATATTTTGTAATGAAAATAGGTCTTTTATTAAATATGTACTGGGAGTAGTTTTTCTAACTTCCTCCCACTTGGGAGGAAGTTAGCAAACCCCATATATATTTATAGGGATCCTTACAAGGAACACTTATTGAGATATTTTAAAATATTCTCCTCTTAGTCATCAAGCAATAAATATTCTCACGTGTCACCATGAAACATCATATAAAATTACATTTAATTCACCTATTAATTTTGATCTCTTTTTTTTTTTTGCTTAAGGTAAGCCCTTTTTTTTATTCGAAAAACACATATTTTAACAATAAACAAAATATTGTATAATTTATCATTTTCAGGCAAGAACTTTTTTTGATTTTTTTTCCAAACAACAACAATAATGAATTGATATGTATTTATTAGAAGAAACAAATAAGTTTTGTAAACATTAACAATAAATAAATTTAAGTTTTTATCAAAAAAAATTATACTAAATGAAGTATTTTTTGTTTCCAACAAACACTACAGAAGAAGTTGAAATTAATATTTTGTATGAAATATATATTGAAGTTCATGTTGCGAAATTTTCAATTGAAAAAATTAGGTGTAAAGTAAATAGAATAATTTTGTGTGAAATATATATATAAAACTAACAATTTTCTTCTTTAGTTCTTTTATTTTTATTAGTTCTTTTCTTTCTATTAATAGTTTTGCTAAAAAAATCTTGGTTGGTCAAAGTTATAAGAAAACAAACAGGTGAGAAACACATTTAAAAGTATATTTTATTTAAATATCATTTAAGTAATTTTTATTTAAAAAAGATAACGGAGTTAGGAAATGCAAAACGCAATAAATTTAAAGGCCTAAATCAAACAATTGAAATTTAGGTGACTAAAATCGAGCAATTATGAAATTTAGGTAGTTAACATCAAATAATTGAATTATCGATGAAAAATATCTTTGAAAAATAACAAGAGCTACGCACACAATAAAATATCATTCAATATAATTATTTTTCATATTGTTTAATTTGTATCATGTATAACTATATTGTTATTATTATTATTATTATTATTATTATTATTATTATTTGTCAATATCTCTTACATCCCTTTTTTATTATTGTTAATATTTAAGTTATATATATATATATATAGGGAGCTGCTAACTTCCTCCCACCTATGTGGGAGGAAGTTAGCAAGCCTCCACCCACTAGATATTTACTAAAAACCCAATTTACAAATTAAATCTTTTTTAATTGCAAGGGTAATTTTGTAACTTACTAAGAATTGGTTAAAAAACAAAAAAAAAACAAACAAAATTCATGTTCCAGAATCAAACATAATCAAACGCGCAAAACTCTTCTTCCTCTTCCTTCGTTTCATCGTCGCCGGAATTCATCATCCTCCTTCATCCTTCATCATCGTCATCGCCGGAAATCTTCATCATCCTTCATCATCGTCGCCGGAATTCATCATCATCATCCTCCATTCACCGAAAAACCCAAAATCCCTAAATCATTTGTTTCATCCCTAAGTTCATCATCGCTTAATCACTATTTTGCAATTCGATTTCAACGTTGCTGGTGTTGTTATTGCAGTTGGATTTCAACAGGTTCGATTTCGACAGCACACACGCACAATTTTGTTTTTGGTTGAAACTTAATTCTGCTAATTAAGAGTGCTTTGTAATGGAAATTAAGATCAACAGCACACACGCACACACACGCTCCCTGTCTTGCTCGCCGATATGAAACTTTGTTTGATTCTTCATGTTTAGGTGCAAATTCAAGTGGTTGTGTTCTCCACAAATTCTTTCTTCTCTGCTGCAATTTGGGTTCATCACCATTGAACCCATTCAAACAACTAAATGGAGAAATCAAAACAGGTTAGTGTTTAAAACTAGTATAAAAAATATTTAAATGATTGTATATAATTGAAATAGTTTCATAGAGTTTCATTTTCTGTTATTATTATTGATGATTGTATTGAAACTGTAAAAATTATTTAGTTATTGAAATAGTTTCATAGAGTTTCATTTTCTGTTATTATCATTGAAACCAAAATAATTGTCTAATGATTTCAAGCAATAAAACTTCAAATTTGATAAACATTTAAATTTGATTAGGATAATTTGATTAGGATAAGTTATAGGATAATTTGATATTGTATTACACATGAAGAAAAAGGTTTGAAAGATTCTGAAAATGAGTTTTATCTCCTCTACATGTTTAGCTTTGGAATGTGTCAAATTTTCATAAGCTTCTTAGAATAACCTATATAAACAATTTTTTCTGACCTTATATAAAGTTTTACACTATTCACTCTTCAATTGTAGATACAACTTATATAGAACTACTTATATGAGAATATGACATGTTTAACAAAATTCGTTGGTTTGAATCAATGGAACTATTAATTCTAAGTTCATTTTACTTTGGTTTCAAATATTATTTACTAAACTTAGGCTTCAGTTTAATGGACATCTATACTGAGCCTTCTGCCATTTACCTTTGTTAGTAGTGAACTTGTGTTGCTTGCTTGCATATTCTTTTTGGGTTTATTGCTTGCCCAATGCTTTTTTTTTCCACCCCTCCTTTTCCTCATCTATTTCTGCTGCTTTATTTTCCACTATAATTTGTGTTGAGTGGAATGAAGGTCTCACACAATAATATGCTTCTGAGGACAATATCAAGGTAATGGTTTCAGTGCATTAGTATGTCCTAATGTTAAGATAAACTCAAATTAGCTCTTTCAAATGTCTTTTGTAAACACAGAGTTGTGAGGGGATAGCATTAAATATTGACCATGCAACATAAATAGATAAATGTTCTTTTAGAACTGTTTTAATTGAAATGAAAGTTTATTGTTAATAATTTTTGTTTTGATCTCCAGGTGAAAAAATCCAAGAAGCAAAGTTCAATGCCTTCCTTCAGTCTTGGATTGACACCGGAGGAGGAAGAGAGGAATGTATCTGCGTCATGTAGTGATAATAAAAAAAAAGATATTGATGACGATACACAAAAAATTGAGGTAATTCGTTAACTCATTCATCAATGGTACTATTGTGGTTTCGATACACAAACCATTCTCATAATTGAATATAATCTAGATTATAATCTAGATTTTGTTCTGTTTTTGAGTATTTTCATTATCTAGGTGAAACCATCAACATTGTTTAATGGTTTCGAGTAGTTATGCACGGAAACCATTAGTATGCCCTAATGGTTTCAGTGCATTAGTATGTCCTAATGTTAAGATAAACTCAAATTAGCTCTTTCAAATGCCTTTTGTACACACAAAGTTGTGAGGGGATAGCATTAAATGTCGACCATTCGACATAATTAGATAAATTATTTGTTAGTTTTCACATAGATTGAATCTCAAAATGCAATACTACTACTTCACATAGTAAAAAATAAGTGCCATTAAACGTGGAACCAAACATAAGCTTAGCAAGTTATATTGGTGGAAATATAATTTATTTTAATCAATTTTAAATTATCCTATTCACTAGTGAACTGTGATACAGTTAACAAACTAGTATATGGGAATGCATGTGTCTGTAAAAAAGGCACTACCTTAGTTCCATAAATTATTTAGTTCTATTACTATGTCTACCTTAGTTCCAGAAAGAGATTATGCTATTCTGAGTCTTACTACTATCTTTCTATGCATGCATTAAAAAAAATTCAGATTTCTTTCCAAGAATATATAGTCCTACAGATTAAGTATATAATGATTTTGAGGAATTATTATTGATACAATAAATAACATGAATAAAGGAATTTAGGAAAAAGTAAAAGAAGCACCAAAAAAGTCCATCCCTTTATAGCTAAAATACCAATAAATAGACTTTGTCATGATTTTGATTACTTTGAATCAAAATTAATTTTGTCTCTAAACCTTGGTTTAACTACAACAGATCAAAAAGGACAAAAAGAAAATTGCATCTGAATGTCTTGAAATGACATCGGAGGAATTGGAAAAATATATCATTGCAATGACACCATTGGAGGAGGATAATATCAAGGTAATTTGTTAATTCGTTCGTCTATCATAGTTTTGTGGTAATTCGTTAATTTGTTCAATGAAAGCAAAACCATATTATATTTATTTGTTCAATGATAAACCATATCAATTGACATAATAATTTCTCTATTTTAATCTCCAGGTGAAAAAATCCAAGAAGCGAAGTTCAATGCCTTCCTTCAGTCTTGGATTAACACCGGAGGAGGAAGAGAGGAATGTATCTGCATCATGTAGTGATGATAAAAAAAAAGATATGGATGAGGTAATCTAGATTCATTTTCATATTCATATTGAATATAATCTAGATTTTGTTCTGTTTTTAAGTATTTTGATTATCTAGGTGAAACCATTAACATTGTTTAATGGTTTCAAGTAGTTATGCACTGAAACCATTAGTATGTCCCAATGGTTTCAGTGCATAGGCATCAAATTTGAATCCTTATGATTGTAAAAAGCTAAACCGTGGGATAAATATGGCTTAAAGCAATAAAGAGTGTTTATATTGGGTTTATCTCATAAATGAACTTACCATTATGGACCAAGAGTATATGATTGATGGATCAGATATGTTATCATGCAAATTAGTATATGATTAACTATTATTTGTGTGCATCGGAAGACTTGTTCTGCTATGATATGGTTCTCTATTGATATTTATCATCAAAATTTGTGTGGATAGATGGATCAGATACTTGCTGCATCTAGATTTTGTTCTGTTTTTAAGTATTTTGATTATCTAGGTGAAACCATTGAACCATTAGTATGTCATAATGGTTTCAGTGCATGGGCATCAATTTGTGAATGAAGTTGAAAAATATGGAATCATATTCAAAATCTGATTAGTCTATTACATAGTCACCTGATTTGAAATATTTGTAGTTGAAAAACATGTTTTGTCATGTTTTGATAATTTTAATGTTTTGATCCAGGTGAAAGGTCAAGAAAAGTTCAAAAAAGAACTTGATGGGGACCAGAGATTGCGCCACAAAATGAGTATTCCTAAAGTTTTTGAACTTATACAAACAGTGGCAACAAAAACAAGAAAAGTAGAGATCAAGAAGCACCTTACTGAGTTTGGCTTTGGAGGATTATTGTACATTTGCAACTGGAGTAGAATTCACACATTTTTTATCGAGTGGGTGGTGAAGAATTTTGAGAAAGAGAACATGTGGATTAGGTTAAGTAAAACCGAAGTCTTGCCATTGAAGGAAGAAGATGTTCATCGTGTTTATGAGCTCCCAATGTTAGGGAAACATATTGACCTCGGTTCTTGCTCCAAGAAAGCCATCAAAAGACTTAGAAAGGAATTAGGTTTGAGTGGAGACGGGGCTTTTGTTAAGGTAGCTGATTTGGATGTTGCTTTGAAGGAAATAGAGGAACCGAGAGCTTGGGTTAAGGGTGCAATATGTTTCATCATTCACAATTTGTTGTGTCCCACCAACCATAGCTCCGTTTCCCTCCACTATGCGCATGTATTAGAGGATGCATCATCATATAATTGGTGCTCGCATGTTCTTAATTACATGAAAGAAGGCCTTCAAAATCCAAAAGTTACCAATCCATTGGCGGACTTCCACTTCCTCATGGTAAGAATTCTTTATTTATACCTATTTATCTTTTATTGAGTAAATATATTTGTCATTTTCACGATTGGTTATGGTAGTAGTTCTTGAATATACATGGTTATGTTAATGTTTTTCAATTAGTTATTATTATTGAAACCATCAGTATAGGATAATGGTTTCGATGGTTGTCTATGTGAAACCAAAGTATATGTATAATGGTTTCATGAAATAATTTGTCTACTGATTTGGTGCAGATTAATTATTTGGAGAAAATGGGGAAGAAAAATCCATTTTTGACTGGGAAATACAAGAGGCCGTCACTTCGTGAATGGGACGTGAAGATGGCAAACCAAGATCTTCAAAAAGTCCATGATGTGATGGGTCTTGAACATGGATTGACAGCTGGTGTAGCAAGGTTGCACAACACAGATGAAGGTCCAATTGTGTTGTGTTTTGATGCAGATACTTGTCCACTGTCTAAGGTGAGCTAAAAATGGCTATATACCTACTATTTGTAATGGAAAAAGGGAACAATATACTTTGTCGTTTACAATAGGATTTTTTTAGTGTTATTATCTAGGTGAAACCATTAACATTGTTGAATGGTTTCAAGTAGTTATGCACTGAAACCATTAGTATGTCCCAATGGTTTCAGTACATACATTCAAATTGTGAATGAAGTTGAACAATATGAAAGAGGCTTTCACCCTTATATAGACTTTTATTTGATGATGCTTAGTCTTAATCATATTATGTATACTACTGCATGGTTGGTTACATGTTTTGACATGTTTTGATAATTTTCATGTTTTTATTGTGTTTTTCATGCTTTGCAGGCTCCAAAGCATCTTAATCATTGTAAGTCTTGTATACAAGTCTACACCACAGCTGCACAAACTTTGGAAAGAAGAATAGCTGATGGACTTCCAAAAGAGGGCAATTTAAGAAAAGGGAAGGAAGTACCTGAAATACGAGGGCAAGAAAGGTACTTTATTTGATTTTAAGTACAATATTTTACTTCAAATATAAATGATGTGTTCATCTCACGTTTAGTAATGCATATATGATTCTAATGATGTGTTAATCTCACGTTTACTTCAGGGTTAGTAATGATGATGTGGTAGATGGAAATGATAATGTTGATGATGATGAAGTCATGATGCTGATGATGATGTGGTAGATGTTGATAATGTTGATGTTGTTGCTGTTGATGATGTTGATGTTAGTAATGATGATGTGGTAGATGGAAATGATGAAGAAGTTCATGATGTTGATGTTGATGATGATGAAGTTCATGATGTTGATGTTGATGATGATGATGAGGGTGTTGACTTTACACAGCAAGCACAACAAACAATAGTGAAGTTTTCACACATTTTGGATGGGCCTGAGACTTCACATGCAAAGTAAGGAACGAATATATTGAACATCATCATCGATTTTGGAATGATTTGAATTATGATTATTTTGTTGCACTGTCATTTCAGGTTTTGTAGTGACAATGTGGGGCCATCAGATGGCATTGATGATGAAGAAGTTGAGACTGACACCGAAAGCCTCGATGATTCAGTGCCATCTCATGTGGGGCCATCATTTATGGAGGAAGCAATGAAGAAGACTTTGGATGATGAGAAAACTTCATCATATGGGGGTGCAGCTATGGATGATGAGAAGACTTTGACACCTACCACAGAAATTACAATAGAGTAAGAAGAATCCATTATTTTGTTGCTTTATTCTCTTTGCCAATATTGAGCCTTAGCTTATTTGACAAATCTATTGTTGTATTTGACAGCGCAACACCGTTGAGATCGGCGTTACCAGATGAAGTTATTGACTTATCTGATAAAGAAGTGGGACCTGGGAAGACAAAGAAAAGGAAGAAGCCTGATCAACTTTATACCGGTTCCATAATCCCTCAACGTAGGAGACTTGTCAAGAAGTCGAAGTATCTTACTAGTCCCTACGATGTAGCTGTCTTCGAGTCCAAAGCATCAGAGTTACAAAAGAAACTATCAACATATGCATGGGGTGTTGACCTTGACGAGTAAGTGAAAACCGTTTTAAAATGATTGTCATTATAAATGTAAAACTAGGTTAGGTGAAACCATTAATATTGCTACATGGTTTCAAGATGTGATACATTGAAACCATCAATATGTTGTAATGATTTTAGTGTATAACAGGTTGAAACCATTAGTATGTTCTAATGGTTTAAATACATTGAAACCATTTGATATTGAATATAATTCAAATTTTGGCCTATTTGGATTTTTGATCTTAAATGCTTAATAATTATATAGGTTTGAAGAGCTTTATTGCGGAAAAACAAAGAAGGGGGAAAAGGATCATAAATACCACCTAGAAAGGCATAATTTGTGGACACTTGAGAAAGATCAGTGGATCGATTGTTTTGTGATTAATGCTTGGGTCAATTGCTTGAACTGGAGTCAACTAGATAAAAAAGTGACAACAATTGTCACACCGTTGGTTAATCATGTATGATTTATAATTTAATAGAATATTTAATAGTTTACATATTATTTAACTTTTGTTTCTGGAATTGATTTTTATCATTTTACATACACAGTTTGACATTGAAAAACCTCCTCCCCCAAACAAAGCAGTTGCAAGAAAGACATTCATTAAGAGATTGGAATGGTTCAAAAAGAGGGATTGGATGAACATTGACCCTACCAGCCTAGAATATGTAAGTCTCGGGTGCTTTTTAATTGTTTTGAAACAAATTGTGAAAATAGGTGAAACCATTAACATTGTTGAATGGTTTCAAGTAGTTATGCACTGAAACCATTAGTATGTCCTAATGGTTTCAATGCATTACATCAAATTATGAATGAAGTTGAACAATGTTATATAAACTTTTATCTTAATATCTTAACATCTTAATAATTATTGTTCCGGGATATAGCGTAGTAGTAATAATTATTGTTCCATGATATAGCGTAGTAATGAATTCATCAGTTTATAGTTAGTAAGAATAGCACAATAGATCAGGTTCCCTATGTTTTATAGATCTGTTTGAACTGACTTATATGAACTTATTTACTGTCATATTCACAATTTGATGTTATGCACTGAAACCATTAGTATGGTTTCAGTGCATAATTACTTGAAACCATTCAACAATGTTAATGGTTTCACCTAGTTTTACATTTATTAAAAACAACTATCTCTTATATGAAAACAGTTTGACTTAAATCTTGTTATATCGTATGCAAGTGTATTTGTGTCGTTTATATTGCAACCAATTTACTAGTTTTGTTTTCTCTAAAAAATCATTTGTACAGATCATGACCCCGGCAATGATTGGGAATCCAGGTTCACACTTTGTGTGCTTTGTGGTGAACATAAAGAGTCGGAAATTCCAATTCTTAAATAGCTTGGTTGAAGAAGGCTTGCACACGAAATCTGGAGATCCTACGGCTTACAAGAAATTGTTTGATGTGTGGTTGAACGAGGTTGAGGCATATGTGACTGACTTGTATAGGTTGAGGAAAATCTCAATGCCTTTCGAATTTAGCACCTTTGAGTGGGAAACCCCAACAGTGCCTATGCAACCTGATAAAGTCAGTTGTGGGGTATTTTGTATGAAATTTCTTGCTGAATGGAAAGGTGATAGTACCACATTGCTATCATTTGAAGGTTGGTCCAAATTGCCCAAGAAAGGAAACAATGGAAAGGAAGGGAGAATAATGGAATTTCGAATTGGTATTGTTTGGACAATACTAACAGACTCAAGTAATGCAATTGGAGATGATGTGATGAAAAAAGCTATTTCATACTACCAAGAAAAACTTCAAATGCTACGACATCCATCATGACATGTGCAAGTTGAATTACTTGATTTGTTTTATTGGTTTCTAAACAAGTGTAATAATTGACTGTTAGATTTTTTATTGGACAGTTACCATTGGTTTCTTTTTCTTCTGTTATTAAGTTAGCAATCAAAATAGTTATTAAAATTAAAATTGTGCAAGAGAATTTTACAAATAGCATTCAAATTTAGGCATTATTTATTCAAATAATGTTTATTGAAAGTCATTGGTTGGAATTGTATAATTGATTTGATATTGTGTTGGGTGGATCAATGTTAATAAACTTTAATTTGATCATCAAATTAAATAATTGGTTAAAAAAATACATGATGTTTGATGCTATATATGCAATATTTGAAAAAAATAATGCCAGTGGAAGTTGTATTCAAAATTGCAACAGTCACATTTTGCACTGGTTTAAGACTATATTTTTAAACATTTTAGTCTTTTATCATTTTTAAAAACTAGGATTACCAACTTTTATAGTTGATTAACCAACTTGAAAGATTGATTATGACTGAAACAATAATATAGATCTTTGAAACCATTATTATTGTTAGATGGTTTCACTATATCATACACTGAAACCATTAGTATGGACAAATGGTTTCGATACCCTAAACTAGTAAAATTTAATAATTTTATTATCCAATATTTTGATATGATATGTTTTTCACCAATTAATTATTTGTCACACATTCAATACGTACCAACAAAGAACGTGAAATGAATAATTCCCAATAAATTGACTTATCACATAATCTAGTACAAACTTATAATGTGAAAATCATTATTATTGTACAAACCCATAAAACAAACATTCCAAAACAGCTCCAGACAACAAAAAAAAATCGAAATCTTTATTTTGAGTTGACTTTCTTCCAACCCTTCAAGATCCTATCAAAGCATAAGAAACAACAAACACCCAAAATTAGCATTGAAAAAGAAGCAACAACAAACTTAGATAATAGTGTTCAAATAAACTTACATATTAGGAGAATGAGAAGGCAATGCTTCTATATTTTTTCTTTTGATTGGACAATTTCGTGAATCATGATTAGTTCCACCACAATTTGGAACATGACAACGGCGGACCTTCTTTGATAATTCAACTCCTCCTTTTGGTCTTGATCCTTTTGGTCGGCCTTTAGCTTTTGAATGAATAGGATTTCCAACATCACAATCATCATTATTTGGAACATCAAGTTCCAAAACCACTGAATGTTCTTCGCTTTCAGACATTCCTTTTATCTCTCGAATGAGTTTCATCAACCCCCTAGTAGCAACTTCTTTACGTTCTTTGGTCTTTAAGGATTCATATTCAAGACTCTGAATTAGAGACCGAAACTCAATCAAAGAGTCGTCATTGCAATTTAAAATGTGACTAGATTTTGGTCTCAATGAGCTTTCACATCTCCAACGATAAGGAAGATATTTTGAAGGCATCTTAAAGTAATTTTTCATCATCAACACTCTAATAGCATGCCTACATAATATACCAGAAAACTCAAACTCTTTACATGAGCAAATAATTGATTCTTCTCCTTCATTCCAAATTACAAGACGACCTCCTTCATCTTTGGTGTGATGCTTCAAAATATAAGACTCTTTGCCAGTTTCAATTGTTGCATATTTTGCAGATAACTTAATCTGAAGTTGAATCAACTCAAAAGCATAAGGTGTGAGTATAGATGCAACATGTTCCTCAATAGGAAAACTTGTTCTAAGTTGAGGATTAAGATACTTTTGACGCATTCTTGCTTCCTCTCCAGCTTGGTTTCTTATTTCAACAGCAACACCAACCTACATAATAAAAAAATAATTTTTTTTGTGACTTCATTATAATTTAATAGATAAAGACAAACATATACTTACAACAAGTAACTCAAGTATGTTCTTACTTTACTAATAAAATCTGTCAAACTTGTCTTGGCATCCAAGAAGTGTTTTATATACGAATTTATTGACTCTGAACGTCCAGTTGTTGTCATTCCAGCAAAAAAGAAGTCCTTCAAATAAGCCATTGCCCAATATTGGCGAAGAGAAAAAAGCAAAATAATATGTGAATCCAAGCTTAGACCAAATTGTGCAACCATTGAATGCCACTCTTGTTCAAACTCATCTGCACAATCTAAATGATACAACTTATAAAATGATGCTTTAAAGTCATCATATCTTGCACCTAATGGAAGAGAAAACCAACTTGATAACTTTGCTACAATGTGCCATATGCAAAATGCATGTTTTGTGTTTGGCAATTCCAGTGCAATGGCCTCTTTAAGTGCAGGATCTTGATCGGTAAGAATGGTTTGTGGACACTTTCCTTTGACAAAAGCTAAAAAACTCTGGAAAAAAGTTGAAACATAATTACTAGAATATAGTATTTAACAATTATCTAGGTGAATAATCAATCAATCTAAAATTACAATCAGAATATAACATCACAAATTCACAGTAGAGTAGTCAAGCTCAACATAAACTAAGTTTTAGATTTACACATCAGAGAAACCAACTGATCTATCTATTCTTCTGATAAGCTATGCACTGAAACCATTAAGACATACTAATGGTTTCAGTGCATAACTACTTGAAACCATTAAACAATGTTAATGATTTCACCTATTTTTACAATAAAGCTTATATGATTTTGTTTCTATTTAAATTCCTAATTAGTCATCCTGATCCAGTTTCTATTTAACCAAATCATATCAACAACACATGTAAAACACGAAGCATATCCAAAACCTTAAACTGATGCAAATTGAGATCCAAGATGAACCTCAATTCTAACCCTTTTGTGTGTTTAGCTAATTCGAAGATAATTTAAAGTGTTGTTTGAGTAGAACTGAATCATGAAAATTCAAATAGAATTCAATTAAAATAGAATTCTACATACCTAACAGAATAAAAAATAGATAAATAAAAAGTACACGTTTTCAAAGCAATAGGAATTGAGTTACAAGTTTAGTTAAAATAGATACGTACCTTTAAAGCCCATGTAAAGGAAGGAGTCTTCTCATTGTGTAATAGAACACAACCAAATAATATTGTCTTTCCATGATTATCAACCCCAACCCATATTCCAAGTGGCATTTCATATCGATTTATTCGATAAGTGGTATCAAACACAACGACATCCCCAAAAGCTTCATATGCCCGGATTGAATCACCAAATGCCCAGATAATATGCTCCAATTTGGTGTTTTCATCTATTGTGAAATCATATTGGAAGCCATCATCCAAATCTTTCAGATTTTTGCATAATTTGAGGACATCACAAGCATCATTTTCTTTGACAATATAACTTTGGCCTTGAAGGAAATTCCTAATATCTTTCTCCAAAAATGGTAGACTACCTACAACTACTCCTTTCTCTAATTCAAGTAGTCTCATCATGAGATTAACCGAGCAACCAGCTTTTGACATTAACATTATACGATTTTGATCAACAATTGGGATGCCACGATAAGCAGGGAGATAATTAACCTCTTTGTCATCTAACAATTGATGATTGTGGAAACTATTAAAAGATTTAACCACCCATTTTTCCTCAACACAAGTTGTATTCATAGCAATCACCATCTTTGCACTACAGTCACACCTTGTTGATTTTCGTTTCCTTTGATTTTCCACTTCATCAACTTTTGATGGTTTAGTAGTGCCAGCCCGATGACAAACAAATTCCCGCTTATATATACCCAATGGATTCAACTCAGACGCATAATTACTGGATTTGTAAGTGTGTTCACGTCTAATAGAAAAACCACATTTCTTTGAGAATGAAGTGTAAAATTCATAAGCATCATCGGAACTATTAAACACTTGTCCTTCATATGGAACCAAATTATCAATGTTTTTGCATGGTGGCAAATGTTCAAGTTGTGACTCTTGAAATGTCAAAGTACTGTTTACATCATCATTTTGTAATATAGAAGAATAATTTTGAAGAAGCTTTGATGACCAATCATTGGCTTCATTCCTTACTCCAGAAGACATAGTGAACTTATAGTTCAAGTCTGAATAATTCACAAATTAAAATGAATAATTCTTAAATGTTAAACATGTTAGGAACATAACTTTTATGCGTCTCACACGTGAAGATATATTATCAATAGCAGAATTTAGTTGGGCAATCTTTTCATTCAAGATCCTAGTCCTCTGATTTCATGAACAGCATAACAGAATCAAAACAACCCCAACATTGCAGCAGATTGCTAACATTAATAATATTATAAATAAAAGAGAAAGTTCCTCAGTTTTTTTCCTGTCCTTTTAAAAGCTAATAATCCAGCTCTCAATTCATTAAACAAATGTTGCACTAAGTAATAAAACTACAACGATTAAGAGTTAGTTTGCATAAACTTTTCAACAAATAACAACAAAAAAAGTTCAAATAATTATACAAATGTTGCAATAGGTGAAGAACAAAATCAGCAAAACAATGAAAAATAGATAAATAGAAAGTACACGTTTTCAAAGCAATAGGAATTGAGTTACAAGTTTAGCAGAATTGAGTACCTTTAACAGAATAAAAAATGGGTTAGTGAATGGGGATTCAGTGATGGAATGAAATGAGAGAGTTGTGTGCTGTGTTGGCATTGTCAAAGTATTCATTCATCTTGCCGTCACCGCTTCGTTAGGGATCGATTCATCAGAGGGAGCAATTAAGCGCCGGCGATGATGAATTTAGGGGTGAGTTACAAAGGAAGAGGAAGAAGAGTTAGGGAGAGTTTCCGGCCGGCGATGATGAAACGATGATGAAACGAAGGAAGAGGAAGAAGAGTTTTGCGTTTGATTCTGTTTTGCGTTAAGGTGTTTCTGTTTTGTTGTTTTTTAACCAATTAATTGTGAGTTACAAAATTACCCTTACAACTTAAACTAATTTAATTTATTATAATTGGCTTTTAAGTAAATATGAAGTGGGAGGAGGTTTGCTAACTTCCTCCCACATGGGAGGAAGTTAGCAAACCCCATATATATATATATATATAAACAATATTATATATTTTATGTGAACATGATTATATATTTATATTTTTAAACAATATAGAAATATATTGTTTAATTTAAAAATAGAACCATGAATTTTATTTAATATATATATATATATATATGTGTGTGTGTGTGTTAGTGTCTTTGTCTCAGTCGTTATTGGAATCTAAACACTTTATTTTTTCAACATAACTTTTAGTCATTGATTTCTAGTTTTTTTTTTGGTTAAGATATATTTTTACTTTTGCTTTGAATGTGGCAGAGGCTTCAAAAGTGCCGATGCATTGACTACACATCAAAGATGGCATTGTGAAGTTGAAACACGGTGTGAGCAATGTGGTTTAAAATGCTCATCTGTTTTAACTTTAGCTAACCATCGTAGGGAAGCCCACCAACAACAACCACCCCCTCGAAGATAACCACCACATCCAAGACGCAATGTGTGTTTTTTTTGTTCAATGGAATTTTCTACTTCTGCAGAACAAGTCGGCCACACAATGACCCGCCACATGACTCATCATTTGTTTTGAAGAATTTTCTAAGAAGATGAATAAGAATAGGTATATACATACATAAGTTAAACTTAAGAATTTGATCATATTTACTTATATTATAGATTTTGATTTTAGCTTATTTATAGAAGCTGTAAAATGATTTAGTTAGTTTTCTTATATTAAATTCTTAGCTTTAATATTATATATTATTGATAATGACGCATGTATGGATAAATCAAATAAATTAATCATAATTTTGGTTTGAATTTCATAGACTTTCATGTTTATGTTGTTTCTTTTGTTTCCAATCTATAATATTATATGCATCTACAGGTATCTTTTATTTATATTAAGTGTGATTTTTTGTGTATTATTGATTTAGATTATTTTTTTAATGTCTGGTAACATGTGAAGGAAAAATCGTTGATTTTATTTTGAACTCTTTATTTGTATAGTATTTACAATGTTAGTATATATATATATATATATATATATCTCCCACCTAAAAACATGCGGGAGGAAGTTAACCAACCTCCTCCCACTAGCTTTTTACTAAAATTCAAATACTTTATTTTTTAAACTACTTTAAATAAAGGATAATTGTGTAATTTTATTTTTAAACCAAAAACATCTAACCTTTTTTTGATTTCCTTAAGATTTCTAAATTTTTGGTTTCCACATTTAATTTCTATAGCATTTTTTTTTGTTAAAGACACTTAAACCTTTTTTTCTTGGACGAAGCTTTTTATATATGGTAGTCCACTGATTTTTTTAATAATGATAATAAATAGGTAAACAATAAGCACATAAACATTCAGGTAAGGAAATAATGAGGTCCAAAGCAATTAAAATAATTGATTTACACTATAAAGTTTAACATGGTGACTGACTTTTTATCTGATCATGTTATTATAATTTATGTTTTGTTTTTTAAAAATAAGCAACTAAAATAGTAGGGTTCCAAAATTATTACGTAAAAAATTATCCATGAAGGAATAAGACATTAATTAGATTTTCATTAAAAATTTTACACATGGTCGTTAGGGTTTATCTTAAAAGGGATAATATTGCTGAAAAAAGAATTCTAAATTAAAAAGAAAATTAATTAATTACCATAATATTCTTTATTAAAGTAGAATATTTTATTGTAATTAAAAAAAAGTGTGTCTTTCAAACAAATAAGTAGGGATCCTTGCAAGGAACACTTATTGAGATATTTTTAAATATTCTCCTCTTAGTCATCAAGCAATAAATATTCTCACGTGTCACCATAAAACATCATATAAAATTACATTTAATTCACCTATTAATTTTGATCTCTTTTTTTTTTTTTAGCTTAAGGTAAGCCCTTTTTTTTATTCGAAAAACAAAAATATTTTAGCAATAAACAAAATATTGTATAATTTATCATTTTCGGGCAAGAATTTTTTTTGATTTTTTTTTCCAAACAACAACAATAATGAATTGATATGTATTTATTAGAAGAAACAAATAAGTTTTGTAAACATTAACAATAAATAAATTTAAGTTTTTATCAAAAAAAATAATACTAAATGAAGTATTTTTTTGTTTCCAACAAACACTATAGAAGAAGTTGAAAGTCATATTTTGTATGAAATATATATTGAAGTTCATGTTGCGAAATTTTCAATTGAAAAAATTAGGTGTAAAGTAAATAGAATAATTTTGTGTGAAATATATATATGGGGTTTGCTAACTTCCTCCCATGTGGGAGGAAGTTAGCAAACCTCCTACTGCTGAATTACTCCGCGCGCCCCCCATCTTTTTCTCAGTGCGCCCCCCAAACACCCCCTTACTCACGCGCACCCCCCAGTTACTTCGCGCCCCCCCACCACCCAAATTATTGCGCGCGCCCCCCACCCCCCCCCCCCCCCCAAAACCCTTTTTTTTTTTGATGTTTTTTTAAAAAAAAAAAATTTAATTTTTGTTATTCATTTGAATTAAATATTATAAGAATATATTTTCAAATGTTTATAGCTTTATTTTGATTTAAAATTATATACTAAAAATGTACTATAATTATGATTTATGTATGACATCAAAGATGATTTTGACATACTAATAATAATTTAATAATAATAATTTCATTATTATTGTTAAATTATTTTAGGGTATCGAAACCATTATACCATACTAATGGTTTCAGTTTATAACATCTTGAAACCATTTAACAATATTTATGGTTTCAAAGATTTATTTTATGATTTCACTCATAATCATTATTTAACTCAATTTCATTGTTTTTTTACTTTGTTAGAAACCATATCATCTTGTTTTAATATTTGACTCAATTTTTTTTTCTTTTTTAGGGTATTAAACCATTCGAAACCATTAGAATATACTAATGGTTTCAGTTTATAACATCTTGAAACTATTTAACAATGTTTATGGTTTCAAAGATCTATTATGAAATTATTCCACCCCAAAATAGTTTGGGCATGATTTTAGTTTAATCAATAAATTAAATTCAATTAATAAAAAAAGTAAAAAAAAAAACAATTAAAAAAAATATGGGTTTGGGGGGGGGTAGGGGGGTGGGGTGGGGGGGGGGGGTCTGGGTTGGGGGGCGCGTGGAGAAAGTTTGGGGGGCGCGCGAAGCAAGTTTGGGTGGGGGGCTTGGGGGGTGAGCAGAGAATTGTGGGGGGCGCGCGAGTAATTTTGGTGGGTGGAGGGTTGCTAACTTCCTTCCACATGATTTTAGGTGGGAGGATGTTAGCAGCCCCCTATATATATATATATATATATAGGGGGCTGCTAACATCCTCCCACCTAAAAACATGTGGGAGGAAGTTAACCAACCTCCTCCCACTAGCTTTTTACTAAAATTCAAATACTTTATTTTTTAAACTACTTTAAATAAAGCATAATTGTGTAATTTTATTTTTAAACCAAAAACATCTAACCAATTTTTGATTTCCTTAAGATTTCTAAATTTTTGGTTTCCACATTTAATTTCTATAGCATTTTTTTTGTTAAAGACACTTAAACCTTTTTTTCTTGGACGAAGCTCTTTATATATGGTAGTCGACTAATTTTTTAATAATGATAATAAATAGGTAAACAATAAGCACATAAACATTCAGGTAAGGAAATAATGAGTTCCAAAGCAATTAAAATAATTGATTTACACTATAAAATTTAACATGGTGATTGACTTTTTATCTGATCATGTTATTATAACTTATGTTTTGTTTTTTAAAAATAAGCAACTAAAATAGTAGGGTTCCAAAATTATTACGTAAAAAATTGTCCATGAAGGAATAAGACATTATTTAGATTTTCATTAAAAATTTCACACATGGTCATTAGGGTTTATCTTAAAAGGGTAATATTGTTGAAATTAGAATTCTAAATTAAAAAGAAAATTAGTTAATTACAATAATATTCTTTATTAAAGTAGAATATTTTATTGTAATTAAAAAAAAGTGTGTCTTTCAAACAAATAAGTAGGGATCCTTGCAAGGAACACTTATTGAGATATTTTTAAATATTCTCCTCTTAGTCATCAAGCAATAAATATTCTCACGTGTCACCATGAAACATCATATAAAATTACATTTAATTCACCTATTAATTTTGATCTCTTTTTTTTTTTGCTTAAGGTAAGCCCTTTTTTTTATTCGAAAAACAAAAATATTTTAGCAATAAACAAAATATTGTATAATTTATCATTTTCGGGAAAGATTTTTTTTTGATTTTTTTTTTCCAAACAACAACAATAATGAATTTATATGTATTTATTAGAAGAAACAAATAAGTTTTGTAAACATTAACAATAAATAAATTTAAGTTTTTATCAAAAAAAATTATACTAAATGAAGTATTTTTTGTTTCCAACAAACACTACAGAAGAATTTGAAATTCATATTTTGTATGAAATATATATTGAAGTTCATGTGGCGAAATTTTCAATTGAAAAAATTAGGTGTAAAGTAAATAGAATAATTTTGTGTGAAATATATATATAAAACTAAAAAATTTCTTCTTTAGTTCTTTTATTTTTATTAGTTCTTTTCTTTCTATTAATAGTTTTGCTAAAAAAATCTTGATTGGTCAAAGTTATAAGAAAACAAACAGGTGAGAAACACATTTGTAACACCCATGCTAAAAGAGTCTAGAATATCTAGAATGGAAATACATTAGAATATCTGGATACATTAATATTACAACGCATTGTCATGATACACCATGTCAGAATACATGATTAGGAGCATAAATTGTGCTTGATACAAAAAACATCGGAATAATTCATATAAAGTTCCAAGTCTAAACAACTAATTCAAAAAAACTGAAACTAAAAGTCTTCATACATCAGCTGGTCCCTTACCCTGACTGGTATCTACCTGCTTTTCTGTAAAACAATAAAAAGAGTGGGATGAGACTACTTGTCTCAGTGAGTTCCACCTATCTCAGGTGCCCCTCACTCAGACAAAAGTCTACTTGGCTAAACTAGGATTGATCACATGATTATATTCATAATAGCTTAATATATAATTAGTCATCAAAATTATTTATCTGAAGTTTCTTTTACGGAATGACGAGGTGAGCAGCCCCAATACATTCCAACATAACCTACTCCAATACCAACTACGGGGCTAGAGACTCGGTGCTAGCTCATTTCTGTTTACATAGCCTGCCCTATTGCCAACTATTGGGCTAGGGACTCGGTAACATATTTTATGCATAGCCGACATACATTCGGTAACATTATAAGATCAATCCTTAACATTAGAGCAATATTTATTTAACACTCCTTGACCCTTTGGCCAATTCCCCATAATTGTTAATATTCCTAGCCATCTTATTCACAAAAACATATCTACTGTAGGATTCATATTTCTCAAAGTGAACTGCCCTCTGTGTAAGTAAAATATCTTTCAAGAATAAAATATAAGTTTTAACAGTTTAATACATGTTGTATCAACCCAAGCTATAGTTTATCAAATTAAGATAATTTTTGCCGGTTCATGTATGACATTTCATCGATACATTTTTTATGGATTTTCCCATTTCACATCCAGACCTGCAGCTGAACCGATACATAAAAATCTTACACATAAACAGTTCAATTCAAGGAAAAGTGTTCACTACACTAATTCTCTATAATTCAAGTTTCATAAATATAGTAAAAGGGATTTCACTAAACAAGCTATATATACTTATGATTCAACATTTCAATTTATACATGCCATGAGGAAAAATGGAAACACGACATATACTGAGATGGGGAATGATCGACGATTTGTGTATCAAAAATATTTTTAATAACTGCAAGTGCACAGTTTCGTCGTTGAGTTTTAAAAGATATCGAACCACAGAGACCAACAGTCGAGCTACCGTATTTCTGTCGTTACGTTGTAAATCTAAGGCGGATGATTTACGTTTTAGGATCGTTTCGAAATTTAAAAAGAAAGTTTAAATGAATTAAAGCGGGACATCGGTATGTAACTAATTAACCATCGGGGATTTAATAAATTAGTATCGCGCAAAAAGGATTTATCTTTCAGAAGGACTTTCTTAATTTAAAGGTTTAAACCTCACACTCTCGTTTTATTGATAAAAACCATACTAACTAGACTAGGAGTTTTACTGTCACTTTTCTACCACCTTAGTTTCGAAAGTATATTTTGAAAATCAATTAATCCTAATTAATTCTAACGTGGCTCTCGCTCGTTCAAGAATTAATATCTAGTTTCTACTATCCGGTTAAAATCTCAAACTCTCGCTCTATTGATTTTAACCTTAATTACTTTATTTTACTCTCGTTCAAAAGTATAGGAGTTTTACAATTAGAAACCAGAATCAGAAAAATAGTTTATGCGCGCGCTACATCATCATTAAATCCCCTTCGGAGAATTAGGTTACATACCGATGTCTAGGAATTTAGCTAGACAAGTTAAAGAAAGTAAACAAACAAAAACAGTAAATTAAATAATGCATAAATAAATAATTAAATAAAGACATAAACAAAACCTGGAAAGAATTGCTGAATAAACTTGCTGAAATTAAAGGAAATAAAATTCTTGACAAGGAACTGAAAACGGATCTGAAATCGGATTCCCGGTGTGGAAATACTGATACAGTTTACAAAGCGGGAAATATAAACTGACTGAAATAAAGGAAATAAAAGACGTGCGGAGAACAGAATTTGAGTCTTCTATTTATAGGAGAATTTTGCCTCGTACGATCCATAAAAATAGGGAGGATATGCTTCACTTTTGATCTCATCCAATAGCCATACGATTAGGGATAGAAACGGATCAAACGCCTGCTTGCTCCCCACATCGCTCAAAAATCAGTTTCACTGGATCAGGTTTCTGTGGCGGGCGCCACAGAAGTGGTGGCGGGCGCCACCAAGCCTATTTTTGCTGGGCTCAATTGGGCTGCGTGGATTTGTGCTTTGCACCCCCCTTTTTGCTGCGTTTTCGGCCATTTTTGCTCAATTCTCTTCTCCGACCTATTTTATTAGACAAAACTGAAAACAAAACAAATACCCGCATAAAAAGACATAAATGAAATAAAAACATATGCAAATGCAACTAAAGTTCACCTAAACTAAGCTAAAAATACGATATGATTTCGTGTCATCAAATTCCCCCACACTTGAACCATTGCTTGTCCTCAAGCATGAAAGAATAGTGAATTGCACAGTGCAAGTAAAGACACATGACATGATCATCCTACTCATACGTGGCTGCCGGCTAAGCCATGAAAATCAAATAACAGTATAGATAACAAAAACACCGTAATGACACACTAGACTCCCATTATATGAAAACAGACCTGAAGCATTTCCTTTTGACTCTACCTCTCACCTAAGTTTCATTTGCCCCTTTCATTCTAGCGCAATCACATTAAGCCCGTTATCTCGTACACGCCCATGGTAGGAAACCTGTTAGTGATTATGATCATTATATAGCGAGGGGTGCTGATAACATAAGTTTGGTAACCCCTATTTTCTTTTACTCACTTCGGAGTTGCGGGGGATCGGATCGTAACCCGCCCTACCAAGTTCAGAACCAGACACCTCTAAACCAACTACTAATGAGTTTCTATACTATGGTATTTTTTTCTTTTCACATGTTTCAACATTTGTTGAATTTTTCATCAATTATTTCAAAGACTCAACCAATAGTATCCATGACATTTGTTTTCAAGATCATTCACTTATATTCATCGGTTTCCCACTTAGTTTGTGCCTTGAGATGGTACCGACTGCTAGATAAACTACTAAGGGTTCATTAAAACTCAAATTCAAAGCTTTGTCAAAATTAGTACTCAAATCAGCTTTATACACTTCTGGGAATCTAAGGTGTTAAAACGGTATTGATTTTATCTAACCGTTACCCAAATTTCACAAAATAGCCTAGATAGTGCAAAGAACCTATATACTTTCGAACGATCAATATCAAGCATCAAAACTCAACACTTTTGCTTTTCACAAGAAATTTTTTTTGGTATGGCTCAAGAAATGGGAAAATAAGACAATAACAAAACCAACACGCAAAAACTACTCAATCCAAGTGAACTATCCTAATTTTTTTTTTTATTATTATGCATGCAAAAATTAAATGACTGAAAGTAAAAAGAAAGCGATAAAGCTTCCTCCCCCACACATAAATTGAGCATTGTCCCCAATGCGACAACTAAAGGTAGAGAAGGAAGGATAAAACCTGTGGGATCAAACTACTGGCGGCCTGGGCCGCGTCTCCTCGTGCGCCTCTCCTGCTGTGGAGGAACTGCACCTAACTACTGGAAATAGTCATCATACTCGTCCATGCGGAGAGTCATACCTGCCATGCTATCAATTAAGCCACGCTGGTAAACCTGGTACTGCTGCATCATCATCATCATCTCAGTCTGCCTGGTCTGGATGTCCTGAACATGCTGGTCTCGCTGGGCATCTAATATAGAGCGCTGCCTCATCTCAGACAGAATAGTATCAAGTGTAGCAGTCTCGCGCTCATGGCCAGCTCCGGATGAAGTACTTGCAAAATAGCCAGAAGTAGTGTGTGTGGTGTGTGCATCAGCTCTTGGACCCTCGCGCTCTCCCTCCTCAGGTGCGTCACTCGCTCTCTCATCCTCATCACTCGCTCCCTCATCACCCGCTGTATTTTGTGTCATGAAGGCAGGTGGGCCGTCAAGGTCGGGGAGCAAGCGGAAATTATCTGTGCTGCGTACATTAATGCGCGCTGGGTCAGGGAGGGTGATGTCGGGGTAGGCCTTGCTATCTATCATGAGAATATATCTACCATCGGCCCTTTGCTTCACTAGTTTCATGCTTCGCACCATGACCAAGTCAATGGTGCGGGGGTCGAGTGGGACTAGAGTGGAAAGTCGTTCCCCATGGTTTAGCATCCGTGCTAAAGTTGTGATAAGCCCTCCAAAAACAATTACTCCTTTGGATTTAACCATAGAAAACATATGGTACATGATAAGCCGGGCAAAGTTAACTTTTTCTTTGGAAATGAGTGTGAACAACATGAAAAGCTCTTTTTCATTCACCTTGTTGGAGTTGGCGCGCCCAAAAATGGTGCAAGCCAAAAGTTGGCGAAAATAGCGAATCGCGGGGTTTTGAATCAAAGACGCTCGGTTACCCTCAAAGCTATTTGTCACTTTCCCGGTCACCCCCCACCAAAACGAGCGCGCGGCCTCAAGCCACCCCACTTGCGTGGGAAGCTCATCTAGCACGCCCACACCATGTGGGAAGTGCCACATCGCGGCAATTTCATCGAAACTAAAATTATAATCATTGTTAAACAAACGAAATTTGACATGCTCGGGAGTGGGGTTTAGTTCAAGAGAACTAAGAAATTCGGCGGTGAGTTGCACATAGACCGGATCTTTGAAAGAAAGCAAATAGTCTAGCTTGAAATATCTAAGTAAATAGTTCACGCTATCGGTTAAGCCTAGAGTTTCCATGCAAAGTTCGTCGGCATACCTTGTTGCTTCGAACTCTTTACGGAGGAGGAGCCGATAAAGCTTCGCTTGACCCGCATTTTGAAATTGTATCTCGTATTGCGCTTGATTTGCCATGATCCTAACTTGCAAAACTCAAGGGAATGGAAAAAAAGAAAGTCTCTGTGATATGTGAAATGGTATGAAATGAAATGAGTAGTAACATGTGTTTTTATAATGGAAAATGTAGTAATGACTTAGTGTTGTGTAGTTGGAAAAAATTGAATGATGAAGTGATGGCACGTTGAATCACATAGAGAATCAATTCCTTTCCAAGCCTTCAAAGACAAAAATCATTAAAACAAGCTTACTGTAACACGTCTTCTGTCCAAATTTGCCAAAATCATACAAATTCATTTTGTGGCGCGCGCCACCACTACCACGGCGGCCGCCTGCTGGCCTATTTGCCCAGAATCTTGGCATTTTCGTCCTGTAGCGTGTTGTTGTTCCTTTGATCAATACCTGTACCTGTCTAAAGCAAAATTGCACAGCTTGCACACAATTGATATTAGTTTTAACAGGTCAAAATTTGCACTAGATGGAGTTCCCAACACATAGCATTCATTAACAAGAAAATTCATATTGGCACACAAGAATATCATAAATCAAACGGTCTCTTACAGGAGTTTTTATTAAGTCATAAACTAGAACAAGTTAAATTAATTATTGCTAATTTTCTGGAAATCAAATTAATACTACTAATAAAGAAAATTCCCTAGGATTTATTATTCGAAAGCAAGTAAAAGTAAATCCTAGGAGTGCGGTTAACACATCGGGACGGTCCTAGCCACTACGATGGTGCACGACTTCATTCACAACAAAGCCTAGCTCATCCCAAATATTCTCCACTTGCGAGGCGGTTGTGTTCAAGTAAGCATAGAATTCCGTGCGCAAGTTAGTTAGCTCGGCTTCCATTGCATTAGCCTTAGCTTGCAATGCCTCAAACATGGCGACAATCACGGTCGGTGGCCCCTCCGGGGCAGCAGCAACAGCATGAATAGGAGTCGAAACTTCAGGAGTAGAAGCAGCAGGAGTAGAAGCAGGATACTCACTTGGATCAGACTCAGGCTCAGAGAGATTCATGTCAAGGTCTTCATAGGCTTGGGGTGAAGGAAGAGGTGAAGATGGTGTATAGTCTGGTTCTTCCAAGTCATAAAGCCAGTTGTTTCTGTCATGCACACTAGTTTTCTGGTTAGGCAAGGTGAAATGGGGTAGGACTTTGGAATTGATGAGGAGGTCAAACTGGTCAGGTCCTAGGTTTCCTATAATGCCACGGTTGAAGCAGAAGTTTATGTCCATGAGTCGGATTTCTCCCAAGGGTTGGAGTTGGTTAAGTTGGACTCTTAAGCCTATAGCATCTGCAATCATAGTCATCAATCCGCCAACTACGATAGGTCCTAAGCACTTGGAGGGCTATCTTATGCATGCTTTTCATTATAAAGGTGGCCCCATTGACAGGGCGGGACTGTGAAGCACATAACATGATAAAGAGCTCCTCACGGGACACTGAAGTGTTGTTTTCTGCCTTTCCAAAAAGGGTGTGGGCTAGGATTTTGTGGAAGTAGCGAAAAGCTGGATTGTGTATGTTTTCAGAATACATGTTGTCAATATCAGCATGGCCTTCTCCTGAAATTCTTCCCCAGAAATAATCTAGTTCACGGTAAGGGAACACGCTCTCATCAACACATGTGAAAATATTGGGATCACTTGGGAAACCTAGCAGGTTAGCCATCTCTAGATTGTTGAAGGTATAGTCCACGTTAAACATTCTGAAATTTATTAGGCCACTTCTGAATCCTTTTCCGATCTCAGGGTGATAGGAGAAAGAGCTTAGGAACTCAAGAGTTAGGTTACGGAAAGAGCTGAACCGCCTCCCCAAGGGGAAACTGGACCAACCAATCTGATTAAGCAAGAACATCACACTTTCTCGAATTCCTAGCTTTTCCATGGTGCGGCTGTCAGGATAGATGGATAGGTGCATATCTCTCTGAGCATGAATTTCATAGTCTTTGACCTGTCCTACTCCTCTGAACTCGATATCATTATTCTCAACTCGATTCATCGTGAAAAAGAGAAAGGTATCTAAATAAATAGAATTGAAAAACATATACCAAAAATATGAGTGAGAAATAAGATATATAATAGTACCGCTTAATTTCTTTTAAAACATAACATTCCAGAAAAACAAGCAAAAATTAGTAAAGACAAAAGTTAGTAACAATTAAAGCAAAAATAAACCTACATGTGGGTTGCCTCCCACCAAGCGCTTTGTTTAGTGTCGGTTAGCTCGACAGTTTAGTGTTCTTATTGCACTTTAGGTTTCCAAGGCCACTTATCAAGTGCTCTCACATACCCCTCACTTTTTCTCTTTTTTCTCCTATAGGGCGTTTCAGCTTCTTTGCCCTTTTCTATTATTTTGCGTTTTGGGAGAAAAGGAGATTTATCGATCTGAGGTGGGGGTTTTGGTTCAATTTCAAGTGTCCTTCTTTCTTTAGTCTTAGGGCTTTCACTCGCCTCTCCGAATGTTACCCTAATCCTTTTCGTATTGACACCTTCCTCAAATTCTCTTTCCCCTAATTCCTCCTTCTAGTTGCACCCTCATCCCCGTGTGTGTTAATTTCTACATTCTTTTCCTTTTCACATGATTGGGGAGTTGGGTCCACTCTAGCCTCTACTATCCCTTGGGGAACAAGGATTGGTGGGTTGTAGGGAGCAGGGAAAACATGCAGTGTTCCCTTCTCTACCTCTTCTACTACCTCACTAGGGAGGAGTATCGGTGATGCTTCTTCGATCTCCACTATTTCCTCGCTGAAACTCTCAACAACACTATCATCCTCACTAGATCTCTCAATCTCGCTTTCATTAATGTCTGCTACAACGATTTCTTGTCTCTCGTGAGAGGGTTCTATGGTTGACTGGGAGAACCGGGAGATTAGTGTCTCCATTGACTCTTGGGGAGTCGCTGTTGAGTTAACCATAGCGTCGAGCATCTTTTGGGTTTCGAGATTGCTTAGTCTAAGCTGTTCATTTATGAGGTCTTGTTTCCTCATCATTTCTCTAACTCGGTGCTCTCGACTAGCATTAGCTGAAGCTTCCATAAACTCATTATATCCTGCTAATAGGCTAGGACTAACAGATTCTTCTGAATTGAGGTGTTGAGGATAGTAATTGTATTGAGAGTTAGGGTATTGTCCCTCAAAGTATGGGGACGGTTGAGGCTGGTAGTTATATGGGAAGTTATGGTTAGGGTAGTTGAAATTTTGAGGATAGTCATTATAAAAGAAGTTAGGGTTATACATTTAGATTAAGCGCGAAGGACTTTCCCTAATTTTTTCAAAAATTAAAAATTTAAAAATTTAAAATGCCTTAGTCTCTACGGTGTAACGACGGAGTTACGATATCGACTAAATTGGTCCCCGGCAACGGCGCCAAAAACTTGATCGACGATTTGTGTATCAAAAATATTTTTAATAACTGCAAGTGCACAGTTTCGCCGTTGAGTTTTAAAAGATATCGAACCACAGAGACCAACAGTCGAGCTACCGTATTTCTGTCGTTACGTTGTAAATCTAAGGCGGATGATTTACGTTTTAGGATTGTTTCGAAATTTAAAAAGAAAGTTTAAATGAATTAAAGCGGGACATCGGTATGTAACTAATTAACCATCGGGGATTTAATAAATTAGTAGCGCGCAAAAAGGATTTATCTTTCAGAAGGACTTTCTTAATTTAAAGGTTTAAACCTCACACTCTCGTTTTATTGATAAAAACCATACTAACTAGACTAGGAGTTTTATTGTCACTTTTCTACCACCTTAGTTTCGAAAGTATATTTTGAAAATCAATTAATCCTAATTAATTCTAACGTGGCTCTCGCTCGTTCAAGAATTAATATCTAGTTTCTACTATCCGGTTAAAATCTCAAACTCTCGCTCTATTGATTTTAACCTTAATTACTTTATTTTAATCTCGTTCAAAAGTATAGGAGTTTTACAATTAGAAACCAGAATCAAAAAAATAGTTTATGCGCGCGCGCTACATCATCATTAAATCCCCTTCAGAGAATTAGGTTACATACCGATGTCTAGGAATTTAGCTAGACAAGTTAAAGAAAGTAAACAAACAAAAATAGTAAATTAAATAATGCATAAATAAATAATTAAATAAAGACATAAACAAAACCTGGAAAGAATTGCTGAATAAACTTGCTGGAATTAAAGGAAATAAAATTTTTGACAAGGAACTGAAAACGGATCTGAAATCGGATTCCCGGTGTGGAAATACCGATACAGTTTACAAAGCGGGAAATATAAACTGACTGAAATAAAGGAAATAAAAGACGTGCGGAGAACAGAATTTGAGTCTTCTATTTATAGGAGAATTTTGCCTCGTACGATCCATAAAAATAGGGAGGATATGCTTCACTTTTGATCTCATCCAATAGCCATACGATTAGGGATTGAAACGGATCAGACGCCTGCTTGCTCCCCACGTCGCTCAAAAATCAGTTTCACTGGATCAGGTTTCTGTGGCGGGCGCCACAGAAATGGTGGCGGGCGCCACCAAGCCTATTTTTGCTGGGCTCAATTGGGCTGCGTGGATTTGTGCTTTGCACCCCCCTTTTTGCTGCGTTTTCGGCCATTTTTGCTCAATTCTCTTCTCCGACCTATATTATTAGACAAAACTGAAAACAAAACAAATACCCGCATAAAAAGACATAAATGAAATAAAAACATATGCAAATGCAACTAAAGTTCACCTAAACTAAGCTAAAAATACGATATGATTTCGTGTCATCAGGGAACTAACCATATTATGCTAATGTTTAAAATCCATCTATGTGACAGAATTTAAACTCTAATTCTAACTAAACCACATGTTCTAATTTGCATAAAAGGTAAGGAATTAACTACCCATGGTGGGTTCTAAACTAATGAAACTCACCAATTATTTTAGAGCTTCCAAACCAACCTTAAGCTTCGCCCTTTGCAAACTCTTAATGCCTCCAACTATTATTCTTTCTTTGGATCCTTGCTGCAAAACAACCATTCAAGGCTTCAATACTCTCGTTCTACTGTAGGCAGCCACTAGTAGTAATTATTGTAAACATTTTCTACAAAATTAGGTTGAAAGGGTTTCTAGACGGAAGGTACAGAGAAAGGGAAAATGGGGTTTAAGTGGGTTAGAATCTCATGGAGCTTCTACTTTGAGATTTGCATATTCATTTTGACATTAATTTGATGAGGTTTACTTGGAAATGGGTGGTTGAACGTGAGAGAAAAGGATAAGAAGGTGAGAAGTGTGTTGGTGTCGTGGTTGCAGAGAGTGGAGAGAGAGATAAATGAATTTCTTGTGTATTTGGTCTTTGACATGTGAGTGTAAGTGGTCCCCACACTTAATTTAATCTCACTAATTCTTACTACTTTAATCCCTTATTTCACAATTAACTCAATGAAACATTTTCTTTTCTTTTTTAAAGAAAAGAAGAGGGTTGTTACAATCTACCCCCCTAAAATAATTTCGTCCTCGAAATTAAAAAAGATTTACCTCGAAGGAGATGGGGATAATCCCTCTGCATATCTGATTCCAATTCCAACGTTGCTTCTCCAATAGGCGATCCTTGCCATTCAACCTTCACAATTGGAATCACTTTATTTCTCAACTGTTTAACATCACGGTCGACTATTCGAACAGGCTCCGGTTGGAAGATTAAGTCTGACTTCAAATCTACCGCATCCAAATTCACCGGAAGGAATGGATCAGGTACGTACTTCTTTAATTGAGACACATGAAACACATTGTGTAGTCCTGACATTGCTGGAGGAAGCGCCAACCGGTAAGCCAAACCTCTAATCCTTTCCGTAATTTGGAATGGTCCAACATATCTCGGACTTAACTTCTTCTTTCTAAACAAACCACGCAATCCCAATTGTGGAGTTACTCTGAGAAAAACGTGATCACCTTGTTCAAACTCTAACGGTCGTCGCCGCTTATCTGCATAGCTCTTTTGTCTACTCTGGGCAGTTTTCAATTTTTCTTGTATTGATTTGATTTTTAAAGTAGTCTCCTGAATAACTTCGGGGCCTAAAATTCCTTTGTCTCCGACCTCAGCCCAACAGAGTGGAGTCCTACACTTTCTCCCATATAGAGCCTCATATGGTGCCATGCCGATGCTAGAATGGTAACTGTTATTATAAGAGAACTCTATCAGATGCAAGTGGTCACTCCAGCTTCCACCGTCTTCTAGAACACATGCTCGAAGCATATCCTCTAGAGTCTGAATAGTCCTCTATGACTGGCCGTTGGTCTGCGGCTGGTGCGATGTGCTCAACCTGAGTCTCGTACCCATAGCCTTCTGGAATGCTTTCCAAAAGTGTGAAGTGAAGATTGAATCCCTATCTGACACAATACCAACAGGTACCCCATGTAACTTTACTATTTCTCTGAGGAAGTTTTCTGCATAGTGTGCCGCCTTATAAGTAGTTTTCACTGGAAGGAAGTGAGCTGATTTAGTTAACTGGTCCACAATGACCCATATTGAGTCATGCCCCTTTTGAGTTTGTGGTAAGCCTCCTACAAATTCCATAGCTATCTGCTCCCATTTCCACTGTGGGATTTCCAGCGGTTGGAGAAGTCCCGCTGGCCTTTGATGCTCAATTTTCACCTGCTGACATATTAAGCATCGAGCAACGAACTCTGCAATTTCTTTCTTCATACCATACCACCAGTAATCTTTATTCAGATCATGATACATTTTCGTTGTTCCTGGATGAATGGAAAATTTGCTCTTATGTGCTTCTTCCAAAATCAATCTCTTAATTTCAAAGTCATTTGGTACACATATCCTTCCATTGTACAACAACACTCCATCATTCGCTATCGTGAATTCAGGTACTCCAACCATTCTCCTCATATCAACATCGTATTCCTGAGCCTGGGCGATCTGTGCTCTCAAATCACAAGAAACTTCTATTTTATTTAGAACTAGCCCGTTCTCTAATTCCATCATATTGAGGTTCAAGTCTCTGAAGTCCTCAACCAAGCAACATTTATGCATTAACAAATCAGAACTACACAACGCTTTCCTACTCAAGGCATCTGCCACTACATTGGCCTTTCCGGGATGATACCTTAGGTCGAAATCGAAGTCCTTTAAATACTCCATCCACCTTCTCTGTCTCATGTTCAGTTCCCTCTGATCAAAAAGATACTTCAAGCTTTTGTGGTCACTGAACAAATCAAACTGAGCTCCATATAAGTGATGTCTCCAAATTTTTAGTGCGAACACTATTGCTGCTAGTTCCAAATCGTGTGTGGGATAATTCTTCTCATGAGTTTTCAGCTGTCTGGATGCATAAGATACTACTTGCCTTTCTTGCATTAATACACATCCAAGTCCCTTCGCTGATGCATCGCAATACACCGTGTACTTTTTCTCTAGGTCTGGAATAACTAACACTGGAGCTGTAGTCAACTTTCTCTTCAAGGACACAAAACTTTCTTCACACTCTCCATCCCACACGAAGGGTGTTTCCTTTCTAGTCAATTTGGTCAACGGTAATGCAATCTGAGAAAATCCTTTAATGAATCTCCTATAGTAGCCTGCTAATCCCAAAAAGCTTCTGATTTCTGATACACTCCTAGGTCTTTCCCAATTCAACAATGCTTCGACCTTAGAGTGGTCAACAGCAACGCCTCCTTGAGAAATCACGTGACCCAAGAATTTCACCTCTGATAACCAGAATTCACATTTACTAAATTTCGCATACAATTTTTTCTCTCTGAGGATGTCCAAGACGATTCTCAGATGTTCAACATGCTCTTGAGGAGTCTTCGAATAAATCAGAATGTCGTCGATGAAGATAACAACAAACTGATCCAAATAAGGCTGAAATATTCTATTCATGTAGTCCATGAAGACAGCAGGAGCATTGGTCACACCGAATGGCATGACTAGGAATTCATAGTGTCCATATCTGGTTCGGAAAGCAGTCTTTGACACATCGGAGGATTTAATTCGAATTTGATGGTAACCTGATCTTAGATCGATTTTAGAAAATATAGTGGCTCCCTTCAACTGATCTAGCAAATCATCAATTCGAGGGAGTGGATACTTGTTTTTGATGGTGACTTTGTTGAGCTGACGGTAATCAATACAAAGATGCATACCGTCCTTCTTTTTGACCAAAAGAACTGGTGCACCCCATGGTGACACACTTGGTCGAATGGAATGTTTTTGGAGTAGTTCTTCTAATTGAGTTTTCAATTCTTTCAACTCTGCTGGTGACATCCTATAAGGTGCCATAGACACTGGTTCCGCTCCCGGAACCAAATCTATCGAAAACTCAATATCTCTTTCAGGGGGTAGGCTAACGATATCTTTCGGAAAGACATCGAGGAATTCATTCACGATAGGAATATTCTGAGGGATGATATCCGAATCTGACGCCGTGGTGAACATAAGATAGAACCCTTGAGCACTAGCACAACAATATTGGATCATATGATAGGCATTATTTAGTAGTTTGGACAAAGCTACTCCCTCATAAGTGTTGTCTGTAGGCATGTAGAGAGCCTTCTCCGCACACCCAATGTACACAAAATTAGCAGACAATGTACACAAAATTAGCAGACAACCAATCCATACCTAATATCACATCGAGTCCCTGCATCGGCAAACAAACGAGATCGATATGATACACTCGTTGAGTCACAATAATTGGATAATTTTGACAAACTAAGTTTGCAACAATTCCACCATCAGTGGCTGTGGAAACCGTCATGGGAGGATTTAACGGTGACATTGACAATTCAAGTCTTTCCACACAATGAAAGGAAATAAAAGAATTTGAAGCACCACAATCAAACAAAACTTTAACTTCAAAATTATTGATATGACACGTACCACCAATCAGATCATTGTTCACCTTAGTCTTCTTGCCATCCAAAGAGTAGACTCTCCCTTTGCTAGTAGTCACATCAGCTCTACCGTTTCCTTTCCTGTCCGGACAATTTGCTAAATAATGTCCCGGCATCTTGCATCCATAACACACACCGGCACCTTTCATACAAGGTCCCCAATGAGGTTTCCCACAAGTTGAGCACGTGGGAATGCTCTTGGGCGAGTTGGATTGTTTTCCTTTACTAGGAGAGCCCCTTGGCTTAAGTTGTTGATGATACTTCTCTTTCTTCTTATCAAAGGCAGCTCATCTTTCTCTTCTCATCTTAGCAACAGTGATTTCGGCCTCCAAGCTATTGTGCACTAGCTCGTCAAAGGACGTGTAGCATTGTTGTCCAACCACATATTCAATGTCTCCTCTCAGGGCATATTTGTACTGATTAATCTTCCATTCTTCATCATCCGCATATCTTGCATGAGCAGAATAAAGAGACAGCTCTTCAAACTTCTAAGTAAACTCGGCCACAAACATCTCATTTTGTTTTAACTCCATGAACTCACGCTCCTTCTTAATTCTATAGGTTCTAGACAAATATTTCTCCAACAAGACCCTCTTGAAGTTTGTCCAATTCAAAGGAACTAGAGTTGCTTCCATGTGTCGTCTAGCTCCCTCCCACCATTCCTCAGCTGAACCGGTAAGAAGAAAAGTGGCATAAATAACTTTGTTCTCCTCTGAACATTCTGCCATCTGAAAAATCTTCTCTAGCTGCTTAACCCAATGTTTGGCCTCTTTGGGGTCTCCTTCACCGTTAAACTTCGAAGGATTATGTCGATTGAACTCCCAAAAGGCCAAGTTTCCAACTACAGCGGGTGGTGGAGGTGCAACTGGGCCTTGGTGTTGTACATTCTGCATAAGAGCTTGGAGCATCTCCTGATGTTGTTGGGCCTGTTGAGCCTGAAATTGTTGTTGTTGCAGAGCTTGCTGAGCTTGAAATTGTTGTTGTTGCTGCAACATTTGCGCCCACATGTTTATGTTCGGATCTTGATTCGCCTGGGTATTAGCACGCGGACGACCTCTTCTTCCCGACATAACGTTCTATTCTGTCATTAACAATATCGAGTTGATCAATTCTCAATAAGTTATAACAAAATAGAATGAATATCAAAAATCTGATTAATCAGTGCTTTTAAGAATAGAAATATTAAAGACTCATGGCAAGGTCCGGTTTTGAACCGACCTGCTCTGATACCAAATGTAACACCCATGCTAAAAGAGTCTAGAATATCTAGAATGGAAATACATTAGAATATCTGGATACATTAATATTACAACGCATTGTCAGGATACACCATGTCAGAATACATGATTAGGAGCATAAATTGTGCTTGATACAAAACACATCGGAATAATTCATATAAAGTTCCAAGTCTAAACAACTAATTCAAAAAAACTGAAACTAAAAGTCTTCATACATCAGCTGGTCCCTTACCCTGACTGGTATCTACCTGCTTATCTGTAAAACAATAAAAAGAGTGGGATGAGACTACTTGTCTCAGTGAGTTCCACCTATCTCAGGTGCCCCTCACTCAGTGAATATATTAGACAAAAGTCTACTTGGCTAAACTAGGATTGATCACATGATTATATTCATAACAGTTTAATATATAATTAGTCATCAAAATTATTTATCTGAAGTTTCTTTTACGGAATGACGAGGTGAGCGGCCCCAATAAATTCCAACATAACCTGCTCCAATACCAACTACGGGGCTAGAAACTCGGTGCTAGCTCATTTCTGTTTACATAGCCTGCCCTATTGCCAACTATTGGGCTAGGGACTCGGTAACATATTTTATGCATAGCCGACATACATTCGGTAACATTATAAGATCAATTCTTAACATTAGAGCAATATTTATTTAACACTCCTTGACCCTTTGGCCAATTCCCCATAATTGTTAATATTCCTAGTCATCTTATTCACAAAAACATATCTAATGTAGGATTCATATTTCTCAAAGTGAACTGCCCTTTGTGTAATTAAAATATCTTTCAAGAATAAAATATAAGTTTTAACAGTTTAATATATGTTGTATCAGTCCAAGCTATAGTTTATCAAATTAAGATAATTTTTGCCGGTTCATGTATGACATTTCATCGATACATTTTTTATGGATTTTCCCATTTCACATCCAGACCTGCAGCTGAACCGATACATAAAAATCTTACACATAAACAGTTCAATTCAAGGAAAAGTGTTCACTACACTAATTCTCTATAATTCAAGTTTCATATATATAGTGAAAGGGATTTCACTAAACAAGCTATATATACTTATGATTCAACATTTCAATTTATACATGCCATGAGGAAAAATGGAAACACGACTTATACTGAGATGGGGAACTAACCATATTATGCTAATGTTTAAAATCCATCTATGTGACAGAATTTAAACTCTAGTTCTAACTAAACCACATGTTCTAATTTGCATAAAAGGTAAGGAATTAACTACCCATGGTGGGTTCTAAACTAATGAAACTCACCAATTATTTTAGAGCTTCCAAACCAACCTTAAGCTTCGCCCTTTGCAAACTCTTAATGCCTCCAACTATTATTCTTTCTTTGGATCCTTGCTGCAAAACAACCATTCAAGGCTTCAATACTCTCGTTCTACTGTAGGCAGCCACTAGTAGTAATTATTGTAAACATTTTCTACAAAATTAGGTTGAAAGGGTTTCTAGACGGAAGGTACAGAGAAAGGGAAAATGGGGTTTAAGTGGGTTAGAATCTCATGGAGCTTCTACTTTCATATTTGCATATTCATTTTGACATTAATTTGATGAGGTTTACTTGGAAATGGGTGGTTGAATGTGAGAGAAAAGGATAAGAAGGTGAGAAGTGTGTTGGTGTCGTGGTTGCAGAGAGTGGAGAGAGATAAATGAATTTCTTGTGTATTTGGTCTTTGACATGTGAGTGTAAGTGGTCCCCACACTTAATTTAATCTCACTAATTCTTACTACTTTAATCCCTTATTTCACAATTAACTCAATGAAACATTTTCTTTTCTTTTTTAAAGAAAAGAGGGTTGTTACAACATTTTAAAGTATATTTTATTTAAATATCATTTAAGTAATTTTTATTTAAAAAAGATAACGGAGTTAGGAAATGCAAAACGCAATAAATTTAAGGGCCAAAATCAAACAATTGAAATTTAGGTGACTAAAATCGAGCAATTATGAAATTTTGGTAGTTAACATCAAATAATTGAATTATCGATGCAAAATATCTTTGAATAATAACAAGAGATACGCACACAATGAAATATCATTCAATATAATTATTTTTCATATTGTTTAATTTTTATCATGTATAACTATATTGTTATTGTTATTATTATTATTATTATTATTATTATTTGTCAATATCTCTTACATCCCTTTTTTATTATTGTTAATATTTATGTTATATATTTATATATGGTAGTCCACTGATTTTTTAATAATGATAATAAATATGTAAACAATCAGTACATAAACATTCAGGTAAGGAAATAATGAGTTCCAAAGCAATTAAAATAATTGATTTACACTATAAAATTTAACATGGTGACTGACTTTTTATCTGATCATGTTATTATAATTTATGTTTTGTTTTTTAAAAATAAGCAACTAAAATAGTAGGGTTCCAAAATTATTACGTAAAAAATTGTCCATGAAGGAATAAGACATTATTTAGATTTTCATTAAAAATTTCACACATGGTCATTAGGGTTTATCTTAAAAGGGATAATATTGTTGAAATTAGAATTCTAAATTAAAAAGAAAATTAATTAATTACAATAATATTCTTTATTAAAGTAGAATATTTTATTGTAATTAAAAAAAAGTGTGTCTTTCAAACAAATAAGTAGGGATCCTTGCAAGGAACACTTATTGAGATATTTTTAAATATTCTCCTCTTAGTCATCAAGCAATAAATATTCTCACGTGTCACCATGAAACATCATATAAAATTACATTTAATTCACCTATTAATTTTGATCTCTTTTTTTTTTGCTTAAGGTAAGCCCTTTTTTTTATTCGAAAAACAAAAATATTTTAGCAATAAACAAAATATTGTATAATTTATCATTTTCGGGAAAGAATTTTTTTTGATTTTTTTTTCCAAACAACAACAATAATGAATTGATATGTATTTATTAGAAGAAACAAATAAGTTTTGTAAACATTAACAATAAATAAATTTAAGTTTTTATCAAAAAAAATTATACTAAATGAATTATTTTTTGTTTTCAACAAACACTACAGAAGAAGTTGAAATTCATATTTTGTATGAAATATATATTGAAGTTCATGTTGCGAAATTTTCAATTGAAAAAATTAGGTGTAAAGTAAATAGAATAATTTTGTGTGAAATATATATATATATATATATATATATATATATAACTAACAATTTTCTTCTTTAGTTCTTTTATTTTTATTAGTTCTTTTCTTTCTATTAATAGTTTTGCTAAAAAAATCTTGGTTGGTCAAAGTTATAAGAAAACAAACAGGTGAGAAACACATTTTAAAGTATATTTTATTTAAATATCATTTAAGTAATTTTTATTTAAAAAAGATAACGGAGTTAGGAAATGCAAAACGCAATAAATTTAAGGGCCAAAATCAAACAATTGAAATTTAGGTGACTAAAATCGAGCAATTATGAAGTTTAGGTAGTTAACATCAAATAATTGAATTATCGATGCAAAATATCTTTGAAAAATAACAAGAGCTACGCACACAATGAAATATCATTCAATATAATTATTTTTCATATTGTTTAATTTGTATCATGTATAACTATATTGTTATTATTATTATTATTATTATTTGTCAATATCTCTTACGTCCCTTTTTTATTATTGTTAATATTTAAGTTTTATATATATATATATATGTGAACATGATTATATATTTATACTTTTAAACAATATAGAAATATATTGTTTAATTTAAAAATAGAACCATGAATTTTATTTAATATATATATATATATATATATATATATATATATATATATATGTGTGTGTGTGTGTGTGTGTGTTAGTGTCTTTGTCTCAGTCGTTATTGGAATCTAAACACTTTATTTTTTCAACATAACTTTTTGTCATTGATTTCTAGTTTTTTTTTTGTTAAGATGTATTTTTACTTTTGCTTTGAATGTGGTAGAGGCTTCAAAAGTGCCGGTGCATTGACTACACATCAAAGATGGCATTGTGATGTTGAAACACAGTGTGAGCAATGTGGTTTAAAATGCTCATCTGTTTTAACTTTAGCTAACCATCGTAGGAAAGCTCACCAACAACAATCACCCCCTCGAAGATAACCACCACATCCAAGACGCAATGTGTGTTTTTTTTTGTTCAATGGAATTTTCTACTTCTGCAGAACAAGTCGCCCACACAATGACCCACCACATGACTCATCATTTGTTTTGAAGAATTTTCTATGAAGATGAATAAGAATAGGTCTATACATACATAAGTTAAACTTATGAATTTGATCATATTTACTTATATTATAGATTTTGATTTTAGCTTATTTATAGGAGCTGTAAAATGATTTAGTTAGTTTTCTTATATTATATTCTTAGCTTTAATATTATATATTATTGATAATGACGCATGTATGGATAAATCAAATAAATTAATCATAATTTTGGTTTGAATTTCTTAGACTTTGATGTTTATGTTGTTTCTTTTGTTTCCAATCTATAATATTATATGCATCTACAGGTATCTTTTATTTATATTAAGTGTGATTTTTTGTGTATTATTGATTTAGATTATTTTTTTAATGTCTGGTAACATGTGAAGGATAAATCGTTGATTTTAATTTGAACTCTTTATTTGTATAGTATTTACAATGTTAGTATATATATATATATATATATCTCCCACCCAAAAACATGTGGGAGGAAGTTTACAAACCTCCTCACTAGCTTTTTACTAAAATTCCAATACTTTATTTTTTAAACTACTTTAAATAAAGGATAATTGTGTAATTTTATTTTTAAACCAAAAACATCTAACCATTTTTTGATTTTCTTAAGATTTCTAAATTTTTGGTTTCCACATTTAATTTCTATAGCATTTTTTTTGTTAAAGACACTTAAACCTTTTTTTCATGGACGAAGCTTTTTATATATGGTAGTCCACTGATTTTTTAATAATGATAATAAATAGGTAAACAATAAGCACATAAACATTCAGGTAAGGAAATAATGAGTTCCAAAGCAATTAAAATAATTGATTTACACTATAAAATTTAACATGGTGACTGACTTTTTATCTGATCATGTTATTATAATTTATGTTTTGTTATTTAAAAATAAGCAACTAAAATAGTAGGGTTCCAAAATTATTACGTAAAAAATTGTCCATGAAGGAATATGATATTATTTAGATTTTCATTAAAAATTTCACACATGGTCATTAGGGTTTATCTTAAAAGGGATAATATTGTTGAAATTAGAATTCTAAATTAAAAAGAAAATTAATTAATTACAATAATATTCTTTATTAAAGTAGAATATTTTATTGTAATTAAAAAAAAGTGTGTGTTTCAAACAAATAAGTAGGGATCCTTGCAAGGAACACTTATTGAGATATTTTTAAATATTCTCCTCTTAGTCATCAAGCAATAAATATTCTCACGTGTCACCATGAAACATCATATAAAATTACATTTAATTCACCTATTAATTTTGATCTCTTTTTTTTTTTTTGCATAAGGTAAGCCCTTTTTTTTATTCGAAAAACAAAAATATTTTAGCAATAAACAAAATATTGTATAATTTATCATTTTCGGGAAAGAATTTTTTTTGATTTTTTTTTCCAAACAACAACAATAATGAATTGATATGTATTTATTAGAAGAAACAAATAAGTTTTGTAAACATTAACAATAAATAAATTTAAGTTTTTATCAAAAAAAATAATACTAAATGAAGCATTTTTTTGTTTCCAACAAGCACTACAGAAGAAGTAGAAATTCATATTTTGTATGAAATATATATTGAAGTTCATGTTGCGAAATTTTCAATTGAAAAAATTAGGTGTAAAGTAAATAGAATAATTTTGTGTGAAATATATATATATATATATATAAAACTAACAATTTTCTTCTTTAGTTCTTTTATTTTTATTAGTTCTTTTCTTTCTATTAATAGTTGTGCTAAAAAAATCTTGGTTGGTCAAAGTTATAAGAAAACAAACAGGTGAGAAACACATTTAAAAGTATATTTTATTTAAATATCATATAAGTAATTTTTATTTAAAAAAGATAACGGAGTTAGGAAATGCAAACGCAATACATTTAAGGGCCAAAATCAAACAATTGAAATTTAGGTGACTAAAATCGAACAATTATGAAATTTAGGTAGTTAACATCAAATAATTGAATTATCGTTGCAAAATATCTTTGAAAAATAACAAGAGCTACGCACACAATTAAATATCATTCAATATAATTATTTTTCATATTGTTTAATTTGTATCATGTATAACTATATTGTTATTATTATTATTATTATTATTATTATTATTATTATTTGTCAATATCCCTTACATCCCTTTTTTATTATTGTTAATATTTAAGTTTTATACATATATATATATATATATATATGTGTGTGTGTTTTTGTCTCAGTCATTATTGGAATCTAAACACTTTATTTTTTCAACATAATTTTTAGTCATTGATTTCTAGTTTTTTTTTTTTTTGGTTAAGATGTATTTTTACTTTTGCTTTGAATGTGGCAGAGGCTTCAAAAGTGCCGGTGCATTGACTACACATCAAAGATTGCATTGTGCAGTTGAAACACGGTGTGAGCAATGTGGTTTAAAATGCTCATCTGTTTTAACTTTAGCTAACCATCCTAGGAAAGCGCACCAACAACAACCACCCCCTCGAAGATAACCACCACATCCAAGACGCAATGTGTGTTTTTTTTGTTCAATGGAATTTTCTACTTCTGCAGAACAAGTTGCCCACACAATGACCCACCACATGACTCATCATTTATTTTGAAGAATTTTCTATGAAGATGAATAAGAATAGGTCTATACATACATAAGTTAAACTTATGAATTTGATCATATTTACTTATATTATAGATTTTGATTTTAGCTTATTTATAGAAGCTATAAAATAATTTAGTTAGTTTTCTTATATTATATTCTTAGCTTTAATATTATATATTATTGATAATGACGCATGTATGGATAAATCAAATAAATTAATCATAATTTTGGTTTTAATTTCATAGACTTTGATGTTTATGTTGTTTCTTTTGTTTCCAATCTATAATATTATATGCATCTACAGATATTTTTTATTTATATTAAGTGTGATTTTTTGTGTATCATTGATTTAGATTATTTTTTTAATGTCTGGTAACATGTGAAGGATAAATCGTTGATTTTATTTTGAACTCTTTATTTGTATAGTATTTGCAATGTTAGTGTATATATATATATATATATATATATATATATATATATATATATGGGATTTCTAACTTCCTCCCACCTAAAAACATGTGGGAGGAAGTTAACAAACCTCCTCCCACTAGCTTTTTACTAAAATTCCAATACTTTATTTTTTAAACTACTTTAAATAAAGGATAATTGTGTAATTTTATTTTTAAACCAAAAACATCTAACCAATTTTTGATTTCCTTAAGATTTCTAAATTTTTGGTTTCCACATTTAATTTCTATAGCATTTTTTTTATTAAAGACACTTAAACCTTTTTTTCTTGGACCAAGCTTTTTATATATAGTAGTCCACTGATTTTTTAATAATGATAATAAATAGGTAAACAATAAGCACATAAACATTCAGGTAAGGAAATAATGAGTTCCAAAGCAATTAAAATAATTGATTTACACTATAAAATTTAACATGGTGACTGACTTTTTATCTGATCATGTTATTATAATTTATGTTTTGTTTTTTAAAAATAAGCAACTAAAATAGTAGGGTTCCAAAATTATTACGTAAAAAATTGTCCATGAAGGAATAAGACATTATTTAGATTTTCATTAAAAATTTCACACATGGTTATTAGGGTTTATCTTAAAAGGGATAATATTGTTGAAATTAGAATTCTAAATTAAAAAGAAAATTAATTAATTACAATAATATTCTTTATTAAAGTAGAATATTTTATTGTAATTAAAAAAAACTGTGTGTTTCAAACAAATAAGTAGGGATCCTTGCAAGGAACACTTATTGAGATATTTTTAAATATTCTCCTCTTAGTCATCAAGCAATAAATATTCTCACGTGTCACCATGAAACATCATATAAAATTACATTTAATTCACCTATTAATTTTGATCTCTTTTTTTTTTTCTTAAGGTAAGCCCTTTTTTTTATTCGAAAAACAAAAATATTTTAGCAATAAACAAAATATTGTATAATTTATCATTTTCGGGAAAGAATTTTTTTTGATTTTTTTTTCCAAACAACAACAATAATGAATTGATATGTATTTATTAGAAGAAACAAATAAGTTTTGTAAACATTAACAATAAATAAATTTAAGTTTTTATCAAAAAAAATAATACTAAATGAAGTATTTTTTGTTTCCAACAAACACTACAGAAGAAGTTGAAATTCATATTTTGTATGAAATATATATTGAAGTTCATGTTGCGAAATTTTCAATTGAAAAAATTAGGTGTAAAGTAAATAGAATAATTTTGTGTGAAATATATATATATATATATATATATATATATATATATAACTAACAATTTTCTTCTTTAGTTCTTTTATTTTTATTAGTTCTTTTCTTTCTATTAATAGTTTTGCTAAAAAAATCTTGGTTGGTCAAAGTTATAAGAAAACAAACAGGTGAGAAACACATTTAAAAGTATATTTTATTTAAATATCATTTAAGTAATTTTTATTTAAAAAAGATAACGGAGTTAGGAAATGCAAACGCAATACATTTAAGGGCCAAAATCAAACAATTGAAATTTAGGTGACTAAAATCGAGCAATTATGAAATTTAGGTAGTTAACATCAAATAATTGAATTATCGTTGCAAAATATCTTTGAAAAATAACAAGAGCTACGCACACAATTAAATATCATTCAATATAATTATTTTTCATATTGTTTAATTTTTATCATGTATAACTATATTGTTATTATTATTATTATTATTATTTGTCAATATCTCTTACATCCCTTTTTTATTATTGTTAATATTTAAGTTTTATATATATATGTGAACATGATTATATATTAATATTTTTAAACAATATAGAAATATATTGTTTAATTTAAAAATAGAACCATGAATTTTATTTAATATATATATATATATATATATATATATATATATGTGTGTGTGTGTGTGTGTGTGTTTTTGTCTCAGTCGTTATTGGAATCTAAACACTTTATTTTTTCAACATAACTTTTAGTCATTGATTTCTAGTTTTTTTTTTTGGTTAAGATGTATTTTTACTTTTGCTTTGAATGTGGCAAAGGCTTCAAAAGTGCCGGTGCATTGACTACACATCAAAGATTGCATTGTGCAGTTGAAACACGGTGTGAGAAATGTGGTTTAAAATGCTCATATGTTTTAACTTTAGCTAACCATCCTAGGAAAGCTCACCAACAACAACCACCCCCTCGAAGATAACCACCACATCCAAGACGCAATGTGTGTTTTTTTTGTTCAATGGAATTTTCTACTTCTGCAGAACAAGTCGCCCACACAATGACCCACCACAAGACTCATCATTTGTTTTGAAGAATTTTCTATGAAGATGAATAAGAATAGGTCTATACATACATAAGTTAAACTTATGAATTTGATCATATTTACTTATATTACAGATTTTGATTTTAGCTTATTTATAGAAGCTTTAAAATAATTTAGTTAGTTTTCTTATATTATATTCTTAGCTTTAATATTATATATTATTGATAATGACGCATGTATGGATAAATCAAATAAATTAATCATAATTTTGGTTTGAATTTCATAGACTTTGATGTTTATGTTGTTTCTTTTGTTTCCAATCTATAATATTATATGCATCTACAGGTATCTTTTATTTATAGTAAGTGTGATTTTTTGTGTATCATTGATTTAGATTATTTTTTTAATGTCTGGTAACATGTGAAGGATAAATCGTTGATTATATTTTGAACTCTTTATTTGTATAGTATTTACAATGTTAGTATATATATATATATATATATATCTCCCACCTAAAAACATGTGGGAGGAAGTTAACAAACCTCCTCCCACTAGCTTTTTACTAAAATTTCAATACTTTATTTTTTAAACTACTTTAAATAAAGGATAATTGTGTAATTTTATTTTTATACCAAAAACATCTAACCATTTTTTGATTTCCTTAAGATTTCTAAATTTTTGGTTTCCACATTTAATTTCTATAGCATTTTTTTTGTTAAAGACACTTAAACCTTTTTTTCTTGGACGAAGCTTTTTATATATGGTAGTCCACTGATTTTTTAATAATGATAATAAATAGGTAAACAATAAGCACATAAACATTCAGGTAAGGAAATATTGAGTTCCAAAGCAATTAAAATAATTGATTTACACTATAAAGTTTAACATGGTGACTGACTTTTTATCTGATCATGTTATTATAATTTATGTTATGTTTTATAAAAATAAGCAACTAAAATAGTAGGGTTCCAAAATTATTACGTAAAAAAATTGTCCATTAAGGAATAAGACATTAATTAGATTTTTATTAAAAATTTCACACATGGTCGTTAGGGTTTATCTTAAAAGGGATAATGTTGTTGAAATTAGAATTCTAAATTAAAAAGAAAGTTAATTAATTACAATAATATTCTTTATTAAAGTAGAATATTTTATTGTAATTAAAAAAAATTGTGTCTTTCAAACAAATAAGTAGGGATCCTTGCAACTTATTGAGATATTTTTAAATATTCTCCTTTTAGTCATCAAGCAATAAATATTCTCACGTGTCACCATGAAACATCATATAAAATTACATTTAATTCACCTATTAATTTTGATCTCTTTTTTTTTTTTTGCTTAAGGTAAGCCCTCTTTTTTATTCGAAAAACAAAAATATTTTAGCAATAAATAAAATATTGTATAATTTATCATTTTTGGGCAAGAATTTTTTTTGATTTTTTTTTCCAAACAACAACAATAATGAATTGATATGTATTTATTAGAAGAAACAAATAAGTTTTGTAAACATTAACAATAAATAAATTTAAGTTTTTATCAAAAAAAATAATACTAAATGAAGTATTTTTTTGTTTCTTACAAACACTACAGAAGAAGTTGAAATTCATATTTTGTATGAAATATATATTGAAGTTCATGTTGCGAAATTTTCAATTGAAAAAATTAGGTGTAAAGTAAATAGAATAATTTTGTGTGAAATATATATATATATATAACTAACAATTTTCTTCTTTAGTTCTTTTATTTTTATTAGTTCTTTTCTTTCTATTAATAGTTTTGCTTAAAAAATCTTGGTTGGTCAAAGTTATAAGAAAACAAACAGGTGAGAAACACATTTTAAAGTATATTTTATTTAAATATCATTTAAGTAATTTTTATTTAAAAAAGATAACGGAGTTAGGAAATGCAAAACGCAATAAATTTAAGGGCCAAAATCAAACAATTGAAATTTAGGTGACTAAAATCGAGCAATTATGAAATTTAGGTAGTTAACATCAAATAATTGAATTATCGATGCAAAATATCTTTGAAAAATAACAAGAGCTACGCACACAATGAAATATCATTCAATATAATTATTTTTCATATTGTTTAATTTGTATCATGTATAACTATATTGTTATTATTATTATTATTATTATTATTATTATTATTATTTGTCAATATCTCTTACATCCCTTTTTTATTATTGTTAATATTTAAGTTTAATATATATATATATATATATATATATATGTGAACATGATTATATATTTATACTTTTAAACAATAAAGAAATATATTGTTTAATTTAAAAATAGAACCATGAATTTTATTTAATATATATATATATGTGTGTGTGTGTGTGTGTGTGTTAGTGTCTTTGTCTCAGTCGTTATTGGAATCTAAACACTTTATTTTTTCAACATAACTTTTTGTCATTGATTTCTAGTTTTTTTTTTGGTTAAGATGTATTTTTACTTTTGCTTTAAATGTGGCAGAAGCTTCAAAAGTGCCAGTGCATTGACTACACATCAAAGATGGCATTGTGAAGTTGAAACACGGTGTGTGCAATGTGGTTTAAAATGCTCATCTGTTTCAACTTTAGCTAACCATCGTAGGGAAGCCCACCAACAACAACCACCCCCTTGTAGATAACCACCACATCCAAGACGCAATGTGTGTTTTTTTTGTTCAATGGAATTTTCTACTTCTGCAGAACAAGTCGCCCACACAATGACCCACCACATGACTCATCATTTGTTTTGAAGAATTTTCTATGAAGATGAATAAGAATCGGTCTATACATACATAAGTTAAACTTATGAATTTGATCATATTTACTTATATTATAGATTTTGATTTTAGCTTATTTATAGAAGCTGTAAAATGATTCAATTAGTTTTCTTATATTATATTCTTAGCTTTAATATTATATATTATTGATAATGACGCATGTATGGATAAATCAAATAAATTAATCATAATTTTGGTTTGAATTTCATAGACTTTGATGTTTATGTTGTTTCTTTTGTTTCCAATCTATAATATTATATGCATCTACAGGTATCTTTTATTTATATTAAGTGTGATTTTTTGTGTATTATTGATTTAGATTATTTTTTTAATGTCTGGTAACATGTGAAGGATAAATCGTTGATTTTAATTTGAACTCTTTATTTGTATAGTATTTACAATGTTAGTATATATATATATATATATATATATATATATATATATATATATATATCTCCCACCTAAAAACATGTGGGAGGAAGTTAACAAACCTCCTCCCACTAGCTTTTTACTAAAATTTCAATACTTTATTTTTTAAACTACTTTAAATAATGGATAATTGTGTAATTTTATTTTTAAACCAAAAACATGTAACCATGTTTTGATTTCCTTAAGATTTCTAAATTTTTGGTTTCCACATTTAATTTCTATAGCATTTTTTTTGTTAAAGACACTTAAACCTTTTTTTCTTGGACGAAACTTTTTATATGTGGTAGTTCACTGATTTTTTAATAATGATAATAAATAGGTAAACAATAAGCACATAAACATTCAGGTAAGGAAATAATGAGTTCCAAAGCAATTAAAATAATTGATTTACACTATAAAGTTTAACATGATGACTGATTTTTTATCTGATCATGTTATTATAATTTATGTTTTGTTTTTTAAAAATAAGCAACTAAAATAGTAGGGTTCCTGTAACAACCCTTTTTGCTTAAAATAATTAAAAATGTTTATAGCCTTAATTTTAAATTAAGAGATGTAGTACTAATAGACTTAATTATTTTTTTTACACTTGGAGTAAGTTGTGGGGACCACACCTTTAGTGGACAAGAGTAAAACCTTATCCCCATTTTCATTTTTCAAGGGAATGATCAGTACCACAAAAACAACCTTCCCTCTACTTGGCCTCTCACGAAACCAAACCAAGCCTCACCAAGATCCAAATTTTCTCAAATTGTTTTTCATACAAGTCAACATACAATGGAAGAATTAGTACCTACATGAGTTAGAAAACCCAACAAGCCTTGTCTTCACCCTTCTTTTTCTCTCCATGGCCGTACCATTTCTTCCTCTTTCTTTTTTTTTAATGAAAATATGAAAGCTAGTTTTGAGTTAGTGCTTGTGTAGAATAAGAGGTCCTGAAGCTGTGGAATTTTTGTTTAGAACAGAAATTGGAAGAAGAACAAGGATTGAGGTTCATTGGTGGGGGTGAAGTTTGAAGCTTGGAAGTGAGAATTTGAATTTGAAGTTTTAGAATTTGAAGCTTGGAAGTGAGAAGGAAGCTTGGAAATTAAGGTGAGTTCCTGTAGTTTAGAACCCACCATGGGTAGTTAATTCCTTAACTTTTTATGCAAATTAGAACATATAACTTAGTTAGAATTAGAGTTTAAATTTCTGTCACATAGATGAATTTTAGACATTAGCATAATAAGGTTAGTTCCCCATTTCAGTACATGTCACGTTTTCCACTTTCCTCATGGCATGTATAAATTGAAATGTTGAATCATAAGTATATAACTTGCTTAGTGAAATCCCTTTCACTATATGTATGAAACTTGAATCATAAGAGAATTAGTGTAGTGAACACTTTTCCTTGAATTGAACTGTTTATGTGTAAGATTTAATGTATCGGTTCAGCTGCAGGTCTGGATGTTGAGTTGGAAAATCCACAAAAATGTATCGATGAAATGTCATTCATGATCCGGCTAAAATTATCTTATTTTGATAGACTATAGCTTGGACTGATGCAACGTATATTAAACTGTTAAAAACTTAAATTTTTATTCTTGAAAGATATTTTACTTACACAAAGGGCAGTTCACTTCAGGAAATATGAGTCCTACAATAGATATGATTATGTGAATAAGATAAGATGTCTAGGAATATTATCAATTATGGGAAATTAGCCAAAGGGCCAGGAAGTGTTAAATAAATATTGTTCTAATGTTAAGGATTGATCTTATAATATTACCGAACGTATGTCGGCTATGTATAAAATATATTACCGAGTCCCTAGCCCAATAGTTGGCAATAGGGCAGGCTATGTAAACAGAAACGAGCTAGCACCAAGTCTCTAGCCCCGTAGTTGGTATTGGAGCAGGTTATGTTGGAATGTATTGGGGCCGCTCACCTCATCATTCCGTAAAAGCAATCTCAGATAAATAAATTTTATGATTTTTTTTTTGAATATTAAACTGTTATGAATATACTTATGTGATCAATCTTTGTTTAGCCAATTAGACTTTTAGCTAATGGACTCACCGAGTGAGGGGCACCTGAGATAGGTGGAACTCACTGAGACAAGTAGTCTCATCCCACTCCTTTTAATTTTTTTTCAGATAAGCAGGTAGCTACCAGTCAGGGTAAGGGACCAACTAATGCTGGAAGACTTTTAGTTTCAATTTTATGTACTAGTTGTTTAGATTTTGTACTTTCTATCAGTTTCTCCGATGTGTTTTGTATCAAGCACAATTTATGCTCCTATTTATGTATTATGACACGGTGTGTCCAGGTAATGTGTTGTAATATTAATGTATCCAGATATTGTAATGTATTTCCATTCTAGATATTCTAGACTCTTTTAGCATGGGTGTTACAGTTCCAAAATTATTACGTAAAAAATTGTCCATGAAGGAATAAGACATTAATTAGATTTTCATTAAAAATTTCACACATGGTCGTTAGGGTTTATCTTAAAAGGGATAATATTGTTGAAATTAGAATTCTAAATTAAAAAGAAAATTAATTAATTACAATAATATTCTTTATTAAAGTAGAATATTTTATTGTAATTAAAAAAAAAGTGTGTCTTTCAAACAAATAAGTAGGGATCATTGCAAGGAACACTTATTGAGATATTTTTAAATATTCTCCTCTTAGTCATCAAGCAATAAATATTCTCACATGTCACCATGAAACATCATATAAAATTACATTTAATTCACCTATTAATTTTGATCTCTTTTTTTTTTTTTTGCTTAAGGTAAGCCCTTTTTTTTATTCGAAAAACAAAAATATTTTAGCAATAAACAAAATATTGTATAATTTATCATTTTCGGGCAAGAATTTTTTTTGATTTTTTTTTCCAAACAACAACAATAATGAATTGATATGTATTTATTAGAAGAAACAAATAAGTTTTGTAAACATTAACAATAAATAAATTTAAGTTTTTATCAAAAAAAAATATACTAAATGAAGTATTTTTTTGTTTCCAACAAACACTACAGAAGAAGTTGAAATTCATATTTTGTATGAAATATATATTGAAGTTCATGTTGCGAAATTTTCAATTGAAAAAATTAGGTATAAAGTAAATAGAATAATTTTGTGTGAAATATATATATATATATATATATATATATATATATATATATATATATATATATAAAACTAACAATTTTCTTCTTTAGTTCTTTTATTTTTATTAGTTCTTTTCTTTCTATTAATAGTTGTGCTAAAAAAATCTTGGTTGGTCAAAGTTATAAGAAAACAAACAGGTGAGAAACACATTTTAAAGTATATTTTATTTAAATATCATTTAAGTAATTTTTATTTAAAAAAGATAACGGAGTTAGGAAATGCAAAACGCAATACATTTAGGGCCAAAATCAAACAATTGAAATTTAGGTGACTAAAATCGAGCAATTATAAAATTTAGGTAGTTAACATCAAATAATTGAATTATCGATGCAAAATATCTTTGAAAAATAACAAGAGCTACGCACACAATGAAATATCATTCAATATAATTATTTTTCATATTGTTTAATTTGTATCATGTATAACTATATTGTTATTATTATTATTATTATTATTATTATTATTTGTCAATATCTCTAACATCCCTTTTTTATTATTGTTAATATTTAAGTTTTATATATATATATATATATATATATATATATATATATATATATATATAGGTGAACATGATTATATATTAATATTTTTAAACAATATAGAAATATATTGATTAACTTAAAAATAGAACCATGAATTTTATTTAATATATATATATATATATATGTGTGTGTGTGTGTGTGTGTCTTTGTCTCAGTCGTTATTGGAATCTAAACACTTTATTTTTTCAACATAACTTTTAGTCATTGATTTCTAGTTTTTTTTTTTGGTTAAGATGTATTTTTACTTTTGCTTTGAATGTGGCAGAGGCTTCAAAAGTGCCGGTGCATTGACTACACATCAAAGATTGCATTGTGAAGTAGAAACACGGTGTGAGCAATGTGGTTTAAAATGCTCATCTGTTTTAACTTTAGCTAACCATCGTAGGGAAGCTCACCTACAATAACCACCCCCTCGAAGATAGCCACCACATCCAAGACGCAATGTGTGTTTTTTTGTTCAATAGAATTTTCTACTTCTGCAGAACAAGTCGCCCACACAATTGAAGTAGCAAAGTTTCACAAGAAAGGGGGGGTTTGAATTGTGACCTTTTGAAAATTAAGCTTACAAAACAAAACAACTTAGTTAGTTTAAAAACAGTTTTGTTAAACAGAGACAGAACGTTCTGAGATCGTTCTCGTTAGTGCAGACAGTTTATAACAAACAAACAATATAAGTGTATGGTGTGTGTGCAATTGTAAAGGAGTAAAGAGAGAAGGAATAACACACAGCAATTTATACTGGTTCACCCAAATGTTGGGCTAGTCCAGTCCCCACTCATGTGAGATTTATCACTAGTATGAATGAGATACTACCGATCTCTCAATACAAATCTTCTTCTTCTATGATCTAGACCAAGATCAAATTCTTTTTTGCCTCTAGTCAGTCCTAACTATCCAAGGCTTACCTCTAGTCAAAACCTGACTATCCAAGGTACTCTCAATCAATAGTTACGTATTGACTTGAGGATTTCTTTCTTTTACAAGAAGGTTTTGTTTCTGGATCTAAGCTTATACAATGACTCACACCAGAGATTGATAGGCTTATGTAAACAACTCAGTACACTCTATATATGTGATCCAAAGATTGATAGCAGAGCTGGAGTGTTGAGTAAACAAAACAGAGCTTTGATTGCTTGAGAACTAAACTGGATATATGCAAACTTGTAACTAAACTTCTCTTAAACTTGTTACTCTTCAAGTGCACCATGGGGTGCTATTTATAGATGCCAAATACGCTCCTGATGCTTAGTCATCAATTATAGACGTTTGAAAGCTGTAATAGAGCCGTTGCATCCTTCAAATGACAGCTCATAGAGAGTTTGCTGCATAATTCAAATCTGTGAGAACGTTCTTCAAACACTCTCCCAGTTTCTTCATTTTCACCAAAAAAAAGTGATGAGCTGTAAACAGTTGTAGCAGGCTGTATGAAGCTTGTTCTTCAAGTATATACGTTGTATTAGCCGTTGTGCATCAAATCAAAGTACATTGAACAGCTGGATATTCAATTTGAATGTTCAAGTACAAAACTGCCTAGGTTAGAGAACGTTCTAGTATCGTTCTCTCCATTCTGGGCTGATGCAAGAATTCATGAGTGGGATTTGCTTGATCATAAACAGCTGTAGTGGAGCGTCTAACCAGCTGAGGCTAGTGTAGGTAGCTGTCCATGTTGTCCTTTGCAAGTACAAACCTTCTTGTCTTATGTGGGAGATACTTTGGAGAATGTTCATTGAAAGTACATTTGCAAGTACCTTGCCAACTATGAGTTCAGGTGCTTGCTGTTGCATTGTGATTGGTCTATGACAAACCATAAGATCCAAAACTCAGTAGAAACACTAGTTCACACATGCTTGTCTTCATTGTGCATTGATTCCTTTCCTTAAACATGTCATACAAGGAATGTTCTTCATGCACATGGTCTTGTTTGGCCTTAAATGACTTATTCACTGTTGAGATACTGATTTGAAGTCAAATGATAAAGTGGAATAATGTCTTGTAGCCTGATGAAACATTATTATGTGCTTGTGACAAGAATCACTTTTGAAACCTGTGCTGACTGTTATTCAGAGAGCGTTCTCAGATCGTTCTCTGCAGTAGTGTTCATTTCTTTCACAAAGAGTGATGATTGATCATGATTTTGCAATTTGATCTAGCTTATTAAAATCACTCAAAAGCACATGTTAGATCATAAAATGATCAGAATATAAATGAAAATATAATTGAAGATGTTTGTTATCTTTAAAACATCATTTAGGGATTTTGCTTCAATAATCTCCCCCTTTTTGATGATGACAAACCTCTTGAATTAGATTTTGATTTAGATTCTGACTTAAACAATTAAGTAATAAAACTTTAGTGATTTTAAACAAAAGCTCCCCCTCAATTTCAGCATTCATTATCAAATATCAAATTGAAAATGCAAATTGAGATAAACACATAAACTTAAATCATGATATATATTATATAATCAAATCTCATCAAAAGTGAGCATACAAAATATTGTTAGAGCAGGATCAAACATGATTCATACAAGTTTAGAATGATAAAACATAGTATGAGAAGTCTTTACTACAAAAAGACAACGACTTCTCAAAATATCTTAAAATCTAAACATCATTCAAACTTAAAACTTGATTTAAGCAAACAAACAGACTTAATTGTTCATAGACAAACTTAATCAAAATAAACTAGCTCCCCCTAAGCTTGTGCAACAGCTTCTTCATTCTAATTCATCTCCCCCTTGTCAGCATTAAAAAGGTTGGGAGGAAAAGCAGTGGATTGATCATTTGGAGGGACTGGATTCATTGGAGGATGAGTAATCAGAGGGTTTTGGAAATTCTTCAATGTGGGGCAAAGTGGTTTCTGGTGGAGGATTCACACCAACCTTAGGGCAAACTTCATTCACTAGCCAAGTTCTTAGTGACTGCATCTCTAACAAAATGTACATAAGCAAGTTGTTCTGATTCTGCAGGCCATCAAACAACTTATGCACATTTTTTGCAGTGTTACTTGCAATCTTCTCAGCCTTAGACCTTTTCACTGGCCTAGCACCAGCTTTCACACCTTCAGCAAGCTTCACACCAATGGAGGTGGATGCATTCTTTGTAGAACAGAAGGATTCAAGAGAAGCAAAGTTCTCTGGAAGTGATGGGATTGCAGTTTCAGAAATAGTATAGATTGGAACTGGCATTTTGGGATAATCAGGGCTTGGAGTTTTTGTCAAATTTTTCAGAAATTCAGAGCTAAAAAATGAACCAAGAGAGTCTTGTGATGTTGGTAAAACTGGATGGAGTAGTGAATGATTGAATGGTTTGGTGGTAGTGTGGAAACCTTCAAGAACATTTGCCATGAGCTCAGATGGGGTAGGTTCAAGTGGAGCACCAAGAGTAGATTGAAAACCAAGAGAGATATCAGCAGAGAATGGAACGGTTTGGGATGGATTACCTTCAACAACTTGTTCTTTGCCTTTGGCAGTTGTTGCCTCAGCAGGGAGAACGATCTCAGCACGATCTGCTTCACCAACAGCAGCATCTGACAAAACATCCAAATTTCCTATATTCTCAAAATTTTCTCTCTTTCTCTTCTGACCAACTTCAACTGGTTCTTTCTTCATGTGATGCACATTCTTGAGTGAGAAAATAGTTGAGTAGTTATCAATTTTCTCATTTGTGACATCAATCTTAAACAAATCAAACAGCTTGGACAAGGTGGTTCCATAAGGAAGAGAAATCTTCTGAATTCCTGATTCAGAGGCCTTGATCATGTGATGGAGTATCACATAAGGCAGATTCAACTCAATTCCTTTAGAGAGATGATGAAGCACCATGAGATCATTCTCTGTCACTTTGTTCTTGCTACCAGTCCTTGGAAAAACACAATGTTGGATCATATTGTGTAGTAGCTTGTAATCTCCCTTCAAACTTGATGATGGAGGTTCCTCCAACCTTGCACCATCTTCAGTAAACATCTTCAACAGCAAAGCATCCTTCTTTACACCAGTTGCAGCAAACCAGTTAGGGCCATACAACTTGGCACCTACACAGGGCAGTTTCAAAACATCTCCAATAACTTCTGGAGTTATTTGCATTTCTGTTCCTTTGATGTTGGTGATGATGAGGTTTTTGTCAGCAAAAACTCTAGCATTGAAATAGAATGCTTGGACCAGAGTGGGATAAATGGTTTCCTTAAGCTTGAAGAAGCTTGTCCATTTGAGAGGCTCTGTGTACTTGAGCAAGTCATATCCTCCACTAAGTAAATTCTCAAAATCAAATACCCTAGCAGGGCAAACATTCTTCACCATCCAATACTTCTCAAAGTATTGATTATCAGCATCTAGAATCAAAGGAATTGGAATGCCTTTGTTGGCCAGCAGCTTCTCTAAAGGCACTTCCTTTTTGGATTTTGGTTTGGTTGGTTTCTTTGGCTTATCAGAAGAGCTAGGAGCAGGTTTCTCTTTGGATTTTCCCCTTGATTTTTCCTTTTCAATAGGGTCAGACGTGGTGGTTTTCTCTTTGGATTTTCTCTTAGAGCTTTCTTTCTCAACCTGAGCAGGAGCAGGAGCAGATTTTGATGGAGTGGGAGTGTTTTTCTTTGTGGTTTTTGAAGAAGAAGTAGGCTTTGTGGTTTTGGCAGTTGGAGCAGATTTTGTGGTGGTTTCTTTTGGAGTAGTTTTTGAAACAGGGTTATCAGAGAGAGAGTGATCAGAATCACTATCATGAATGGAAATGGTGGTGGTGTCTTCAACACATTTCTTGCTAGTACCAATACCAAACAAGATTCTTGCAGACCTTCTCACATAAACACGATCCTTGGTTTTGGTTTTAGATTTTGTTTTTGATGGTTGAACCAGAACAGGGGGTGTGTCAGCAATGCTAGGAACAACGAGTGTTGGGTTAGGAGTAATACACTCAAATGGATTGTACAGGATCATTCGAAGAGGTTGAATGTCCTCAAGGTGTTGTGAGGATGATGATGATCTTGGTTTGGAGTTGGTGGATTTTGGTGATGAATCAGAGGAGGTGTCTGAATCTGTGTCAACAGCAACGGGTGGAGGTGTTTGGGATTTGGATTCAGAGGATGAAGTAGAGTTTTCAACTCTTTCATGGATGTGCTTGCTTCTAAGTTCCTTACTTCTGGCCATTTTGAATTTTTTGCGAGAGAGAGAAACGAATGTGACGGTTACGAGAGAGTGATGGGTAAGGAATGATGTTTTGGTGAGTTGAGATGAGAGAAGGAAGAGTTTAATGTGATGGTTATAAAGAGAAAGAAATCAGAAAAGGTAGTGAAGAGAGTGGGTTGAGAAACCTTGAGAAGAGGAAGGGATAGATTAGGTGAGAGAGTGTACTTATGAATAGTGTTTTCTAGGTACTTTGGAACTAATACCTAAAAGGGGAAATGATGACTATCCTAAAGTAGCCGTTGCAAGGCTTTAGGGAGTCCTAAAATATTAAATTAAACACATACAAACTGAAACACACATATCAAAACAATAAACATGAAACGGTGAAAACATATTATGCGCAGAAACTGTGCACAGAGGCAGAGCGTTCTGAGAACGTTCTTTCTGCAGAGCATAATTTTGCTGAAACAATATTAGTGAGGGATCTTAATGATATTCAAATTTTTCTTGATGAAATTAAAACGATCCTCAACTAATGGCTTTGTAAAAATATCAGCTAACTGATTTTCAGTATCAATAAACATCAATTCAACATCCTTTTTGTTCACATGATCTCTAATAAAATGATGTTTAATTTCAATATGTTTTGATCTTGAATGCTGAATGGGATTTTTTGATAAATTGATAGCGCTTGTATTATCACATAAAATTTTAATACTTGTGTACCTTAATGAGTAGTCTTCAAGTTGGTTTTTGATCCATATCACTTGTGTGCAACAATTTGCAGCTGATATATATTCAGCTTCAGTAGTTGACAGTGCTATGGTGTTTTGCTTTCTGCAACTCCAACTTACAAGAGCTTCACCAAGAAATTGACAAGATCCACTAGTGCTTTTTCTTTCCATTTTATCACCAGCATAATCAGCATCACAGTAGGCTTTCAAGTTGAAATGTGATCCTTTTGTATACCATAGTCCAACATCAGTTGTTCCAACTTGGTATCTAAAGATCCTTTTGACTGCAGTAAGATGTGATTCTTTTGGTGCAGTTTGAAACCTTGCACATAGACCAACAGAGAAAACAATATCTGGTCTACTTGCAGTGAGATAGAGAAGTGAACCAATCATTCCTCTATATTCTTTCTCTGAAACACTTTTTCCATTCTCATCTTTGTCTAAACTTGATGATGGATGCATAGGAGTTGGCATGATCTTTGATTCATTCATCTTGTATTTCTTCAAGAGATCATTTATATACTTTTCTTGACAAATGAAAATGCCATTTTCTTGTTGCTTGATTTGCAAGCCAAGAAAGAAACTGAGTTCTCCCATCATACTCATTTCAAATTCATTTTGCATAAGGTTTGAAAACTCCTCACACATTTTTTCATTTGTAGCACCAAAGATGATGTCATCAACATATACTTGCACAATCAACAAATCATTATTGTTTTCTTTTCTAAACAGTGTTGTATCAATTTTTCCTCTTGAAAAGTTGTTGTTAAGTAAAAAAGTGCTTAGTCTTTCATACCATGCTCTTGGGGCTTGTTTAAGTCCATATTAGAGCTTTGGTAAGTTTGAAAACATGATGAGGTTTATGTTCATCTTCAAAACCAGGAGGTTAATGCACATAAACTTCTTCATTTAGAAAACCATTTAAAAAAGCACTTTTGACATCCATTTGAAAAAGTTTGATGTTTTTATGAGATGCAAATGCAAGTAATATTCTAATGGCTTCTAACCTGGCAACAGGAGCAAATGTTTCATCATAATCAATTCCTTCTTGTTGATTATAGCCCTGAGCAACTAGTCTTGCCTTGTTTCTAGTCACCTTGCCATTTTCATCCAATTTGTTTCTAAACACCCATCTAGTTCCAATGATTGAATGATCTTTAGGTTTTGGTACTAGATTCCACACTTCATTCTTTTCAAACTGTAGGAGTTCTTCTTTCATAGCATCTACCCAAGAGTTGTCAACAATAGCTTCATCAATAGACTTAGGTTCTATCTGAGAGATCATTGCCAGATTGTTCTCCTGATTAAAAACAGATCTTCTAGTTTTGACTCCATCTTTAGGACTTCCAATGATTTGCTCTTGTGGATGATGTGTGTTGATTCTCCAAGTCTTTGGAGGTTCTTGAGGTGTATCATCATCTTCTTTAGGTTCAGAATTTTCCATTGGTTGAGTGTCTTCACTAAGCTCAGAATTCTGATTATCTTTTACATCATCTTCTTTCACTTCATTTGTCTCTTCTTCAAATTCATTAAATTTGACATGCATGCTTTCTTCCAAAGTTTGAGTTCTCAAGTTATAGACTCTATAAGCTTTTGATGTTAGAGAATATCCCAAAAATATTCCCTTGTCTGACTTTGAATCAAACTTACCCAAGTTGTCCTTGATATTCAAAATATAGCAATAACATCCAAAGATATGAAAATAAGAAATGTTTGGCTTTCTGCCTTTCCAGAGTTCATATGGAGTTTTGTTCAAAACCTTTCTAATGGTGAATCTGTTTAAAATATAGCAAGAAGTACTAATGGCTTCAGCCCAAAAGTATTTTTCAACATTTGATTCATTAATCATAGTTCTTGCCATCTCTTGTAGAGTTCTATTTTTCCTTTCAACAACTCCATTTTGTTGAGGAGTTCTTGGACAAGAAGAATTATGAGAGATGCCATTATCATCAAAGAATGATTCAAATAGTGAGTTTTCAAATTCACCACCATGATCACTTCTTACTGAGATGATATTGGTTTCTTTTTCATTTTGAACTCTTTTACAAAAGTTTTTGAAAGCTTCAAAAGATTCATCTTTATGTTTTAAAAACAGAACCCATGTGAACCTTGAATAGTCATCAACAATAACAAAGCCATAATTTTTACCACCAAGACTTGTGGTTTTGACTGGACCAAATAAATCTATGTGTAGCATTTCAAGAGGTCTTTTTGTTGAAATAAAATCTTTAGGTTTAAAACTGCTTTTGACTTGTTTTCCTCTTGTGCAAGCTTCACATACTTTATCCTTGTCAAAACTAATCTTAGGTAGTCCTCTGACTAGATCAAGTTTGGAAATTTTTGAAATTGTTTTCATGCTTACATGACCAGCCCTTTTATGCCAAATCCATTTCTCTTTTTCAAGTGAAACAAAACAGGATTCAGTGGGAAGTTCATCTAAATGTAAGACATAAATGTTTCCTTTCCTTGATCCATTTAGAAGAGTTTTACCAGATGATGATTGAATGATTTCACAAGTATGAGGTTTAAATATAACTTCAAAACCATTGTCACAAAGTTGACTAATGCTTATCAAGTTATGTTTAAGTCCTTTTACATAATGAACATTTTCAATTTTTGCTGAATTTATCTTACCTATGACACCATTACCTTTGATGTAAGCTTTTTCATTGTTAGCAAAAGTTACAGCTCCTCCATCCTTCTTTTCCAGAGATAGAAAGTTCAGCTTATCTCCAGTCATATGCCTTGAGCAACCACTGTCCAAGTACCAAGGCTTTTTCTTGACTGCTAGATGACATACCTACATTTTTATTTAATAATTCTTTAGGTACCCATAGTCTTTTGGGTCCATGAGGGTTAGTATGATATGGTCTTCTCTTGTACTGATATGGTCTCTGAAAAGATTTTCTGAAAAAATGTTGTTTCTTCAGAACATTCTGAGAACGTTCTCTTCCTGTATGTGAGTATACCCGTTTTTTCTTATCAAAACAAAAGGCTTCAAGATGTCCATCTCTTGAACAATAAGTACATTTGTATCTATGTTTATCATTTTTAGGAAAAAGGATATCATGTTTTTCTTTTTGAGGAACAAAAAAATTTTCATACAATTTTTGTTTTTGAAAAGCTTTAAAACCTACACCAGTTTTGTTGTGAACACTGGATTGAGATCCCATGATTTTTTCAAAAGTATCAGTAGCTTTAACAAAACATGTTATATCTTTTTCAAGTTCAGAAACATTTTGTTTCAAAATGATATTCTCTTTCTGAATATTTGTTTTATCAAGTTCAGATCTTCATATTGCATGGATAACTCTTTATGTGCATCTTGCATACAACTGATAACATCCTTGTATTTATTATTCATAGATTTTAGTTCATCATTTTCCTTTTTCAAAATGGTGAGTTCATCTCTAAGTTTTCCATTTTTTTGATTCAAAACTTGAGTGTCATAAAAGAGATTATCAAATAAACATTCAGTTTTCTTACATGATGAGCAAGGTTCAAGGCTTACCTCTTCTATGTCTGATTTGGTCATAAGACAAACATTTGCTTCTTCTTCTCCTTGAGATTCATTTGAGTCATCCCAGGTTGCCATTAGAGACTTCTTCTTGAATGTAGGTCTCTTCTGTTTGTTCTTAGGACAATCAGTCTTGTAATGCCCTACTTGATTGCATCCAAAGCATGTAATTTGACTTATGTCAGTTTCTGGCTTTGGACCATTTCTCCTTGCTTGGAATGATTTTTTGATGTTGTTTCTTTTCATCATCAGCCTTTGAATTTTCTTGGATAAGAATGCATATTCTTGTTGACATTCTTCTTCATCATCAGATGAGTCTTCATCATTCTGAGATTGCTCTCCTACTTGTGCTTTCAAAGCAATAGTCTTTTTCTTCAAAGGCTTGTCTTCTTGAAGTATTGCTTCATGAGCTTTGAGAGATCCAAGAAAGTCATCTAATTTGACATTTTTAAGATCTTTGGCTTCTGTAATTGCTGTAACAATATGTCTCCATGATTTTGGTAGACATCTCAGCACTTTTCTTATTCTTTCATGATCAGTGTACTTCTTGCCAAGAGAATTGAGTTCATTAATGATGGTAGTGAATCTTCCATACATTTGATCTATGGATTCATCTTCCTGCATTTCAAATAGCTCAAACTTTCTCACACCAATATCAATTCTAGTTTCTTTGATGATACTGGTTCCTTCATGATGAGTTTGGAGTTTTTCCCACATTTCTTTAGCTGTGTTGCACTCCATGACTCTATCATATTCTTCTCTGCCTAGAGCACTCTTTATAAACATTTTGGCCTTGATGTTTAGGAGTACTCTTTCAGCTTCAGCAGTGGTCCAGTCCTTTTGTTCCTTTGGTGTGGATTCTTTTGTGAGAGGTACATACTCTCCTTGTTCTACAACTGGCCACATGTAATTGTCCTGTGATCTTAGGAACAATTCCATTTTATCTTTCCAGTAGTAGTAATCATTTCCTTCAAATAGAGGAGGTCTATGTGAGGATCCTCCTTCAGAAATAAACTTTGCAGATTTAGACATGACTTCCTTCCTGAGTCTTTTCCTCTAGCACTTGTTAGATGCTCAACCTATAGAGGCCGGGCTCTGATACCAATTGAAGTAGCAAAGTTTCACAAGAAAGGGGGAGTTTGAATTGTGACCTTTTGAAAATTAAGCTTACAAAACAAAACAACTTAGTTAGTTTAAAAACAGTTTTGTTAAACAGAGACAGAACGTTCTGAGATCGTTCTCGTTAGTGCAGACAGTTTATAACAAACAAACAATATAAGTGTATGGTGTGTGTGCAATTGTAAAGGAGTAAAGAGAGAAGGAATAACACACAGCAATTTATACTGGTTCACCCAAATGTTGGGCTAGTCCAGTCCCCACTCATGTGAGATTTATCACTAGTATGAATGAGATACTACCGATCTCTCAATACAAATCTTCTTCTTCTATGATCTAGACCAAGATCAAATTCTTTTCTGCCTCTAGTCAGTCCTGACTATCCAAGGCTTACCTTTAGTCAAAACCTGACTATCCAAGGTACTCTCAATCAATAGTTACGTATTGACTTGAGGATTTCTTTCTTTTACAAGAAGGTTTTGTTTCTGGATCTAAGCTTATACAATGACTCACACCAGAGATTGATAGGCTTATGTAAACAACTCAGTACACTCTATATATGTGATCCAAAGATTGATAGCAGAGCTGGAATGTTGAGTAAACAAAACAGAGCTTTGATTGCTTGAGAACTAAACTGGATATATGCAAACTTGTAACTAAACTTCTCTTAAACTTGTTACTCTTCAAGTGCACCATGGGGTGCTATTTATAGATGCCAAATACGCTCCTGATGCTTAGTCATCAATTATAGACGTTTGAAAGCTGTAATAGAGCCGTTGCATCCTTCAAATGACAGCTCATAGAGAGTTTGCTGCATAGTTCAAATCTGTGAGAACGTTCTTCAAACACTCTCCCAGTTTCTTCATTTTCACCAAAAAAAAGTGATGAGCTGTAAACAGTTGTAGTAGGCTGTATGAAGCTTGTTCTTCAAGTATATACGTTGTATTAGCCGTTGTGCATCAAATCAAAGTACATTGAACAACTGGATATTCAATTTGAATGTTCAAGTACAAAACTGCCTAGGTTAGAGAACGTTCTAGTATCGTTCTCTCCATTCTGGGCTGATGCAAGAATTCATGAGTGGGATTTGCTTGATCATAAACAGCTGTAGTGGAGCGTCTAACCAGCTGAGGCTAGTGTAGGTAGCTGTCCATGTTGTCCTTTGCAAGTACAAACCTTCTTGTCTTATGTGGGAGATACTTTGGAGAATGTTCATTGAAAGTACATTTGCAAGTACCTTGCCAACTATGAGTTCAGGTGCTTGCTGTTGCATTGTGATTGGTCTATGACAAACCATAAGATCCAAAACTCAGTAGAAACACTAGTTCACACATGATTGGTCATACAAGGAATGTTCTTCATGCACATGGTCTTGTTTGGCCTTAAATGACTTATTCACTGTTGAGATACTGATTTGAAGTCCAATGATAAAGTGGAATAATGTCTTGTAGCCTGATGAAACATTATTAAGTGCTTGTGACAAGAATCACTTTTGAAACCTGTGCTGACTGTTATTCAGAGAGCGTTCTCAGATCGTTCTCTGCAGTAGTGTTCATTTCTTTCACAAAGAGTGATGATTGATCATGATTTTGCAATTTGATCTAGCTTATTAAAATCACTCAAAAGCACATGTTAGATCACAAAATGATCAGAATATAAATGAAAATATAATTGAAGATGTTTGTTATCTTTAAAACATCATTTAGGGATTTTGCTTCAACAACAATGACCCACCACATGACTCATCATTTGTTTTGAAGAATTTTCTATGAAGATGAATAAAAATAGGTCTATACATACATAAGTTAAACTTATGAATTTTATCATATTTACTTATATTATAGATTTTGATTTTAGCTTATTTATAGAAGCTTTAAAATAATTTAGTTAGTTTTCTTATATTATATTCTTAGCTTTAATATTATATATTATTGATAATGACGTATGTATGGATAAATCAAACAAATTAATCATAATTTTGGTTTGAATTTCATAGACTTTCATGTTTATGTTGTATCTTTTGTTTCCAATCTATAATATTATATGCATCTACAGGTATCTTTTATTTATATTAAGTGTGATTTTTTGTGTATTATTGATTTAGATTATTTTTTTAATGTCTGGTAACATGTGAAGGATAAATCGTTGATTTTATTTTGAACTCTTTATTTGTATAGTATTTACAATGTTAGTATATATATATATATATCTTCCACCTAAACACATGTGGGAGGAAGTTAACAAACCTCCTCCCACTAGCTTTTTACTAAAATTCCAATACTTTATTTTTTAAACTACTTTAAATAAAGGATAATTGTGTAATTTTATTTTTAAACCAAAAACATCTAACCATTTTTTGATTTCCTTAAGATTTCTAAATTTTTGGTTTCCACATTTAATTTCTATAGCATTTTTTTTGTTAAAGACACTTAAACCTTTTTTTCTTGGACGAAGCTTTTTATATATGGTAGTCCACTGATTTTTTAATAATGATAATAAATAGGTAAACAATAAGCACATAAACATTCAGGTAAGGAAATAATGAGTTCCAAAGCATTTAAAATAATTGATTTACACTATAAAGTTTAACATGGTGACTGACTTTTTATCTGATCTTGTTATTATAATTTATGTTTTGTTTTTTAAAAATAAGCAACTAAAATAGTAGGGTTCCAAAATTATTACGTAAAAAATTGTCCATGAAGGAATAAGACATTAATTAGATTTTCATTAAAAATTTCACACATGGTCATTAGGGTTTATCTTAAAAGGGATAATATTGTTGAAATTGAAATTCTAAATTAAAAAGAAAATTAATTATTTACAATAATATTCTTTATTAAAGTAGAATATTTTATTGTAATTAAAAAAAAGTGTGTCTTTCAAACAAATAAGTAGGGATCCTTGCAAAGAACACTTATTGAGATATTTTTAAATATTCTCCTCTTAGTCATCAAGCAATAAATGTTCTCACGTGTCACCATGAAACATCATATAAAATTACATTTAATTCACCTATTAATTTTGATCTCTTTTTTTTTTGCTTAAGGTAAGCCCTTTTTTTTATTCGAAAAACAAAAATATTTTAGCAATAAACAAAATATTGTATAATTTATCATTTTCGGGCAAGAATTTTTTTTGATTTTTTTTTCCAAACAACAACAATAATGAATTGATATGTATTTATTAGAAGAAACAAATAAGTTTTGTAAACATTAACAATAAATAAATTTAAGTTTTTATCAAAAAAAATTATACTAAACGAAGTATTTTTTGTTTCCAAGAAACACTACAGAAGAAGTTGAAATTCATATTTTATATGAAATATATATTGAAGTTCATGTTGCGAAATTTTCAATTGAAAAAATTAAGTGTAAAGTAAATAGAATAATTTTGTGTGAAATATATATATATATATAACTAACAATTTTCTTCTTTAGTTCTTTTATTAATATTAGTTCTTTTCTTTCTATTAATAGTTGTGCTAAAAAAATCTTGGTTGGTCAAAGTTATAAGAAAACAAACAGGTGAGAAACACATTTAAAAGTATATTTTATTTAAATATCATTTAAGTAATTTTTATTTAAAAAAGATAACGGAGTTAGGAAATGCAAAACGCAATACATTTAGGGCCAAAATCAAACAATTGAAATTTAGGTGACTAAAATCGAGCAATTATGAAATTTAGGTAGTTAACATCAAATAATTGAATTATCGATGCAAAATATCTTTGAAAAATAACAAGAGCTACGCACACAATGAAATATCATTCAATATAATTATTTTTCATATTGTTTAATTTGTATCATGTATAACTATATTGTTATTATTATTATTATTATTATTATTTGTCAATATCTCTTACATCCCTTTTTATTATTGTTAATATTTAAGTTTATATATATATATATATATATATATATGTGTGTGTGTGTGTGTGTGTGTGTGTGTGTGTGTGTGAACATGATTATATATTAATATTTTTAAACAATATAGAAATATATTGTTTAATTTAAAAATAGAACCATGAATTTTATTTAATATATGTATATATATATATGTGTGTGTGTGTGTCTTTGTCTCAGTCGTTATTGGAATATAAACACTTTATTTTTTCAACATAACTTTTAGTCATTGACTTCTAGTTTTTTTTTTTGGTTAAGATGTATTTTTACTTTTGCTTTGAATGTGGTAGAAGCTTCAAAAGTGCCGGTGCGTTGACTACACATTAAAGATTGCATTGTGAAGTTGAAACACAGTGTGAGCAATGTGGTTTAAAATGCTCATCTGTTTTAACTTTAGCTAACCATCGTAGGGAAGCTCACCAACAACAACAACCCCCTCGAAGATAACCACCACATCCAAGACGCAATGTGTTTTTTTTTTGTTCAATGAAATTTTCTACTTCTGCAGAACAAGTCGCCCACACAATGACCCACCACATGACTCATCATTTGTTTTGAAGAATTTTCTATGAAGATGATTAAGAATAGGTCTATACATACATAAGTTAAACTTATGAATTTGATCATATTTACTTATATTATAGATTTTGATTTTAGCTTATTTATAGAAGCTTTAAAATAATTTAGTTAGTTTTCTTATATTATATTCTTAGCTTTAATATTATATATTATTGATAATGACGCATGTATGGATAAATCAAATAAATTAATCATAATTTTGGTTTGAATTTCAAAGACGTTCATGTTTATGTTGTTTCTTTTGTTTCCAATCTATAATATTATATGCATCTACAGGTATTTTTTATTTATATTAAGTGTGATTTTTTGTGTATTATTGATTTAGATTATTTTTTTAATGTCTGGTAACATGTGAAGGATAAATCGTTGATTTTATTTCGAACTCTTTAATTGTATAGTATTTGCAATGTTAGTATATATATATATATATATATATATATATATATATATATATATGGGATTGCTAACTTCCTCCCACCTAAAAACAAGTAGGAGGAAGTTAACAAACCTCCTCCCACTAGCTTTTTACTAAAATTCCAATACTTTATTTTTTAAACTACTTTAAATAAAGGATAATTGTGTAATTTTATTTTTAAACCAAAAACATCTAACCATTTTTTGATTTCCTTAAGATTTCTAAATTTTTGGTTTCCACATTTTAATTTCTATAGCATTTTTTTTGTTAAAGACACTTAAACTTTTTTTTCTTGGACGAAGCTTTTTATATATGGTAGTGCACTGATTTTATAATAATGATAATAAATAGGTAAAAAATAAGCACATAAACATTCAGGTAAGGAAATAATGAGTTCCAAAGCAATTAAAATAATTGATTTGCACTATAAAGTGTAACATGGAAATTTCCTCGCAAATGTAAAGGGTCCCACGCGCAAATAAGTCAGAAAACGTTTGAGAGGAAATTTCCTCTCAAATGTCTTCAGCAAATTTTAATAATTAATTTTGCTTAATAAATCGAAAAATCGAATTTTAATTTTTCCCGCAATAAATTTTACCGAAAATTATAATTTCAATTTTTCCCGCAATAAATTTTTATCGAAAATTCGAATTTCCAATTTTTTGACCGTACTAATGTAATTTTCAAAAAGTTTGGTTATCCTCTATCAGTTTACGATGAAATTAAAATTTTTTAATTTTTGCGTCTATATATACATAAAGTTAGTTTCTCTATGCAGAAAATTATCGTAATTAAAGTTAAATTATCGTAATTCAATTTTTATTACACTGTTATATAACATAAAAATCATTATTCTTCATTCCTCCGGATCTGATTCCTCTTCATAATACCCTTCTTCCGGATTAGACTCTTTAAATTCGGCGCCTTCAAAACTTGGAGCATGGAAATATGAGGTCGATGGTCTTTGTGTCGCAGGATTGTTTGAGTTACGTATATGTTGCATCATTTCTTCCTGCCATCTTAATCTGTCGGCTCTTTCTTCCTCATATTGCTGTTGCAATCTTTGAGTCTCTAGATCCCTTCTCCGCAACTTCTCCTGAATTTTTTGCCACATTTCTGACTCAGACATCCATGGCTCAGGGCAATCATCAGGACCAGGAACATGATATAGGTTGGTTCCTCGATGAAAGTTAACGGCCAACCTCCCGAGACCAGGGAACCTATGTTCTCTTCCTTGAAGTCCGAGTGCTTCGGTAGCCTTTCTCCAGAGCTGATGCTGAACTTCAAATGGTAAATGACTGTAGGAGTCATACTCAGGATGTTGAGACAAATAGATTGCAACTAAGCGATCATTCTCCGCCTATATATATATATATATACACATAAAAAAAATTGTGAGAAAAAATTAGCGAATGAATAAAAATGTTTGAAAATAAATCTAAAATATATATCAAATTATAAATTTACCGAAAGTTGTTCAGATATTGGATGAACCCAAGCACCGTCTCTCGTTCTGCTGAGGTGAGTTTGTCTGTAGACCTTAGTGACGAATGGTTCTCTCTCGAGAGTGCTTTCCTAATTTTCCACAAAATATTGATTAATATTTAAATATATAATTGGATATATTAAATAAAAAAAATTAAATATATGTTTATACCAAGTGTCGAGCATGAGTAGAAAAGCTGACACATCCCCCAGTGTGCAAGTTAGTACCCTTGGCATTAGCCCTATTTCTCTTATTGACTTCACACCTTTTTAGATAAGCCTCATCTTTTGTCCAATGCTCTACAAATCTGTCCCAGACATCCTCTCCGATAAATTCTGGACGATCTAGGTAGCGCTTTTTTTCGGTGTAAAGTTTCTGCGAGAATCGGGTACCACATGCTTTAATCCAGTTTTCCTTAACCATTTCTTCATGGTAAGGCTCCCAGGTATAGTATCTCTGAAATAAAAAAATATAATTATTAATTACATATAATAAACATTTAAATCTTAAATTTAATTATTATATATGTAAACATGGAAATATTTGTGTTTACCTTAAATTCATCAAAAAGTTTCTTCCTTAATACTGAATCATTCTTAACTAACTTTTTGAAGCTGGGGGCAAAGTGTTTGAGGGCGAGTTTGACAACACAAGTTACCACTTTGGCTGCATCTTTAGATGGCTCCAAACTACACATAATAAACATTAATTAATCTTTTAATTAAATTGTACATTTTAAAGAAATTAAAAATAAAAATAAAAATATACTTACCCATCGCCCTGAGGGTATATGGCCATTTTATCACTCAATACTCAAACTCCTTCAGTGAAGCGACGTCGTGGTGGTCTGAAAGCCACTGGTCACTGTTGCTCCTGTGAGCCTTGTGATTGTGACGACGACGAACCATCCTGATGTGATTGTCGTCGTTCTTGTTGTTGTTGTTGTGGTTGTTGTTGTGGTTGTTGTTGTTGTTGTTGTTGGCTGAAAGCTTCATTAGGTGTATATGCCATAAAACCTAATAATAAATCATCATTGGCATCACCAATATGAAGAAAAGGCATATTCGATAAGCCAGCCTCAGGAATATCATCCAAGAAGCTAAAATCAGGTCTATATGCTGGTGAGGGTGTTGGATACGAAGACCTCGGAACATCAACCGAAGACCTTCGTGGAGTCGGTCTAGAGTGCACATCAACAGTCGGCGAAGGTGCTGGATGAGAAGATCTCGGAACATTAACAGAGTTCCTCCGTGGGGCTGTAGGTGGAGTAGGTACCGCAGAAGTGGGTTCTCGGATAGAAACTCCTTGATTCTGACGAGACGACAGAAAACTCGGTATCATACTTCGAGCGATCTTTTTTACATATTTTGCCGGCTTCTTTCCCTTTCTCGAACCTTTCTCCTGATTATTTTGATCTGCCATCCCTGCATAAAATAATTTCAAAAGTTTGAATAAAATTAACAAGATTAAATAAATGAGTAAAACAATTTAATTAAAATTAAACAATTCATGACAAAAGATTAATAGACACTATGATAATAAAAGTTCCAATTGAATTTATAATTCATTCCTAATTAAAGATAAATAGTTACAATATGATAATAAATATTTCAATTGGATTTAAAATTCATTACTAAAGATAAATAGTTACAATTTGATAATAAAAGTTTCTCAATTGATTTAAAATTCATTACAAAGATAAATAATTACAATCGAGATTTATTCATCATCATCGTCATTATTATAATATGTATCTTCATCTTCATTGTCTTCATCTTCATCTTCATTGTCTTCGTCTTCATCTTCATCGTTATTGTTATTCACCACTGCGATCAACTCCTCAAACTCAATTTGATCACCATCAACTTCTTGGTTAACCAAATTTGTAATGTGATCGACTTCAATCATTGCGGGAACTCTTGACATTTCATCATCTTGGTAAGGCACTTCTATATCTGGAACTTTTGTTTCAATTTCACCTCTTGGTTTTGTTTTGATAGCTGAACACCATCCTCGTTTACCCCGGTGATGAGAAGGATAAGGTACATAATACACTTGAGAACACTTAGTCGCCAGGATGAACGGATCAAATCGATTATACCTTTTATTCATTAGTATGTCAACAAGTTTGTGCTTTGGATCAATTTTTGTCCCATTAGTAGTTGGGTCAAACCACTCACAATAAAATAACACAACATTGTTATCTTGACCCTCATAATAGTAACTCAATTGAAATATGCACTTAATCACACCATAGAAGTCATCTTCGCCACCATCGCTGACCCCTTTAACATAAACTCTACTATTGATTGTTTTTTTGCCCACTGTCCATGAATCAGTTTGAAATTTATATTCATTGACAATATATGTGTGCCATTCATTGACATTTCTCCGAGGACCTTCAGCTAATCCTCTAAAATGTGCCATTTGTTCGTGTATTGCCACTTTACCCTTAAACCATTCTGGAAAGTTGGTATATGTGTCTCCAAGTTGTTTCCTTTCAAAAAATTCAATATATGGTCCAACTACAATGCAATTAATCAAGACATGAACTTCGGCTGATCGCAACTCTTCATCGTTCATCCAGTACTCTTTCGTTGCCCCTGAATAACGCCCAGAAACGCCCAGAAACACGAAATACTGACAAAGCGGAAGGGTTACTTTCATTAGGAACATCATTCCGCGTTCTTCTTGGTGTTAACATCATGTGGTTGAAATAATGAGAGAAAAAATGAGTGGTTTCTCGATGCAAGTAAGATGCACATATTGACCCTTCAACTCTTGCTTTATTTTTCACTGATTGCTTTGAATCACCCATGAATCTTTCGAAAGGATACATCCACCTATACTGAACAGGTCCACCAAGCATAGCTTCATACGCGAGATGTACCAGAAGATGTTCCATAGAATCAAAGAAAGCGGGGGGGAAAACTAGCTCCAATTTACAAAGTATTGTAGCAATGTTCTTATCCATTTTAACAAGTTCATCCCTCCTGAGCGTTGAAGCACATAAATCTTTAAAAAATTGACTCAATTCAGTCAATGGATTCAAGACATGGTTTGGTAATGAACAAAATGCAATTGGAATTAAGCGTTCCATAAAAACATGTGAATCGTGACTTTTCATCCCCCGCAGTCTTCCTTCCTTGACGTCGGCACACCTTGCCAAATTCGAAGAATATCCGTCCGGCATTCTCACTTCTTTTAACCACTAACAAACAGATTTTGCTTCATTGGATGTTAAACAATAAACCGCCTTAGGTTTTAGAACTTTTCCATTTGGAAGACTTTTTAGGTGCAGTTCCGGTCAATTGCAAAACTTCTCCAAATCAAGTCTAGCCTTCTAATTATCTTTTGTTTTACCGGACACATTCATCACTGTGTTGACTATGTTATCACAAAAATTCTTTTCAATATGCATAACATCAAGATTGTGTCTCGGTAAATTGTCCTTCCAATAAGGGAGGTCCCAAAAGATACTTCGTTTTGTCAAGTTGTGCGTCTCGCCATATCCATTGTATCTTACTCTCTTTCCAACATCTGGATATTTATCTAGGCCGCTCACAATTTGAGATATGTCATACGAAGATACGTGTAACACCTTGAAACAAAAAGTTTGGTACTAGAGACCAAGAAAATGAATTTAGAAAAGTCTTTGCTATTTCAAATATAATTATACAACATTTAAGGTAAATATAACCAAATCATACAATAGAAAATGTTATTTTAATCCATGACTCTGACTATGATCCGGTAACATCGAAGCTCTATACATTGAACTGCTGACGGGTAGTCCGGACATACCTTTCAACTTTTCAATGTCAACCTAAACCTGGACACATCATCCCAAACATAGTGAGCACAAAGACTCAGTAACATAGAATATAAAATAATTTGTGATGTTCCCAGCCATGTCTGGTGTACTAGACATGGAGAAAATTTCTCTCATATAACAGTATTAAATAATTGACTCTTGTTCCTAACATGTAAGTAACTAACTTAACATTGAATTCTTTATATATTAAATCATATTACCATATTCTGACAATAATTATTTGCTATACTTAAATATCCAGGATTTGCCTTTTCACTAGATGTAATAGTTAATCTAGGTTTGCCCTGCAGTACTTATCATATAATACTCAGGATTTGCCTTTCACTGGATATAATAATTCATCCAGGTTTGCCTTGCAGTATTCATCATAGAGTATTCAGGATTTGCCTTTTCACTGGATATAATAATTCATCCAGGTTTGCCCTGCAATGCTCGTCATCTAGTATTCAGGATTTGCCTTTTCACTGGATATAATAATTCATCCAGGTTTGCCCTGCAATACTTATCTTCTAGTACTCAGGATTTGCCTTTCCACTGGATTTAATAATTCATCCAGGTTTGCCCTGCAGTACTTATCTTTTACACAACTACGACCAATTATATAATAAATCGTACTTTGATTAGTTAAATATACGAATAGAAATCTCATACTTATTGGCTTAATTCTCTAATACAACTAATAAATCTTCTAGATATTTATCTACTATCTAGTAGTTTGTATTAAGAGTAACTATTGTGGATTTCATCTCTTAATGGTTCTATCATTAGCTATCTAGTTATAGCATATCTATATCAAAGGGTATGAGTATTATAATAAAGCTAAGGATACTCATTCATTCATCTTAACTTCTTATTCTACAATATTACATAACATCTGTACACAATACACGTTTTAGCACGTCAATCATTTTATCAAACACCATGCATGCGTGCAATTATACCCAAACAGTCCAAAATATAGTTTTCCGACAATCAGACCTGAACTTCGACAATTTTATTAAAATAGCAAACGATGTCCGATTCGGGTAAACGACCACTCTTTAGAAAGCTTAGGATGTCAAGATTATAAATATAATTTTTATTTTGGGTTTTAAGTATTCAATTTGTTCAGTTTAATCACAGACCGTGTCAAGGTACAAAAACAGGACAGCAATTATTTTCTAACTTGTAACACATTTTAAAGTATTAATACTAATCCAAATCCAGCGAAATTTGTGCCTAATCTGAAGGGAAAAGAGTCTACTTTCCAATGGTGAAAGAATCAATTCAAAAACATGTTCGTGGAGAAAGTTATGGGCGAAATACTGACAGGGGGTCAATACGGGTTTGGAGAAATTAAACTCTTAATGATCAATTTGACAAAACTTAATATTTAATCTTTGCATAGAGCTAAAAAAAATGAGTAACTCAACACATCATATGACTTATATGTACCTTCAAACATACTTACATCCAACTATTCAATCATTATTAAAATCACAATAACATGTATTTCTTAGGTACACCCTAATTCCAAATCTCTAATTTCTTAGATGCAAACTCAAGAATCTACTGCATGCAAACTAAGAAAAATTCCTAAGTACACCCTAAGAGAGATTTAAAGTTGGGGTTAAGACTATGTTACCTTAGAGACTTAGTAGAGGATGATGGATTCTGAAATTGCTCTTCAAGAACCCTAACCTCCTACCCATAAGATCTTTCTATTGCTTCCAATTCTCCATATTTGTAACCATTCTATCTTCCATCGCATGACAAGCAAGAAGGAGATATGGGATTTGATTTGATTTCTCTCTTTAGTAATGGTGAATAATGATATGTGGTTGTGTCGTCTCTACTTCACCCCCCTTTCTATCCTTTTCTCGGTTCTCTCTCTTACCTTCGTTTTCTTTCTTTCATTTTGATAGGTAATTAAAATGTGTATTTAGGAAATGAGGAATTGCATGTTTGTCTATTGGTTGGATGTGTAGACAAAGAAGATATTGGGCTGCATTTACTATGGGCCTAGGTGTGAGTCTTAATAAGGAAAAATCCAATTTGTTCACTTTAAATATTAAGTCTTCTAGTCTAATTTCATTTTTAATTTTAATTAACATAAATTTGAACTATTGTAGTAATAAAATAGAAGTTTAACAATAATAATGAAAATATAATTAATTGAAAATATGGGATGTTACAATACGTTAGGAGGGGGACCATCTCTTTCTACCGTTTCTTTCTTGAACTCATTCGTCATCCTCCGAAATTGATGATTTTTAGGTAACAACCTACGATGACAATCAAACCACGAAGCCTTTCCTTTTATTTGAAATGCTTTGGTGTCACGCATACAATGTGGACACGCCAATCTTCCATGAGTCGACCAACCAGACAACATGCCATATGCAGGAAAGTCATTAATGGTCCACATCAAAGCAGCTCTCATTTTGAAATTCTCCTTCTTTGCAATATCATACGTCAATTCACCATTCCAAAGCCTCTTCAAATCATCTATTAACGGCTGTAAATATACATCAATGCCAAGTGTTGGATTCGACGGTCCCAGGACAATACAACTCAAGAACATGTATGGTTTCGTCATGCACATCTCAGGAGGAAGATTATACGGAGTGACAATAATTGGCCAACAAGAATACGACGATGCAGACGCTTGGATATAAGGGGTAAAACCAACAGAGCACACTTCAAGTCTTACATTACGTGGATCATGCGCAAAATCAGGATACGCTTGATCAAAATGTTTCCAAGCCAACCCGTCACATGGATGCCGCATCTCATTTGAATTTGTTGCGTTGTCATGATGCCATGTCATTTTGCTCGCAGTTTCCAACGAAGCAAACAATCTCTGCAACCTCGGTATTAATGGCAGATAAAACATTGACTTAACTGACACCCGTTTCTGCTTACGATGCACATCACCGCTGCGGACCTGATACCTCGGTGCACTGCAAAATTTACACTCCTCCAAATCGCCGTCATTCGTACTGAACTCGTTGTCGTAGAACAACATGCACCCATTAAAGCAACAGTCGATCTTCTTAACTTGCAATCCCAACTTCGATACCAACTTCTTCGCTTCATAATAACTAGATGGCAGATTTTCTGGTACATGCGACACTCTCAACACCAGCTTGTTCATGAACTCCAAGCAATCATCAGGTACATTCTAATTTGACTTGGTGGCTAAAAGGCTCACGCACACCGATAACTTTGACTCAGAAGACCCTTCATACAACGGCCGGTTCACTTCCTCCATCATTGCATAAAACTTCAGCGCTTTTTGGTTCGGGATTATTTCCTCTTCGCTGCTTCCTTCATACGAACGATTTACCCCAAGAGCGTCGCCAACCATATCTTCCATCCTATCAAAGTTTTCACACTCCGCATGCGCTTCACTGCCCGAAGCCTCCGCATTGACATTGTTCTGCTGGGTGTTAATATCCACCGGCTCTTCTTCACCGTGATGTCTCCACACGTAATAGTCATTCATAAATCCATTTTTTCTTAAATGAGCCGTGACATCTTCTGGACTCTTAATCAATGTACACAAACATTTGATACACGGACATCTTATCCCTCCTTCCGTCCTAAAATCTTCTAGTGACATCGCATACTTAATAAATTGTTCAACTCCTTCCTTAAATTTCGCTTTAATCAACCTCATACCCGGATATTTTCTATTGTACATCCAACTTCGTTGAGATCTAATTTGATCCATCTAGCTAGAGTCGTTTCCAATAATAAAAATTAATCAGGTTCAATATTTTATCCATTAATTAATACATTAAAGTAAATTAACGATTAACTAAATATTTTTACTAACATATATTTATAGCACTATCTTTTTATAAAATTGTTTTCATAAATTATAAAATATCTTTTTATAAACTAAAATATTAATTAAATATAAATATTTATACTAACAATATTTTTACTAACAATACATTTAAATCTTTTCTAAGATAATATTTTTAGTCAAATTTACGATATATTAAATTTAAACTACGTACAATACATTTAATTAAAAACTAACACTATTTTTAACCACTAATTAATATTTTTTAGTCAAAACAAACTAACAACACATAAATTAACATATATTACTAATTAATAACTAATTAAAATAAATAAGATATACTAACCTCAGATAATTATGTCGGTAAGTTTAGAAGAAGGAGAAAACACCGATCCAACAATCAACGGACAACAAACAATCACCGTAAAAGATGAAATTAAAGATTATAAGAAAACATCATATTTAATTAATTTTAACTAACTAATTTGGAGTACTTTTTTCCTAACTAATTTAACTAACTAAACTATTATAACAACTTTATTTTTACAAATTATCTCTTAAAATATAACATGTTTTGAAAAATATAAATTTTTATATAAACAACAAATATATAATTGAACTTATATTTTACAATATTAATTAACATTATATTTTAACTTATATTTTTTAAAGACTAATTAACATTATTATATTAAACTATTTTATTTTATACAAAACTAATTACTTAATTAAATAAATTAAAAAATAATAATAAAATCAATTTGACTAATTTAACTTTTGTCAAAAAACTAACATTATTTTTTTAACCACTAATAATATTTTTTAATAATTAATTAATGGGGTGGGGGATTGTAACAAAAAAAACTAAGGGGTGGGGGAAGTTAATTGATATTGGAAACACAGTGGTGGTGGTGGTGCGCCACTGTTGTTTCTTAATTTCAATTTTTTTTTTTTGGTACATAATTTCAATTTTTTTATTAATTTATTAATTTATAGTTGGAAATAATAACATTTTTTTACTACAAATAAATTAATAAACTAAATAAATACTTTTTTTGCGATCTATTTAAAATAAATTAGATAAACTAACCTGAAATAAAAGTCAAAATGTACAACGACGGTCAAATAATCTCCACCGGAACGATCCAACAACAATATATATAACTTGTGCAATAACAAGTTATATCACCCTAAAAAATATAATTAACTATTAAAAAAATTATACTAAAATTTTCTATTATAACAAGTTAATTTTTACTAACTAATTTTTTTTACAAAACAAGTTAATTAATACATAATATTATTTAACTTATATTTATAATATTAATTAACATTATTTAAACTTATATTTTTAAAAGACTAACATTATTATATTTAACTATATCAATTTATACAAAACTAATTAATTACTTAAACATATAATAATGTACTTAATTAAAATTTAAAAAAAAATAAGGGTGGGGGACCGTAACAAAAAATATTAAGGGATGGGGGAGTTTTATATAGAAACACAGTGGGTGTGTTTCTTTCAATTTTTTTTAATTAATTTATTATTTTATAGTAATAATAAGTAATAATACTAATAATTCATAATTTGTCATTTTTCCTAACTATTTCTTAAAATATAACATGATTTTTAAAGTATAAATTTTTATATAAACAATAATAACATTATTAATCAACAATTAAAAATAAATTAGACAAGTTAAAGTACAAACTTCGAATAATATTATGATAGATGGGATGAGATAGAGCTCCAAATCAAAATATAGCAACAACAACCTAATTAAATAATAAGATCAAAAAATGTGTTAAAAAATATATAATCACAAATATTTAGATAAAATAAATAAAATGTTAACATAATTTATGAAACTAACCTTGATTAATAATGAAAGGAAAAAATAGAAGTAGACAAAAATATAATTTAATCCAGATTATATAGAAATATTTTGAAGAGAATGAAATATTTTGAGAGAAGAAGAATGAAAATTGAAAGGAATATGAATGAATGAAAAAGAAAGTTAAAGATAGGTATATATAATAGAAGAAGGAAGGAAGGAGACCGGAGGGAGCGTATAGAGCCGTTACCCAACGTTCTAATTTTTCAAAGTGGGGCCCATACATTTTCGTCACAAATGTTGATTTGACTGGAATCACGCAGAACGCGTGTGAACACGCGCCAACGGTCTATCATTTGCGAGGAAAATGTTAATATTTTCGTCGCTAATGTTCTGTGATTGCAGACGCGTCAGGAATCTCGTGAGAGAAAATTTATTCGCTGGGCCCCATGACATTAACGACGAAATTTCGTCTCAAATGTTTTACATTTGTGAGGAACCAAATTTCCTCTCAAATGTTGGTAGCAACTGTTAAAATTTCTTGTAGTGTTGGGTATGGAGCAGCTTTAAATTCTTGGGCCAGCTATCTCACCCTTCGAGGTGCCTCCAATCTAGCGAGGGATTAGTCACTATGTTCGGCGGTGGATACCCCAGTCTCGACCAAAAAAAAATAATAATCACATAATTCAAAAGTCAAATATTTTTATCAAAGTCATAATTTTATATGTTTGACCTTTTAAATTATGTCTTTTTTAAACGAAAATATTTTCTATACATCTTTAATTTTATTTTCGGCCGAATATACATATTTATTTTAACGAAAATTAAGTGTCCGTTTGATATGTTTTTTTTTTTTGACAATGACATGGTTTTGTTTTAGCTTTATTTTTTCTTTAAGTCATACGTAGGGTCAAACACATATTTTATGAATCTTTTATTAAAAAAATGGTTTAATATTAATGAAGAAAATATAGAGATTTGTCTCGACAAAAAAAAAATCAAAATACATTATGTAAAAAAATGATAAGTACTTTTAAATATAAATGTTTTTTACCAAACAACCTTTAGTTTATTTGTAAAGCTCTTTATATTACTATTAAGTATTAAGCTTAAATTAGTTTTTACTCTTAAAAAAGATGGACCAAATGAAACTTAAGTATGACATATATGCTTTACCAAAATTAATATTTAAAAATTATGGCATATAAAAACTAAAAATTTAGCTTTAAATTTTCTTCAAAATCTCTACAAAAAATCTCTAATTTTTTTTAATAAAAAATCACTTTTTTAAAAGCTTAAACAAAAGCATCCTATGAGTAATCGTGTCAATTAAATGTAGAGGTTTGAGTAACGAACACTAAAAACTTAAAAGTGAAAATATCTGATGTTCAATTTTTTTTTTTTTGAACAAAATATCTGATGTTCAATAGTAAAACAAATTTCGGTATTTCTCCAAAAATCATAGATTTTTTATTTAAATTTTATTTAAGAATTTAAGAGCTAAAAACAATAAGCAATTTTTTAACAATAATAGACAAATTGTTTTTTGTCAATTAGCCTAATAGTTAAAATTTTACCCAAGTAAATATGTGGGAGTATAAAAAAAATATATAATTGAGTGTATCAGAGTTCGAATCCCCAACCTATGCACATTACGTACGATATTTTTAACAATAGACTAAATTAATCACTTCAAAAATAAAAGTTAAACTAATATTAACAGTCTATTGGCAGTTTTTGAAATCTCATTTACATTTTTCTTATTATAAATTTATTATAAACATTAAAAAAATGTGTCAAAACAAAATATTTTCAACATATATTTGACAAAAATATTTTATTTAACGGGAGTTTCTATGGTACATTTAAATAATTAAAGTGTACCGGTACACGAAGTCGTAAAATAATAAAATAAAGATTATTTTTATGAATTAAAAATACTATTAGTTGATTATTGTAGTTTAGATATAATAATAGCACAAGAAAATACAATTTCATTGTTTATAAGGATTACACTAATATTTTAACATTTTTTCAATAAAAAATTGAATATTGACTATTATAAAGAATAAAAATTCAAAAAATATCAAAATTTTTATTTTTGACAATATTGGTTAATGATATTTGGTTATTATAATGTTTTTAACGATAGAAAAATAGTTTTTCTTGAAAAAATATCCATTTTATTTATTAATTGGATACCCATGTTATGTATGTACCGATACATTTGAAATTGTCTAATGTACCATAAAATTTGCCTTATTTAACATATCAAAATTGTAATTTTTGACTCAAATTTTTTATTTAAATCTTAAATAGTTTAAACAATTATTAAAGTTTTTTTAGAAAGTTTGACCATGAACCAAACGAGACACTTGACCATATAGAAGTCCCCTATATAAAGGATAGTTTGCGTTTTTAACTCATAGCATCACTCCTCTCTAAAACCTCAAAGGTTTTAGGTTTTGAAACAAAAACATGAATATTGTGCTTCTCTTATGTCTCATCCTACTCGCAGGTTTGATATTTGTTGTACTTTAGTGTGGTTAAACCATAAGTGAATCCGGTTTAACCACGTACACTTTGATTGATTATTATTTTATGTTTTTATTTTTATTTTATCATTTATTTATTTGTTCATGTATTTATTTATTTGTCTTACAGTAAATCATGGTTAAAATCAATTTAATCACTGCGAGGGATTAGTCACTGCGTTCGGCGGTGATACCCCAGCCTCGACCAAAAAAAAATTTAATCAATTGAGTCATGACTCAAATGTTAAACCGTTTGATCAGCGGTAGTCCCGGCATATTAAAATGTCTAAAGAAAATTTAAATATCACCATGATTTTGTGTAATTTTATTTTTAATACAAAATTAAAATTATTTATTCATTTTCATCAAATAAATAATAATAATAAAATCAAATCAATCAATTAAATTAAATTAAGCTTTATCGAAATAATTCTACTTTTAGATAAGATTTTACATATTTTTTTGAATAATTTATAAACCTAATAATTTGGTCAACTTTATATCAAATTTTTCATAATTATTTTTTTCCTTTTTTATTTTTTTATCTTGATGCGGTCATACCCTTTGACCGGCCAACTTCAATCATTGGTCCATTTTAAAATTTTATTTTTACGAGTTTCTTAAAAACGTTGATTTTTTTTTGACAAATAAAAACATTGATTTGAACATTTAATTTATTTTCTCAACTAAATCGTATTTTTTTAGGAATAATCACATTTATTAAATGAAAAAACTATGGTTGCTATACATAATTATTTGGCTATTTTACTGTAAAAACAAATTATTTGACTATTTGATATCAAAACTAACTCCGTACTCCGGGCACAACATCATCATTGATACAATAATTTTTTAGAAACACATAAATAATATAATTCAACGTATTTGGAAGTGTTGATATTAAAATTCAGAAATGACATGGGACACGCCTAATCTTAGCATTATTTGTACTTCATAATTTTTGTATTGTCTTTAATTAGACAGAAAGGTAAATATACCTCGTAAATTCACATTTTATACCAAGGTTTTATCTTCAAGTTAAACAAATTCCTACAATATAATGTCAATTTGTTAATGAAGGCATGCATACTTATGAGTAAAGACTCATTTTGATCACTCACATTTTTCTCCTGACAACATTAAAACTATTTTATTATCATGTATAAAAGGTTATGAAGCTGAAGCATTATCCTACGATTATAGCGCCAACATTGAAGTAACTTCTCACTCTCACTCAGACATTTATATTTATATATTTGCATGCTTTCATTCTAATTATTTCTATGGCTATTTGTTTTCAAATTCAGTGTTTGACACACCCACAAAAGCCTCTGTATAATGGAGGAATCATTGAAAACCTAGAACTGAATGATGGACTAAAAGGTTGGACAACATTTGGGGACGCAAAAATAGAACATAGAGAATCATCAGGCAACAAATATGTGGTAGCTCATAGTAGAAATCAACCACATGATAGTGTCTCTCAGAAGATTTACCTACAAAAGGGATTGCATTATTCTTTATCTGGTAAATTAATAATTTGTACTCAAATATCATAAATTTTACATGTAACTATTCAATAAATTTTACATTTCAGGTAATGTGTAGGGAGCATAGTTCAAATCCTGATACGCCCATCAGCCACTAGGCTGTCTGACAAAAAAAAAACATTCAATCAATTCTAATCTATAATTTTGTTGAGTTTAATCAATATAATTCAATTGTACTATGGTTGAAATCATGCAGCTTGGATCCAAGTGAGTGAGAAAAATGTTTCTGTAACAGCTATATTCAAAACAAGTAAAGGATATAAATTTGGTGGTGTCATTTATGCTGAGCCTAATTGTTGGTCTATGCTTAAGGGTGGTCTCACAGCAGAAACATCAGAAGTAGCTGAACTCTATTTTGAGGTACTACTAACTATAGGCTTCCTAATTGAATTTTTGTAGTATAGCTAATTTTTTAATGAAATTTCTTTCTTCATTATACTAGTAATTTTTTAAAATTTTCTTAATTCATTAAAATGCTGAATTCTGTAGGGCAACAATACTTCTACGAAAATTTGGATCGACAACATTTCCTTGCAACCATTCACAGAAAAGCAATGGAGTTCTCATCAACAACAAAGTATTGAAAAGGTGAACATTTTTTAATTATGAGCGACCTTTGATAGGTTCAGCCCAATCTCAAATTGTTAGATAAATCCAAAGACTCCGAGTATTATGTATCAGCCGTTGGAGGCGAGCTCCAACATTGTAGAGAATGTTAAATAAGTTTCATAACAAGTTTAATTCTGTTTTTTCGACAGGCTCGCAAGAGGAAAGTAGTAGTCCAAGCAGTTGATGAACAAGGACACCCTTTACCAAATGCAAGTATATCTGTTACAATGAATAGGTTGGGATTTCCATTTGGAAGTGCCATGAACAAAAACATCCTAAGCAACCGTGCATATCATAATTGGTTCGCTGCTCGATTCACAGTTACAACATTTGAAAACGAAATGAAGTGGTACACAAACGAGTACGCATCAGGCAAGTTGAACTACTATGATGCCGACCAAATGCTTCGGTATGCAAAGATACACAATATTGGTGTTCGAGGCCACAACATCGTTTGGGATGATCCTCGATACCAACCTTCTTGGGTTTCTTCACTCTCACCGGCCCAGCTTAATGCTGCAGTCAACAGGAGGGTGAATTCCATTGTACAAAGATACAAGGGTCAACTAATTGGTTGGGATGTTGTTAATGAAAATCTTCATTTCTCATTCTTTGAAAGTAAATTGGGACCACAATTTTCATCAAGGATGTATAATCAAGTTCATAACATTGATGGACAAACCACTTTGTTCATGAATGAATATAATACCATTGAGGAAAGTAGAGATGGTTTATCAAGCCCACCAAGGTATCTCCAAAAGATTAGAGAAATCCAAAATTCAAGTAGACAATTGCCTCTTGCAATTGGACTTGAGTCACATTTCCCTAGTAGTCCTCCTAACTTGCCTTACATGAGAGCTTCCCTTGATACCCTTCGCGCCGCTGGTTTGCCAATATGGATCACTGAGTTAGACGTCGCAAGCCAACCTAATCAGGTAAAATTAACATTACTTCTGCTCTTTATTATAAGAGACAATGCAGTTTTTAGATTAATTAAAAATTTAAACTAATGTATCTGGTCTTTATATTACAGATCAGATACATTTTTTTTTTTGCAAAAAAGAGTAAAATGTGAAGATTGATTGATAAAATAAGTTATACAAAATGCAATTTTACTATTTACAAATTTATGCATTAACTAATTTAGGTTTTTGACTTATGATTTGTGTAGGCAGGGTACCTCGAACAGCTTCTTAGAGAGTTACATTCTCACCCAGGGATTCGAGGCATTGTATTGTGGACAGCGTGGACACCTCATGGCTGTTATAGGATGTGTTTGACAGATAACAATTTCAGAAATTTGCCTACTGGTGATGTTGTGGACAAACTGCTTAAGGAGTGGGGGAGAACACCAATATCAGGGACAACAGACGAAAATGGATTCCTCGAGGCCTCTCTTTTTCATGGCGACTACGATGTGGTAATTAGTCATCCTATCAAGAAGAATTATACTTTCACTCATCAGATACGAGTTCTTTCCGAAGATGAGTCTGAGAAAACAAGACAGATTATACAACTTTCTGTTTAGTTATTTGCTTCAGCATTCTATGTTTTTTTTGCTTATTTATTTGATTTAAGAAAGAAAGTATAAGGAAAAGTGAAAATAAAATTTTATGGACTGAAAATTATTCTAAGATAAGTGAGATTCTACGATAATAAATGTTGTAAACATCCATCAAATAAATGAATAAAAGATTTTGGTTAACTTATTTTCTTGGTCTTGTGTGTGCTTAACATTTGAAATCAGTCTTGAAGTTAGGTTGCATATTTTGCAAGGAAGTTGATTAATTTTTTTTAATGAAATCAGAGGAAGTGAATAGTATTCGAAAAATTCTATACTAATTTATAATAATAATTAGATACGTTATAAATTTGATTTTTTGTTGTTGAAGGAAACGTTGTAAATTTGATATAACATGAAAATGCATTTTAAGAAATTTTAACTAGAAATTTGATTTCACCACAAATGTTGAATAGCATGAACCAACCATAGTACAAGATGTTCTAAATTATGAACAAGCATTGTTTTAAAGTAGAACCTAGAGCAACTCTTTTTAATTTGGCGGAAAAAAAAGGTGGAATGCAAAAGTAACCTGGTACCCTTTGAAGTAGTGTTGGCAAAATGATATGTTAGTTCCGTTATTCAACCAATCAATCCAACAATTTATTCATCCATGGATTGGATTAATTGATTCATTTAAATATAAATGAATAATTCGATCTTTGTTTTAAAAATCCAATAGATCATTTGTTTATTGGGAACTTCTATGGTACAATAGGTAAATTCTATTGTACCAGTATACTTGGTTTTCAAAATGGTAAATAAATATTTATTTTTATAAATTAAAGAATTATTTATTGACTATTATATTTTATAGAACATAATTTCATAAGAAAAATTACAATTTCAAACATTATACTAAAATTTTTATATTTTTTTATATAAAAATTCAATATTCACTATTATGAATAATAAAATTTCAAAAATAATTAAAAAAAATCAAAATTTATTGTTTTGACAATTTTAATGAATGATATTTAATTATTATAATATTTTAAAAGATAAAAAAATTTTATTTTTTTCAAATAATACTCATTTTTCTATTATTTTAAACTTATTATACCGGTACAATAAAATTTGTCTATTGTACCATAAAATTTGCCTTGTTTATTTTTACAAAGATCTAATGGATAATTCTTTATTATTATTATTATTATTATTATTATTATTATGCGTTAGATATCTACTTTTATTTTTTGACGGCGATATTTTTTTTTTCTGAGCCCAACACAATTTGTTTTATTAAGTCCAATTGAAAAAAGGTTGATACTTAGCCCACACCCATATCAATTTTATTTAAAAGTTTAGTATTAATAAATAAATAAATAAAGATATATTAATTGAGGATGGTTGACCGGTGGCCATTAGAGTTGACAACTATTAGTGGTGATGCAATGCCATCAGAGTATTGGACCGCCGCCGCATATCATTGAGGAACCGCCATACACTGCTGGCAACAGTTGATCACAACCGGGCCCATATCACTTTTTTTAATTATTTAATTAATAAGATAAAGTAGTTATAAAATATTAACTTTATTGGTTTTTTGTTGTATTGGGATAAAAAAAAATTGACGCAGCTAAATTTATTTTAGTATTGGGCTTTTTTTTGCATAAATCAGATTAGATATGTATTAAATTAATAATATTGTAGATTATTATCTCTACCCCCCTAGAATAAATTCAATAGGTTATTAAATGAATTTATTAAACTAAATTATTAAGAAAAATAATAATACACTTCAATTTATGAAGTGTATGAACATCAATCCATTAATAATTTAATAATGAATAGATCAGATAAATTTTATACTTAACGGATTGTATTGAATGAATTTAATAAAAAAAATTAGTGGATTATAATGGATTAATGGATTATTTTAATTCAACAATGAAGATCCAAATCCATATTGAATTCTCCAAAAATGATATTGAGATTTTTTACATAAATCAGTTTGGACATGTATCAAATTAATCATATAGTAGATTATTATCTTCACCCCCCTAAAAAAAGTCAATAGGTTATTAAATGAATTTATTAAATTAAATCATTAAGAAAAAAATAATACACTTTAATATAGAGAGTATGAACATCAATACATTAATAATTTAATAATGAATAGATCAGATGGAATTTATACTTATTGGATTAGATTGAATGAATTTTAAAAATATAGTGGATTATAATGAATTAATAGATTGTTTTAATCCATCGATTAAAATTCAAATCCATATACATTTGATCTATCCATTTTACCACCCTTAATTTGAATTCTACAAAAATGATATGAATCCATATACAAGATCTTGATCTATACGTAGAAGTCTTGAATCAATGGGGGAAAATATAAGAAAATTAAGAATATAAAAAAAGAAAAAAGAAAAAAGAAAAAAAGAGAAATGAGGATTAAGACTTGGTTTCATCCAAGTACCTACACGAGTAAACTATCTCCCAATTTAATTAAAGAATTGAATATCAATATCATTTTATTAAGCAAATGAAAAACTATACTAAACCTATAAGTGGCATAACCCATAATAAAAGCCCACAAACAATCACATACTAGAAAAACAACTATACAATTATAATTAAAATCCATTAAAAAAAGAGTAAAGTAGTATAGGTTGTCATTGTGAATGTTTTTAAGAAGATTTGTTCTTCAAAAAATATTCTTTAACTTTTTCACCATAGAAATATGTCATAAGGCCACCAATGCCATTGAGATGAAATTCTTTAACTTTCAATTGCAGTTCTTAGTCCTTATTATATTTTTCTTCTTCAAGAGAATTTATTTTTGAATTGAATGACTCATTATCTACATTAAAAGAAGACCAAGTCACTAACAATAAAAATAGCTCTAACATTATACCACCGGGGAGTTCCAGTTTGTAATTGTTGTCATTGATCCAGTGTTGCTTTGATCGATAGAGGTTGAAACATTGTTCAAGTTTTCGGGTGGTGGAAAATTACTCAATAACCCCTCAATATTCTTTGCCCCCTTTAACTATCTTTTTTGTCCTTGTTAATGAAATTCGTGACCTAAAAATTGAAATTGATTTCGGGATCCACGTCTCGAAATAAGCCACTTTTATCCAGAAATCAACTCAGAATCGATTCTGAAGCATTTAGCATTCATAATTTAGCATTCAGAATCAATTCTGAAGCATTTAGCATCGATGCTTACCACAAAAAAAAAATGAATTTCGTGATCTATCACACGAAGTAAAGGCGTCGCCATGGGGGGGGGACAGCCTATGCTTCGGGATCTATAACCCGAAATGAATTTCGGGTTATACGTCACAAAATATAGCAGAGAATAAACCAGAAATTCACCCAGAATCGATTCTTAATTCGTCAGAAAGCCCATGTAATAACAGAACAATATGCAGAATTGATTCTAAATTAGTCAGAATCGATTCTAGAACCTCATTTCGTGAATTAGCTCACGAAGTGCGCGCACGCCATGGGGGGTTCCTTGCTGGGTGTTCTGTTGCGAGAAGCTCATGTTTCGGGACGTAGTTCACGAAATGCATTTTTTGCCCAACTTCAAGAGCATTTTGGAGTTTTAGGGGGGGGGGGGGGGGCAAAAGAGAAATTTTCTGGGTGGTGGAACGGTGGTTTTTGATAAGTGTCGATTTTACTTATAAATGAACTAAATTTAAGACACATTATTAACTTAATTTTGTAGTATATATATTAATATATCTCCCGGTTCATAATAAATACCATATATCATTTACTTGTTATATATATTATTGATTTTGATATATTTTATATATAACAGGAGGCCACAACTATGCATAAAGTATCACATTATACATATAAACCAGATTGAGAAACAGAGAGTTAGAGAGCAAGTTAAGGAAATAGAGGAGAACAAAAGTGATGCGCTACAACCGTTTGAGCTATCAACTCTTGAATGCAACTTCATCTCTTTTCTTCTCACTTTTTGCACAGCTACCATGAAAATGAGTAGTTAAACTCTCTTTTAATAGGATTAGATGTAATTAGCTAAATTAGTATGTTTTTTTTAATCATGGCATTATATGAATTTTAGCTATGGATCAATATTGATATTATTCTTGCTTTTAATGTTTAAATTTATGATTTGAAATGATATAGACATATACTTTTTGAATATGAAGATCTAGGATAATCATCTATTAAATCCTAAACTCTAGACATAAATTTTGATTTAATATTCACACAAGGTATTGAGTCTTAATGTTATTTATTTGATTAATCAGACGAGACATCAGAATTTAAACAATACAATAAAGTCATAATATTGATTAATCACCCGATACATTGATGGTTAATAGGTAGAAATAGGATTCTCGTTGTGATGTGGACATAGACACGTATGTGAGCGGTACATGATAATATTGATAAATAGCTAGAGTTTGTATAATTGATCAGAAAAATGCATGCGAATAATGTTGATGAAGTCTAATCCCAACAATCTTATCTCTCAATTAATCAATTACCGTTATTATATTTTCGTACTTTTCCAAACAAATCACTTGAAAACTCTTTTACTTCAAATTATATAAGTTGTTGAAAGGGACTGATATCGCACCAGTCCCCGTGGATACGATAAAACAAACTTACTTTTGTACTTCTGTACTGATATCACCATTGGAACTTGTTGGATCTAGAAGGAAATTGGTAAATATAGTGAAATTTGAGAAGATTTAAAGGAAAACTCTTTGCACAGAATACGGTGTCACTGCTTTGAACGGGCTAAACGAAATGGTTAGACTTCTTTGCAGGATCTGATGAAGTTGATGAATATGGTTATGAATATAAGTAATCAAGGAGAGGGTAGTGCGTGCAAAATAGATTAGCACTTAAACGCTCAAGTCAATAGCAACCACATTTGTAGTTCCTACTATGTAGGTGGAATAATTCATGCATATATGATAAAAGGTTATCTAAAACTACGGTGATGAGCCCATGAAAAGATCATTTATCGGCTGAAGGCGCTCTATTGTGGTCATATGATAGGCCTGCAAAGGGGGTCATTTAGAGCATCTTTATCCCTAGATATTTAAATTGAGGTTCTTAACACTATTCATGTGGGCCCTGTTAGACTACGTGGCTACGCTTTCAAAGTGGCAAAAAACAAGCGTTCTGAAAATACAACTCACGATTTTTCGGATATTAAACGAGTGAGCGGAAGCTACCTAGATCGGTAGTCTATTTGCACCTCGACCAAAGGAAAACTAGTAAAGCCGATATGGTGTGATAATGATAATACTAATGCAATCATATATTCGAATTCAAGCAATTGTCAAATATAGTTTTTCCTTTAAAATCGTTCACACATACAATTAACGGTATCGAATTGTCTTATAGAAACAAACTAATCAAACGGTAATTTTGTCAAACACTTGGCGTGTATGACAAAATCGCGTTTGTGAATTAACAACAAATCGTAAAGTAAAGAGATGAGGGATTAGAGAATGACACACGTAGATGATCAGGGAGTTCCCTAGCTTTCGCGTCGTCCTCGCTATGGGCCGGTACGTCTCCCCCCAACTTATCAAACGAATAAGTTGAGACTTTTATTCGAAAATCTTTATATGAATGCACAAGTACACAATTCATACAATATGTAAAGATATAGACTCTATCTAATGATCTTCACCTTAGCTCCAACTTGTGATTGTGCAACATCAATCCAATCTTGACTTCAATTACTGTTCCCAACAATCAAACCCTCACACCTATCTTGAACCAAGAACTTTGTGATGATTGTCCGGATAATTCCCTCGTCAAATTGTATTGATCAATCCAAGAAACACTTGAATCCGGATGAGAAACTCTATACCTTCAAGACCCAATCAACTCGGATGTAATTCTGATTCACCACGAACTTACCCCGAACGTTATCCTTCAAACTCTTCTAAGAAACATCAATTGAACCCATATTCAACTTCAATTTGATAGATATGTGAAGGAAGATGATGATTGTTCTTGAATCCTCTCACTTACAACAATAACTCATAAAGCTATTTATAGAGAAAATAGAATTGAGAAAATTTAGGCACAATCTAACAGATTTGTATCGATACATTCATTACTGTGTATCGATACAAGTAACTAACAGCGTTGGAAAAACTGAAGTTTTGTGTGTATGTATCGATACAACCACGACTTTGTATCGATACATACACCAGTAAAAACAGAGTTGGACTGATATGTTTCGAAACAAAAAAGTATGTTTCGAAACACAAGGCTCTTATTGGTTTCAAGAGAGTCTACATGTGTTTCGAAACATACAAGTGTGTTTCGAAACACAGAGGCTCATCTGGACTCTAGTGAGAACAATTTGTATCGATACAAAAGTGCTATGTATCGATACAAATGCGTGGTATTCAGTTTGAACAAGTTTTAGGACATTTGTATCGATACAAGTGTGTATGTATCAATACAAAACACCTAAAAATTGGTTTTTCAAAGTTTCAAAAGGTATTTTACTGTTGAGTCAATTTCAATTGTTACCTAAACATATTCTACTCTATTTTCATGTGTTTTGACAATTATTAAAACTCGGAGGGGAACTGGTGCATTTACATGTCCTACTGTACCATATAAAATTAAGCAACTTAGATTGATTTTATTTTATCCACATATTCTTATTTTGAAGTTCTTAACACTATTCAATATGGCCCACAATAACACATTTATTCTTTGTATTTTTCAGAATGAAAGTGACATAAACATTATTTTTAGGCTTAAACGTCATTTTAGTCCATGTATGTGTTGGAACAAATGTGGTTCTAACTAAGTCCTTAAAGTTTTGATGATAACAAAAATATTAATGAACAATAGGGTATTTTAATATTTTATCTAAGTGTGCAGGATTAAAATTATATTATGTTCACACTTGATATAAGAAGCTCTGAAACAAGTGCCAAAAATTGATATCAGAAGCAACGATATCAGAGGCAACGACATCAGAAGCAACATTGATCAAAAGTTACTCCAAAGTCAGAAGCTGGTTAACTCAGAAGTTGTGTTGAGTCTGAAGGTCATAAATTTCAGAAGCTAAGGAATCAGAAGTTATGTTGGAAACATAAAAGTCTGATTAAACTATCAGAGAATGTTAGTGTTAACTGATAGTGATTCAATGATTGGAAATCATTTGAATTTAAAGGTTGTGATTGATTGTGAAATCATAGTACTACATCCTTATCATCAGGATAGTGACGTTAGTACTATTTTACTACATAAGGGCGAATATTCTCATACAAAAGGAATAAATGGATAAGCTTTACCAGAAATGGCAAATATCCCATGTTACCTTTGTCCTTACACAGCTGGTGTGACAATGACCTCTGCAACGGTCAGTAACATCAAACGTCTCTTTTTCTTCTACCTCATATAAATAGAGAACAACTCTTGAAGATTAAGTGACGCAAAAAAATTCAAAAAGCAACAACACCTACTCTGTTTTTCATACAAGACTGCAAGCACTGCTTCTGAAGTTATTCTGTCTGTGCTTCTGACTTTTGTTTTCTTAGGAATCATTTGTTAGAGTCTTTACAGTTGTGTTGTATTGTTTTTAAGAGCTTTTGATTTTAATATCAATTGCTCAAAACTCAATTATCTTTTGCTTTTGTGTTAGGAAGTCTCTTGTTTAGAACTTGAGCATTAGGAAGTCTCTTACTAGTGTGTTTGAGCAATTGTAATCAAAGTGATTATAGTGAAATCCCTTGGAAGTGCAAGGGGACTGGACTACTCTCGGTTTGTGAGAGGAACCAGTATAAAATTGCTTGTCTCTCTCTCTCTCTCTATATATCTCTTACTCTTTCTGCTTCTGTTTCTGTTTACGTGCGTTACTTGTGTTTGCTTTATCCGCTGGTGCTTCTGATAAGTTTTCTAAACTTAAAGAAGAAGTTTTTAAAATTACCAAAACACAATTCAACCCCCCCCCCCCCCCCCCCTTCTTGTGTTTTTCACACCTTCAATTGGTATCAGAGCTCTGGTTGTTACACATCACTTAACAGTGAAACAAAAAGATCCTGAAAAACACAATGACTGAAACTATTGAGAGTTCTAAGAAGATTGAAATTCCATATGATTACAACTCTGAGAAAGGAGAGAAAACTGGAAGTGTTTACAGCAAAGCACCTAAGTTCAATGGTGACCAATCAACCTTTAGTTGGTGGAAATACAAAATATATCCACACATTATAGCTGAAGATGAAGGGTTGTGGGATATCATTGAAGAAGGTGTTAGCTTTCAAGAACACCTTGATGAAGATGGCAAAACTACTGCTGCTGTTAAGAAGACCTTCACTGCTGAACAAAAGAAAGAGTGGAAAAGACATAATAGAGCTATATCTATTCTTGCTGAATGCATCACTCATGATGAATTTTTGAAACTTGGAAACAGATCAAGTGCTAAAAGTATTTATGACTCTTTGTGTGCTACATATGAAGGGAACCAACAAGTGAAAGAAGCAAAAGCAAATCTTCTAGTCTAACAGTATGAAATGTTTAAGATGAAAGACACTGAAAACATTGAAGAAATGTATGCAAGGTTTAAAATCTTGGTTTCAGGTCTTGGAGTCTTAAAGAAGAGTTATACAACTTCTGATCATGTGAAGAAGATTCTGAGGTGTTTACCACCCAAGTGGAGACCAAAAGTCACTGCTATTCAAGAAGCAAAAGATCTCAATACTTTGAGCCTAGAAGAGTTAACTAGTTCTCTTATAAGTCACGAGATGGAACTAGCTTCTGATGAGCCAAAGAAGAAATCAAAGTCATTGGCTTTGCCAGCAACTTTGAAGTCTCCTAAGGCTTTAAAGGCTAAAATTATTGAATCTGATGCTGAGGAATCTTCTGTAGATGAACAGGAAGATGGATCAGATGAGGAACTTTTTGCTTTAATTTCAAAGTTTAGAAAATGGAACAAATACAAGAACAACAAAGCCTCTAGGAAAAGTTCTGGTTCAAAGAGTTATGGAAACAAAAATTCAAGTTTGAAAGACATGGAAGACAGCTCTAAGAATAGTTGTTTCAACTGCAAAAAGACTGGTCATTTCATTGCTGATTGTCCTGAGTTAAGCTCAAATGATAAAGGGAAAAAGGGCAGTTTCAAAAACAGAATGAAGAAAAGTCTTATGGCAACTTTTGAAGATCTGGAAAATTTATCAGATGAAGATGATGATGATGAAGAGGCTAACATAGCTCTAATGGCTACAACATATTCTGATAATGAATCAGACATGGATGATGAATCTGATACTGATGATATTGATGAGGTAATCTCTAAACTCCCTCATGATAAGCTTCTGATTGCACTTAAAGACACTATGAAGCAATATATAAACAAGTCAAATGATTTCAAAAGTTTAAAAAATAAAGTTGACTTGCTTATAGAGAAATCTAATCTACTTCAAACTCAATACAATGAATCTATTCTGAAAATCAAAGAGCTTGAAGAAGGTTGTGTTGCTTGTAACAAATCTCATGATAAGCATGAAGTTGCTCTTCATGAATTTGTGAAACATAATGTCAATAAGAGCAAGGTTGCTTCCATGATCTATAGTGTTAGCAAAAACAAAGGTTATGGGCTTGGTTATTCTGCATCTTCTGATAAAGATAAATCAACTCAATCTGATTGTTTAAGCAAAACACCTCATCCTCTCTATTCAACTTTTGTTTCAGAATCTGGAAACTCTAAGAAAGTTTCACAAACTACAGTTTTAAATAAGGGTAAGTCAAAAGTTTAAGAAAGTAACACTTCAGAGACTAAGACAAACTCTAATTCAAAAATGAAGTATTCAGAAGTTAAGATTCTGAAGAGACCAGTTCCTAAGGAAACTTAGGTTCTGATAACTTCAGAAGCTAGTACTTCTAATACAAAGTCTGTGAAACCTATTAGAAGCTTTGGCAAGAAGAAGTATGCATCTCAAACAAGTTTTCAAAAATCATACTTCTACAAGGCCTACACTAACAAATCAGGACCCAACATGTTGTAGGTACCAAAATCTGAAATAGTTTATTTGACAGGTTTGCACTCAAAGAGAGAAAAAGGAAAGTACTTGGTACCTGGACAGTGGTTGCTCACGTCACATGACAGGAGAAAAGGATTTGTTCCTCACCCTAACTCACAAAGAGGGAGGGAATGTAGGATTTGGTGGGAACCAGAAAGGAAAAATAATTGGTACTGGTACAGTAGGTAACTCTTTCTCAACTATTTCTGATGTTTTGTTAGTTGATGGATTATTTCATAATCTTCTAAGCATAAGTCAATTATGTGACTGTGGATATGAAGTGGTATTTAATAAGAACACATGTACTGTAAACAAAGACTCTAATAAGTCTATTGTTTTCAAAGGGAAGAGAAAAGGCAATGTTTATAAAATCAACCTTTTTGAACTAAAAGAACAAGATGTTGTTTGTTTATTGACTTTGAGTGAAGAAAAATGGGTCTGGCACAAGAGATTGGGTCATGCTAACTGGAGATTAATCTCTAAGCTTAGTACACAAAATCTTGTGAGAGGCTTACCAAATTTAAAGTATCACTCAGATTCAGTTTGTGGTTCTTGTCAAAAAGGGAAGCTTTTTAAAAGCTCCTTTAAAGATAAAAACATTGTCTCTACCTCTAGACCTTTGGAATTACTTCACATTGACTTATTTGGACTAGTTAGCACTGCTTTAATAAGTGGTAAGAAGTATGGACTTGTCATTGTTGATGATTATAGTAGATGGACATGGGTTAAATTCCTCAGATCCAAGGATGATACATATTATGTGTTTAGTACCTTCTGCACTCAAATACAAGTTGAAAAAGATTTGAAAATTGTTAAAGTAAGAAGTGATCATGGTGGTGAATTTGAAAATGAATCTTTTGAAATCTTTGTGAAAATAATGGAATTCTCCATGAGTTCTCTTCTCCTAGAACTCCACAACAAAATGGGGTTGTAGAAAGAAAGAACAGATCTTTACAAGAGATGGCCAGAACCATGATGCATAAAAATAATTTGGCTAAGTATTTCTGGGCAGAAGTAGTAAACACAGCTTGTTACATTCAAAATAAGATCTATATCAGACCTATGATGAAAGTAACAGCATATGAATTGTTCAAAGGAAGAAAACCTGATATTTCTTATTTTCATCAATTTGGATGTACTTGTTATATCTTGAATACAAAAATCCATTTAAAGAAATTTGACTCTAAAGCATCTAAGGGTATCTTCATTGGATACTCTGAGCATTCAAAGTCATACAGAGTGTATAACTCTGAAACTAATACAGTTGAGGAGTCTATGCATGTAAAATTTGATGATAAAGTGCCTGATGATGAAAAATCAGAGCCTATTGAAGTTATTGCAGATAAACATGATTCAGAAGAAGAAAGTTCAGAAGTTCATATGAGTTCAGAACCTGAATCACCTTCTAAAGACAAAGCTGCTTCTGAAACTGTTCCAACATCTCAAGAAGATAGTGAATCAGATGCTGAGATTGAAGAAGTTATCAAGAAGAACTCATTCAAATATAAGTCATCTCATCCTCAAGAGTTAATTCTGGGAAACAAAGATAGTCCTAGAAGAACCAGATCAAGCTTTCAAAAGGAAGATTCAATGGTGTGTTTAGTCTCTACCACTGAACCTAAAAATGTTGATGAAGCTTTAAAGGATGAAGCCTGGATTCTAGCTATGAAAGATGAACTATATCAGTTTGAAAGAAATGATGTTTGGGATCTTGTTCCTAAACCTGAAGACAAAAACATTATTAGAACAAAATGGGTTTTCAGAAACAAGCTAAATGAACAAGGAGAAGTCATAAGAAACAAAGCAAGATTAGTTGCACAAGGATATAGTCAACAAGAAGGAATTGACTACAAAGAAACTTTTGCTCCAGTTGCAAGATTGGATGCAATCAGACTATTCCCATCCTATGCAGTTAACCATGGTATCATCTTATATCAAATGGATGTGAAGAGTGCCTTTCTTAAAGGTTTTATCTCTGAAGAAGTATATGTCAAACAACCCCCTGGATTTGAAAATTCTCAAAACCCAGATCATGTGTTCAAACTAAAGAAGTCACTTTATGGTCTTAAACAAGCACCTAGAGCTTGGTATGATAGACTAAACAACTTCTTGATTGATAATGGTTTTGAGAAAGGGCAAGTTGATTGTACACTTTTCAGAAAGACTTTAAAGAAAGACATTTTGATTGTCCAAATATATGTTGATGATATCGTGTTTGGGTCAACAAATGCTACTCTTTGCAAGAATTTTTCAAAGCTTATGGAGAAAGAATTTGAAATGAGTATGATGGGTGAAATGAAGTACTTTCTTGGAATACAAGTTAATCAAACAAAGGAAGGAACTTATATTCATCAAACCAAATATACTAAAGAGCTTCTGAATAAATTCAACTTGGAAGATTGCAAGCCTATGAACACTCCTATGCATCCAACTACAAGCCTGAACCTAGATGAATTTGAAGGCAAAGTTGATCAAAAAGTTTACAGAGGTATGATTGGTTCCTTACTCTATCTAACTGCATCTAGACCTGATATTTTATTCTCAGTTTGTTTATGTGCAAGATTTCAATCAGATCCTAGAGAATCTCATCTCACTACTATGAAGAGAATCTTTAGATATCTGAAAGCAACTTGTAATTATGGATTACTTTACAAGAAATCCAATAAATTTGAGTTAAATGGATTCTGTGATGCTGATTATGCTGGAGATAAACTTGAAAGAAAATCAACAAGTGGTAGTTGCCAATTTATGGGTGAAAATCTTATCTCTTGGTGTAGCAAAAGGCAGACCACCATTGCTATGTCAATCGCAGAAGTAGAATACATTTCAGCTGCTAAATGTTGCACACAACTTCTTTGGATGAAATATCAATTAGAGGATTATAATATAAGCAGTCACTATATTCCTTTATATTGTGATAATACTGCAGCCATTCAGCTTTCTAAAAATCCTATTTTACACTCAAGAGCTAAACACATAGAGATCAAACATCATTTTATTAGAGACTATGTTGAAAAAGGGGTTATAAATATCAAGTTTGTTGAGACTGAAAAACAATGGGCTGATATTTGTATTAAACCTTTATCTGTTGAAAGATTTGAATTTATAAAGAAAAATCTCAACATGGTGTTTGTTCCTGATTGTTAGCTTTTGAGAGTGAAATTCTTTTAAAATCTGATTTTAATCAGAAGCTGTTGGATTTCAGAACCTCAAGGTCAGAAGTTCTTATAGACAACTACTTCTGATAATAATCAGAATCAAAGAATGGTTCTGATATGGTAGTGGAACAGTTTGTGTCCTATATCCTTTTAACTGCTGTCCACTAACTTGTCAGTTATTTAAATAAACCTCTATACACGTGTCTGTTTGTATTTAGATTGATTGTTGGTTAATGATGATTAAGTGTTTTTTTTTAGAAAATGACTCTCTTGTCCTTTTGCGTGGTACTGTTTGTTGTTTGTTTGTTTTCTAAAAATATACATGTCATACACGTTATACACTTACACACAAGCACTCACTACAAACACTTTTCATATTCTTCTAAACCTCCAAACTTTTCAGTTCTTCTCATCTCTAGCTTTACCAAAACCTTAAACCTTCAACAATGGCATCGTCATCCTCTGCTCAACCTGCTGCTACTTCTCAAACTGCTACATTTTTACTCGTACATGAAGTTGTTCCTATCGTAAATCTCCAGAAACAACAGAAGTTCTCAATCGCTACGGATACGATGAAGTTCAAGAGTCTTCATCTCAAGTGCGATGTTGAAAAGAGAGTGGATTTCAACAGTTTAAAGGCAAATGGTTATGATGTACAGAAAATGTTCTTTGAACAAGGTCTAGAAAAGTACTTTAACATCTTAAACGGTCCAGTTTATGATGAAATGGTAAAGGAATTTTGGATGAAGGCATCTGTTTTTGACAGAGAAGCTGCTTACCAAGAAGTGGTTAAGTTGGCTAAGACAGCTCCTCACTTAAAAGGAAAAACAAGAGAAGAATTAGGTCTTCCTGCTTTTACTCAAACAGAAATCAGATCCAATATTGCTGGAATGGATATTGTGATTACTGCTGATCACATAGCCAAAGTTCTCAACCTACCCAACAATGGAATGTATCTGGGTGGATACAAAAACAAGGGTCACAACTCATCTATTCAAACTCAGCTGTTTGATAAAGAAAAATCCTCTGAGCAAAGAGACTTGAAGAATATGTTTAAGGTTGTTTACAAAATTTTGTTTGAATCTATTGCTACTAAGGCTGGTGGTACAAACTGTATTTCTTCTGAACAGAAATATTTTATGTTCTATTTACATAAGTTTGTAAAGATGAACATTCCAAAATACATCTTTGATCATCTCTGTGAAGTAATTAATTGTAGCATTGAACTTGGTCACACCAATTGTCATCATGCTAGGTTACTCTCACATATGTTTTTCTTAAGCAACTTTCCACAAATTCTTGAGAAGGATTATCCTGGATTTGTGAAGGCATCTTATTTGGAAGAGAGAGTGGTTGATGGAAGGTCTCTCAAGAAGATCCATCTGATAAGTGGAAAAGTGGTATTTCCAAACAATCCACTTCTGATGGTTAAAGAGGATCAGAGGCTGTTGTCAACCTTCCCTGAAGTAAATACAGAAGGAGCAATGGTAATTGTCAAAGGTTTAATTAAGCATTGGGAGGAGTATGGTTTTGAGACTGCTGGTAATGAGGTGGATATCACCAAACTTGGTTTTGACAAGAAACAAGATTTTGTGATGAAAACTACTATGAGAAGGGAAAGAATACCAAAGAAAAATCCAAATGCTGGTATCTCTATCATAAGTGATCAAGAAAGGGAGAAGCGTGAGAAGGAGGCTAGAACAAAGAAGTCAAACGAGAATCAGAAGAACAAGAGGAAGCTTGTCTGTTCTGATGATGAGGAAACTAATGAGGAACCTCTGGAAATAAAAAGAAGAAGGATTAAGAAGCTCAAGGAAGAAGAAGCAACCATGAATCAAATGCAGAATCAAGGTATGTCTTCTAAAAACATTGTTAATGAGCCTACTAAATCTCAATCTAGGGATGTTAAGCCTAGGAATGATGTGTCTTCTATGCCTAAACCTTCTAATGAACCTGATGTTGTTGTACTAAAATCATCCCCTGAACCCACAACAACTACTGAACCTTTGCATGAGCCCTCAGTGTTAGATATGCTATCTGAGCATTTATCTCCTCAAACTATTCATACTGAAACTACAAAATTGCCTGAAACACCATCCAATCCAATCTCTGAAGAGAAAAAGAAAACTAAGTTAGATGAACTTGAAGAGGAACTCTTCAAGATTGTTACTGATTTTAGTTCTGACTCTTCTTCAGAAGATGAACAACCTCCAACCCCACAACATGTCAAAACACCTGTCAAACAACCAACTCCATCTAAACCAACCATTCAAATCATCAATCCTTTAACTAAAGTTACTTCTGAACCACCTTACATTGTTACTTCACCTCCATTATCTCCAATTCATAATACAACAACTTCTGAGCCACAAAACTTTTCTCAAACCTTCTATGAGCCAGAAATTTCCTATCAATCTATACTTGACAGCAAAGTGTCTCAACACTCAAACAACACTGTGTCTAGTATTGAGATTCTGGACAGGCTTATTAATAATGATATTAGAAGATTGCATGCCTTGAAATCTTCTCATGCTATCATGCCTAGTCAGATTGTGCAGAAGATTGATGAAATTGATTGTTATCAGAGGTTAATTATGGCTGCCTTGAAGAAGAAGTATGTTGAAGAGCTTACTTATGAACATTTGCAGTTCTGTGATGAATCTGAGAATGCTTTTGAAAAATCTATTCAGAAACAGAAATTTGCTCTTACTAACTGCTCACATGAAGAGATGGTTTTAATGGAAATGGAACAGAAGCTGATGAAGTTGAATGATATAAACAAATATGATAGTGGAGAATCAACAAAGATGATAATTGAAAATGCACATATTGATCATGAGACAAGATTCCTGAAGCTTGAAGAAGTTCAGAAGGAGCATACAAACAAGTTAATCTCTTTGGAAGCTGGGGTAAATGAAGTCAAGTCTAATCAGAAAGATCTGAAGGAAACTATTGACAAGAATGCTGAGAAGACTGACAAACAGTTTGAGAAACTGCTGTCTCTGTTTGAAGCTCATTTGCTACCCAAATCTTCTTCATCTCAACCCTAGGATTCTATGTCTGTGCACACATTTTTTATTGCATTTCAATTTGGTTGTAATGCTTGAACATGTTATTTTCTTTTAATTGCATGAACATCTTTGCTTATATCTTATCTGTGTTGCATTATATGTGTGTTATTTTTTCTTTTAAAAATGTTTTTGAAAACGTTTTTCAATGTAAAAGCACAGAGAAATAATAGAAACAATTCAAAGCATAAACCATGAGACTTTTATTGATTATAAAAGAATAATTAGTACATAAGATCCTAATTCTATTTAGAGTCTACATCTGACTTCTGAGAACTAGCAGAGCTTGAGTTCACTGTTGGAGATTGAAGAATCTCTAAGTAACTCATATAATCAAAATCTGTCCTATGATCGACGATTTGTGTATCAAAAATATTTTTAATAACTACAAGTGCACAGTTTCGTCGTTGAGTTTTAAAAGATATCGAACCACAGAGACCAACAGTCGAGCTACCGTATTTCTGTCGTTACGTTGTAAATCTAAGGCGGATGATTTACGTTTTAGGATTGTTTCGAAATTTAAAAAGAAAGTTTAAATGAATTAAAGCGGGACATCGGTATGTAACTAATTAACCATAGGGGATTTAATAAATTAGTAGCGCGCAAAAATGATTTATCTTTCAGAAGGACTTTCTTAATTTAAAGGTTTAAACCTCACACACTCGTTTTATTGATAAAAACCATACTAACTAGACTAGGAGTTTTACTGTCACTTTTCTACCACCTTAGTTTCGAAAGTATATTTTGAAAATCAATTAATCCTAATTAATTCTAACTTGGCTCTCGCTCGTTCAAGAATTAATATCTAGTTTCTACTATCCGGTTAAAATCTCAAACTCTCGCTCTATTGATTTTAACCTTAATTACTTTATTTTACTCTCGTTCAAAAGTATAGGAGTTTTACAATTAGAAACCAGAATCAGAAAAATAGTTTATGCGCGCGCTACATCATCATTAAATCCCCTTCGGAGAATTAGGTTACATACCGATGTCTAGGAATTTAGCTAGACAAGTTAAAGAAAGTAAACAAACAAAAACAGTAAATTAAATAATGCATAAATAAATAATTAAATAAAGACATAAACAAAACCTGGAAAGAATTGCTGAATAAACTTGCTGGAATTAAAGGAAATAAAATTCTTGACAAGGAACTGAAAACGGATCTGAAATCGGATTCCCGGTGTGGAAATACCGATACAGTTTACAAAGCGGGAAATATAAACTGACTGAAATAAAGGAAATAAAAGACATGCGTGGATCTGAGAATTAAGCTTCTATTTATAGAGGATTTTTGAGTTGTACGATCCACCAAAATAGGAAGAGATATGCTTCCATTTGATCTTATCCAACAGCCATCCGATTAGCAACAAACGCGTACTTTCTGCCCACGTCTCGGAAAATCAGTTTCAATGGGATCAGGCTTCTGTGGCGGGCGCCACAGAAGTGGTGGCGGGCGCCACCAAGCAATTTTGGGCTGGACTCAATTTGGCTGCGTGGTTTATCTCTTTGCACCTCCCTTTTTGCTGCGTTTTTTGCCCTTTTTGCTCAATTATCTTCTCCGACCTATTTTATTGGACAAAACTGAAAACAAAACAAATACCCGCATAAAAAGACATAAATGAAATAAAAACATATGCAAATGCAACTAAAGTTCACCTAAACTAAGCTAAAAATACGATATGATTTCGTGTCATCAAATTCCCCCATACTTGAACCATTGCTTGTCCTCAAGCATGAAAGAATAGTGAATTGCACAGTGCAAGTAAAGACACATGACACGATCATCCTACTCGTACGTGGCTGCCGGCTAAGCTATGAAAATCAAACAACAGTACAGATAACAAAAACACCGTAATGACACACTAGACTCCCATTATATGAAAACAGACCTGAAGCATTTCCTTTTGACTCTACCTCTCACCTAAGTTTCATTTGCCCCTTTCATTCTAGCGCAATCACATTAAGCCCGTTATCTCGTACACGCCCATGGTAGGAAACCTGTTAGTGATTATGATCATTATATAGCGAGGGGTGCTGATAACATAAGTTTGGTAACCCCTATTTTCTTTTACTCACTTCGCAGTTGTGGGGGATCGGATCGTAACCCGCCCTACCAAGTTCAGAATCAGACACCTCTGAACCAACTACTAATGAGTTTCTATACTATGGTATTTTTTTCTTTTCACATGTTTCAACATTTGTTGAATTTTTTCATCAATTATTTCAAAGAATCAACCAATAGTATCCATGACATTTGTTTTCAAGATCATTCACTTATATTCATCGGTTTCCCACTTAGTTTGTGCCTTGAGATGGTGTCGACTGCTAGTTAAACTACTAAGGGTTCATTAAAACTCAAATTCAAAGTTTTGTCAAAATTGGTACTCAAATCAGTTTTACACACTTCCGGGAATCTAAGGTGTCAAAACGGTATTGATTTTATCTAACCATTACCTAAATCTCACAAAATAGCCTAGATAGTGCAAACAACCTATATACTTTCAAACAATCAAAATCAAGCATCAAGACTCAACACTTTTGCTTTTCACAAGAAAAATTTTGGTATGGCTCAAGGAATGGGAAAAATCAGACAATAACAAAATCAACACGCAAAAACTACTCAATCCAAGTGAACTATCCTAATTTTTTTATTATGCATGCAGAAAGTAAAAAGAAAGCGATAAAGCTTCCTCCCCCACACTTAAATTGAGCATTGTCCCCAATGCGACAACTAAAGGTAGAGAAGGAAGGATAAAACCTGTGTGATCAAACTACTGGCGGCCTGGGCCGCGTCTCCTCATGCGCCTCTCCTGCTGTGGAGGAACGGCACCTAACTGCTGGAAATAGTCATCATACTCGTCCATGCGGAGGGTCAAACCTGCCATGCTATCAATTAAGCCACGCTGGTCAACCTGGTACTGCTGCATCATCATCATCATCTTAGTCTGCCTGGTCTGGATGTCCTGAACATGCTGGTCTCGCTGGGCATCTAATATAGAGCGCTGCCTCATCTCAGACAGAATAGTATCAAGTGTAGCAGTCTCGCGCTCATGGCCAGCTCCGGATGAAGTACCTGCAAAATAGCCAGAAGCAGTGTGTGTGGTGTGTGCATCAGCTCTTGGACCCTCGCGCTCTCCCTCCTCAGGCGCGTCACTCTCTCTCTCATCCTCATCACTCGCTCCCTCATCACCCGCTGTATTTTGTGTTATGAAGGCAGGTGGGCCGTCAAGGTCGGGGAGCAAGCGGAAATTATCTGTGCTGCGCACATTAATGCGCGCTGGGTCAGGGAGGGTGATGTCCGGGTAGGCCTTGCTATCTATCATGAGAATATATCTACCATCGGCCCTTTGCTTCACTAGTTTCATGCTTCGCACCATGACCAAGTCAATGGTGCGGGGGTCGAGTGGGACTAGAGTGGAAAGTCGTTCCCCATGGTTTAGCATCCGTGCTAAAGTTGTGATAAGCCCTCCAAAAACAATTACTCCTTTGGATTTAACCATAGAAAACATATGGTACATGATAAGCCGGGCAAAGTTAACTTTTTCTTTGGAAATGAGTGTGAACAACATGAAAAGCTCTTTTTCATTCACCTTGTTGGAGTTGGCGCGCCCAAAAATGGTGCAAGCCAAAAGTTGGCGAAAATAGCGAATCGCGGGGTTTTGAATCAAAGACGCTCGGTTATCCTCAAAGCTATTTGTCACTTTCCCGGTCACCCCCCACCAAAACGAGCGCGCGGCCTCAAGCCACCCCACTTGCGTGGGAAGCTCATCTAGCACGCCCACACCATGTGGGAAGTGCCACATCGCAGCAATTTCATCGAAACTAAAATTATAATCATTGTTAAACAAACGAAATTTGACATGCTCGGGAGTGGGGTTTAGTTCAAGAGAACTAAGAAATTCGGCGGTGAGTTGCACATAGACCGAATCTTTGAAAGAAAGCAAATAGTCTAGCTTGAAATATCTAAGTAAACAGTTCACGCTATCGGTTAAGCCTAGAGTTTCCATGCAAAGTTCGTCGGCATACCTTGTTGCTTCGAACTCTTTACGGAGGAGGAGCCAATAAAGCTTCGCTTGACCCGCATTTTGAAATTGTATCTCGTATTGCGCTTGATTTGCCATGATCCTAATGTAACACGTCTTCTGTCCAAATTTGCCAAAATCATACAAATTCATTTTGTGGCGCGCGCCACCACTACCACGGCGGCCGCCTGCTGGCCTATTTGCCCAGAATCTTGGCATTTTCGTCCTGTAGCGTGTTGTTGTTCCTTTGATCAATACCTGTACCTGTCTAAAGAAAATTGCACAGCTTGCACACAGTTGATATTAGTTTTAACAGGTCAAAATTTGCACTAGATGGAGTTCCTAACACAGAGCATTCATTAACAAGAAAATTCATATTGGCACACAAGAATATCATAAATCAAACGGTCTCTTACAGGAGTTTTTATTAAGTCATAAACTAGAACAAGTTAAATTAATTATTGCTAATTTTCTGGAAATCAAATTAATACTACTAATAAAGAAAATTCCCTAGGATTTATTATTCGAAAGCAAGTAAAAGTAAATCCTAGGAGTGCGGTTAACACATCGGGACGGTCCTAGCCACTACGATGGTGCACGACTTCATTCACAACAAAGCCTAGCTCATCCCAAATATTCTCCACTTGCGAGGCGGTTGTGTTCAAGTAAGCATAGAATTCCGCGCGCAAGTTAGTTAGCTCGGCTTCCATTGCATTAGCCTTAGCTTGCAATGCCTCAAACATGGCGACAGTCACGGTCGGTGGCCCCTCCGGGGCAGCAGCAACAGCATGAATAGGAGTCGAAACTTCAGGTGTAGAAGCAGCAGGAGTAGAAGCAGGATACTCACTTGGATCAGACTCAGGCTCAAAGAGATTCATGTCAAGGTCTTCATAGGCTTGGGGTGAAGGAAGAGGTGAAGATGGTGTATAGTCTGGTTCTTCCAAGTCATAAAGCCAGTTGTTTCTGTCATGCACACTAGTTTTCTGGTTAGGCAAGGTGAAATGGGGTAGGACTTTGGAATTGATGAGGAGGTCAAACTGGTCAGGTCCTAGGTTTCCTATAATGCCACGGTTGAAGCAGAAGTTTATGTCCATGAGTCGGATTTCTCCCAAGGGTTGGAGTTGGTTAAGTTGGACTCTTAAGCCTATAGCATCTGCAATCATAGTCATCAATCCGCCAACTACGATAGGTCCTAAGCACTTGGAGGGCTATCTTATGCATGCTTTTCATTATAAAGGTGGCCCCATTGACAGGGCGGGACTGTGAAGCACATAACATGATAAAGAGCTCCTCACGGGACACTGAAGTGTTGTTTTCTGCCTTTCCAAAAAGGGTGTGGGCTAGGATTTTGTGGAAGTAGCGAAAAGCTGGATTGTGTATGTTTTCAGAATACATGTTGTCAATATCAGCATGGCCTTCTCCTGAAATTCTTCCCCAGAAATAATCTAGTTCACGGTAAGGGAACACGCTCTCATCAACACATGTGAAAGTATTGGGATCACTTGGGAAACCTAGCAGGTTAGCCATCTCTAGATTGTTGAAGGTATAGTCCACGTTAAACATTCTGAAATTTATTAGGCCACTTCTGAATCCTTTTCCGATCTCAGGGTGATAGGAGAAAGAGCTTAGGAACTCAAGAGTTAGGTTACGGAAAGAGCTGAACCGCCTCCCCAAGGGGAAACTGGACCAACCAATCTGATTAAGCAAGAACATCACACTTTCTCGAATTCCTAGCTTTTCCATGGTGCGGCTGTCAGGATAGATGGATAGGTGCATATCTCTCTGAGCATGAATTTCATAGTCTTTGACCTGTCCTACTCCTCTGAACTCGATATCATTATTCTCAACTCGATTCATCGTGAAAAAGAGAAAGGTATCTAAATAAATAGAATTGAAAAACATATACCAAAAATATGAGTGAGAAATAAGATATATAATAGTACCGCTTAATTTCTTTTAAAACATAACATTCCAGAAAAACAAGCAAAAATTAGTAAAGACAAAAGTTAGTAACAATTAAAGCAAAAATAAACCTACATGTGGGTTGCCTCCCACCAAGCGCTTTGTTTAGTGTCGGTTAGCTCGACAGTTTAGTGTTCTTATTGCACTTTAGGTTTCCAAGGCCACTTATCAAGTGCTCTCACATACCCCTCACTTTTTCTCTTTTTTCTCCTATAGGGCGTTTCAGCTTCCTTGCCCTTTTCTATTATTTTGCGTTTTGGGAGAAAAGGAGATTTATCGATCTGAGGTGGGGGTTTTGGTTCAATTTCAAGTGTCCTTCTTTCTTTAGTCTTAGGGCTTTCACTCGCCTCTCCGAATGTTACCCTAATCCTTTTCGTATTGACACCTTCCTCAAATTCTCTTTCCCCTAATTTCCTCCTTCTAGTTGCGCCCTCATCCCCATGTGTGTTAATTTCTACATTCTTTTCCTTTTCACATGATTGGGGAGTTGGGTCCACTCTAGCCTCTATTATCCCTTGGGGAACAAGGATTGGTGGGTTGTAGGGAGCAGGGAAAACATGCAGTGTTCCCTTCTCTACCTCTTCTACTACCTCACTAGGGAGGAGTATCGGTGATGCTTCTTCGATCTCCACTCTTTCCTCACTGAAACTCTCAACAACACTATCATCCTCACTAGATCTCTCAATCTCGCTTTCATTAATGTCTGCTACAATGTTTTCTTGTCTCTCGTGAGAGGGTTCTATGGTTGACTGGGAGAACCGGGAGATTAGTGTCTCCATCGACTCTTGGGGAGTCGCTGTTGAGTTAACCATAGCGTCGAGCATCTTTTGGGTTTCGAGATTGCTTAGTCTAAGCTGTTCATTTATGAGGTCTTGTTTCCTCATCATTTCTCTAACTCGGTGCTCTCGACTAGCATTAGCTGAAGCTTCCATAAACTCATTATATACCGCTAATAGGCTAGGACTAACAGATTCTTCTGAATTGAGGTGTTGAGGATAGTAATTGTATTGAGAGTTAGGGTATTGTCCCTAAAAGTATGGGGACGGTTGAGGCTGGTAGTTATATGGGAAGTTATGGTTAGGGTAGTTGAAATTTTGAGGATAGTCATTATAAAAGAAGTTAGGGTTATACATTTAGATTAAGCGCGAAGGACTTTCCCTAATTTTTTCAAAAATTAAAAATTTAAAAATTTTAACTGCCTTAGTCTCTACGGTGTAACGACGGAGTTACGATATCGACTAAATTGGTCCCCGGCAACGGCGCCAAAAACTTGATCGACGATTTGTGTATCAAAAATATTTTTAATAACTGCAAGTACACAGTTTCGTCGTTGAGTTTTAAAAGATATCGAACCACAGAGACCAACAGTCGAGCTACCGTATTTCTGTCGTTACGTTGTAAATCTAAGGCGGATGATTTATGTTTTAGGATTGTTTCGAAATTTAAAAAGAAAGTTTAAATGAATTAAAGCGGGACATCGGTATGTAACTAATTAACCATCGGGGATTTAATAAATTAGTAGCGCGCAAAAAGGATTTATCTTTCAGAAGGACTTTCTTAATTTAAAGGTTTAAACCTCACACTCTCGTTTTATTGATAAAAACCATACTAACTAGACTAGGAGTTTTACTGTCACTTTTCTACCACCTTAGTTTCGAAAGTATATTTTGAAAATCAATTAATCCTAATTAATTCTAACGTGGCTCTCGCTCGTTCAAGAATTAACATCTAGTTTCTACTATCCGGTTAAAATCTCAAACTCTCGCTCTATTAATTTTAACCTTAATTACTTTATTTTACTCTCGTTCAAAAGTATAGGAGTTTTACAATTAGAAACCAGAATCAGAAAAATAGTTTATGCGCGCGCGCTACATCATCAATAAATCCCCTTCGGAGAATTAGGTTACATACCGATGTCTAGGAATTTAGCTAGATAAGTTAAAGAAAGTAAACAAACAAAAACAGTAAATTAAATAATGCATAAATAAATAATTAAATAAAGACATAAACAAAACCTGGAAAGAATTGCTGAATAAACTTGCTGGAATTAAAGGAAATAAAATTCTTGACAAGGAACTGAAAACGGATCTGAAATCGGATTCCCGGTGTGGAAATACCGATACAGTTTACAAAGCGGGAAATATAAACTGACTGAAATAAAGGAAATAAAAGACGTGCGTGGATCTGAGAATTAAGCTTCTATTTATAGAGGATTTTTGAGTTGTACGATCCACCAAAATAGGAAGAGATATGCTTCCATTTGATCTTATCCAACAGCCATCCGATTAGCAACAAACGCGTACTTTCTGCCCACGTCTCGGAAAATCAGTTTCAATGGGATCAGGCTTCTGTGGCGGGCGCCACCAAGCAATTTTGGGCTGGACTCAATTTGGCTGCGTGGTTTTGCTCTTTGCACCTCCCTTTTTGCTGCGTTTTTGGCCCTTTTTGCTCAATTCTCTTCTCCGACCTATTTTATTGGACAAAACTGAAAACAAAACAAATACCCGCATAAAAAGACATAAATGAAATAAAAACATATGCAAATGCAACTAAAGTTCACCTAAACTAAGCTAAAAATACGATATGATTTCGTGTCATCATCCTATCAGAATCAAAAGGGGATTCTGAACCTTCATTAACAGATGGATCATATGTTTTGAGAAATTCTGCATAATCAGAATCAGTTTCATCAGAATCTGATGAAAGTGTTATATACACTGGATCTTTTTGGTGCTGCTTTTGGTACTATTACTTCTTCTTAATGGAGCTGAAGAAGAACCTTCTCCTTTCAACTTCCTTCCTTTTGGCTTGGATTTTGAAGCTGATTCCTCTTTCTTCACTTCTTGTGGCATCTTACCTTTGTTTGCTCTTCTATCCTTATCCATTATTCTGAAAATAATGTGTGCAAGTTTTGAGTAAATTGAACTTGGTAACGTACTGCTTTTATAGACTTCAATTGGTTTAAGTCATGTGGTTTTTCAAGAATGTCATTTATGATACAGTTGTAACTGTCCACTGACTTAACTACTTGGAAGTTGTGCTTTGACTATTTTCTGTCTTTTATTAATGTCTTTACTTCTTTTTGTAAAATTGTTTTTGTTTGATAACAAAAGGGGGAGTAAGAGTCATTAATCTAACAATGTGAAACACAAAACTAAAACCAAAAATGAAACCAAAAATCTTTACAGTTTTATTTAATTTATTTTTCTACCTATATTATGTGGGAAACATAGGTTTATATTGAACTAAATTTTTCATATGATGAAAAATGAAAAGAGTGCAATTTTTTCATTTATTATCAGACTTAAGGGGAGAGCGTGCAAAACTATTCCCTGAGAGTCAAAATATGAAAATTTTCAGTCAAAATAAAAATATGTTTTATACTATTTTAATTATTCAAATGTTAAACTTAGGGGGAGTTTGCAAAGCTTGTGAACCTAAGTGAAACTTGGAAAATTAAAATAACAACCATTGTTAATTAATACAAAGTTTGCCATCAATCAAAAAGGGGGAGATTGTTGGAAGAAATGTGGTTCTAACTAAGTCCTTAAAGTTTTGATGATAACAAAAGTATTAATGAACAATAGGGTATTTTAATATTTTATCTAAGTGTGCAGGATTAAATTATATTATGTTCACACTTGATATAAGAAGCTCTGAAACAAGCGCCAAAAATTGATATCAGAAGCAACGATATCAGAGGCAACGACATCAGAAGCAACATTGATCAGAAGTTACTCCAAAGTCAGAAGCTGGTTAACTCAGAAGTTGTGTTGAGTCTGAAGGTCATAAATTTCAGAAGCTAAGGAATCAGAAGTTATGTTGGAAACATAAAAGTCTGATTAAACTATCAGAGAATGTCAGTGTTAACTGATAGTGATTCAATGATTGGAAATCATTTGAATTTAAAGGCTGTGATTGATTGTGAAATCATAGTACTACATCCTTATCATCAGGATAGTGACGTTAGTACTATTTTACTACATAAGGGCGAATATTCTCATACAAAAGGAATAAATGGATAAGCTTTACCAGAAATGGCAAATATCTCATGTTACCTTTGTCCTTACACAGCTGGTGTGACAATGACCTCTGCAACAGTCAGTAACATCAAACGTCTCTTTTTCTTCTACCTCATATAAATAGAGAACAACTCTTGAAGATTAAGTGACGCAAAAAAATTCAAAAAGCAACAACACCTACTCTGTTTTTCATACAAGACTGCAAGCACTGCTTCTGAAGTTATTCTGTCTGTGCTTCTGACTTTTGTTTTCTTAGGAATCATTTGTTAGAGTCTTTACAGTTGTGTTGTATTGTTTTTAAGAGCTTTTGATTTTAATATCAATTGCTCAAAACTCAATTATCTTTTGCTTTTGTGTTAGGAAGTCTCTTGTTTAGAACTTGAGCATTAGGAAGTCTCTTACTAGTGTGTAGTGTGTTTGAGCAATTGTAATCAAAGTGATTATAGTGAAATCCCTTGGAAGTGCAAGGGGACTGGACTACTCTCGGTTTGTGAGAGGAACCAATATAAAATTGCTTGTCTCTCTCTCTCTCTATATCTCTTACTCTTTCTGCTTCTGTTTCTGTTTACGTGCGTTACTTGTGTTTGCTTTATCCGCTGGTGCTTCTGATAAGTTTTCTAAACTTAAAGAAGAAATTTTTAAAATTACCAAAACACAATTCAACCCCCCCCCCCCCCCCCCCTTCTTGTGTTTTTCACACCTTCAGTATGTTCGCGAAATTTTAGTTTTAGTCCCTGTATGTGATTTTATTCCAAAATAGTCCTCGTATCGACCAATTTTTTTTCTTCTGGTCCCTAAACCAAAAAACTGCAGGAAAATTCGTAGGAAAATCTGCAGGAAACTTGAGAATTTTCCTGCAGATTTTAACTTTGTGGACCAAAAATAAAAAATTTGGTCGATACAGGGACTATTTTGGAATAAAATCACATACATGGACTAAAAGCAAAATTTAATGTATATACAGGGACCAAAAGGATGTTTAAGCCTTATTTTTATTTTAAGGATCAACTTTTGAAAGATTTACATAAGAATCTTTTCTTAAAAATATGAATTAAGGATTTTCATGTATACTCTCTTTAGTGATAAAATAATTTAAGTATCAAATACTTAGACTACAAATTTGGCTAAAAATCTTACAATAAAGTTGCTCTTTATACGCTATTGTTAAAAGGTTATGACGACAGTGCACATAGTTTGAAAAATGGGCTTATTATGTCATTAACGCACGGCCAGCTTTGGGTGCTTTGATCCAATCCAAAACAACATTAATTCACTTCCAATATGACTTTAACCATACGTGTCTCATATTGCATCATCTTCATTCATATATATGCTCATAAAAGAGTGATGGTGTGGGCACTAGAGCTTTGTATATGGGTTGAAGTCCGCGGGCCTACTCGTAGTTTGAGTGGACTAAAGTCTTTTTCTTTTATTCGATTATATTTTGGTCTGTGTGGGTTGGACCGTTAAAACTGCGGGTTATATGGGTTAAATCCGCGGGTTCGCGGTTGGTCTCTATAACCCACCTTTATTATTTTTTTAAAAAAATTAGTTAATTATATACAATATATTAATATAATGCTATTTTATTTTTGAATCGGTTGATATATAGAATTTTATGTTATACTTTTAATATTGGTTTGGACGTACTATTAAAATTACTTTCAATAATTATTTTAACAAGACTATTGAATTTCTTATTAAATATAATTTGTGTTTATCTATGGATTGGAGGACTATGGTGTGGAGAGGTAGAATTGTAATGTGATCAAGTTGAATTTGATTTTGATTTCATTACTTACAAAATGAAGATGGATAAATTTAAAAATGTAACAATTTTTTTTATAATATCAAATATGTTAGTTTTATTTAAAAAAAAAAAAGTGATTTTTCTTCTTATAAATACAATAGTCCGCGAGTTAACTATTTAACTTGTGAATTTATGCGGACCGTATTCGGGCCAACAATTATAACCCGTTTATATTTAGTAACGGGTTTGTTCACCTCATTTAATATGCAGACTTATGCAGATAGGTTAAACAGAGCAGACTAACCCGCATACCCAACTCTAAGTGGCCTTCTAAGTCCTCCTCTACAAGCTTGGGCGTTGTGGACACGTAGTTGATTGAGCCTTTGAGACACATGGAAATGAATCATTTACAAATCATAGAAAAATTACGTATAACACTGTTGAAGAGTCTTCTATGATAAAAAGATGACATGACATACAAAAAAAGTTATTCTAAAACCATCCGAAAACATTTTAGGAAAGTCCATAACATTGGAAAGTCTATGCATGCCTGGCACTCAATGATCTTATTGTAGAACTCATTTTAGATTTTAGCTTCTTAGATCGTCTTCTTATTTTCTTTGCTTAACTCCTAACATATTAAACATGTGCTAAAACTATTTTTAGTAAATAAAGAGGGCATATCTTAAAAAAGGAAAATAAGGGAACTACACTAATATATTTAGGTATATAAGTCCCGAACAAGTCATTAAAAATCGAGGAGCTGTTAGAATTATCTGAGAGGAACTTCCATAATTTTAGGTGAACACTCCCATACCCTCTAAATTTATTTGGGTATGGTACACAAACAAATAAGAAACTACCATTTGTTTCTCACTTGACATGTCACTTGAATTATTTATATTTTGTTAATATATACTTTATTTTTTAAATTTGCAAACCAGCCCCTATCAAATTAAAGTAATTATTATATAAAACAACACTCAGCCTTTAATCCTCTTCTTCTCCGAACATTTTTTTCTTCTTCTTCATATGAAAGGTCCGCCCCGCCGGAACTTGACATCACCACTGCCGGAACTGAATTTTTCATCTACATCATCGCCATTGGTTATCAAATGGAATTCTTGAATTGATGTTAGAGTTCATGGATACATCTACCTTGTTATTATATTTTTTTCCAGATTTGAGTAATAAATAAACATGTATCCAATCCAAAACAATATATAAATAAATTTCAAAATATTCTGATTATTTTTTTTTATTTCGGTGCGGTGAATAGGTAGCAAAATGTCGGATTATGTTTCAGAGTGTGGATCGGAACCGGGTCGGAAAGACCCGGATGAAGGTGGAAGACAATGAGTTTTGTAAATAAACCTTTGTACAATTAAGTCGTGCAACAGCGTTAATTAATCCAAGCGCAAGAATTGGTTCAGTGGCAAAGCTTTGAACAACAACACGACGGGCATGTGTTCGATCCTTAGGGGCAGAGTATTTTTTATTTTTATTAGATTAAAATAGTACCCTTTTAAAACTTAAATTTTTCACGTTTTTTGATCCTTGTGCGTAGTTATGGTGCCTTGCCTTTTATGTTCACAACGTATTAAAACTAACATTGGAAAAATATAAGTATTTAATTGGTAAAAGCAATAAAAGAGTAGTTTAATGGGCGCTAGAAGTAAGTGTTCTATACATAGTTTTTTTCTTTTATTATTTAGTCTTCTTAGTGTGATTTTATTTGTTTTAAATTTTTGTTTTCGTATGTTGTATTATTTTTACATCCGTACGGGGTATTTTGTTTCCTCGTCTTTTCTGAAAAAACTTTTTATAATGTTTTAAATGTACATGCGACAAAAATAGTTCTCTTAGGCTTTATTTGGTTCGGGATTTTTGAATGGGAGGGAATATTAGTTTACTTTTTTATCCTTAACTTTATAAACTCAAAATAAGAATTAAATTATAATGAATATATATCTAATGAGTAGAAAACCTAAAAAACATTTGTTGTCAAAAAAATAAAACCTAAATTTTTAATATTCCAACAAAGATAATTTAGGATTTTAATTAAAAAGTGTGGATAATTTTGTCAACATAATAAATTATATTTTCTCTCATTTCACCTCCTTAAAAATCTTTCACCTCCCATCTCCCCTCTGTTGAACCAAACAGACCCTTAATAGTAAAAACTAAAAATAAGTGCAAAACAATATTTCTAAAACTAAATATTTAATATAAATTAAACAATGATTAAAATTAGAAGGCCACAGACCTATAGGGTGTGGATGAGCGGTTGTGGCTCATCCTGTAACGTTTAATTTTGTGCTTTTATAATAGATCATTAACAACAGAAAAATGCTATTCAAAAATTAAAAACTTAAGAATATCACTAAATATCAACAAGTTAACATTATAAAATCCATAAATAAGTTTTACATATAAAGATTCATAAAATATCAAAATACTCAAAACTGACATTTAATAACTAATTTTCATGATAAAAGTATTTTGTATATTTTCTATCTACTTATTCTTAAACTTTCAACCTAGTCATAATGAACTAAATCTTTTAAGATGTCGAACTCTTCAGTTCTCAACGTCGTCAACGGTCTCCGTCTCAATTAGTGCCTCTGAAAACAACACTTTAATGAGATACATAATCCCAGTGAATAATACACACAATTAAAGAAAATAAGTATTGTTCTCAGCCGGCGCGGTAATCGGAAGAATCAACCATGGTATCTGCTTTCTTTCAAAATAGTCTTTAAAAATGTATAAGTAACATAAATAATTTTCTAGCTCAAAATAGTCATTTTCTCATAATCAATTCAATTGTTACCTTTACAAATTAGTAATGATTCGTAGTTAACAAAAAGAATTCCAATCAAGTCTCATTATTATATGGAGATGTACTCTTTTCTGTGAAGTGAATATCATCTCATCATGTGGAGCTCCAGCTCATCTAATATGGGGTTCATGACCCATCTATATGGAGTATAAAACTCATCTGATATGGAGTACAAGACTCATCTGATATGGAGTATAAAACTCATCTGATATGGAGTACAAGACTCATCTGTTATGGAGTATAAAACTCATCTGATATGGAGTACAAGACTCATCTGATATGGAGTATAAAACTCATCTGATATGGAGTACAAGACTTATCTATATGGAGTATAAAACTCATCTGATATGGAGTACAAGACTCATCTAATATGGGGTACAAGACCCATCTATATGGGGTATAAAACTCATCTGATATGGAGTACATGACTCATCTGATATGAGATACAAGACCTATCTATATGGAATATAAAACCCATCTATATGGAGTACAAGACTCATCTATATGGAGTATAAAACTCATCTGATATGAGGTACAAGACCCATCCATATGGAGCATAAGCTCATCTCAAACACATATAATAACTATTCAATAAATCTCAACTCTTATAATTAGCAACTCAATAATTTAATGATAGCATTATTTACTGTACATAACCTTTAAAACACAGCATATTTGTTCAATCTATATTAGACCAATTGTTCCAAGACTCGTACATAAAATCATCCCTATATATATATATGTGTACACCAGCATCGATCTTTTTAAGTTATTAGGTTCCTATGAAAATAACTCTAAACCCTTTGTAACCTTCCTTTGTCATCATTCTAGAATTCCATCATTTTAATTGTAAATCAATAGGTAGTTCCATTGCTAGACTAATAGCTCACACCAACAATCTTAATGGTGTTCAAGTAACAATCAATCATTCAAGTATGTTAAGAATATATATATATATATATATATATATATATATATATATATAAATACCTACCCTTTGGTTTTACATTCCCGTAGTACAAAACTAAGTAGGATTTATTCCATCATTCTACAAGGCCTTAAACATATTCATTCATGAAAATTAATTTGCTCCATATATATGGCTATCGACTCACACAAACATATTCCGAAGTAGTGTCGGCTACCTTACTCCAAAACACAAACTACAACAATTAAATCAACACATATGTTCATGTTTTGATTCAATAAGTACCATAGCTTTTCTATTTAATTCAATCGGTAAACACGTTTCTGTGTAAAGCCTAGAAAATTTGCAAATTAACCCAATAAATATGTTCTCATTTTAAAGATTAAAATTCATAGAATCCCAATTTTCAACAAAACTATATTTCCATCAAAATTAATTTTATTACGTGAATGATCAATCAAAGTTTCTAATTTCTTTTCAATCTCAAATTCTAAGAATTAATATACCATGGAAGAGTTTAAAGGGTGTGATTACTCACCTCTTGAACGGTTGATAATGATGTTTCTTTTTCTATCTTTTCACTGATGTTCATTATTGATGTATGTAGACCTTTTGTTTCTCTACGTTTCTTTTTCTTTCTCCTCTACGCGTTCTCTGTTTTTCTTCCCTTATGTTCTTACGGTTTCCTTCTTTTTCTATTCTCTCTCTTCAACCAACTACTCCCCACTAACCCTATAATTTAGCCTCATTTGTTTAACTCATGACACACACACATATCCACATTTATTTATTTATTCCAAATACTATCGACTTATGGCTATTAGTTAATTACCCTACTTCTTTTTTAACTATACTAAATAATTACTAAGATTAATACTAAAAATAGTATAACTAAATAAGAATAAAATATTATATAATATATAATTTCTTTTAGACTAATTTTAAATCAAAATTAATATGTATATATTTAGTTATTTACGTATACAAATTTTGGGATGTTACACATCCTTCCTTAATCAAGGGTCGACGGTTCAATCATCACATTGGGTATGGAGCAGGTTAAAATCTTTGGGCCAACTATCCCACCCTTTTATGTGTTTCTAATCTAGCGAAGGATTAGTCACTGCATTCGGCAGTTGATACTCTGGTCTCGATAAATAAATTAAAATTTTAGATGGCCACCATTTTATAGAAACGAAAAACATATTTAACCTTAAAAAAAGTGGATTACTATGTGTTGGGGTCGAAACAGGTAAAAATGCCTTATATAGACTTAGTCTCTTCGCGTCTTAATCACACATAGTTCAATTAGGTGATATTGAATGCTATGATTGACAACAATAGGATTGCCTATATTAAAGGTTATGACTGACAACAATTTTCAGCTAATTTTATGGTTCATGTATGATGTAGGGTTTTTGACCTATTTTAGTTTGATTCGGGTTTAGTGTAAATTTTAAAGGTTTGGATCAATTTTAGTTTTTTTGAATGATTGTAGGGTTTGAACCGATGTTTGTGTAGATTTCAAGCTTTTGCCTGATTTTAAGGTTTGGATCGGGTTTAGTGTCGATTTTTAGGTTTTTTGAATTTATTTATGAATTTAATTTTTTTAATGGTCGAACTAATTATACTAAGACATATTTAACTCTTGATAGTAAAAATTTGGATTCTTTAGCTACAATCGGTGCAAATAATTGAGACATAAGTCACATAACCATCCTTTCATAGGAACTACTATTAAATTTAACGATGATCCAATTAATTATACTAATTATGACATAATAAACCTAATAATATTTTGTTATCATTTATAATATTAATATGTTCGATAAAATAATTATAATTTGTAATTTAGATGTCATAAAACCTATCAAAATTAAATCGCACTAACTTGGATTGATCAAATCAGAATTTTGAACGAGTCATTGTTATTTTTTTCCGAAATTTAGATTACTAGTATAACTGACCCGTGCAATGCACGGGTTAATATTTAAATTTATAGTATATGTTATTTTTTTTTTTTTAATTTAAGTTAATTAATATAATTTTTGTCAAATAGTTTTATTTTTCCAATTATTTATGAAATTAATTTTATATTTCTATTATTTAAATATAAAAATAATATATATTTAAGAATTTTAAAGAGATAAAATAGGGTGGAGAGTGATCTCCCGTTCCCCGTTTTGAACAATATCATGTTTCATTTCTAGTCCCCATTGAAATTACAAAAAAATAGGTCGTGTATTAATATATGAATATAAATATTGATCATCGTTTAAATTATAAAATCAAAAAACATTCGTATTAATATGAGTGTAAATATAAGTCATAGTATAAAAAATAGGTTTTCCGTATTAATATGTGTATAAATATTTAAGTTCTAATAAAAAAATGTTTTTCGTCTCATATTAAAACATTCGTAGAAAAAAATATAATTCTGTAAAAATTACAAAAAAAAAAACACGGTGAGATACTATTTTTGTTTAATGCAGTGAACACCCCGACTGTCCAAGCCATCTGCAAATTACAAATAACTTCCTGACAGTCTATACCGTCGTAACCATCCATCAACTATATTAATATTTATTCGTAATGATTTCCCGACGGCCTAAATCGTCATCAAGATTAATTAATTCTGACACACTTTTATCGACGGAAATTACATGTTGTCGACGGTCAGGACCGTCAGAAAGTATAAACATCCCGACGGCTAAGGCTTTCAGGATAATAATTTCAGTGGACGATAATTTCCCGACGGCTAAAGCCGCTGGTATGTATTTTTCATTTATTTTTAAATATTCTCATAATTTGTTGACGGTTTTTTTCATTTTTTGACGGTCTGAACCTTCAAAATATTTCTTGAGGGCCTAAACCTTCAACCCCTCTTTCTCAGTTTGGTTGGAAAATGAAGGTTTTCTTGTAGTGAAAAAAGGCACTTGTATTAATATATTAGTATAAATATTGATCCCGTGTAAATTAAAAAAAAATACAGGCATATTAATATAAGTGTAAATATTTTTCATAAGCAATAAAATAAAATATCATAAAATTGCCTCAAAAATAATCATAAAAATATAATTTTAGTTGTTGGTGGAAATCGAATCGTGTGATATTGAGAAACTTTAAATTTCTCGGCCAGCTATCCCACCCTTTGAAGTGCATCTAATCTAGCGAGCGATTAGTCACTGCGTTCGGCGGTGGGTACTCCGGTCTCAACAAAAAAAATTCATACCGTGTATCTTATATTAAATTTTGTTCGTGAGAGAGACATAAATGACACACATAAACTTTGATTCATTATAGATTGTCCCGTGAAATTTTGTTCATGAGAGAGACATCCGTAAATATATATTATAGAGATAGAGATTTTTTTGACTAATTATAGAGATAGAGATAGAGATTATAGAAATTAGTAAGTTTTTAAAAATGATGGCTAGTAACAATTAAGTAAAAAATACATCATTAAAAAAGATTTTTGTTGTGGGTGGGAAATGAACCATGTTCCTTTTGCTACAACTCCTAATTAAACCTACATAGTATAAGTAAAAATCTTATATATATAAAACGAAACTCTTATTTGCTTATGTGGCAACCTAACAAAGCTTCTTAATTTTTTTTTCTTTTTTCTAAATTTTAGTTGGTGCTTATGTATCATCTTTCATTACATGCTAATATGTACTCTCTTTCTAATTAATATTATGTAGCATCTAATTAATTTCTACTTGTGTAGAAATCTTCTCATCTTTTTATGCATTCAACGTGCTCCTTAAAATTCCTTTCTAAATGTAACTTCCAAATGATAATAGTAATTATAATGAAAGGTGAAACAATATCATCCTTTAATAATATTTTTATTGTGTACTACATTTGTTTTTACTACATTTGTTTTTAGTTCAACTTTAAAAATTCAATGCATATGGTTAGGTGAAACGGCTTCACCCTTATATGCCTTATGTATAATTGTTCAATGCATATGGTTAATTAAGAGTTCAAAATTTCAATTTGACAGAATTGTGTTGTATATGTATTGCAGGATAATGAAAATAATTTCCTCAAAAATTTCTTATCTCATTAATTTACTGTCTATTTTCTTATCTCAAAAATTTCTGTTTTTTGGTGTCTATTTTCTTATCGCATGCGTTAACTCTGGCATAACACTTACAATTTATAAATCAATAAAATAGTGTTTTATTTTTAACTCTTACAAATTCTTAAGCCTCTATTAATTTTACCAATGTGGCATGCTTAGTGAAGTTTCACATAACCTTTGATTTTGCCCATGTGGCATACTCCAATTTGGCATGCTTAGAAATAACTTTTATCACACTAACCTTTATACTACTACTTTTTCCTATTCTTTAACTCTTATTCATTAACTATGATCCTTTACTCACTCAATATATCAATAAATTGGTTACAAACCTTTAAACTTCTAATTTTTCCTATCCTTAATCATCAATATCAATATAAATTTAGTCTTGAATCAACAAATGAGATCCACAACATCGTAAAATTCCTACAATAGAGTATTTGGGTGCATCCTCCTACACAAGTTCTAACATAGTAGTGGCTTATAGCAGGCTTGAATTATCCTCCATAAGAGGCACATACATGTATCAGAAGATCTCATAAGAGGCTAAATGTTTGTAGTAAAAATTTGAGTTTTAGATCCTAATCACTTTTCTTAAGAAACTATTGGGCGACACCTCTTCAATTTGTTACTATAAGTTTTCTCTCTTCATCTCTTCACTATTTATTAGTTTCTATATAGTGACTTAAGTTACTTTTTAGATCGTTGAAATAGCCATACTTTTTTAACTGATAGAGTGTTCGTTTATCTACTTTTCTAACTTTCTTTTACTCCTAAATGTGGATGTTACAATTTTTTCATGTGAATTTAGGAGAAGCGATTAAAAGAGGATTTTAGTTTTGCCTTTGTTGCTTCTTTGATGCTAGGATAATCTACAAAATATGATAGTTCAATATATATATATATATATATATATATATATATATATATGATAGTTCGTGTAATATGATAGTTCTTTAAGTACATTTCCACCATAGTGCTATTTACAATACCAAATTCACATTTACTATAAAGTTGTTGTTTTTTGAGATAAACTAAATTTAATTATTTGTTATTCATTTGTACTAAAGTTTTTTCTTACATACTCATTTGTATGTAAGTTATGTATATAAATCTCACCAACAAAAAAGAAAAAAAAGAAGAAAAAAAATGAATTAAATATAGTGAAAAGGAGATATCGAACATAGAAATTACATAATTGAAATTGAAATAGAATATGTCAATGTACCAAAAAATAATTAAAATTGATTTAAATTAGAAGTTATTTGAGTAGCTTCTCGCAAAAAAAAATCATTTTGCACAAATTAAAATTCAAAATTAAAAAGGTAATGTTTGCGAAACATTCTTTGTCATTGTTATAATTTTTTTTTGTTTTTAATTTTATTTGGATCATTTAACTTTTGGTTTAGTGTAGTTTAATAAAGCACTAAGCGAGAAAAAAAATAAAATAATCTCTTTTTTCAACTTTCAAATTAATGATTTTTCTTTTGTTGATTTTATTGTTTTCTTTGTTGAGAAGGTTTTGGTGCATTCTCCTTTTTCTTTTTGTATTTTTGTCCTTTTATTTATAAAAACTTATTTTTGTGCCATAAAAAAAGAAATAACAATATATGTATAATTTTTTTAAAATAAACCAATTTATAAACCAACTGAATGTTTGGGAAGAAATCTAAAAACAAGAATTGTTTTTTTCATAAATATTAAAGACATTAAATTGCATAGAAAAATTTAGTAAATTGTTACTTCATATGGTGTGCAATTTTCCAAAAAGGATTATAGAAATAAAATAAGTTATAAATTATAGAAGATAAATGAAGAAATCTATTAGGTACATTTTTTATATTTTTAAAAAATAACTTTGTCACACCAACCTTTAAACTACTATACTTTGCTTATAAAGTTAATTTACAAATAATTAAAAATGAAATTTCTCTCTATATATTATAACTAAAATAATAAAAATGAAAAATATAAAATAAATTTGTAAGAGCACCATTTTCTAACAACATTTTGTTAAGGGGATAAAATTATCAATTAAAATATTTTAAAATAATTTACTTCTAAAAAGAGTAAATAAAAATGAAAAGAGATGAAAGGTTAATAAAAATGTTGTATGTTTCAGATTAAAATAAATAATTATATTCAACTCCTTTAATCTACTATTATTTAAAAGATAAGCTTATATAATAGAAAGAGATGCAATTTTTTGTTAAATTGAACGAATCATGAGAATCACATAATTTACATATTTTTCAATTTCGCTCATTTTGAAGATAGAAATTATTCAACATTTTTTATTTAAAAATAATATCAAATTTTTTTAACAATCGCACTTTTTACAAAAAAATAAAAATAATTAATCATTAAATATATTAAAATTATTATATTTTTTATCCAAATAAACAAGTATTATGCTTATAAATAAAACAATTATGAACATATGTTAATTTAGTATTATGCTTATAAATAAGTGTTATGCTTATGTGGCACTCTAAAAAATGTTCTAATATCTACAAAAACCTTGCCATGTGTGTCATCTCTTTTAAATTAAAAAAAATAAATTAATATACAAAAGATGAATTACAATTGATACAAATAATTATGTTTGACCCTTTAGTATTTTTATAATACAATTAACTCTTTTGATTGTTGAAATTCCTTTAAATAATTATAATAAAAAATCAATATATTTTTACCACAATAGTCTTTATAATCAATACTCACATCACTATGATGCTATTGTTATTAGATAAGAAAGACCAAAAAAAATGAGGGGAGATAAACCTCACTAATAAAAGTAAAATTAAATTAAATAAAAAACGAAAGAAAAAAGAATTAATTGCAAAATGAAAAGATAAACTAAATTTCTAGCTAAAAAACTTTGACAAATCAAATATATATAAGTGCATCTTTGAGAGAAAATTTTAAATTGAAATTAATAATTAAGCTAATTTTAAAATAAAATCGAGTATTTGCGTTTGAAGTAGAATGTTATATCAACCTTTTATGTAAGAAAAAGAATTAAACACAATTAAAAGAAGATGAACTAAATCTCTAGCTAAAAATTTGTGACAAAAATAAAAATAAGATACAATTCTACTAAGTGAATCTTTGAGATAAAATCTTAAATTTCAATTAAGATAATTTTAAAATAAATTCGAGTATTTGCCTTTGAAGCAGAATGTTATATCAACCCTTTATGTAATTTAATTTTTTGTAAAAGAATTTTTTTTGTGTCATCCTTAAGCATTATCTAATAGTCTCTGTAAAAAATCCAGTTGTACTCTCTTATAATATTAACGCAAGACAACTTTAAAGTCACAATTTATTATCATATCTATTTAAAAAATTTCTAAATAGATAGTCATATAATTTCATTAACGATTGTTTAAATAAACGATAAGTATGATTTAAAAGTACTCATTTATACTATAAGAAAAAGAGTATTGCACTTTTTTTATATTCAATAAGAGTATTGCATTCTAATAAGTGCAACTAAACTAAACTGAAAACAAAAATAAAAATTATTAGATAAAAAAAAGATAAAATATGAGCAAATATCTATTTTTAAGATAGTAAATATCCAACATTATTTTGGTCAAAATAAAATATCAAACATTTTTAATATTCACATTTTAAAAACAATAAATAAATAAAAATTCACTTAACAATATGATTATACTTATCACAATTATTATTTTTTATTTATAAAAATATTTTAATTATATAATTTAATTAAAACCGCGCAACGCGCGGGTTTATTTCTAGTATATATTATAAAAATAGATTTTTTGTCGTTGGTGAGAATCGAACCATGTTACTTTTACTAAAGCTCTTAACTAAATCTAAGTAAAATAATATAAAAATTAGAAAAGTGTTGTTGGAGGGAATTGAAGGGAGTATATTTAGCTTGCCTAATTGCTTAAAACATAAAGTCTTGAAATCTTGCCACATAGACATATGAAGACTTGGTTGCTTGCCACATTGGATGATGATCGAGAGAGAGACATCCGTAATTATATTATACTAGTATAACTGACCCGTGCAATGCACGAGTTAATAATCAAAATTATAATATATGTTATTAACGTTAAAGTAAATTAGTTGAGATATTAGTTTTTTTAATTTAATATTAATCGATGAATTTTTTGTCAAGTAATATTTATTTTTTCAATTACTTGGGAAATTGATTTTATATTTCTATTATTTAAATATGAAAAATAATATATATTTAACGATTTTAAAGAAATAAAATAGGGTGCAGAGTGATCTCCCGCTCCCCCGTTTCGAACAATATGGTATTTTGTTTCTAGTCCCCGTGAAATTACAAAAACAATAGGATCGTGTATCAATATATGAGTATAAATATTGGTCCTCGCGTAAATTATAAAATTAAAAGCCACTCGTATTAATATGACTGTAAATATAAGTCATAGTAAAAAAATAGCGTTCCCGTATTAATATGTCTATAAATATTTAAATTCCTATATAAAAAAGTCTTTCGTCTCGTATTAATAAATTTCGTATTAAAACATTCGTAGAAATATACTTCCGTAAAAATTACAAAAAAAAATGTCTTTGTATTAGTATATGAATATAAATATAAATCTCATGTATATATAGCCATTTGTATTAATATATATAAATATTGATCTCGTGTAAATTAAAATAAAAAATACAATCATATATATATTAATATAAGTATTAATATTTTTCATAAGCAATAAAATAAAATATCATAAAATTGCATCAACAAATATTGTAAAAATATAGTTTTAGTTGTTAGTGGAAATCGAACCGTGTACTTCATACTAAATTTTATTCGTGACAGAGACATAGATGATACACATAAGCTTTAATTCATTGGAGATTGTCACATGCAATTTTGTTCATGAGAGAGACATTAGTAAATATATACTATAGAGAATAGTAACTTTTTAAAAATTATGGTTAGTAACAATTAAGAAAAAAAAACGTCATAAAAAAATCATTTTGTGGTTGGTTGGAATTGAATCATGTTACTCTTGCTAAAACTCATAATTAAATATATGTAGTATAAGTAAAAAAAAAATATATCTTAAAAATTTATTTTTTGTTGTTGGTAGGAATTGAACCATGTTACTATTGCTAAAGTTTTTAACTAAATCTAAGTAAAAAAATAATTTTTTTGTTGTTGGTGGGATTTGAACCATGTTACTCTTGCTAAAACTTTTAACTAAATCTAAGTAAAAAAAAGATTTTTTGTTGTTGGTGGGATTTGAACCATGTCCCTCTTGCTAAAGCTCTTAATTAAATCTATGTAGTATAAAATAAGGAGGAGATGACACGTAGGATTATGTTAATTGAGAGAATGCCACGTAGGAAAAAAATCAGGAGAGAGATATCCTTAAATATATTATACTAGTATAACTAACCCGTACAAATGTACGAGTTAAAATTCAAAATTATATTAATATATATAATTAATGTTAAAGTAGATTAGTTTAAATATTAATTTTTGTAATTTAATTTAATTTTTTATATCTTATTTTTAATTAATGAATTTTTTGTCATATAATTTATGTTTTTCTAATTACTTATGAAATTGATTTAATATTTATATTATTTAATTATAAAAAATAATTATATATTTAGGGATTTTAAATGGATAGAACATGGTGGAGAATGATATTCCACTCCCCGTTCTCAATAGTATGGTATTTTCTTTTTGTCCCCATAAAAATTACAAAAATAATAGGATCTGTTTTAATATATAAGTATAAATATTGTCTTGTATAAATTACAAAATAAAAATACACTCATATTAACATGAGTGTAAATATAATTCATAGCTGGAGAATGATCTCCCACTTTTCGTTCTCAACAATGTGATATTTTTTCTCCCATCGCCGTAGCAATTTAAAAAAATAAAGGACCTTGTTTTGATATGTGAATATAAAGTCTCATTTTTTAAATAAAAAAATAAGCTCTTGCATTAATATATGATTATTAATATTGATCCCGTGTAAATTATAAAGACATGCACTAATATTAATATAAGTGTAAATATAAGTAATGATAAAAATTACAAAAAATGGGTTTATTCTATTAATATAGGAATAAAAATATGTTCTTAATAAAATACAAATAAAACATAAATAATAAGTATGATTTTATATTTGATACAACTTAGTAATAAAAAAAATGATCGATAGAAATGACTTAAGTTTTGCATGTAAATCAAAGTTAAAAATTAAATTAATAAAATATACTTTTATTTGAGAAATTATGAAATTTTTTATCATAATAATATTTATGTAATAGTATATATTAATTCATACAACTTTATTTTTAAAAAATAGATACATATAATTGTTTGGGTACTTATATTTATATAATAGTATTTCAACATTTGAATCAATTAATTTTTTTATGATATATCATTAGTTACGATGATTAAAAAAAAGTTATGGAAACTTTATTAAGAAAAAATTTCTTTAAAAGTATTAATCTTAAAAAATTATTGTTATTTGTTAGAAATTGACTTGATTTACTTATCTTTATCCAAAAATTTTGTTTGTTTTTGTCTATAAGTGACTATTAATCTTAGTTATATAGAATATGTGTTTCAAAAGTATCTTTTAAAAAATGTCTCATAATTAAAAATGTGTCATGAGTAAAAATCAAAAAATGATACATTAAGGAATTCAAAAAAATAAAATAAAATAAATTGTAGCATAATTAAAAAAGTGTCATGAGCGGGAATCGAAGAGTGGTACATCAAGGAACTCTAAAAAGTAAAATAAAATGTTTCATAATTGAAAAAATGTCTTGAGTGAGAATCGAAGAGTGATACATTAAGGAAGAATTTGTTTGTTAGGTAGATAGTCTCATAGTTTGCCACATAGGTATATGGGTACTTGATAGCTTGCCACATAGGATTACAACCAAGAGAGAGACATCCGTAAATATATTATATAGAGATAGAGATAGAGATATTGTAATACTATTGAGTCATTGTTCTTTTTCTCAAATTCATATTAATCTATCCATTCACAATTATAAGATAAACGAATCACACTTATTAAAAAAATAAAAAATGAGATTTTGAAGTGTTGTTTTGGAGATTTTTATTGTAAATAAGTTGAATGGAAAGATGTAAAAGTCAGTTTTATCGATTTTTGTTTATTGAAAAGAAAAAGAAATATAATTAAATATAACTTGCATATGATAATAAATAAAAAATGCTTAAAAAAATGAAATGATTAAAAAATAGCCTTAGCCAAGATTTGAACCCACTCACCCTGATTTTAGATCATCAACTCAACCACTATGCCGTCAAAATAATTTTGATTAAACCTCCTTGCATACAATATATATACTATGCAGGTTTATTAGTATTATTTTCAACAGAAACGGGTCTTCTTCTACCTCCAGCCGGGTCTGAAATACGACCCGGTTACCTTATCGCAATCCGATTTTTTATCTGTACATTTTTAACGGCGAAATCAATTATTAATATCACATAAACCTTGTGAAATATATTTTCATATGCTTTCCAAACGGATTTTCAACAAAAAATACGTTAAAACCTCAGATCTAAACAAATCTCTAAAGCGTGAAAGAAAAAACTCAGATCTGAAAAATATTCTTGTAAATCCGATTTGATGAGGGAAAGAATTCGTGGGATCTGAGTTATTTTGTTTTTAAAAACCCGATATTTTGAAGTAGAAATGAAGATTAACAGTTGATTTATTGGAAGGAAGGTGAAATAAGACAGTTTCAATCTCAAAAGGGATGGGAGACAATGAGTAGAGATGGGGAAGAAATTGATACAGTGAGAGAAGAACAATGAGGACCAATTAGTAAATAATAAAATTTCAGTTGTGGTTTTAACATAATTAGTTGAAAGGATTAGGCAACATTAAAAAATGGTAACTTATAAATAATGTAAAAAAATATTAACACATATATCAATCAAATGTAAATAACTCATTTGGGTATCATGTATGGTAGAATTTGCCATAATTTTAACATCATATAAATTTTGTTTAAGATTATAATTAACTAATTAATTATAAAGTTGCGCATTTGTTGTCAGCACGCTAAGAGTGTTCAAAAATCATGTGTCATTGTAAGATAGGGGTGTTTATATTAAATTTACATCTTCCAGGAACCATATCAATCAAATTAAAGTTTTGAATCACTTTCAATTAAATATTAATTAGTTACTTTATGATAAAATATTAATTTATATGTTTGACTTCAATAGTAGATTCTATGTTGAATGAAGAGTTACTATCTACCTCCAAATCATCAAGGTACTCACCCATTTCTAATTAAAATGTGCTCATATTTTGAGAATGAGAAGTGTGATACTTGTGTAACTAATTAAAGAGAGTTCATTTGGTGATGAATCGTGCTTGTGGTCTAAATAATTATTCGTTTTTTAATCTCTAAGGAAGATGATAAATGAGATTTATGAGATTGTTCCTTAATTATTAATTATTGAACAATTATTAATTTTAGGCAATTTTTTCTCTTTTGTCAGATAATTTAGTGGCTAAAATTTCATCTTGAAAGTGAATTTGTGGACGTACTAGGAATTGAACCTTGGTCCCTGCACTTTACGTGTAATGTCCTTACCAAATGAATTAAATTTAAGCAATTCTATTAGTACTAGATCAAGCTAAGAATCAATTTGACTATTTTTTTTTTGTTTTGACATTCACTCTTTGATTTCTAAGAGAAGGAGTCCTAATAATTCTGAGTTTAGTGTGAATTCTAACATCTAAGTAGTTTCAATCTTCTTCTAAAATGTAGTTGCAGGATTGAACCGAAGTCCTTCCTGCAAAATCTAGCATTGCAAAATCTAGCATTAATCACTCTATACCACTAATGTTTGGTATCCTAATCCAAAGAAGTTCAATAAGCATTTAATTTAAGATTATTTAAAATTTAGGCAAGTCTTAATTTGCACAATCTGGTACCAAGTGGATATTAGGGAGATGAAAAATAGTTCCTTCACAAGATTCTAATAATGCCCACTACACAATCAATTTTCTAAGCATAGGTGTGTAGATTCGGAAGCACAATGAATTAGCACATTCTGTGCTTGGCCAAGCCTTGTTAGACTTAAACACCAAAGCAGAATTTGTTTTGTTTGTCATATACATCTAAATATAATAATAACCTTTTAGGATATGTTTAGTTGTGAGAAGAAATTGTGAAGAGAGAATTAGGTGAAAGAGAGTGAGAGAAAAGAGAAATAAGTGAGAAATAGAATAGATTTGAGTTATTCTTTGGAATGATAAAAAGAGGAGAGAAATAGAGAAGAGAAAAATATGATAACTTTATGAATCGACAAATATAACCTTGTCAAAATTATCAATTAGCTAGAGTACTAATTAATTTTTGTTTATTTCATTTTACTTAATTAAATCACATAATTAACTTACGCATGCACATTTTATTTTAATATAAAGTTAATGAGTTAATATCTCCCTGTAAAATATGTAAATTTTGCAACACCTTCTGTAAAAAATTAATTTGAGAATCTCTCCCTGTAATGTTTGATTTTTTGCAGTATTCCTCTGCACTCAGTCAACGTAACCATAATATAACTGCCGCAAAACCCTCGCTAAAATTATATTTTGCAGTTGTAATACCCTAATTTTGCCATTTTTTATTTTATTTTTAAAATTGTTTTTATTTTATAGGAAACGCCCAAAAATATTTTAAAAAGTAATATTTTCACGCTCTTCACTAATTTTGCTCAAAATCATAAAAAAAATATATTTCATTTCATTTTCATTCGTTTATTTTTATTCATCGCATTTTTATCATCAAAAATAACTTCTTCATATAGCAATTATATTGTGCCACCTCATCATCTTTTTTACTAATTATCATCTTAATCCAAAATTACTCTTTATTACATTATTACCACTCAAATAATCCTACCACTATATATATTATTTTAATCTCACCCAATCATTCATACACACATCACACATCCCAATAAAAAAATCAGAAAAGAGCTCTCCTCCTTCCTCTACCAACACTTCGGCGTGCCACCGCCGGAATTCATCTTTCCGGCCACCACAAAAATCATCTGAAATCAACAATCAAATACCCTTTCCCTACTATTTCGACCCTTCTGAACACGAATCCGCCATCAGTTTCACCAAAAAACCACCGGAAACGAGCAGATCGAAGCTCCATTTCTTGTCCGAAATTCAAGTTCCGTTTTAGACCGATTCGATCTCAAAACAAGGTGTATCTATGATGGTTTTTGCTTCTGGACCTGATTAGAACCTTTTCCAATCGTCTTTGTTGCTTGTTTTTGCGTGAATCACATTTTCGAAATTTTGAATCCGAACTTGGCGTTCGTGTTTCTCTCTGTACGGTCATCGATTGAGAAAACTGAACACATATTTGGAATCTACGCGAGAATTACTATCAAATCGACTATCCGTTTGTGTGATTCGGTGACCGTTTGGATATTGTGTTGTTTGGAATTGAGCTCGAGCTCGCGGGTCATCAATGGCGGATTGGTTTCTATGAAGAAGAAGATGACCATGAGTCCATGACACGTGTCATGTTTTGATTGGCTAGCCAATTACCCTTTATTTTTATTTGTTTATTGATTTATTTATCTAAAAAACTCTTTATAAAAATGAGATGAAAATTAAACGAGTCCCTACTCTACGGTTTGCGTATGTGTTATTTTTTATCTCAAACATTGAAAACTTGTTAATTAAAATAAAATGAGAAATTGTCTGACGTACGGCTTGTCTTTGACTCAATTTTATTTTAATTAATAGAGTTTAATTAAAATCTTTTATCTGATGTTCAGTTAATCATCTTGGCTTATCTGTATATGTACGCGCTAGGGATTCAAAGGGTTCTCGAGGACGTACGAAAGCTGGGAACTCCGTGATCAGCTCTGTTTGTGTTTTTCTATCCCTCAACTCTTTAAGTTTCGTTTTATTTGCTTTATCGCGAAACTTGATTTCCAGCGACGAAAATCAAGTTTCATAAACGTTGTTGCGATCAATTGTGAAACTTGTGAATTTGTGTGTTGATTGTATAATTTGATAAAATCGTTAGATTGATTGAATTCGAATATTTGTTTGTGAAATTCGAATTGTCGTTGTTTACTTCAAAAGGGCTATACAAGTTTTCCTTTGGTCGAGGTGCAATAGACTACCGATCTAGGTAGCTTCCGCGCTTACTCGATTAATTTACGAAAAACCGTAGTTGTTTGTTTGGAACGCTCTAGTTCGCCACATTTGAGCGTAGCCTTGTAGTCTAACAAGTGGTATCACGATCCCGGTTGATTTTTTTTATACAAAAATTCAGCGGATTTGTGCCAATTATTAGACAATATGGCTTTTGCACCAAAAAGGGGCGTACAATCGCGCACCAATATTCAACGGCAACATTTCGACTATTGGAAAAATTTTATGAGAATTCACATCAATTCTTTTGATAGTGAAGTGTGGAACACCATTGAAAACGGTCCTTTTGTTCCAACCATGACCGATTTGAATGGTGTTATCACCAATAAGCCTATGGCACAATGGAGTGACGATGACAAGAAGAAGGTGAATTACGAAGCGAAAGCTCAAAATATCTTAATCTCCTCTTTGGGGATTGAGCAATTCTACCATGTTTCGCATTGTAATTCCGCCAAACAAATGTGGGATACATTAATGACCCATTTTGAGGGCATTGATGAAGTCAAGCAATCTAAGATAAACACGTTGACTCAAGAATTTGAGCTTTTTCGCATGCAAGATGGTGAAACCATCTCGCAAATGCAACAACAGTTTATCAAGATCACACACAAGTTGAACGGTTTAGGCAATCCGATTGCAAACAACGTGGCAACTAATAAAATCTTAAGGTGTTTATCTAGGAAATGGCAACCAAAGGTCACGACAATCAAAGAAGCCAATGATCTCTCTCAATTGAGCCTTACAACGCTTTTTGGAAAGCTTGAAGAGCATGAAAGCGGGCTCAATGCCTTAGATAAGCATGAGAAGGGATCTAAGAAGGACAAGCATACGGAGAAAGAAAAAGACAAAGATAGGAAGTCAATTGCTCTAAAGGCTTCCGTCTCAAAGTCCAAAAAGGTTGAGCAAGAGGAAAGTAGCTTAAGTGACAACGACTGGGACGAAGAAGAAATGAATTTATTTGTTCGAAGATTTCATAAGTATGTTTCAAAACATGGTATAAAATTCTCGAAGACAAATGTGAAGGAAAATAGGTTTAGTAAAAGCAGCGGAATTCAAAAATTTTCCTTAAGAGATCCTTACAAAGGGTCATGATCATGTGTTTAGGGTTTTACCTCTCGTAGAATAGAACCCTTTGAATCACGAACAAGACGATCACGAATGTTGAAGGATGAACTGCAACGTCTCTAACTAGTCCACACGAACAACTTTTCTCCAATCCAAGTGCTAGCTTGTGAATGAAGAATAACAGTGAGAGTGATAGAATACTGAGAAAATATTAGGATTCACGTAACCCTAATATTGTTATGAAAGTCTCTTGTTTTTCACTTGTGAAACTCTTTTCACTAGCTTCCTATTTATAGAGTTTATTATCTTATTCTCCAAGATAAATATTTTTCTTGTCCAATAAAATTTGTTTGTAACAAAAACAAACAAAATAAACAACAAGATTTGTTTGTAACAAACAAACAAAATAAAATAAAAACCCACCATATATTTTATTGGGGCGCGCGCCCCATGAGTCATCATACTCATGTGCACGCGCGCCCACCATACCATATGGTGTACCGCCTTTCATTAATTTGTGATACTTTATCACAATGCATATTTTTCTCAAGTGCACCGTACCTTACGATGTTCTCTATCTCTCAATATACTGTCCTTATGTGTGTGACCCTGTAGGTTTCCGTAACGATGGCAATAATATTAAATCAACTATTTAATATTATAAACATTGAGAGGTTTCTAGCAATACATCAATGCTACCCATGTTACGGAATGTTTATGTGATCTTAACAAAAACATTCAGTGATAATATTTGTTGTGTACAATTACTCCTTTGCCCTTATGTCTATATTGAACACAAGACATAGACTGTGTCATCCTTGTCCAGTTCAATATTGGGCCCATAGACATTTATCCTGTTATGTAGGATTGGCAAATTCCATCTAGGTCACTACTGTCCCTCAGCATGCTTTGTAAAAGTACCCATCTACTGCCTTTATGATTATCTAGTTACGGACAACGTTAGATCAGTGATAAAGCACTTGACTCTACCTCTAGGGTACATAGTGGTTTCTGGTCGAAGGGTGGTTTACACCATTATCACCATGAGAGTAACTTATGACACATTACATAACGTTCCATGTAGTTCTCTCATAGCGGGTCAATCCAATATAAATATTACTCCTAATATTTATATCTATGTCAAGACTTGATAACTCCTTATCCTATGATCCATGAGATGCGATCATTAGTCTATCTTCATAATAGTCTTTATGCTTTAAGGTTATCCCTTTTCACCTTAAAGCTCGACTACGGATACTTTAAGAATAGTGTCCTTATGTTTAATTTAGTCTCATGATTAAGTCATACTTAATATTAAACGGACTATCTATTCTAGGGACTTTATTATTTTGGACTCCTACAAACATAATAAAGAAGTGCCTTATATTATTAATTAATAAATAAAACATTATATTATTAATAAATAATTCAAATACATGTACTTAAAAGTATTGGCCCTTAGGGCTCTAACAACAACACTCCCACTAGCACTAAGGCCAATTAGGTGTTCTCTAACACCCATAGACCTAGTATGCCCATCACGCTTCAACTGCGGAAGAGGCTTAATTAGTGGATGAGGAACAATTCCTTATTGTGGTATTTTACGTACCTTCCAACGTTCTATTTCGATCTCTATCGAAATATAGAAGTGTCCTAGTATAAATGAATCGTCGGTGAGATCTATTCTCAAGTGTTCTTGCAAGATTAAACCATCACCATCACTAATGTGATTAATGTGACTTGCAACACCGGAAACATAGTTTTAGCTTAATCATAAGCTAAACGATCCAATCTTTAATACTTAACTTTAGTAACTGAAATAAACATACTACGAAGCTTATCTTATAGCTTTCAATGTTTATATTCGAGCATGATATACAATACATTGATATGGAAACTTCCATCATTATAGCTTCCTTATAATGATCCTTTCTATATCCATCTATTTCAGGAAATAGTCCTTAGTTACTTTAAGGTCCTCAAAGATATTCTTGAAGGTAAGTTAGTGTCAAACACTAATTTCAATTTTGGTACTTATTGATTGTGTTACAATCTCATGGTGTATCTGATTTTTGTACATATTAAGATGTGCATGATTAATCCTATCTTCCAAAGCATATGGACTAATTTTCACAAGTCTCTTTCTCATCCAATGAGATATGATATTGTCCTTTAGACAAAACCAATTTTTTCAACACATGCAATAATTTCACACATTTAATTATTTAAGCGTCTTGAACACTTTGTCAAATTATGTACATAGGCTATTCCTAACTCTTTAGGACTTCTTGCCTAAATAGATAGGCTATTCCTAACTCTTTAGGAATTCTTGCCTAAGTATTTCATCAAGAGTTTATTTCTTTAATCATGTCTCACATGTAAAAGAAAAATACCTTTTGATGATTAATATGTCTTCCACATATTACACCATATTTAATATTATTGCTCCCACTAAATCTTTGTGTGCACAAGATACATTTATATATTTGTCCTTTAACAACTTGTTTTCCATAAAACTTCCAAAAGGAACAAATATTTAAACTTATTCAATCTAATCAAAATTAGATAGGTTTGTCCTTATTAATTTGTTTTCTCAAAACTTCATAATAGGAACAAATAATAATTAAGTTCTGAGAAATCTATCTAATCAATATTAGATAGATATATACAAGTTGTATACCTCTCTAGCATCCTTTGGATCAACAAAACCCCACATATATGTCTAGTACATAAATATTAGGTCATTCCAATTAAGAAATGCAATTTTGTTATCCATCCACCAAAACATGTAGTACAACATTTAGTAAAAGCAATCAAACAAATTTTAAGCTTTACTATTAATTACATTTAGGGTTTCATCATAATTTGAATTATGATTTTGCATAAAACCTTTAATGATCAATCAAATCTTAAAAGGTATTCTTAATACCATCCATATCAGTATTCAATAATAATACTCACTTTCATCGTACGAGTCTTACTTATCTTGATGACATAACCATTATCTACATAAGGCTAATGTATATGGATTATTTATAAAATTTCCTGGCATTTAGCCACTTCTCAGAATATAGACCGTCTTACGACCTTTTAGAAAGTCAGAGATTCATCTATTATGAAAACCATATCACTTTGCCAAGTCATGATCCAATCAAACTCTTTATCCATGTGATATGTTGAACTTATCTAAGATTTTGTGCAACTCAAATCAATGGTTCTTCAACAACCTTGAGGAACCGGTTTGTGTTCCCTTTCCAATAAATATGTCTTGTAGTACTTGAATAATTTTTCAAGTTCTATATCACTCCCACTATTTCTTTTAGAAACACGCTCCCACTAGAGGAATGCTTTAAACCTAGCAACAAAACAACTTTTGTCCTTTAGAGTGATATAAGACTAGTATCCCTTAGAATACTTCCACATATTTATCCATTAGTCTTGGATTTAATTTATGTAATAAATTTTTCAATCCAAAATTCTCATGAAGAAAAACTCGGTACTTTTACCTCCAGATTTGCATATGGTGTCTTTATGATTATTTTAAAAGAGGAACTAATTGTGGGTGAAAATTAACTATAAGCAAAAAGATTTTAAGAGTCAATAATGTATATAATTAAACTATCTTAATTAATATCATGTCAAACATGATGTGATAAAATAGTTATTATATTCATTAACTAAGTATTTACTAATATGACTTATTCATATGATTTAAATACTTTTGTGGAGTTATATTTACTTCATTGTTTCAACTCTTTGACAAATTCAAAGATTTCTAATTTGTGTCACACACATATCCACATTTAATGATTTTAATCATCAATGTAAATGAAGTAAAATAGATTTAATATATCAAGTATGTTTAGTGCTCGACATACATCTCATGTATATTGTTCAAATAGGTCATGCGTTATTAACACCTTTTAGTTAATAATTGACACATCAAATATTTGTACTAAACAACAATGTTTTTGATATATATATATAAGGTCCAAATCTTTATTTGGTCCTTATCATAACTGTTATAGATGATCCCATCAAGATCATGGAACCATGGAACACTGGTCCATTACTTGACTTGGAGCAATAGTATAGAAAACTCTTCTTAAATGATAGGACAATTGCTTGTCTTATTATTTAAGGTTACAATTCATATCTTGTCAATACAAGATATAATTAATATTTCTATTACTAGATGGAATTCAATAACAATTATTGTGTTCTATCTCATACTTGATTTTAAGTCATGACATAAGCTCTTATTGTCAATGAAACAATTTTCATTCTAGACATAAGCTCTCATTGTCAATGAAATAAATTTCATTCTAGACATAAGCTTTTATTGTCAATGAAACAATCTTTCATTCTAGACATAAGATTTTATTGTCAATGAAACAATTTTCATAAGCTCTTATTGTCAATGAAACAAATTTTCATTCTAGACATAAGCTGACTTAAAATTATAGTCAATGTTCTAATTCTTTAAGCATCTCTATTTTCGAAAAATTGAGATTCAACATCTTATATCATATACATTTGATGTAGAAATAGAAACTTTGACCTTCTATAACAATATGTATAACATTGAAGTCTTACTTCATTACTTTTATTTTGACTCTTCCAAGAACTATTTACGTTATCCTCATTTCAATCAATGATCTAATCATTTTGAAATAGCCGTTCTCCTTTGGCAACCATTATTGCTCTATTCCATAATGAGAGGAATATAAATCTTATTTATATTATATCTCAAGTCTTTGATAGTGCAAATAATTCTCATTCAACACAACAAATTCCGGTAGATATAGAAATTCATGAATTTATCTATATCTATCCATTGTAATTTGTTTAGATTGAACCTATGACCAACTCCTTGATCTATTGAGAAATCCATCATACTTTGAAGTTCATTCAAAAAGATTTTGTTTTAAATGATCACATCATTCATTGTTTAAAAGTATGAAGTATTTTATATCTAGATGTCAACTTGATACTTCTAACAAACATCCTTCTCTAATCTAGTTATAGTAGGTTGTTATAATTTAGTTCAAGCTCTTATAGTATTTCTTGTATTTGAGAACCATTCTCATTTGTGTACCAATTCAGAAACCATAATCTGAAATCCTTGTCCTTCATAAGGACAACATAATTTGTATTGTATTTAATTTCAAAGATATGTAAGATATTTATATTATAATTAAATATTTTAATAAGGACTTTTATTAAAAGGCTTCCACTATTTTACTCAAAACAAATGACCCTCATCATTTGATTCGGAAAATCCCGTTGGAAGATTTTCTAGTGGATCGAGATCCATATTTCACTTTGTTCTAAGTCCGCGGTGGGCGGATTACACAAAACTTAGTTATTTAGGTAGGAACTCTTTCCAATTGCATCTCATACAATTCTCGAATATTTCAGTTGGGTGAATAACTCCTTAATCTAATTCATCATATGAATCATTCCCAACTCTTACTTCTAAACTCATATAATCTTATTATATTTGTTTAGTTAAGTTTGACCCAATTTTAGAAGTTGGATATTACCATTATCCCATCGCATCATACCTATATTGACAATGTACTTCGCGGTAGGCGAACCCACATTATTCGATACCAGTCTTGATGAGTTCTAAAATTCGGAAAACATAAAACTTAATATTCACATATTTTACTAGTATAGAAAAATGCACATCGCGGTAGGCGAAAAACTACATCCTCTTTATTAGTCTCTTATGTGTCTCTTGAGGGATTTTGATTTAGTTTGATCTCACCGGCTTGTTTAACATATAAGACGCTCTCACATGTATCAATAAAACAAGATGAACTAGTTATGGCCTCCTAACATATGTGTTCTCTCAAGCCAATGAGAGAGTTTTTATCAAGATTTAGAGAAAAGTACGATACATAGATCGTATTTATTAACAAAGATTGAAGCCATAACTAATCATCATTATGATAATAAACAGACTTTATTATTATCATTGGTTTAATTAATTAATTAAAATTAAATTATTATAAACTGATCATTCCGTTCATAACGGACAGAACCGAATTACGATTTCACAAATCGCGTTTTCGACAAAATCTGGACGCGCACCCGTCGCCAGTCCTCGCCCGCGCTCGCGAGCCAGCGAGCTGCTCGGTCTCGCGCTCGCTCGCGCTCGCCAGCCAGCGAGCGCTTGGACTTGCGCTCGCCCGCGCTCGCTGGGCGACCTCGTTAGGGTTTCGCGGAAATCGTTTCATGATTTCATAAACCGTGTCACGAATTCGACGAATTCTGAAACATATTTTCAGCATATCACAACCCTTGTGATGCCATGAACCCTTATACAACAAGTTCCTTCCATCAAGATTCACCATGAACGACTATTAGGTCATGAATTCAATGGATGAAAGTTAGTATATCAAATATACTCTATTTTCATTATGTTTCCTTATATCACATATAAGCCTTGATCAATTTAAAATTTAATTCCTCAATTTTATCTTGTTAGGTATTTTAATCGAATTAAATCACAAAGAACAAGATATAATAAACATCATAACCATGGTTTCGTAAGTGGCTCTGATACCACTGAAGGAAAATAGGTTTAGTAAAAGCAGCGGAATTCAAAAAATTTCCATAAGAGATCCTTACGAAGGGTCATGATCATGTGTTTATGGTTTTACCTCTCGTAGAATAGAACCCTTTGAATCACGAACGTTGAAGGATGAACCGCAACGTCTCTAACTAGTCCACACGAACAACTTTTCTCCAATCCAAGTGCTAGCTTGTGAATGAAGAATAACAGTGAGAGTGATAGAATACTGAGAAAATATTATGATTCACGTAACCCTAATATTGTTATGAAAGTCTCTTGTTTTTCACTAGCTTTCTATTTATAGAGTTTATTATCTTGTTCTTCAAGATAAATATTTTTCTTGTCCAATAAAATTTGTTTGTAACAAAAACAAACAAAATAAACAACAAGATTTGTTTGTAACAAACAAACAAAATAAAATAAAAACCCACCATATCTTTTATTGGGGTGTGCGCCCCATGATTCATCATACTCATGTGCGCGCGCGCCCACCATACCATATGGTGTACCACCTTTCATTGATTTGTGATACTTTATCACAATGCATATTTTTCTCAAGTGCACCGTACCTTACGATGTTCTCTATCTCTCAATATACTGTCCTTATGTGTGTGACCCTGTAGGTTTCCGTAACGATGGCAATAATATTAAATCAACTATTTAATATTATAAATATTGAGAGGTTTCTAGCAATACATCAATGCTACCCATGTTACGGAATGTTTATGTGATCTTAACAAAAACATTCAGTGATAATATCTGTTGTGTACAATTACCCCTTTGCCCTTATGTCTATATTGAACACAAGGCATAGACTGTGTCATCCTTGTCCAGTTCAATATTGGGCCCATAGACATTTATCCTGTTATGTAGGATTGGCAAATTCCATCTAGGTCACTACTGTCCCTCAGCATGCTTTGTAAAAGTACCCATCTATTGCCTTTATGATTATCTAGTTACGGACAACGTTAGATCAGTGATAAAGCACTTGACTCTACATCTAGGGTACATAGTGGTTTCAGGTCGAAGGGTGGTTTACACCATTATCACCATGAGAGTAACTTATGACACATTACATAACGTTCCATGTAGTTCTCTCATAGCGGGTCAATCCAATATAAATATTACTCTTAATATTTATATCTATGTCAAGACTTGATAACTCCTTATCCTATGATCCATGAGATGCGATCATCAGTCTATCTTCATAATAGTCTTTATGCTTTAAGGTTATTCCTTTTCACCTTAAAGCTCGACTACGGATACTTTAAGAATAGTGTCCTTATGTTAATTTAGTCTCATGATTAAGTCATACTTAATATTAAACGGACTATCTATTCTAGGGACTTTATTATTTTGGACTCCTACAAACATAATAAAAAAGTGCCTTATATTATTAATTATTAAATAAAACATTATATTATTAATAAATAATTCAAATACATGTACTTAAAAGTATTGGCCCTTAGGGCTCTAACAACAACAAAATGATCCCAAGTCACGGAAGCAATCAAGGGATGATATAGAAAAGGAGAAGAGCATGCCAAAAAGATTATGTTATGAATGTGGCAAATCGGGACACTATAGACCGGAATGCTATCTTAAAACAAACGAAAGGGAAAGTCCTCCGAGAAAATTCACAAGAGTAAGAAAGCTTATGTTGCTTGGGAAAGTTCAAGCGAAGATGCATCTAGGTCAAATAGCTCAAGTGAAGAGGATGAGGAACGCGCTCATGTGATACTCATGAATGGTTCACCTAGTAAAGGCAAGAAACATTACAAACGTCAAGTAAGTGATTCTAGCTCTATCTCTAATGATAATCCCTCATATGATGAACTTCAAAATGCTTTTGAAAAACTATATGGTGAAGCCACTAGTTCGTTTAAGAAATTGGCAAAAAGGAAGAAAATAATTTCTAACTTGGAGTCACAAATCAAAAAATTACAAGATGAATTAGAGGCATAAAAACTTACCATGGTTCCTTCAAAAGACGATTTTGACAATAAGTCATCAAAGAATGAATGTGATTCTTGTAGTAATTTGAAAGGAGAAGTGAAAAACCTTCAAGACAAATTATACAAGTCTCATATGTCATCTTGGAATGAATGTAATGCTTGTAGTGTTTGGTAAGGAGAAGTTAAAACCCTTCAAGCCAAATTAGACGAAGCCCTTGTACCAAAAATTCCTTTTGTGGATGTGCCAAAGATTTTTAACAAGCCTAGAAATAGGCCCTCTAAAAATGACAAATTTGTTAAAAAGAAGATGAATCCCAAAAGAAAATTTTTGTGTCACAAGGATCATTCCAATATTGTGTGTTACTATTGTTGTGATAAGGGTCATACCATTGCAAAGTGCCAAGCTAGAAAAAATTTTGTACCAAAAGGCAAAATGCAATGGATACCTAAATCTATCAATAGTTTTGTTACTAACCACCTAGGACCCAATGAGAGTTGGGGACCTATTTGCAATGTTTAAAGTTTTAGGGAAAGGTCTTGAACCATTGACAAGAGACACCGGTAGCAATGGCGTTCAAGACTTACAAAGGTGTAAATGGATGAGAAAAGATTTGACTCAATATTCATAAAAGTTGTGGAACTTGATCACTTCCTATACTTGACACTTAAGGGAAGATTCTTATCTCAAACCTTATTCTGATTCCTTATACTTTGCATTTTACATTTGCTTGTGTGGTTCTTTGTTCATATACATATAATTTCAAATCAATATGATTCTTGGGATGATAGCTGTCCAATCCTCCATTTCCAAAAACTTTGCTCAATGATAGTAATAAGTTGTTGAGACTCATATTTAAAAATGGGGATTTGACAAAAATCAAGCCAAAAGTCATATTTAGTTCTTTCATGCTTGTATATGGTTGTATATCATGTTGTGACTAGTTATGCATAATAAATGTAAATGCTTTGTCTTGGTACATTGATAGAATTGTGAATTTTTGCTTTAACAAGTTTGTGTCACAGTCATAATGTTTGTACATTGGTGAATATATGTGTTTCATACATACATGGCTTAGAGTCATAAGGATTTTTTTTAAACATTTTTTGTTTGTTATACCTCTATGTCTTAAACTTTGTTGTATGAATCTTTTTATGTATAATGGTTTATGCATGGTTGCGTGTTTACTTTATTCGTCCGTAGAATATGTTATGAATTGATTATAATGCCGATGTTTGATAATCATGTGATTTGGTTTGGCTTGTTGTTCTACATGCCATGTTTATCATGATGCTTTGTTTCGTCATTTGACTATATTCGTGCATATTTTGCTTAATTTTTTTTTTTTTGACAAAGCTTAAATTATTTGATCACGATACTTTTATCATATAATGCATTTCGACAAATGTAAGTGCATAATATGACCTATTTTTTTTAAACGTCTTTGAATTTCGATACTTCTCATGAGAGTTTTTTTCTTCCATTTGATATTGTCAAAGGGGGAGAGAAGAATTGGCAAGAGTTTTTTTTTTCAAGCATAAGCTACAAGCAAAGGAAAAAGGCTTTGAGCATTCCGATCCGGTTACATACAAGAGAGCATCGACTAAGGGGGAGCTTCGCAAGTGGTTAGCCTTGTTGTTGTTTGCGTCTGTAATATAGCTGTTTATATATTGCATATTAGGTAGGCTTAGATAGCTTATACAATGAGGTTTTGACAATTATCAAAATGGGGGAGAATGTAAATGCACCAATTTCCCTCCGAGTTTTAATAATTGTCAAAACACATCAAAATAGAGTAGAATATATTTTGGTAACAATTGATATTGACTTGACAGCAAAAACCATTTTATAAACTTATGTTTTGAGTAATTTGTATCGATACATAATTACCTTGTATCGATACAAAAGACCTGAAACTTGTTCAGACTGATTATCACGCATTTGTATCGATACAATGCAAACTTGTATCGATACAAATTGTTCTCTTTGAAGTCAGAGGAGCCTCTGTGTTTTGAAACACACTTTTATGATTCGAAACACATGAAGACTCTCTTGAAATCAGAGAGAGCTCTATGTTTCGAAACATACTTGTGTGTTTCGAAACAAATCAGTTAGATCATATTTCTCTGGTGTATGTATTGATACATACGCGTGGTTGTATTGATACATAACCACTTTGTTTCAGTTTTTCCAGCGCTGTCAGTTGCTTGTATCGATACACACTTATGTATGTATCGATACAAACCTGTTAAATTGTGCCTAAATTTACTCAATTCTATTTTGTCTATAAATAGCTATATGTGTAATCTTTGTAAACAATGAGAAATCAAGTGAATTTGTTCAGAAATGTCTTGTGATCAAAATTGGTTAAGGGTTTTGGATCAAGGACTATTCAAAAACAAGATCATCATCTTCTTCCAAAGTATTCATCAATTGAGATTGAGAATGGGGTCAATCGAAGGTTCTTAAAGATTGTGGAAGATAACGTTCGAAGCTTGGGTTCGTGGTGAATCAGAACCGCTGTCGAGTTGATTTGTTTTTGAAGGGGATTTCTCATCTGGATTCAAGAAGGGAAGCTTGCTTGAATGATCAACGGAACCTGACGACGGAATCAGCTGGACGATCAGCGCAAAGTTCTTCGGTGAAGATAGGTGCGCGGGTTTGATCGTTGGAATCAGAGGTTGAAGTTTTGGTTCGTTGAGGTTTTGCACGAATTGCGATTGGAGCTACGGTCAAGATTGTATATCGAGTCGTATTGTATTAGTCTCGAATTAGTGCATTTGTAAAAGATTTTTAAAGATAGTGAAACTCTCACCTATATCCGTTTGATAAGGTGGGCGGAGAGGTACCGGCCGATTGCGAGGACGTATGAAAGCTGGGAACTCCGTGATCAGCTCTGTTTGTGTTTTTCTATCCCTCAACTCTTTAAGTTTCGTTTTATTTGCTTTATCGCGAAACTTGATTTCCAGCGACGAAAATCAAGTTTCATAAACGTTGTTGCGATCAATTGTGAAACTTGTGAATTTGTGTGTTGATTGTATAATTTGATAAAATTGTTAGATTGATTGAATTCGAATATTTGTTTGTGAAATTCGAATTGTCGTTGTTTACTTCAAAAGGGCTATACAAGTTTTCCTTTGGTCGAGGTGCAATAGACTACCGATCTAGGTAGCTTCCGCGCTTACTCGATTAATTTACGAAAAACCGTAGTTGTTTGTTTGGAAAGCTCTAGTTCGCCACATTTGAGCGTTGCCTTGTAGTCTAACAGAAAAGTCGCCAGTTAATCAATTAAAGTGAAAAAGAGGGAGTGTGACATACGTCCCGCTCGGCTCGGATGGGACAGTCTATGATGTACGACTCAGATGGTGGCCTATTCTCGCTTTAATTAATAAACTCTAATAACTGAATGAAAAAGAGGGAGTGTGACATACGTCCCGCTCGGCTCGGATAGGACAGTCTGTGACGTACAGCTCAGATGGTGTCCTATTCTCATTCACTAAATAATCTAAAAAATGTTCTAAAAAATATTCAACTCACCTCAATCTCTTTTTCTGCCTTTGCGCAATTAAATCTTTTTCAACTCAAATCTTTTTTCACTCTTTTTTTTAAAAGGGCGAGTTTTATCCATTCCTCTGATACTGATAAACGCTTAAGTCTTAGTTGAGCATACAAGCAAACTATCGTATCAGCGGAATGCGACATAAATGTTGTTCATTAAAAACAACCAACAAACAAACTTTTGTTCAGGAAGAACTACGTGAGCTTTGACTTCCTCATTGTACTTGGGGGATACGTAGGAGCGAGATCGTAATCTTGTCAAGCCAAATAATAAAAACTCTTTTTTCCCTTTTCTGTTTAATATGCGGTAATCTTTTCTTGTATGCGGTTATTCTGTTTATGCAAACCAAATTCCTCAAATGGTTCCCGTTGAGTACAACAGATATGAGGGGGTGTTAACGTCTTCCCCTCATGTAACCAACTCCCAAACCCAACTCTTACAGGTTTTATCATTATTTTCCTTTCCCCTCACGGGATAAATAAAATATGGCGGCGACTTTATTGCAATATTATTTTGTACTTGTGCCGGTTGTTACAGCTTGGCGACTTCACTGGGGACATTTAGTGAGTTAAGCCTAATTTGGGGCTTTTGGTTTTGCTTATTCCATGTTAGCTGTATCTTTCCTATCTTTTACTTTACCGCAAAATATTGAACTGTCTGGATTTGCTGGCTTTGTCTTCTCTTCTACTCTTTTTTTTCTCTTTGCCTTCATGGCTTGGTTCTTGGTTACTGTGTGTTTGGTCTATCACCGGACTGGAGGAAAACCTAGGATTAGTTGAGGGGTTTTTGTGTTGGGTTACGTGATGTACATCACGGCAGCGCCGACACAAAAATTCCGCTCAGAGTAGATTCCCTTGGAATATGTGGGTTCCGTGCACGTACGTCACGTTGAGCGCCATGTAGACCATGTGGGATCAGCGACTCTGGGGACCATGTTATCCAGTCTAGGCATCCGAAACTTTTGTCTAGGGACCACTGTTTAGAACCTGCGTTGAGATTATAATGTCGACTCATCTAGTTGGTATTATAATCTCACTCAGATCAGGTTGCTTTTTGGGAAAAAGTAATCAGTGATTTTGAGAACCGCGTCAACCTAGAACAACATGTGAGATGGATGGGTTACAAGTAACTTTGGACTTTTGGCCTCAGAGATTCCATTTTGAAAATGACCGAATTGTTGAAAAAGTGTGACTTTGAGATCAAGTTCGCCGAATGATACATTGTGCAACAGTGGATCCATACATGCATTGCATTCATGATATCCTTGCATTCATGAAAATTATCATGCATATTCATCTTGCATACAATTGAAAAAAAATGTGAAAAAGTTTTTGCAAAAAAATCATGCATTTTTCAATCAAGAAATCTCATTTTCATTTATTCATTCCAATAGTTACCTTCCCGACACCGGTATTTGGAAAAGAAAGGTTTCTCACCACATCATGGACAATTTGCAAAAACAGTTTGGCGCCTTGAAAAGCGAAGTGACACAGATGGGTGGAAAGTTGGACAGGATTTTTGAAATATTATCTATCTTGAATTTGCAACAAAGAGTGGTTACGAATGAGATTCCAACACCTACTGTTGAGGTCCCACAAGAGAATGATCCAGTAACTTGTGTGAGTTGGCCACCTCATAGTGTACCAATTAGATATGCTCTACCTGAATATGTACCATTTGTGTTTGATGTTTCACCTAGTTCCCAAGCTGTCGAGAATCAGAATAGAGGACCTCCAGTTCATAAAGGACTCAATCTGTCACAAGAGAATTTGAGTGACCCTATGATTTCTCACCAAGGTCTTCAGATACCTGTTGATGTGTCAAAAGTGAACTCTGCTTTCCATCAGTTAGAGGAGGCCAATTAGAAATTTCAGGCTCTAGAGGAGAGGTTGAATTTGGTGGAAGGAAGCAACGATTCATTGGACTTCACTAAGATGTGCTTGGTACCAGACTTGGTGCTCCCACCAAAATTTAAAGTTCCAGATTTTGAAAAGTACAAAGGTCTGAGCTGTCCAAAGAATCACTTGACAATGTACTTCAGAAAAATAGCTTCCTATACCAATGATGATAAGCTTATGATACATTGCTTTCAAGACAGTCTCACTGGCGCGTCTCTCAATTGGTACATGCAACTCGAGAGAAGTCATATCCAGTCATGGAGAGATTTGGCTAATGCTTTCATCAAGCAATACCAATACAATTCAGACATGGCTCCGAGTCGTACTCAACTTCAGAATATGACTCAAAATGAAGGAGAATCCTTCAAGGTCTATGCACAAAGGTGGAGAGCATTGGCTTTTCAAGTACGTCCACCGCTCCTAGAAACAAAACTTGTGGACATGTTCACCAATACTCTACAAGGGGCATACTTTAAAAAGATGATTGGAAATGTTTCCTCTGACTTTTCCGATCTGGTCCGAATTGGGGAAAGAATTGAGATGGGTATCAAAAGTGGCAAGATTCAGCTCACTGCTAGTTCTCAAAACAATACAAGGGAGCCAGTTGATAGCTTCAGAGAAAAAGAAGAGGAGGAAATTGATAGGAAATTGATGTTGTCACTTCTGAAATTGACAATGCTCCGCCAATAATGCCTGTTCAGTTCCCATATTTCCCATATCCATGTGTGGCAACAGCGCAACATCAGCAGTACCCAGGATATCCTTTTCAAGTGCCTGTGAATGTGCCGCAAGAAACGCAAAAGGAGAGACCGGCCCAGCAAAAGCCCAAGAAGGTCTTCGATCCGATTCCTATGTCATACAGTCAACTTCTTCCATATCTAGTGCACAGTGGAATGGTGATTCCTAAAGCTCTAAAGCCAATGACTGCGCCGTTTCCGGCTCAGTATGATGCTAATGCTAATTGTGATTATCATGCTTGTACTGAGGGTCATACTACTGATAACTGCAAGTCCTTTAAATACAAGGTGCAATTGCTTATTGATAAACAACTATTGTCCTTCGAGGAGGGTGAGCCGGTTATGAAATATTAATAGTCGTCGAGGCATTCAGGAACCAATGTGAATCAGGTTGAAACTTTTGAAGGCTAGATAAAAGATGTCTCTATGGTCAAGACTTCTATGTTATATGTCAAGAAAAATGTTGCTTAATTATGACGGTTCTTGGAGTTGCATCCCGACTGTGAAGTTTGTGAAAAGAACCATGATCATTGCATTGAAATGAAAGAATGTCTACAAAAACTAACGGACCAAGAGTTTGTTCAAATGGGGTATTCCAAAAAAGAAGTTATCTAATCAAAGTCGGTGATGCTAGGATGCTCATTCCTATGATCGCTAGGCTTTTATTTTCTTTCTTGTCAAGCATTTGTTTGTTTTTAAGATTATGTATTTTGTCAAGTAGTTTTAATATAATAAAGATGCATGTTTTTGGAATCAATCCATTTGTATTCATCTATTTTCTCTTATTTTATTACTTACAAACTTGGAGCGAGGATGATGAAAACAAATAACTGATCTTTGTTGAGTTATGCTTTCAATGGTAAATAATACTTAGTTGATGATGTAAGGCATTGTTTCACTTTCTTTCATTATTTCATAAAATAAAAAGGAAAAATTGAATTGAGCCGTTCTTGCATATGTTCTATTATTATCTAATTGTCCTAGTTTCTTGAGACATATCATTTTTTAGAAAGAAAAAAAAACAAGTAATTTTGGTTTAATACTTGACATGGCACTTTAAGAGTATGAAAGTTGTTTTGCACTTTAGGCTATATTATGAAGGTTCAGTAATGATTCAATAAAATCGGTATTGTCTTAACACCTCAGACTCTCAGAAGTATGCAAGATCAATTTGAGGAGTAATTTTGACAAAGACCTGAATATAAGTTTTAAAGTAACCCTTAGTAGTTTATCTTGGCAGTCGGCACCATCTTGGGCACATAAGTGAATGATCTAAAAATGAAAATTTGCATAAGTGAATGATCTAAAAATGAAAATTTGCATACTTTGATTGATACATTTATTGAGTTAGATGACCCTCACTCGGTTGTTTAATCCAACAGTTGTTGAACATATAAAGAAAAAACCATTGTAAGTGTACCCATTTAGTAGTTGGTTCAGAGGAGTCTGGTTCTGAACTTGGTAGAGCGGTTTACAATCCGATCCCCCCCAACTGCATTTGGAAGATAAAAAGGGGTTTACCAAACTTATGTTATCAGCACCCCTAGATATATGATCATAATCACTAACAGATTTTTCTACCATGAGCTTGTACAAGATAACGGGCTTAATGTGATTGCGCTCGAATGAAAAGGGTGAATGAAATTTAAGCAAAAGTTAGAGTCACAATAAAATGCTTCAGATCTGTCTTCATCTGATGAGAGTCTTTGACTACAATGTGTGGTTTTGTGTCACTACAGTACCCTTAGCATTGATATCTATTACTTGATTTTCTTCTTTAGCCGGCAACCACATATGATTGGAGTTGTCGTGTTTTATTTCAATTATATGCTAAAAAGGGTTATTATTTCTGTGTTTTAAGGACAAGCAAAAACTCAAGTATGGGGGAATCTGATAACACAATTGACATTGTTTTTTGGCTCAATTTACATGGCTGTTGTTGCATATTTCAACCCCTCAAAAGATCTAATTGAAGCTAGGTTCACTTTGAAAGCATTCGGCAATTTATTGTTAAGCTGACTCATCATGTTTGTTGAGTAATCAATAATTATCTTTTGTATATACAATATATGTTTTCGAAAACAAAAAAACAAAAAAAACTCGCTATGCATTATATGAAAAATACTTTTCAAAAGAAATGAGTTTTCTTGCAAATTAATACTTGGCATTAAAGAAATCTGAGCCATGGTCTGATCATGGGCAAAGCTGATTTGAGACGCTCCTAGCTAGGGGCAAGTTACCTGTAGATTCTGCCAATCAGGGGCAAACAAGTGGAATACCCTGCTTACTGAGGTCGAATTGGTTACACTGCAAATACCAGTTGGTCAGGGGCATACCCTTCAAGGATTCAAGTACTTGGGGCATACTATGTCAAGGTTATATTTTCCTGAAAAGTACTTGGGGCATACCCATCAGATAAAGAAAGTTGTTGTTCTTCTTTGGAAGCCTATTTCAACACTTGTCCTGCAACAGAAGCTTGCAAAGGCCCTTATCTCAACAATTTCAGAGTTACTCAAATTCTCGGTGCTGGGAAATTCAAAATCTCTTCAACAGAAACTCAGAAAGCCATGCATTCACGCATATAAACCCATGCATTCATCCATGCAAGCTCATGCATTCTTGCATACAAACTAAAAAAAAAATCGCACAAATTGTTGCATACGATAAAACATTTCATCTGCATTTGTCTTGCATTTAGGCATCAGATATACATAATCATGCATTCATAAAGCACAGGTTCAAGATGTTTGTTTTAACAGGTTGCGAACTTGGATCTCTCATTCAGTAAAAAAGGGCTGATGTACCTAATTCTCCAACAAGACGGTTATTGAATCGTAATTACTCAACAAGAAGGGTTGATGAATCTTTTCCTCAGTGAATTGGTCAAAAAAGTGTCATCCTCAAGCAGAACGGTTAGTGCACCATATTGTCAATGAGAAAGGATGATGAATAATTTCTTTCCCTAGTGAGTAAGTTGATAATTGTTCATCTCCAATAAGTCGGTTTGAACAACGCATCTTCAGCAAGTCGGTTGTTAAACCACTTTACCCAGTAAAATTGGCTTATGCATAGCATCACCGGTGAAGTTGGTACTCCGTACCTCAACAAGTTGGTTTCTGAACCATATCCCCAATGAAGTTAGCACACTGCATCTCTAATAAATTGATTTATGAACCATGATTCTCAGCAATACAATTATCAAACAGTTGTCCTACGAAGTTTTTCCATAGTAATGGTAGAATATTCGTTTTTCTCTCCCCAGCGAGTATTCTTCTTCAAGATACCACAAATTTCAGCGAATTACTTCAGCAAGTTTTCAGTGAGCGTACGGGTTGGGTTCTTAATTCTTCTGATTAAGGGGAGAATAAACTCAAGCCAGTCTCACCCTTTCAAGAAATTAGTCTTAAAACTTTTCAGAATGAGTGGGAAGCAGACACAAAGGGTTTTAAGCATTGGATTTACAATTCTTCCGATTAAGTGGAGAATGATTAAATTTGATCTTGACAGCGTGCAGTGAGTGTTTGGATTTATAACTCTTCTGATTAAGTGGGAAATGATTCAAATTATGGGTCGACTTTTCTTCAGATTCAATGAAGGAGGTTTCCATTTGGTCTCGACTTTTCTTCAGATTCAGTGAAGAGGGGCAATTCTTCTGATTAAGTGAAGAATGATTCAAGTGGGTCTTATCTTTTGTTATGGTCGTACAGATTGGGTCTACAATTCTTCTGACCAAGTGAAGAATGATTCAAACTAGTCTCATTTTTGTCATGAGTGTACGACTTGGTTCGGTAATTCTTCTAATTAAGTGGAGAATGACTCAAGTTGGTCTCATCTTTTGTTATGAGCGTACAGGCTGGGTCTACAATTCTTCTGACCAAGTGAAGAATGATTCAAACTAGTCTCATTTCTGTCATAAGTGCACGAATTGGGTATTGATTCTTCAGACGAAGTGAAGAACATTTCAAGACGGTTAGTTTTGAGTTCACGCACCCTGATGGGGAGACAACTCTGTTTATTTTTGAATTCAAGCACCCGGGCGGGAGACGATTCAGTTTTCTTTTTACATGATTCAAGCACCCGGGCGGGAGAAGATCAATTGTTTTTCTTTTGGAGTTAAAGCACCCGGGCGGGAGACAACTCTGTTTATTTTTGAATTCAAGCACTCGGGCGGAAGACAATTCAGTTTTTCTTTTCATGATTCAAGCACCCGGGCGGGAGAAGATCAATTGTTTTTAGTTTTGAGTTCAAGCACCCTAATGGGAGACGACTCGTTTTAAGATCAAAGCACCTGGACGGGAGTTGATAATTTCTTTCTCAGGTATCCAGTTCTAAATTTCTCCTGGTATGATTTCAACCCTTATCTCCCATCAGTATTCATCTCATTACATCATTTTCACATAACAAAATTAGGGCATTTGTATTTAATTATCTTTTACTACGAGCCTAAAGACGGAAGTCATTTACGCATTCGAGTACAAGATAATTAAATAGGGGCAGCTGTAATACCCTAATTTTGCACTTCTTTTGAATAAATATTTTATTTTTAAAATTGTTTCTTATTTTATAGAAAACGCCCAAAAATAGTTGAAAAAGTAATATTTTCACGCTCTTCGCTAATTTTGCTCAAAATCATTAAAAAAATATATTTCATTTCATTTTCATTCGTTTATTTTTATTCATCGCATTTTTATCATCAAAAATAACTTCTCCATATAGCAATTATATTGTGCCACCTCATCATCTTTTTTACTAATTATCATGTTAACCCAAAATTATTCTTTATTACATTATTACCACTCACCTAATCCTACCACTATATATATTATTTTAATCTCACCTAGGGTTGGGAAGAGGCCAGGCCGGCTCACAGGGGCTTACAGGCTAGCCTACATAGGCTCAGGCCAGGCCGGCCTATTTATTAAAAAGGTCAGGCTCAGGCTTTTAAAATAGCCTCTTTATTTAAATAGGTCAGGCTTAGGCTTTAAAAAAAGCCTACAAAGCCTAACAGGCCGGCCTATATACATATAATTTTATATTTTTTGCATATAAAAATATACATAATTATTAAAACTTACTTTTATACTAGTATGTTAAACCGTGCCGTGCACGGGATTAATTTCTTTTTAATATTATTTATTAATTCATTTTAAATTATTATTTTAAATTTATTTTAATATTTAATAGTGAATTTGAGATATTTTTTTGGTAAACCAAATGTATCCTTCGCACGCAACTCCAGAGATTAATCCACATGAGATAACTGGAATCCATTTAAGGGGTTGACCTCTTCTAACAAATGTTTCTCCATACGCACCGGCTAGGGATAAAATTCGGGACAAAATGGTTAAGAGACCCAAATATCTACCACTTGTACCACACTATATTGGTGTGAATTTGAGATATTATATTTTATGAGTTGTTTAAATATATATTGTTGAAGTAAATATATTGTTTTGACAGAAATTTAGAATAAATATATTCAGAATCGTATAAATGACATTGAATAAAAATAAAAGTTATATTAAAAAAATATTATTTACAAAGTTTTTTTTTTGACAAAATATTATTTACAAAGTTAAAAGTTGAATGTTAATAAAACAATTTTGAATATTTAGAATTCTTAATATGACAAAACTTTGTCCTCGTAACATAACTCATGTGGTATGAGCTAAGCGACGTATGGGTTGGAGAGGTCCAAGGATCAATTTCTGGGGGGAGCAATTTATCTTTCCGATCTACCAAAAAAAATATATCACAAAACTCCCACATTGTGATATATTTTTTGTCCCTATAATTATTCTCATAATTTATCTTTTTATGGTTAAATATGTTTTTGGTCCCTATAAATATACCAAATTTTGGTTTTAGTCCCTCTAAAAAATTTCTTCGACTTTTAGTCCCTATAAAATTTTTCATCTTCACTTTTGATCCCTCATTTTAAGTAAACTCATAAGTAGAATTCATATTTTTGAATAAAAAGTTTGCAGAAAAGTTTTTAAAATTATATTGATCTCTCTAAAAAAAATAGATATTTTTAACAATATAGGAATTAAATATGAATTTTTAAACTTTTTGTGGTTTAAAATTCATATTTAATTTATGTTTGGTTAAAAACTTCCAATTTATTTAGGGAGAAATTATCGTAATATTTTTCACATTTGTGCACAACTTCATTAAAAAAATAGAAAGGTTATATATGAGTTGATTCAAAAATTGGGATTGAAAGTGAAGATGAAAATTTTTATAGGGAATAAAACCAAAATTTGATATATTTATAGGGACCAAAAATATATTTAACCCAAAAAAATATCTAAAAATAAATAGATAAAAAAATCTTAGAGAAGTTCTAATTGAATGACACATAAGCAAATTTTCTTGAGAATGCATGACAGAGCTCCGTGGAACTATCGTAATGTATATAATAGAGATAAGAACCTCTCCCACAAAATAAGGACAAAAAATCATGATAGGAAATATTTGAGGGACCATAACCTGCTGAAAATTGTTTTAAGGACTAAAAATGAAATTTTGTATATTTATAAGGACGCAAATGTATTTATTCCAAAAAAAAAATCGAAAAAAAACATGCTAAGAATGCAACTGAATTGCCCTAAAAAATGAAATTTTGTATATTTATAGGGACTGCGAAGGAATTTATTCCCAAAAAAAAATCTAAACAAAAAACATGCTAAGAATACAACTAAATTACGCTAAAAAAAATATCTAAAAAATATCTAAAAAAAAATCTTAGAGAAGCTCTAATTGAATGACACATAAGCAAATTTTCTTGAGAATGCATGAGAGAGCTTCGTGGAACTATCGTAATGTATATAATAATAATAGAGATAAGAACCTCTCCCACAAAATAAGGACAAAAAATCATGATAGGAAATATTTGAGGGACCATAACCTGCTGAAAATATTTTTAGGGACTAAAAATGAAATTTTGTATATTTATAAGGACTGCAAAGATATTTATTCCCAAAAAAAAAATCTAAAAAAAAATTGCTAAGAATGCAACTAAAGTACCCTAAAAAATGAAATTTTGTATATTTATAAGGACTGCAAAGGTATTTATTCCCAAAAAAAAATCTACAAAAAAAACATGCTAAGAATGCAACTGAATTACGCTAAACCAATATCTAAAAAAAATCTTAGAGAAGGTCTAATTGAATGACACATAAGCAAATTTTCTTGAGAATGCATGAGAGAGCTCCGTGGAACTATCGTAATATATATAATAGAGATAGAGATAAGAACGTCTCCCACAAAATAAGGTTAAAAAATCATGATAGGAAATATTTGAGGGACCATAACCTGCTGAAAATATTTTTAGGGACTAAAAATGAAATTTTGTATATTTATAAGGACTGCAAAGGTATTTATTCGCAAAAAAAAATCTAAAAAAAAACATGCTAAGAATACAACTAAATTACGCTAAAAAAAATATCTAAAAATAGTAGATAAAAAAATCTTAGAGAAACTCTAATTGAATGACACATAAGCAAATTTTCTTGATAATTCATGAGAGAGCTCCGTGGAACTATCGTAATGTATATAATAGAGATAAAACCTCTCCCACAAAATTAGGACAAAAAATCATGATAGGAAATATTTGAGGGACCATAACCTGATGAAAATTGTTTTAGGGACTAAAAATGAAATTTTGTATATTTATAAGGGCTGCAAATGTATTTATTCCCAAAAAAAAATCTAAAAAAAACATGCTAAGAATGCAACTGAATTGCCCTAAAAAATGAAATTTTGTATATTTATAGGGACTGCAAAGTTATTTTTTCCAAGAAAAAAACCTAAAAAAAAAATGCTAAGAATACAACTAAATTACGCTACAAAAATATCTAAAAAAAATATAAAAAAAAATCTTAGAGAAGATCTAATTGAATGACACATAAGCAAATTTTCTTGATAATGCATGAGAGAGCTCCGTGGAACTATCGTAATGTATATAATAGAGATTCTATAATATAATTTATAAATTAAATAGAGAGAATAAGAAATAATAACTTCTATTAAAAATAATAGAGATAGTAGCAACTAGAAGTCTCACATCGGCTATTTAGTTATAAGTAGTTGTATACTACATATTTGTATACCAACTTGATTCAAGTTAAACCAATAGATACAACATTACTTCATTTTTTGTAAGGTGTCATAAGTGATTCCATATGGCAAGACCTATGGAATTAGTTTAAAATGAAAAAAATTGGTAATATAGACTATATAAATTTTTTTATCTAATGTAGGTTTTAAATATGCTATATTGTCTATTTAAAAAAAAAAAAAAGATAATATAGACTAGATTGAAGTTTTTAAATGTTCTAAAAAAAATTAAAAATTTTATATGATGTAGGCTTTTATGTAGGCTACAAGACCAGGTCAGACTTTTAAATAGGTCAGGCTAAAAAAATTAACTTTTAATAGGCCGTAGGCCAGACTCAGGCCTAATAAAATTTCGTAGGCCAGGCTCAGGCCTGCCAATGTCTGGCCTGGCTGGCCTGACCTATTCCCAACCCTTTATTCTCACCCAATCATTCATATACACATCACACATCCCAATAAACTCAAGGGGTGTGGTTGAACGGCAGTGGGCTCATCCTCCCTTAACCAAGAATCGAGGGGTATGGAGCAGCTTTAAATCTTTGGGCCAGCTATCCCACCCTTCGAGGTGCCTCCAATCTAGCGAGGGATTAGTCACTACGTTCGGCGGTGGATACCCCGGTTTCGACCAAAAACACATCCCAATAAAAAAATCAGAAAAGAGCTCTCCTCTTTCCTCCACCAACACTTCCGGCGTGCCACCGCCGGAATTCATCTTTCCGGCCAAATTCCGGCAACCACAAAAATCATTCAAAATCAACAATCAAATACCATTTTCCTACTATTTCGACCCTTCTGAACACGAATCCGCCATCAGTTTCACCAAAAAACCACCGGAAACGAGCAGATCGGAGCTCAATTTCTGGTCCGAAATTCAAGTTCCGTTTTAGACCGATTCGATCTCAAAACAAGGTGTATCGATGATGGTTTTTGCTTCTGGACCTTATTAGAACCTTTTCCAATCGTCTTTGTTGCTTGTTTTTGCGTGAATCACATTTTTGAAATTTTGAATCCGAACTTGGCGTTCGTGTTTCTCTCTGTACGGTCATCGATTGAGAAAACTGAACACATATTTGGAATCTACGCGAGAAGTACTATCAAATCGACTATCCGTTTGTGTGATTCGGTGACCGTTTGGATATTGTGTTGTTTGGAATTGAGCTCGAGCTCGCGGTCATCGATGGCAGATTGGTTTCTATGAAGAAGAAGATGACCATGAGTCCATGACACGTGTCATGTTTTGATTGGTTAGCCAATTACCCTTTATTTTTATTTGTTTATTGATTTATTTATCTAAAAAACTCTTTATAAAAATGAGATGAAAATTAAATTAGTCTCTACTCTACGGCTTGCGTATGAGAGTTATTTTTTATCTCAAACGTTGAAAACTTGTTAATTAAAATAAAATGAGAAATTGTCTGACGTACGGCTTGTTTCTGACTCAATTTTATTTTAATTAATAGAGTTTAATTAAAACCTTTTATCTGATGTTCAGTGGGCAAAAAAACAATCAATAGTGGAGTTTATGTTAAAGGGGTCAGCGATGGTGGCGAAGATGACTTCTATGGTGTGATTAAGCGCATATTTCAATTGAGTTACTATTATGAGGGTCAAGATAACAATGTTGTGTTATTTTATTGTGAGTGGTTTGACCCAACTACTAATGGGACAAAAATTGATCGAAAGCACAAACTTGTTGACATACTAATGAATAAAAGGTATAATCGATTTGATCTGTTCATCCTGGCGACTAAGTGTTCTCAAGTGTATTATGTACCTTATCCTTCTCATCACCGGGGTAAACGAGGATGGTGTTCAGCTATCAAGACAAAACCAAGAGGTGAAATTGAAACAAAAGTTCCAAATATAGAAGTGCCTTACCAAGATGATGAAATGTCAAGAGTTCCCGCGATGATTGAAGTCGATCACATTACAAATTTGGTTAACCAAGAAGTTGATGGTGATCAAATTGAGTTTGAGGAGTTGATTGCAGTGGTGAATAACAATAACGATGAAGATGAAGACGAAGACAATGAAGATGAAGATGAAGACAATGAAGATGAAGATACATATTATAATAATGACGATGATGATGAATAAATCTCGATTGTAATTATTTATCTTTGTAATGAATTTTAAATCAATTGAGAAACTTTTATTATCATATTGTAACTATTTATCTTTAGTAATGAATTTTAAATCCAATTGAAATTTTTATTATCATATTGTAACTATTTATCTTTAATTAGGAATGAATTGTAAATCCAATTGGAACTTTTATTATCATAGTGTCTATTAATCTTTTGTCATGAATTGTTTAATTTTAATCAAATTGTTTTACTCGTTAATTTAATCTTGTTAATTTTATTCAAACTTTTGAAATTATTTTATGCAGGGATGGCAGATCAAAATAATCAGGAGAAAGGTTCGAGAAAGGGAAAGAAGCCGGCAAAATATGTAAAAAAGATCGCTCGAAGTATGATACCGAGTTTTCTGTCGTCTCGTCAGAATCAAGGAGTTTCTATCCGAGAACCCACTTCTGCGGCACCTACTCCACCTACAGCCCCACGGAGGAACTCTGTTGATGTTCCGAGATCTTCTCATCCAGATCCTTCGCCGACTGTTGATGTGCACTCTAGACCGACTCCACGAAGGTCTTCGGTTGATGTTCCGAGGTCTTCGTATCCAACACCCTCACCAGCATATAGACCTGATTTTAGCTTCTTCGATGATATTCCTGAGGCTGGCTTATAGATATATGCCTTTTCTTCATACTAGTGATGCCAATGATGATTTATTAATAGGTTTTATGGCATATACACCTAATGAAGCTTTCAGCCAACAACAACAACAACAACAACCACAACAACAACAACAACAACAACAACAACAACAAGAACGACGACAACCACATCAGGATGGTTCTTCGTCGTCACAATCACAAGGCTCACAGGAGCAACAGCGACTAGTGGCTTTCAGACCACCACGACGTCGCTTCACTGAAGGAGTTCGAGTATTGGGTGATAAAATGATCATATACGCTCAGGGCGACGGCTAAGTATATTTTTATTTTTATTTTATTTTTAATTTCTTTAAAATGTACAATTTAATTAAAAGATTAATTAATGTTTATTATTTGTAGTTTGGAGCCATCTAAAGATGCAGCCAAAGCGGTAGCTTGTGTTGTCAAACTCGCCCTCACACACTTTGCCCCCAGCTTCAAAAAGTTAGTTGAGAATGATTCGGTATTAAGGAAGAAACTTTTTGATGAATTTAAGGTAAACACAAATATTTCCATGTTTACATATATAATAATTAAATTTAAGATTTAAATGTTTATTATATGTAATTAATAATTATATTTTTTTTATTTCAGAGATACTGTACCTGGGAGCCTTACCATGAAGAAATGGTTAAGGAAAACTAGATGAAAGCATGTAGTACCCGATTCTCGCAGAAAATTTACACCGAGAAAAAGCGCTATCTAGAACGTCCAGACCAATATTGTCCAGAATTCATCGGAGAGGATGTCTGGGACAGATTTGTAGAGCATTGGACTAAAGATGAGGCTTATCTAAAAAGGTGTGAAGTCAACAAGAAAAATAGAGCTAATGCCAAGGGTACCAACTTGCACACTGGGGGATGTGTCATCTTTTCTACTCATGCTCGACACTTGGTATAAACATATATTTAATTTTTTTTTTAATATATTGAATTATATATTTAAATATTAATCAATATTTTGTGAAAAATTAGGAAAGCACTCTCGACAGAGAACCTTTCGTCACCGAAATGTACAGACAAACTCACATCAGCAGAACGAGAGACGGTGCTTGGGTTCATCCAATTTCTGAACAACTTTCGGTAAATTTATAATTTGATATATATTTTAGATTTATTTTCAAAAAATTTTATTCATTCGCTAATTTTTTTCTCACAATTTTTTTTTATGTGTATATATATATATAGGCGGAGAATGATCGCTTAATTGCAATCTATTTGTCTCAACATCCTGAGTATGACTCCTACAGTCATTTACCATCTGAAGTTCAGCATCAGCTCTGGAGAAAGGCTACCGAAGCACTCGGACTTCAAGGAAGAGAACATAGGTTCCCTGGTCTAGGGAGGTTGGCCGTTAACTTTCATCGAGGAACCAACCTATATCATGTTCCTGGTCCTGACGATTGCCCTGAGCCAAGGATATCTGAGTCAGAAATGTGGCAAAAATTTCAGGAGGAGTTGCGGAGAAGGGATCTAGAGACTCAAAGATTGCAACAGCAATATGAGGAAGAAAGAGCCGACAGATTAAGATGGCAGGAAGAAATGATGCAACATATACGTAACTCAAACAATCCTGCGACACAAAGACCATCGACCTCATATTTCCCTGCTCCAAGTTTTGAAAGCCCCGAATTGGAAGAGTCTGATCCGGAAGAAGGGTATTATGAAGAGGAATCAGATCCGGAGGAATGAAGAATAATGATATTTTATGTTATGTAACAGTGTAATAAAAATTGAATTACGATAATTTTCTGCATAGAGAAACTAACTTTATGTATATATAGACGCAAAAATTAAAATTTTTAATTTCAACGTAAAGTGATAGAGGATAACCAAACTTTTTGAAAATTACATTAGTACGGTCAAAAAATTGGAAATTCAAATTTTCGGTAAAAATTTATTGCGGAAAAAATTGAAATTATAATTTTCGGTAAAATTTATTGCGGGAAAAATTGAAATTCGAATTTTCGATTTATTAAGCAAAATTAATTATTAAAATTTGCTGAAGACATTTGAGAGGAAATTTCCTCTCAAATGTTTTCTGACTTATATGCGCGTGGGACCCTTTACATTTGCGAGGAAATTTCATCGCAAACGTAAAGGTACATTTGCGAGGAAATTTCCTCGCAAATGTAAAGGGTCCCACGCGTAGGCAGTCAGAAAACGTTTGAGAGGAAATTTCCTCTCAAATGTTATTATATTATTTATTCTTCCAACAACTTTTCTATATATACCACACTATCTACTCTTCAATACTCATTCTTTCACACTTTTCTTCTTTCTCTTCAAACTCTTCAACCATTTTTCTTCTTTCTCTTCAATCTCTAAAACACTTTTCTTCTTTCTCTTCAAACTCTTCAACCATTTTTATTCTTTCTCTTCAATTTCTTCAACAATTTTCTTCTTTCTCTTCAAACTTTTCAACCATTTTTATTCTTTCTCTTCAATTCTTCATCCCTTTTTCTTCTTTCTCTTCAACTTCTTCAACTCTTTTTCTTTTTTCTCTTCACTTTCTTCAACATTTTTTCTTCTTTTTCTACAATTTCTAATTAAAATCTTTTTTTCAAAACACTATCTACTAAACATCTTCATCATTTCAACAACATCTCTCACATTAACACTTTCATCAACAACAATTATATTTTCTTTTCAATATCTCTAACACTTTCTTCATCTTTTCAACAACATCTCCAACACATTCATATCTAACATTTTCAATATCTTTTCAACTTTTATTTTTATTTATCATTTTATTTTTTCAACATCATTTCTAACAACTTTTTCATCTATTATTTTTATCATTTCATTCATTTATTTTTTATTTATAATATATATCATATATATTTCTTTTCGAAAAATATAAATATCAATTTTTTTAATCAAATTAAAATATTTTAAAACATATTTTAACAAATTAAATAGGAATTTATGATTTTTTTTATTATTTTGGCGATTTTTTTTTTTTTTTTTGACATTTGCGAGGAAATTTCCTCGCAAATGTTTTCTGTTTAATTTTTTTTTATTATTCACATTTGCGAGGAAATTTCCTCGCAAATGTCTCCTGCGAAAATTTTGGCACAAAATTCAAATTTCAGTTTTCCCGCAATAAATTTTGACGAAAATTCAAATTTCATTTTTTCCCGCAATAAATTATTAACGAAAATTCGAATTTCTTTTTTTCCCGCAATAAATTTTCGTTTTTCCCGCAATAAATTTTTATCGAAAATTCAAATTTCATTTTTCCCGCAAATTTTTTTTGCAATTTTCTAAAAAAAATTTACAATCAAAATTTAATATTGATTAAAATTTTAATTTTATTTTAATTATTATTTTTACAAATTATAATTATTTTAATTATAATTAAATTAAATTAAATTCAGATTTATTATTTTTAAAAAAAAAAATTAATTTAATACATTTGCGAGGAAATTTCCTCGCAAATGTATGTGCAGACATGTTACATCAATATCCCCCACGTGAATGCGCGTGAGTGTTAGATTTGACATTTGCGAGGAAATTTCCTCGCAAATGTCATGCAGAATGGTCTGACAAATTTCCTCGCAAATGTCGTCCGAACAGCCTTTAATTTACCAACGACTGCTTTCCTCACAAATGTCCTCGCAAATGTACATTTGTGACGAAATTTGGTGCATTTGTGAGGAAAATTTTCGTAGAAAATGCATAAATTTCTTGTAGTGAATCTTTTTTCACTCTTTTTTTTAAAAGGGCGATGTTTTATCCATTCCTCTGATATTGATAAACGCTTAAGTCTCAATTGAGCATACAAGCAAACTGTCGTATCAGCGGAATGCGACATAAATGTTGTTCATTAAAAACAACCAACAAACAAATTTTTGTTCAAGAAGAACTACGTGAGCTTTGACTTCCTCATTGTACTTGGGGGATACGTGCGAGGTCGTAATCTCGTCAAGTCAAATAATAAAAAACTCTTTTTTCCCTTTTCTGTTTAATATGCGGTAATCTTTTCTTTTATGCGGTTATTCTGTTTATGCAAACCAAATTCCTCAAATGGTTTCCGTTGAGTACAACGGATATGAGGGGGTGTTAACGTCTTCCCCTCATGTAACCAACTCCCGAACCCAACTCTTAAAGGTTTTATCATTATTTTCCTTTCCCCTCACGGGATAAATAAAATATGGTGGCGGCTTCATTGCAATATTATTTTGTGCTTGCGCCGGGTGTTACAGCGGCAGTTTTGTTTTGCGGCGGTTTGAAACCTTCGCTAAAATTATATTTTGTGGCGGTTTTTATTTGCGGCGGTTTAAAACCCCGTTAAAATTGTATTTTGCAGCGGTTCTGTTTTACGGCAGTTATATTATGGTTGACTGAGTTCAAGTGAGTATTGCAAAAAATCAAACATTACAGGGGTATTGCAAAACTTGCACATTTTATAGGGAGTATTAATCCATTTATCCTTTAATATAAATATTGAATGTTTTGTTACATGAGCTCGATTGGTTCGACATATTGCACGAAAGTGCAGGAACTCGTGTTCGAACCCAGATACGCCCATGTGATAAGTGACATATTACCCTTTAATATAAATATTGAATGTTTTATTTTAACATGCATTAATGGGTCCCCGTAGAATAGCTCATGTGATAAGAGTTAAGAGACATATGAATTAGGTACGGGGATGTCTAGAATTCAACCTCTAACGAGAATAATTTATCATTTCAATATATATAAAAACATGCAATGATGTTAAAATTCCTTTTGATATTTCACATAATACTTTAAATAATTTAACTATATAAACATCATATTTCAATTCTAATTTATAGTAATATATCTATATATGCAAAAAAATTGTTCATTGTAAAATTCATGGAATTAAAATTTAGTTTGAAATTAAATATTTAATATTAAATAACAAAAAAAATAAAAAATTATAAATATTTATCTAAATGGGCCGGCCTAGTAGGCTTAAAAGGCTTTTCCAATGGCCTTAATCTGGCCTATTTAGCTAAATAGACTTATAAAAAAGTCTTGGCCTGCACTATTTTAAAAAACGGCCTGGCCTGGCCCGAGCCTATATAGGCTAGGCCATAGGCCCCTGTAGGCCGGCCCGGCCTATTCCCACCCTATGTAGGAGTAGTTTAAATACGGAAGCACATTATAGTAATTAAGATATTAAGCTCAAATAATATTAATGCATGTTATCAAACGACATATTTTGGAAAAATTAGATTTTTATTTTTAAGTGGAACAATTTTTTGAATAATAAGTTAGTCAAATTTTGAATAATTTTGTCCAAAACTGCCAAAGTGTCACTCATTAAATAGTTTATATATGTGAGACTCTGTTAGACATGTGGACAATTCAAACAGAAATATTACTAACTTGAAACATTTTAAATATAAGAAAGCAAATTAAAAGTTTATAAGTAAATGTAAATTACAATTTAGCTTAAATTTTAAGATAACTAGTATGATCCTCGCGCCATGCGAGGTATATGTGTCATTTGAATTTTGTATGTATTTATTTAATATATTTAATTTGTCTATATTGTTTATGTAAAATTTGTTTTTTTATACATGCATCAAATAAAATAACTATCATGTAGTTTGATTAGATACATATGTATAGTATTAATGTTGACAAAATGAGCTATCCCGTTAGAGACGGAAGACCAAGCCCCAAAAATTATAGAGTTTGAGCCTTAAAATTCTTTCTTGAATTTAATTACGATTTTTTAGTATGGCCTTAAAATTCTTGCCTGATGTACTGACCCATCATAGTCCAACTAAATGCAATCATTTTAGTTTTCAAACCATTTCGCTCATACTCTTTTTCAATATCAACTCTTGTTAGCATTCCCATAACATCTATAAAAAATATAAATTTTATTTTATTAATATAACATGACGACAATGTTTAATTATAAATATAAAATTATGCACCGATCATATAAATTTCTTACCATAAAAATAATCTGTATCGTAATCAGGAGCAAACACTTGGAAGAGGACTTTCAATCTTATAAATATTAGAAGGAACTTTTTTTGAATCATAAATTTTAACCTTTGTGTGAAATTGAAAGTTAAGTTTATATTCATGCCTAGTAGTCTTGTACGAACCACCATTATCAACTACTCCAAAATTAGTTATTAAGTAGAGATTATCTTCTATAAGTTCTTTTTCAAACTTATAAATTAAAGTGTGACGCACCGTGCCATGAATCTTGTATCCCTATCCAATACAATGATTTTTTTAACATAATACCTGATAAAAAAATAATATTAGTGATTATAGGAATAAAATAATAATATAAAATTGACTCATAACTATTCTTACCTTTGAATTCATTAGTATTATGTCTAATGAAAATGTTTGGTTGTTGCGAGCCAAATCTCGAACAAACCACAACCGAATTACATGAACCACAACATTCAAACTCTCACTCTTAGCGTTAATTTCGGATAATTGATTAATTTTGGGAGCCATTTTGTATTGACTTAAAACAAATGAAAAACGCAAAAATGTAAAAGACAAAAATATAGTTTGATATGAAATGAAATTGTGAATTTTATGTGAAAAAATCTACAATTATTTATAGTGAGTTTTCGAACTACAAAACTAAATTACGATTATTATAATTTTCATTTAATATTGAGCGTTTTATTTAATTAAATAATTATGATTCTTACGTAACTGACAAATATTTTTATGACTCATAAAATTAATACCGTAACGTTTATCTTATTTAATTTAATTCTTTTGTAACCGAACGAATAATTTAAATTTAATTTTATATTGACTGTTTCATTTAATTAATTATAATTCTTACGTAACTGACAAATATTTTTATGACACATAAAATTAATACCGTAACGTTTATCTTATTTAATTTAATTTATTATAACCGAAGGAATAATTTAATTTTATATTGACCGTTTATTTAAATAATTATGGTTTCCTTGTAACTGTATCATTACATATAGCTTCTTTTGTAATAAATCAATTGATCAATAATTATAGGTGGCTTTTAGGGTGATGGAGCTATTAAGTCCCTCATCGGTGTACCACTGAAAATTTACCATTAGATCTAGGTAAATAATTGAAGGGCTGAGATCTATTAAAAAATAAATAGTAACACGCAAGGTTTCCTTCACTTAATCCCTGCTTTTGTTTATTCTTTCCTCATTGGTAAATTTAATGTCTCCCTGTCACATTCCACAACCTCTTTCGATTCTATCTTATCCATTGCAAGCCAAAGAAACACCATATTTTTTTCATACTAAATCTAATCTCTCTCTTTGCATTCTATCTTCTTAGGTTGAAAAAAAAGATTAAAAAAAAATAAGGATCAATAATTGTCCTGGTTCTTCTTCTTGTCATGGTAAAGAAATTGAGGATAAGGATGAAAACAATCAACAAGAAGTTGAAAATGTTTCAACAAGAACATTACCAATTATATCTGAAGTTCAACCTCAATCTTCACCAAAGATGTTAGAAGTGCAGAATGTCGTTCCCCTCAATGATGCAAGGCTGAAAGATATTTGTAAAGAAAATAAGGTGATATATCAAATTCATATTTGAATAATAATTAATGATAATGTTGCAGCCTAAAAAAGACCAAATCTTTGACTATTTATCACTGTTTATTATTTTTAGGTTGAAGAAAAAGAGTTAAACAAATTGAATCCAAATTTTTGTCCCGGTTCTTCTTCTTGTTCTCAAGAAAATGAACATGTTGAGAACAAAGAGAACAATTTAGAAGAAAGAAATGTTTCAACCGAAACATTGCCAAATATTCCAACAGAATTTTTTGACGTCATCATACCAAAGAGGAGAAGAACAATAAAAATAAGGTGATGCATTAAACTTAAATTTAATGATAATTTTTCATGATATGTAATATTTTTATTAAATTTTGACTAAATAATTCAGTTATGTTATTATTTTTAGGTTGAACAAAGATATTCCAAAAAGATAAGGACTGATATTGGTCATGGTTTTTCTTCTGGTCATGCTCAAAAAAATGAGGATAAAGATGAGAACAATCTTCAAGAAGCTGAAAGTGTTTCAACAGAAACATTGTCAATTATATCTGAAGTTCAACCTCAATCTTCACCAAAGAAGTCGGAAGTGCAGAATGTCGTTCCCCTCAATGATGCAGGGTTGGAAGATATTTTGTAAAGAAAATAAGGTGATACATCAAATTCATATTTGAGTAATAATTAATGATAATGTTGCAGCCTAAAAAAAGACAAAATCTTTGACTAAATTTTTTTTTATCACTGTTTATTATTTTTAGGTTGAAGAAAAAGAGTCAAACAAATTGAATCAAAATTGTTGTCCCGGTTCTTCTTCTTGTTCTCAAGAGAATGAACATATTGAGAACAAAGAGAACAATTTGGAATAAAGAAATGTATCAACTGAAACATTGTCAAATATTCAAACGGAATTTTTCGACCACATCATACCAAAGAGGAGAAGAACAAGAAAAAATAAGGTGATTTATTAAACTTAAATTTAATGATAATTTTTCATGATATATAATATTTTTATTAAATCTTGACTAAATAATTAAGTTATGCTATTATTTTTAGGTGGAAAAGAAATGTAATATCAAAAATAATAATGGTCTTGGTTCTTCTTCTTGTCATGCTCAAGAAATTGAGGATAAAGATGAGAGCAATCTTCAAGAAGTTGAAAGTGTTTCAACAAAAATATTGCCAATTATATCTGAAGTTCAACCTCAATCTTCATCACCAAAGAAGTCGGAAGTGCAAAATGTCGTTCCCCTCGATGATGCAGGGTTGGAAGATTATTTTAAAGAAAATAAGGTGATGCATCAAATTCATATTTAAATAATAATTAATGATAAAGTTTATCACTAAATCTTTGACTAAATTTTTTTTTCACTGTTTATTATTATCAGGTTGAAGAAAAAGACTCAAACAAATTGAACTCAAATTTTTGTCATGGTTCTTCTTCTTGTTCTCAATCTCTTGAGAATAAGGAGAACAATTTAGAAGAAACAAATGTTTCAACCAAAACATCCCCAAATATTCAAACGGAAGTTTGTGATGATGAATCTGTTGGAACAAAAGTGGTTTTGACCATGTCCTTAAGATTTTGATGATAACAAAGTATTAATGAATAATAGGGTATTTTAATATTTTATCTAAGTGTGCAGGTTAAAAGGAATATTTAAATAATCACATTTGATGTTAGAAGCTCTGAAACAAGCGCTAAAAATGATATCAGAAGCAATGATATCACAAGCAATGATATCAGAAACAACATTAGTCAGAAGTTACTCTAAGTTAGAAGCTGGTTAACTCAGAAGCTATGTTGAGTCTGAAGGTCTTGAGTTTCAGAAGCTGAGGAATCAGAAGTTATGTTGGGTACATAAACTCTGAATGTCTTGCAAGAAAACGTCAGTGTTAACTGGTAGTAATTCAATGATTGGAAATCATTTGAATTGAAAGACTGTGATTGATTGTGAAATCATAGTACAACATTCTTATCATCAGGATAATGACGTTAGTACTATTTTACTTCATATGGGCGAATATTCTCATACAAAAGAAATGAATGGATAGGCATTACCAGAAATGACAAATATCCCATGTTACTTTTGTCCTTGCACAGCTAGCGTGAAAATGACATCTGCAACGGTCAGTATGCTCAAACGTCTCTATTGTCTTCTTGCATATAAATAGAGAACAAAGTTTTGAAGATAGATAGACGCAAATACAAAAGCTACAACACTTACTCTGTTTTATACAAGACTGCAAGCACTGCCTCTGAACTTATTTCATTTGTGCTTCTGACAATCTGTTTTCTTAGGAATCAATTGTTAGAGTCTTTTCAGTTGTGTTGTACTCTTTGAGAACTCTTGATTTTAACATCAAGTGTTCATCACTATTATTATTCTTTTGTTTTGTGTTAAGAAGTCTCTTGCTTGAGAGCTTGAGCAATAGGAAGCCTCTTATTAGTGTGTTTGAGCATTTTGTAATCTAAGTGATTATAGTGAAATCCCTTGGAAGTGCAAGGGGACTGGACTACTCTCAGTTTGTGAGAGGAACCAGTATAAAATTGCTTGTCTCGTCTCTCTCTCCAATCTCTTTTATTCGTGTTAGCGTTAATTGTGTTTGTTTATCCGCTGGTGCTTCTGATAAGTTTGCAGAACTTAAAGAAGTTTTTAAAAACACCAAAACACAATTCAACCCCCCCTTCTTGTGTTTTTCGCACCTTCAGAATCAAGTATTTTGGAAATGTTGGAATTCGTTCCTCTCAACCATGGAGTAATGGATGATATTTTTAAAAAATAACAAGGTGATGAAGCAACGTTATATTGAATGATAATTAATGATTATGTTGCTACATTAGTCACAAAATCTTAACTAAATATTTTATTAATGTTTATTGCAGCTTACATTTCTTCTCATAATGGAGGATTTGAAGATTAATGAGCATGGATGTTGATAATCATAGAAGCTAAGAGAGAGTAACTTGAGATTACAGAAGAAATTCATGAGTGTGATGTTTGGACAAACACTAAATTTGCAAAATGGTGTAATTTTTTTTATTTTGTAGCTCTCAAGTAATCATAAAATTAAAGTTATTATTGTATGTTGAGAATTTCTTTTTCGATGAAAGTTGATGGTATGTTGATATTCCTATTAACATTTTATGAATCTCATTTTGATGTATTTTAGGCCTCCAAATTTTTTTTATTGCTCTATTTTAGCCTTTCTAGTTTAATTTATTTTCTTTGGCATTTGATAGTCCTTAATAACATGAGGTAACGATTCATTGATGTGGGAAAAACAAAAACAAAACATTGATGTGGAATTAAAAGATGGTGTGGTAGAATAAAAAACTTTGTGAAGTGTCTCCTCCCACATTATATTATTATTAGAGATATTAAAAAAAAGAATTGTTTTAAAAATTGATAAAAATAATTAAAGAAAGAACATCTCCCGCAATGCAATGATGCATTTACAAAGTTTTTTTTGCATTTGTGAAGTAAAAAAAAATTGATAACAACATTGTTTACATCAGGGGAGAAATTTTTTGAAGAAAAGAGACATCTAGCTTTTTCATTTTTTGCAATTGTGAAGAAAAACAAGAAAAAAAAACATCTAGCTATTTCATTTTGCATTCATAAAAGTTTTATTTGCCACATCAACATTTCTTATTTGTTTTATTTGCCACATCAGGGAATTGTTGTTTACACATTATTAGAGGACTAGCAAATGTAAAATTTGGATGATTAATTACTATATCTAATTGATATCACAGTATAATCTAAATACATCGTTTAGTTAACGAATTTAAAAAGTATATTGTTTTTAAAAAAAGAACGGAAGTATTATTATGAAGTATTTTTGTTTTAAAGTTAGTCAAAAATTTTTTTAAAGCATTCATATACCATTATTAATTTATTATGATTCATTTTTTTTAATGTTTAGTCAAAAAAAGGATAAGGTGATTTAAGCAAATTTGGGCAATAATTTATCTATGGAAATGCCAAAGAAAGAAAAGAAAATATTTTACCATTTTTATATATTGGTGCAATGATTTTCATTTTGACTAAAGATTGGTGCATGGATTTGACCAAACAATAAAATGTTTCAGCAATGAAAAACTAGATAAGATATTACCATTTTTCCTTAATTGTTAAAACTAGATAATAAAATATAAAATATTGCAAGAAAGTATAATTAAAGTAGTAATGTGAGTATAAATTCATCCTTCCTTTTTTTTTACAGTATATATTCATCCTTTAAATTTATATTATAAGTTCATGCACAATAAAAATTCTCTCCTTAATTCTTGACCACAAAAATAAAAATAAAAAAAATTCTCTCACTAATTAATAGATTTCTTTGTTTTGCTTTGACCATATATTTTTTCAGTTTTAGTTTTCTTTCATATCCACTATATAAGTAGATGTATATATCATATTATCTATATATTTTGCAAATTGTAGTAAGAGAAATCACATACTAGACTAGATTATCAATAACTCTATCTCATATTTGTATCATGAATAACACTCAAGAAGAAGTAATTTTTACCTCAGAATTGGGTGACATTCTTAGAAGTCATATCAAAGTATTATGATCAACATATTTTATTTCATTATTTTTAAATAATTTATATTTAAAATGTATGTGTAACTTAACTTTATGCATTTTCTTTTTATCAGGAAAAAGTGCACAACTTTAAAGCAATGGGTCGTGAAATGGCCAAGGGAAAATTAGAATTTACCCCAGTACATGTATATATATTTGATCATATAGAATGAATTATGAATTCAATAGATTAATCCAAAAACATATACTAGTTATTTATTTATATTGTTTTTGCATTGTTTTTTCATATGATGTTACAGGAATCACCAAAAAGAAGGAAGAAAATGAAATCAATTTTGCTAGCAACAACTACTATGTCGTTTGCATTTTCAAATGATCGTGAGGATGATTTAAAACGTTTCCCAAGAATAGAAGATGTATTGTCTAAGCTTGAAGGATGGACACTTGAATGTAGAAAACGTGAAGAATCACAAATATGTGATACGGTAAAAAATTCTTGTTACCATCTTTACAGGATAAAAAATATATTTAATCTATTTTACTGTATTATATGAGAAATAATAAATATTTGTCAAAATGATGAATAATACTCATTAACATGCATGTTTATTTTTTGTTTTTTATTTCTTGAAGTACTACATCCATGCTACCTTTCAAGATAAGAAATTGCGATCTGTTAACGAAGTGGTGAATCACTTACTTCCTGGATACTCAAAGTTAAAAAACAAGAAGAGAAAAATAAAGGTGATGCATCAAAACTTTATTTCACATGATTTTATATATTGATGATTTTATAAAATATAATCTTGATTGAAAATTTTACATACAAATATTTTATGGCATTTTATATCATGGAATTGCTAGTCGATGATATAAATGATTTTTTTTTGAGATACAAATAAATGATATTTATAGATTTTAACTTTTAAGTATAATTTTATTATACTTTTTTACTTGAATATTTCTAATAAATTTTAAGAGATTGAAGATAAGGATGAAAACAATAATCTTGAAGCGAAGGATACATGTATACTTCTTGCAAGTGTCTCCAAGTTATCCACAAGGAAGAGAAGAAAAACAGAAAATAAGGTCATCTATCCAATTTGCATAATGATATATAATGTTGTTTCATCGAAAATTTTACCAAACATTATCTTTACGAAGAATTTTTATTTATTTCTAGGTTAAAGAAGATTCTGATTGTTTGAAGAAAAGTGTTTATCTTGGTTCTTCTTCTTCATCTCCTCAAAACATCGAGAAGGAGAACAATCTCGAAGCTATTAATATTTCAGACAAAACTACGTCAATTTTATACGAAGTCTTAGTGGAGTCTTCAATAAGTATGTCCGGATTACAACTTGTCATTCCTGATGATGGTGGAAGATTGGAAGACATGTTAAGTGACTATGCTAATAATGATAACTATATAGTAACGGAGGGCGAAAAAGTGGACGAAGATTTTGACGGAATTTTAAACTTCCCAAAATATGAAGATTTAGCAAACAACTTCTTTAAAAATTGTTCTCAAAAGACCAAGAATGAGAACAATAATGAAGTGGGTAACGATATAGTTGAAACTTTGCCCATTCTACAAGATGTTCCAATTGAATATTCACTAAGTGTGTTAGAAGGGAAACATTTCAGTCCGCATAATGATGGTGGATCCGGAGACATGTAAAATAACACTGCTAAATGCTAAAGATGATAATTTAATAGTATTGTCTGAGTAATGTAAACTAACACAGTTGTTGAAGCTTCGACACTCCTTAAATTAAACGTGCTCCAGTGTTGTGTCTAACACCGATACTTACATTTATGGATAGTTTTGAAATTTATTTTTATAACATACACCGTATAAACTTTTTATGGTATTTTGTAACGGAAACATTAATTATAAAACGGTTAATTATATTTTAGAGAAATATTATTATCATTGGTTTTTTATATTTGATTTATTAAATCTTGATAAATAATATTTTACTTTATAATCAACAAAATTTTATATCAGGGAAAATGAATTCTTTTGTGGTTATTTATGTACAAATGTATATTTCATAATCGTTACTTATTTTGCTATTATTTACTTTTAACATTTCAAATATATATATATATATATATATATATATATATATATATATATATCATAATCGTTACTTATTTTGGTTATGTTTTTTCACTTGTAATTATACAATAAAAGGAGTCTTTGTAAATGATGAAGTGTTTTTTCAAGTTAAATTGTTTTATGATTTTTTGTATCGGATCTATTTTGTATAACACGGCTTAGTTTAAAAATAAATATTATTATCATTGATAAAAAACAATATATTAAATTATGATAAATAATTATTTAATTAATATTAAATTATTAAACAAATATTACATAATAGGAAAAATAAATTCTTTTGTGGTTATTTATGTACAAATATAGAGTTCGAAATCGTTGCTTATGTAGATATTATTTACTTGTAACAATTCAAATATATATATTTAACAAAAAAATAATGAAAAATTAAATTTATTTGGTAAGAAAATGCAAAATGACATTGATCCGACTGCTGACTCGACGGACAAGGAAAGTCAAATCATAGCTGATACGATTTACAAATAATAAATTAACAACAATTAAAGAGATAATCTAGTCCTATTGATTAAACATTTAACAATGGATACAATAACTTATTCAAAACAAAAAGGAATACAAAGAAATAATTTAAATACTGAATCGCTATTATTAAGTTATTGTGTTTAACAGTATATATATTATATACTCCCTCCGGCTTTAATTATAAGCAACTTTCCACTTTTTAGATTTATTGGATATTTAATGTATTTGGTCTATAATTAAGGCTGAATACATTAGTTATTCAATGAACCTAAAAAAAGGAAAGTTGCTTATAATTAAAACAGGAGGGAGTAATAATTATTAAAAAAATATGAAAAGTATAATTACATCTTTATCTGATTGTGTTTCTCTAAACTTCAAAATCAATTCTTCTGAACCGCAAATCTTCTTCACTTTATAAGATGATTCAAACTGAGAAACACTATTGATTTTTGATTCAATCTTAAATAAAAAATTAGAACCAACCAAGGCATAAAATCTCTTTTGAAATAATTTCAGATGATATATCTTATACAAATACAATTTATTCATTTAGATGTATAAATATAAAGAATATATCAATATTACTATTTTTTATATCATATTTTTTAGGGATTCAAACACAATACCTCATTGGACTTAATCATTTCAGACACGGGTTTCTTGAACAAAGTGGTTGCGCATTGATCAAATATCACAAATTTTGCAGAGTCTGTTGAATCAACTACACGAACCTTTATAATGTATCTATAAGATAAAATAATTAAAAACAACAGTTATAAGATTTATTTTTTTACACTTTTCAAGGATATCCTGTGTGAAATTCATATGTTACCTCTGATAAACGCTTTCAACATGTTTATTGTGTTAATGCACCAGTTCCCCTCCGAGTTTTAATAATTGTCAAAACACATGGAAATAGAGTAGAATATGTTTAGGCAACAATTGAAATTGACTTGACAGCAAAACATTATTTTGAAACTTTGGAAAACCAATTTTTAGGTGTTTTGTATCGATACATATATATCTGTATCGATACAAATGTCCTGAAACTTGTTCAGGCTGATTACTACGCATTTGTATCAATACATAGAAGCTTTGTATCGATACAAATTGTTCTCATTGGAGTCCAGAGGAGCCTCTGTGTTTCAAAACACACTTTTATGTTTCGAAACACATCAAGACTCTCTTGAAACCAGAGAGAACATTTTGTTTCGAAACATATCAATCAATTTCTGTTTTTCTAATATATGTATCGATACATACACGTGTTTGTATCGATACAAGAACACAAATCTTCCTGCTGTCAATTGCTTGTATCGATACACACTGATGCATGTATCGATACAAGTCTGTTAGATTGTGCCTAAATTTGCTCAATTCTATTTTCATTATAAATAGCTTTATGTGTTATTGTTGTAAGAATGAGAAACCAGTATTGAAGAGTTCTTTGGTCAAGATTGTTTGAGAGTTTTGTATCAAGGATCATTCAAGAGCAATCATCATCTTCCTTCATTACTTCTATCAAATTGAAGATTGAGTATGGGTTCAATTGGAGATTGATTAGAAGAATTCGAAGGATAACGTTCGAGGAGAATTCGCGGTGAATCAGAATTTGTCGCTCGGGTTGATTGAGTCTTGAAGGTTGGGTTTCTCATCCGGGTTCAAGAGTTTGCTTGAAGGTTACAATTCGATTTATTGAGGGAATTATTCGGACGATCATCACGAGTTCTTGGTTGAAGATAGCGTGAAGGATTGATCGTTGGGAACGATAATTGAAGACAAGATCGAATTGGGGTTTGCGCAATTACAAGACGGGTTTATGTTGAAGATGGTGAAGATCGTGTAATCGAGTCTGTATCTTACATATTGTGTCGTTGTAAATTATGCATTGAAAGAGATTTTTTCCGAAGTAAAAGTCTCAGCTTATCCGTTTGATAAGCTGGGGGGAGACGTACCGGCCGACTGCGAGGACGACGCGAAAGTTGGGAACTCCCTGATCACTCACTTGCGTATCTCTCTATCCCTTATCTCTTTTACATTCCAATTTGTTATTCACTTGCATAGATAATTTTGTCACACACACCACGTGTTCGACGAAATTATTGTGTGCTCGCTTCCCTTGTTATTTGAATTTGCAATTCCAAGTTTTTGTGTGTGATTCAATTTTCAAAAGATTCGTGTGATTTGAAAATTGCTTAACTTGATAATTTGAATTGCATTCGTTGTATCGTATTCATTCCATCGGCTTTTACTACTTTTCCTTTGATCGAGGTGCAATAGACTACCGATCTAGGTAGCTTCCGCGCTTACTCGAATATTTTACGAAAAACCGTAGTGGTTGTTTGAAACGCTTTTGCTCGTCACATTTGAGCGTAGCCTTGTAGTCTAACCAGTGGTATCACGATCCCGGTTGATTTTTCATAAAATTCAGCGGATTTGTGTCAATTATTAGACAATTTGGCTTTTGCACCAAAAGGGGCGTACAATCGCGCGCCAATCTTCAACGGCGAGCATTTCGATTATTGGAAGAGTAGTATGAGGATTCACATCACTTCTTATGATGTTGAAGTTTGGAATATCATCATCAACGGTCCCTTTGTTCCGACAAATACCGATTTGAATGGTGTTATTACCAACAAGCCTATGGCACAATGGAATGACGACGATAGATAGAAAGTAGGTTATGATGCGAAGGCACAAAATATTTTACTATCCTCATTGGGGATTGACCAATTTTACCATGTCTCGCATTGTACCTCGGCAAAACAAATGTGGGATACATTAGTTGACCACTTTGAAGGAATTAATGAAGTTAAGCAATAAAAAATTAACACTTTGACACAAGAATTTGAACTTTTTCATATGAATGATGGTGAAACCATTAATGAAATGCAACAAAGGTTCATAAAAATCACACATAAATTGCATGGTCTTGGAAATCCAATAGCAAATGAAGTTGCTACTAACAAAATTTTGAGGTGTTTATCTAGAAAATGGCAACCAAAGGTCACGGCAATCAAAGAAGCCAATGATCTTTCTCAATTGAGACTTACAATGCTCTTTGGAAAGCTAGAAGAGCATGAAAGCGTGCTCAATGCCTTAGATAAGCATGAGAAGGGATCTAAGAAGGACAAGCATACGGAGAAGGAAAAAGATAAAGACAAGAAGTCCATTGCTCTAAAGGCTTCCGTCTCAAAGTCCAAAAAGGTTGAGCAAGAGGAAAGTAGCTTAAGTGACGACGAGTGGGATGAAGAAGAAATGGATTTATTTGTTCGAAGATTTCACAAGTATGTTTCAAAACATGGTATAAAATTCTCGAAGAAAAATGATCCCAAGTCACGGAAGCAATCAAGGGATGATATAGAAAAGGAGAAGAGCAAGCCTAAATGATTATGTTATGAATGTGGCAAATTGGGACACTATAGACCGGAATGTTCATCCTATAACAAACGAAAGGGAAAGTCCTCCGAGAAAATTCACAAAAGTAAGAGAGCTTATGTTGCTCGGGATATCTCAAGCGAAGATGGATCAAGGTCCAAGAGCTCAAGTGAAGAGGATGAGGAACGCGCTCATGTGGTACTCATGAATGGTTCACCTAGTAAAGGCAAGAAACATCACAAACGTCAAGTAAGTGATTCTAGCTCTATCTCTAATGATAATCCCTCATATGATGAACTTCAAAATGCTTTTGAAAAACTATATGGTGAAGCCACTAGTTCATTTAAGAAATTGGCAAAGAGGAAGAAAGTAATTTCTAACTTAGAGTCACAAATTAAAAAATTACAAGATGAATTAGAGGCATTAAAGCTTACCATGGTTCCTTCAAAAGACGATTTTGAAAATAAGTCATCAAAGAATGAATGTGATTCTTGTTGTAATTTTAAAGGAGAAGTGAAGAGCCTTCAAGACAAATTATACAAGTCTCATATGTCATCTTGGAATGAATGTAATGCGTGTAGTGTTTGGCAAGGAGAAGTTAAAACCCTTCAAGCAAAATTAGACGAAGCCCTTGTACCAAAAATTCCTTTTGTGGATGTGCCAAAGATTTTTAACAAGCCTAGAAACAGGCCCTCTAAAAATGACAAATTTGTTAAAAAGAAGATGAATCCCAAAAGAAATTTTTTGTGCCACAAGGATCATTCCAATGTTGTGTGTTACTATTGTTGTGATAAGGGTCACACCATTGCAAAGTGCCAAGCTCGAAAAACTTTTGTACCAAAAGGCAAAATGCAATGGATTCCCAAATCCATCAATGGTTTTGTTACTAACCACCTAGGACCCAATGAGAGTTGGGGACCTATTTGCAATGTTTAAAGTTTTAGGAAAAGGTCTTGAACCATTGAAAAGAGACACCGGAAACAATGGCGTTCAAGACTTAAAAGGTGTAAATGGATGAGAAAAGATTTAACTCAATATTCATGAAAGTAGTGGAACTTGATCACTTCCTATACTTGACACTTAAGGGAAGATTCTTATCTCAAACTTTATTCCTATCCTTTACTTTGGATTTATATGTTTGTGTGGTTCTTTGTTCATATACATATAATTTCAACTCAATATGAAATTTGGAATGATAGTTATCCAATCCTCCATTTCCAAAAATTTAGCTCAATGATATTGATAAGTTGTTGAGACTTATATATAAAAATGGGGATTTGACAAAGATCAAGCCAAAAGTAATATTAAGTTCATTCTTGTTTGTATATGATTGTGTATCATGTTTTGACTTATTATGCATAATGGATATATAAATGCTTTGTCTTGGTACATTGATTGAATTGTGAATTTTTGCTTTAACAAGTTCTTGTCACTTTCATAATCTTGTACCTTGGTGAATATATGTGTTTCATACATACATGATTGCTTAGAATCATAAGGATTTTTTTTCAAACATTTTTTGTTTGTTATACCTCTATGTCTTAAATGTCTAAACTTTATTGTATGGATCTTTTTGTGTATAATGGTTTATGCATGGTTGCATTTTATTTTATTCGTCCGCAGAATATGTTTTTGAATTGAATATAATGTCGATGTTTGTTAATCATGTGATTTGATTTGGCTTGTTATTCTACATGCCATGTTTATCATGATGCTTTGTTTCGTCATTGGAATATATTCGTGCATATTTTGTTTAATTATTTGATCAGGTTATTTCTATCATATAATGCATTTCGATAAATGTAAGTGCATCATGTGACTTATATGATCTTTACTTCGAATTTCGATACTTCTCATGAGTGTTCTTTTCTTCTTTTTGATAATGTCAAAGGGGGAGAAAAGATTGGCAAGCATAAGCTATGGATAAAGCTTTGAGTCTTCGGATCCGTTGTTCAACATGTGTGCAAGATGGCATCAACTAAGGGGGAGCTTCACAAGTGGTTAGCCTTGTTGTTGTTTGCGTCTGTATCTTAAAGCTATTTGTAAATTGCATCTTAGGTAGGCTTAGTTAGCTTATGCAATAGTTTTGACAATTATCAAAAAGGGGGAGAATGTTAATGCACCAGTTCCCCTCCGAGTTTTAATAATTGTCAAAACACATGGAAATAGAGTAGAATATGTTTAGGCAACAATTGAAATTGACTTGACAGCAAAACATTATTTTGAAACTTTGGAAAACCAATTTTTAGGTGTTTTGTATCGATACATATATATCTGTATCGATACAAATGTCCTGAAACTTGTTCAGGCTGATTACTACGCATTTGTATCGATACATAGAAGCTTTGTATCGATACAAATTGTTCTCATTGGAGTCCAGAGGAGCCTCTGTGTTTCGAAACACACTTTTATGTTTCGAAACACATCAAGACTCTCTTGAAACCAGAGAGAACATTTTGTTTCGAAACATACTTGTGTGTTTCGAAACATATCTGTCAATTTTTGTTTTTCTGATATATGTATCGATATATACACGTGTTTGTATCGATACAAGAACACAAATCTTCCTGCTGTCAATTGCTTGTATCGATACACACTGATGCATGTATCGATACAAGTTTGTTAGATTGTGCCTAAATTTGCTCAATTCTATTTTCATTATAAATAGCTTTATGTGTTATTGTTGTAAGAATGAGAAACCAGTATTGAAGAGTTCTTTGGTCAAGATTGTTTGAGATTTTTGTATCAAGATTCATTCAAGAGCAATCATCATCTTCCTTCATTACTTCTATCAAATTGAAGATTGAGTATGGGTTCAATTGGAGATTGATTAGAAGAATTCGAAGGATAACGTTCGAGGAGAATTCGCGGTGAATCAGAATTTGTCGCTCGGGTTGATTGAGTCTTGAAGGTTGGGTTTCTCATCCGGGTTCAAGAGTTTGCTTGAAGGTTACAATTCCATTTGTTGAGGGAATTATTCGGACGATCATCACGAGTTCTTGGTTGAAGATAGCGTGAAGGATTGATCGTTGGGAACGATAATTTAAGACAAGATCGAATTGGGGTTTGCGCAATTACAAGACGGGTTTATGTTGAAGATGGTGAAGATTGTGTAATCGAGTCTGTATCTTACATATTGTGTCGTTGTAAATTGTGCATTGAAAGAGATTTTTTCCGAAGTATAAGTCTCAACTTATCCGTTTGATAAGCTGGAGGGAGACGTACCGGCCGACTGCGAGGACGACGCGAAAGTTGGGAACTCCCTGATCACTCCCTTGCGTATCTCTCTATCCCTTATCTCTTTTACATTCCAATTTGTTATTCACTTGCATAGATAATTTCGTCACACACACCACATGTTCGACAAAGTTATTGTGTGCTCGCTTCGCTTGTTATTTGAATTTGCAATTCCAAGTTTTTGTGTGTGATTCAATTTTCAAAAGATTCGTGTGATTTGAAAATTGCTTAACTTGATAATTTGAATTGCATTCGTTGTATCGTATTCATTCCATCGGCTTTTACTACTTTTCCTTTGATCGAGGTGCAATAGACTACCGATCTAGGTAGCTTCCGCGCTTACTCGAATATTTTACGAAAAACCGTAGTTGTTGTTTGAAATGCTTTTGCTCGTCACATTTGAGCGTAGCTGTTGTGTAGTTTGAATACGCAAGTATACGCAGTCAACTGTAGCAAGTAATAAGTAAAGAGTGTGTCGAACCCACATGGAATAGTCTATGAGTTATGCATTCCAAGTTCAGATAAAGTGTTTAGTTTATTGCAATAGTAACAAAGCATAATCGGTTTGTTTAATAAAATAAAATAACAGTTATGTAAAGTGATGATTGAAAACAAGAATGAAATGGTAGCTGAGATTATGATCTATTTAACACATGAATGAAGTGCAGTGAATGATAACTACTGTCGTGCCATCTGTGAGCAAGCTTGTCTTGTGGTGTATGTCTACAACGTTAGATATTAAAACAGGGTATAATGGACTGGCTCTGTCGAGGTCACTATTAATCCCATTAGAGTTCAGAAACGCACTTGCTTGTTTGGTTTCCCACTAAGGCCCTTAACTTATCCATAAGAAAAGGTATGGATTACATGTCTGCTCCCACTTAACCTTATTAACCTTATTATTTCCATTAACATGCTAGATGTCTCTACACATGCAACTTGTATTTAGATCTAAGTTGATCAGTCAAAGAAATAAATGTATTTTCATAAAAACATAAGGTTAAAGATGACACAAGAATAATCATTCATTCACATAAATACTTCATCCATTATATTAAATTTCACATAATCTCAACTACAAAGAGTTTAGCTCAGAGTGAGCATAGAAACAACAACAATAATAACAAGTAAAGTAGTGATACCCATTACAATGCAATAGATACTCCTACAGACACTGTCGTGCCTCTCGTTATCACCGGTCGCCTTCTGCAGCAGAATAGCTCTTCAAACGGCGCAGCTACTCTTCTTCTTCTCAAATCTATTCTCTAAGTTTCAAGCATGCATTTTTAGGTTTAGGGTTGTGTATTTATAGGACAATCCTTCTTGGATCGGGTGCAACCTTAATTGTGACTAGAAAGCCCAAGGAATAAAGGATATTCCATTTGCAAGGACCACTTAATCATAGTACAATCATTGTGATGCTGACAGCTGGCAAGCCAGCCATTTCAACCTTATCCTCCAAAGATGCCTTCCACTATGTTCTAGCACGTTCCCAAGTTTTGTCTTCTAGCAATGCTTGACTTGTGTTGACTTGTACGGAACATGATGTCTTGATAGTCATTATCAGTAGATGCCTTTGATGACGATCCAGAACCAAATAACATGCCTTGACATAAATTTCCTCTAAACTAACTCTTTTTCATCCAGATTACATAATTATTCCTAATACATAATTCTAGACTCGAAAGTAAATAAAACTAATGAAATTGGATTAAAACGTGGTTTGATCACCATATTGGCAAGAAATAATTCATGAATAAAGGCCTAAATAACACACAAATAGTGAGTCATCAGTAGCCTTGTAGTCTAACATATTGCATTTAGGACAAAAATATATGTCATCGTTCGAAATAACTTTTTTATTACACTGACAAGCAGTGTACTACCAATTATCTGTATCAGTGATGCATTCGATTGTTCACAACACAACAAAAGATGATTCCTGCATTAAATCAAGTAAAAAATTGTTGTTTACATGAAATAAAAATAAAAAATGATTCATATAGGGCATAATTTGGAACATGTCACAAATATATTAATAAAATAATATAACAAATAACATATAAATTAACCACTTTCAATTTTTTGAACCGATCAATTGTTATCTTAGGTTTGACATTGAGAAAGTCATCTTCATCACTCACTCTATTAGGGTCTTGGAGCAAGCAAACTTGAGGAGAAGTATTGTTTTTTTTTAGCATCCTATTATTTAAATTCAAATTCACAATTAAGAAAGTAATAATACATGTAAGTTACTCATGTAATATTGAAAGTCAATAAATAATTGGATGCATAGTCGTACCCATCCTTTAGATCATTCGCGCATATAAAATCAAGATTAAACAACAACTTAGTCGATAATAATGAAATTTGACCGTTGCAGATCCTACAAAAAATACATAGTCAGAAACATTTATCTACACATATATTTTAAAACAATTCTGTTAAGATTCTTTTTATAGTAACATAATACCTTGTCATATCTTGATTTTAGCCATTAACACAACGACTAATGTATTTTATGTCTTGCCAGCCGCAACAAAGACAGTCAGTTCGTCCACATATTGACCAAAAAGTGTAACCTTGAATTTGAATCTGTTTAAGTAATAAATATGATTAATTTATTTGTAAGTCTTATAATATTATTGTATAGATTATAATATGTGAAATTGCATGATGTACTAACCCATCATAATCCAACTGAATTGCAATCATTTTAGTTTTCAAACCATTTCGGTCATACTCTTTTTCAAAATCCAGTTAACATTCTCATAACATCTATAAAATATATATATTTTATTTTATTAATATAACATGATGACAATGTTTAAATATAAATATAAAATTATACATAAAATATATAAATTTCTTACCATAAAGATAATCGGTATCGTAATCAGGAGCAAACATTGGAAGAGGACTTTCAATCTTATAAATATTAGAAGAAACTTTTTTTGAATCATAAATTTTAACCTTTGTGTGGAACTGAAAGTTAAGTTTATATTCATGCCTAGTAGTCTTATATGAACCACCGTTATCAGCTACTCCAAAATTAGTTATTGAGTAGACATTACCTTCTACAAGTTCTTTTTCAAACTTATAAATTAAAGTGCGACACACTGTGCCATGAAACTTGTTTCCCTGTTCAATACAATAATGTTTTTTAACATAATACATGATAAAAACAATAATATTAGTGATTATAAGAATAAAATTATATATTGTCAACATAAATAATAATGTAAATTTGACTTATAACCATTCTTACCTTTGAATCCATCAAAATCATGTCTAATGAAAATGTTTGGTTGTTGCGAGCCAAATCTCGAACAAACCACAACCGAATTACACGAACAACAACATTCAAACTCTCACTCTTTGCATTGATTTCAAATATTTGATTGATTTTGGGAGCCATTTAGTATTGACTTAAAGCAAATGAGAAACACAAAAATGAAAAAGACAAAAAATAGTTGGATATGAAATGAAATTGTGAATTTTATGTGGAAATCTACAATTTTGTTTTGGTCAGGTAGTCTAGTGTCTAGAAGTTCACCCTTAAAGGTGAATAAGTGGGCATACCGGGTTCGAACCCCGGTGCCTGCACTTCCGTGCAATATGTCCAACCAATTGAGCTAAGCTCACACTACAAGAAAAACAGCTTTTAGCGTCGGATCAAACCGACGCTAAACAGCCAAAAACTGATGCTCAAAGTTAACTTGTAGCGTCGGCTTGGAACCATCCGACTCTATATTAGAGTCGGTCTAGCCGAGTCAATGTCCGACTCTATGTGTCATCCGACGCTACGTCTATTATATCAGAAAAGTCAACAAAATCTTATTGCCTCGGTTAGGCCGACTCTAGAGTCAACTTTTAAAAGTAAATAAAATACTGTAGCATCTGCTAGGCCGACGCTAAAAAGCAATATTATTTTATAAATTGTACCTGCTATGCTTGTTTGCACCTAATACTACAAAACAAAAATAACACCAAATCTAGCACACAAAAAATCCATAATACATAAAAAATAATAAACATGTTCACAACAATAAAGTAACTTGTAGTATCAATTAGTCTAAAAACCACATAGAATAGAGTGACAAGATTGAACATTAACCAAATCATTTGTACTTTTATGTGTTAATTTTTATAAACACTTTTTTTTTGGACGTAATAAACACATTTAAATTGAGTCACTATGAAACTATAAATTAGTCTAAAACTACAATAATATTGAACACTGACTTAATCATTTTCCACTTGTGTTTAACACATCAAATAAACACATAAACTAATATTAGGCATGCACATATGTTATACCAAAATTCAGAGCTACATTATAGTTCATTCTTCCATCAAACAAAAATGTAAATGCAATGAAAGAATTGTCAAAGATTAGACCATTTCATCTACTCCAAATCATAAATGTGTTTAAAAGAGAAGAGAGAATACCTCGTTAAGAATCAGAACACTAGAAAACCAATTAACTTCAGCCTTCTCTTTGTGAAACCAATTAAGTTCAGCCCTCCCTTTCTGAAACCTGAACATGCGGAGTGCTATAAAAACAACAAGCTATGCATAACTATAATAGAAAATTAATCATAAATATTCATATTAAGTATAAAAGTTAGCTTAGTTATATATGGTCTCAACTCTATATCAATTACTAATAACTAATACATACTACTCGCATATTTTGAACAGATGAGAAGTGCTAGTGCATTGGACACAATGATGAGTAACAAAAGTGATTACTCACAGTGCTTCTTCTTCGTTCAGGAGCAACAGCTAGTCAAAAACAAACACAATGATGAGTAACAATGCAAATTGATGAAAATAAAGTACAAAGAAATATTTCCTTACACTTTTACATGCAGTAGGACACCATAATTAGTCAAGAAAACATCATACTCTACCAACAAATCATGATTAGTGGTATTGACCCCACCATAATGAACAAATATCGATATGTTGCCTAGTTTTGAATGTGTTTTAAGTTTATCATAAAGATTTTAAATACTTGTAAATTATCTTTGACATATAAAATATTAATTGAGATATATAGTAGAACAACCATGCTTTTCTAAATAAGTTAATTCGACAGCAATCTCACCTTTCACTGATCCAATAACGCCACCGAACAAACCTTCAGAGTGCCACCATATACAATATATGATGGGTTAACATTCCTCAACCAAACTCATTCCGCCTCATGCCAATTTTGTTGGTTGTGGAAAGCTTGAATTTGGTAAGTCATTAGGCTACACATACATCAGAGTCTTTGGTGCTTCATTTTCCTAAAGATACAAAAGACATAAAAGGTTGGTCATACAAAAGGGAAGTTGAAGACAAATACTTGAAATTGAAATTGGGACACGGTTCAACACTTCACACGAAATAAGTCACCCATCCGAAAAAGAAGAAAGTATTTAAAATTAAAGGAAAACAAAAAACTAAGCTAAAGAAACAAAACTCATACATTAGAGATCGAAACAACAACTAATACATGTTAATTAGAAAGAAAAAACTTCCAACTCTCATCACAAGGTCAACTAAATCAATAAATATATGATATGATTGAGACTCAATCGGCCAAAACATACTTGCTCCAACTTCACTCAACATTGAAATTTGAATTTTAAATCACTGAACTTCGCTCTGCTAATACCACTCATAAACTAAAAAGGATCGTTCAAAAACATTACTTTATTGCGTGTCATTGTGTGTGCATACACTAAATGTATACAAGTTAAACAACTACTAATATTAAAGCTTACTTTGATGCCAAATAAACCTTTAAATTGCAGCTCCAGCCATGAATCCCATACAATGGTAATATGTCATAGGAAAACAATAATGAAACCAAGCCTGCAAAGTGAAAATGAACATGATATTGTGATATTTTTAAAGAATCTCAATGTATTATTCAACAAACCTAAGTTTTATTTTTATATTCAGCAAACACATTATTTAAAAGTGCTCAACTTATGCATAAGATATACATAAAGAGCAAAGGAAACTACACACCAGCCAAGCAAGTAATACAACAGCAAAAGAGCTGAACAAAGACAACAAAAATTAAACTGAAAAGGACTCCCAAGCTGATAAAAAACATAAACAATATGTGATGAAGAACTTCACTTTAAAAGGTGAGTATCATTCCAAAGAGGCCATGATCATTGTAACATAAAAAATTTAGGTAGAGATTGATTCATTCATCCTATGAGACGGTACAATCAGAACAACAATGGACAATGTAACAAACAATTAAGTCATAATACAACTGTGAGCCATCTTATGCTCAACTTCTAAGCAAGTGAAATGTATATAAATATGACCAACATAAAAACTTTGAATTATAAAAGAAAATAAACTTCTAACAAATTTACACTAACCTTTGCAGCACCGGATGCATCGTTGACTGCCTCTCTAACAACCCCCACTCTGTCAAGGTGTTCTGACATTGTGCAAGAGCCTATAACATCACCATCTAGGATGAGTATATAATCGGAAAAATAAAAGTTTAAGGTAGGAAAGAAGTATAGAGAGAATGCTTTTCTCTTAGCTCAAGGAGAAAGAAAAGAAAGTATACCAGTTTCTTAATGCATTTGAAACATAAATTTAGTCAAGTTGCATCAAATTGCACACTACACACAGATTTAAATGTCAATATGCGAGAAACATAAACACAATAAAGCATTGTTTCAAATTTAAAGGCCTAAAAGTAGAATCCATTGCAATAGCATGGTGAAAGTTACACACATTAAGAACAAAGCAAAGAGCAAGGCATCAACCTTGAAAGATATAAAAAACAACTACAGAAAATTCATATCATTGGACACTTCACTACTACACCAATAGCTGAAAAATGACCCTGATACCCAACTTTAAAGGCCAAACAGATGCAGCAAAGGACTTCAATTTCTAATATGCAAACAACTCAATACAAGCTATTATTTTCAAAGCTTACATGAATTATGAGGGGAATTAACAAACATTGTAATACTTGTTAATTTATGATTTTCTTTATATGAATGTCAACAAAAGAACTCACGTTAACTAATTTACTAGTTAATTTATGACTTTGAGCTTCAAAAACTATGATAAAAAGATAGCATCAAAATTGGCTACAAAATTTATTCCTTGAGAGATATTATTATTTCAAAGAAAATGAACAATGGAAAACACATTGTACAAAGCATTTCAAAGAAGTTGGCAAACAAAGTTAATAACCAACCAAAAAAAGAAAACAAAAATAACTTTGTGAATAAACAAATGCCCCAACATGACTCTCAAATATCACAATATACTTTATTATTCTCGGCTAATTCTTTAACTTTAAGAGATAGAAATCATTTGGTTAGTTTGGTTATTGTTAAGAGTAGAATGGTAATGAGAATATGCCATGATTAAGCTTTGAGTTGCAGTAGAAGACATGAAAAAACAATGAAGCTAAAGAGAGAAAAAGCTTCAAGGAAGAAGAAAGTGAAAAAGTTTTATTCATGCAACCCAACTATTACAACACTGTGAGGTTCACTTATATACATCATAGATGAGTGTAACTAACTCACTAACTATAGTACTAACCAACTACAACTGACTCTAACTAACTAACTAACAAAGTAACTCTTTGAGTAAGTTTACCTTGTGTTACAAATAAGAGTGAAAATAGTTTTAATCTAAGTACTATCAACAGCCCCCCTCAAGTTGGAATACATGTCAATGGTTCCAAGCTTGGATTGAAGAGTGTGAAATGGACCTGGATGCAAGGACTTTGTGAAAATGTCTGCAATCTGCTCTTTGGATGAAACTGGCAGTAAATGAACAATATCAGCTTGAACTTTGTCACGAACGACATGGCAATCGATCTCAATATGTTTTGTTCTCTCATGAAAAACCGGATTAGCAGCAATATGCATGGCTGACTTGTTGTCACAATATAGAATGACTGGTGAATCATGAGGAATGCAAAAATCTTGTAATAAGTAAAGAAGCCATTGCCCTTCACAAGTAGCTTGAGCCAAAGCACGATATTCTGCCTCAGAAGATGATCTAGAGATAACAGATTGTTTCTTACTTTTCCAACTGATTAAGGATGTGCCAAGGAAGAAACAAAAACCAGTGGTCGACCTTCTAGTATCGGGACATGCTCCCCAATCAGAATCAGAGAATCCTTTCAAGGTAAGTGGTGATGATGAACTAAAAAATAGACCTTGACCTGGATGATTCTTAAGAAACTTCAACACATGAAGCCCAGCAAGCATGTGAGCATCAGTTGGAGCATCTAAAAACTGACTGAGTTTGCTTACAGCGTACGAAATCTCTGGTCTAGAATTAGTCAGATATAATAGTCGACCAATAAGTCTTCTATATGATGTAGGATCAGTGAGAGGAAGGCCAGATGTCTTGTGAAGCTGTAATAAAGGTTGCATAGGAGTAGGACAAGGCTTAGTAGCAAGCAATCCAATGTCGTGAAGCAAATCTAATGTGTATTTTCTTTGACATAGTGAGATGCCAGAAGCAGATCTAGAAACCTCAAATCCAAGAAAGTATTTGAGAGAGCCTAAATCCTTAATGCTGAATTTGTTGTCAAGAAGAGTTTTAAGCTGATTGATCTCATTCAAGTCAGTGCCTCCAATAACTAAGTCATCAACATATACGAGGATAATAGTGAAACCAGTTGTTGATTTCTTAGTAAACAAGGAATAATCAGCTTTGGATTGAGTATATCCTGAATCAAGCAAAGTTTCAGTCAATTTAGCATTCCATTGCCTGCTTGCTTGTTTCAGTCCATACAAGGATCGTTGTAATTTGCAGACCAAGTCAGGTTGAGTAATACTAAGACCAGGTGGAGGTTTCATATAAACTTCTTCATTAAGGTCTCCATGAAGGAAAGCTGTATTAACATCTAGTTGAAACAATGGCCATTGTTGAGAAGCAGCAATTGCCATGAATGTTCTAACCGTGGTCATTTTTACTACAGGACTGAATGTGTCAAGATAATCTATCCCTTCAGTTTGAGTGAAACCCTTAGCTACTAACCTTGCTTTATACCTTTCAATGGACCCATCAGCATGTAATTTCAATTTGAAAACCCATTTGCAACCTATGGCCTTCTTATGAACAGGTAACTTTGTCATAGTCCAAGTATTGTTCTTTATCAGTGCAGACAATTCAGTATTAATAGCATTCTTCCATTGTTCATCATGCATTGCATCCTCATAGCATGATGGTTCAGTAAGGGTGGATAAATTTAAAACAAAGTGTTTGTGTGCAGCAGGAACATCTTTATATGAAATAAAAGATGATAAAGGATACTTACAAGTGGAAGTTGATTGAGATGTAGTAAGAGAAGAATCATGATCAGTGGTAGTGAGAAGATTGCAGTGGAAGCCTTCTAAGTAAGGAGGTGGGTTAGAAGGTCTAGTAGATTTTCTAACAGGTGGTATTGGTGGAGAGTGGTGAGAATCAGAATTACCATTTGGTATGTCATGTGTGTGAGATGGTGAAGAATTGTGAGAAGGTGAATTAGGTGACTGTATAGGTTGTGTTGAATTAGTATTGTCAACATTTGGATTATTAGAGTGATGATGTTTGGGAATGGATGAGGAGTGGTAAGCTAGATCAGTATAATCATTATAGGTGTTAAGTGAACTAGTAGCACAATGAGGTGTTGAGATAGTTTGATTTGAAGTTTTTGGAGAATAAGGGAAAACATTTTCAAAGAAGACAACATCTCTTGAGACAAATATTTCTTTGTTTTGAATATCAAATAAGATGTGTCCCTTGACACCTGATTTAAAACCAAGAGAAATGCATTTTCTGGACCTACTGTCAAGTTTTTGTCTATGTGATTGAAGTGTGGAAGCAAAAACTAAGGAACCAAAGACTTTGAGATTATTAATATCAGGCAAGTCATTATAAAGCATTTGATAAGGAGATTTTTGATTCAAAAAAGGAGAAGGTAATCTATTAATGATATGAACAGCATGTCCTACAGCATAGGACCAAAAAATTTTGGGCAAACTAGCTTGAAACAAGAGAGCACGAGCTATGCCTAAGATATGCTGATGTTTTCTTTCCACTATGCCATTTTGCTGTGGAGTAGCTACACATGAGCATTGATGCACAATGCCATGTTCAGAGTAAAAATCATTTAGTAAAAACTCAGGTCCATTATCGGATCTAATACATTTGATATTACCATTGAACTGTGTTTTAACTAAAGCATGAAAAGATTTAATGTGTTTGGAAGCTTCAGATTTAAGTTTCATGAAATATAACCAAGTAAATCGGGACCTGTCATCTACTATGGTTAAAAAATATTTAAAACCCATCATGGATGGAGTGGATAAAGGTCCCCAAATGTCTATGTGAATCATATCAAAATTGTTTGTGGATGTGTGTGAGCTGAGGTTAAAAGATAATCTTTTCTGTTTAGCAAAAAAGCAAACATCACAAGGAGAATTAGATTTAACAAATTTCATAAAGGGAAACACTTTATTGATTTCAATGAGTTTCATATCAGATGGATGGCCAAATCTCTTGTGCCACAAGTTACAATTATTTGTCCTATGTGAATTTGTATGGTTAATAGAGGTAGGACTGATAGAATTGATACAATGACTAATAGGTATGCTCCCTAAGCTAATGGTAGGAGATTTGAGGATGTAAAGACCATGATTCACCTCAGCTACACCAATCATCTTCTGATTGTAAAGATCCTGTATCAAACATTTATTTTCATCAAAGATTAATTTGCAGTGCATATGAGAGGTTAGTTTTGGCACAGAAATCAAATTGAAAGAGAGATTAGGAAAATACAATGCATCATTTAAGTATAGATGTTTGTCAAAAATAATTGTGCCAGAAAAGCAAGTGGTTATTATGGAACCATTTGGTAATTTGAGATTAATTGGTGGAATCTTTCTGATGCATTGAAAAAATTTCAAAGAGAAACAAACATGATCAGTAGCCCCTGTGTCTAAAATGAAATCATTGGAGTTACTGATTAAAGGAGTGGTACATATTATACCTGAATTTGTGGTCAAATGGTTAATGTTATGAGAAGATGATGCCTGAGAGCCTTGAAGGAGTGCTAATAATGCCTTATGCTGAGCTGGTGTAAAGAACAATTTCCCAGCTTTTGAATCAGAGTTATCCTCTTCATGAGAACCATGATGGATCTCATCTTCATCATCATTTGTATTGGCACAATGGTTAACTACTCCATTGTTTTGTAGATGTTGTAAGTGTGGTGGATAGCCATATTTCTTCCAGCAATTATCAACTATATGGTTTGTTTGTCCACAATGTGTACATACTTTGTTACCTCTACCACCATTACCTCGACCATTAGAGAATCTGCCACCTCTAGAGGAACCTCTACCTCTGGTGGATTGGCCTCTTCCTGCATATGAATTACCACTAGTAGCTCCAGTGGACTTAGAATAATCGAAATTGTTTCCAAACATTGCTAATAGTTTGGATTCATCAATAGGAACCAGATGTTGTCTTTCTTGTTGCACAAGCAATGAGTAAACTCTGTTAATATTGGGAAGGGGATCCATTAACATAATCTGTGACCTAACTGCAGAATATTGTTCATTAAGGCCTTTCAAAAAACGAATCACTTGATCACTATCTTTGTATTCTTTCATCTTAGCAGTAGCAATACAGTTATGAACACAATTTGAGATAGGGATAGGCCTAAAATTGTCAAGTTCTTGCCAAAGTTTTTTTATCTTTGTATAGTAGGTAGAAATGGAGTTGTCACCTTGTTTGAGAGTATAAATTTCTTCTTGAATGTCTGAGATATGAAAAATATCTCCTTGATAGAATCTTTCCTTCAGATCTTGCCAAATCTGACGCAGTATTCATCCATAGCACACTTTGTGAAATTTCTGACTCAACAGCATTCCCAATCCATGACATAATCATTGTGTTGCAGCGATCCCAAGCAAGAGAATCATGATCTTCATCAAATGGCCTTGGTAAAGATCCATTGATGAATTGTAGCTTATTCTTCGATTTAAGAGCCATGGTCATGGCGCGAGACCAAGAATGGTAATTTGGACCCGAAAGAAGAGGAGTAACTAGAATAAGGCCAGGATTTTCATTAGGATGCATGAAATATGGATTAAGGATATCGTTTTGGTAACCCTTATTGTGATTTGGGACTTGATTCTGAGAGCTAAAATGTCCCCCACCATGAACACTAGCAGAGCTTTCAGCAGCCATAATGAGAAAAGAAGGAGTGGGGAAGAAGAAGAATCAAGAAAAAGGAATTCTTGGATGCAAGAACAGAGAAACAAGATCAGAGAAAGAAGAAAGAAAGAAATAGAATGCGATGAATTAAAGAGAAGAAGAAAATCATCTGAAACAATGGCATACCTCCATTAGAGGCCTGATACCATGTTAAGAGTAGAATGGTAATGAGAATATGCCATGATTAAGCTTTGAGTTGCAGTAGAAGACATGAAAAAACAATGAAGCTAAAGAGAGAAAAAGCTTCAAGGAAGAAGAAAGTGAAAAAGTTTTATTCATGCAACCCAACTATTACAACACTGTGAGGTTCACTTATATACATCATAGATGAGTGTAACTAACTCACTAACTATAGTACTAACCAACTACAACGTACTCTAACTAACTAACTAACAAAGTAACTCTTTGAGTAAGTTTACCTTGTGTTACAAATAAGAGTGAAAATAGTTTTAATCTAAGTACTATCAACAGTTATAATTAGAATAAACAATTTAGAAGTTTCTTTCCACTGATGCCAAAGATTTTGCTTCTCTTCATACAAAGCTAATGATGACAATGATGCAGCTTATAATTTAATAGTGAAATGAAGTAAACCAATGAAATTAACAACATGAAAACAAAGCAATAGCACAAAGCATGAGACAACCATTCTATATAAACTAATTCAATCTCATAAAGGGTTCATGAGACAAAGGCCTCATCGGAAACCAGGAAGCAGTATAAAGAGGCTTTGCAAATTTATCAGATTTCATATAATCCCTCCATAAACAACATGTAAGAATTCCAATTGAACAGTATTTTTGTTCATTCCATATTGCGTTTGAGAACTAACAACTAACAATCACATTTGATAAGCATAATCTGGAAAACGAAAGGTAATTCACCAACACGTTTGAGAAATAGCTGGAGAACAAAATCGCAAAGATGACCAATACGGCAACACGTTTGACAAATGACTAATACGTTTGAATCGAATTTTCACGGCAACCCTTTCGACGATGACGAACGTTTTGACAGAATCGCGTTGCTGAGCGTTGAGTATTGAGATGGTGTTTGAACTTTGAAGTTTGAGGGTTGAATGAATTTGGATGGGTTTTGAAGCTTTGAACCCTAAGTTTATGTTGATTTTGTTGTTCAATGATTTTTGAAGCTTTGAACCCTAGGTTAAATATTTTTTTTTTGTCACTAATGAAAAAAAATCAGAAGTTTTTTGTGACTGATTAAAAAAAAAAGGGAAATTCAAAGAAAATTTTATTTATTTTTCGTTTTTATTTTTTTTTTTTAAACTTGCAAAAATTTTAGAGTCGGACCGGCCGAGGTAAATAGATTAGAAACTGGTAGCGTTGGCCCTAATTACAATAGCTTCGGATGCACCCACGCTAATTTTTTGCATTAAAAAAGAGCAAAAAAGAAAGTGTGTTAGCGTCTGCTTAACCGACAATAATTCGACGCTAATAGTGTCGGTGTCGGTGGCCGACGCTAAATCAAGAAGCTAAAATGCTGTTTTCTTGTAGTGTCATGGGACACAAAATCTACAATTATTTATAGTGAGTTTTCGAAGCACAAAATTAAATTACATTTATTATAATTTTAATTTAATATTGAAATTTTTAATAAAATAATTATGATTTTTACGTAACGGGCAAATATTTTAATGACACATAATATTGATATCGCAACATTTATCTTATATGTCCGTTTTATTTATATAATTATGATTGTTTACGTAACTGAAAAATATGTTTATGAGACATAAAAGTAATACTGTAACGTTTATCTGATTTAATGTAATACTTTTGTAACTCACAGAATAATAATTTGTACTTAAATATAAAATCGAAACGTAATCTGCAAAGAATCGAAACGTATAAAATATTAATTTAAAAAACATAATGTTAAAATCATAATGTCTAATAATGAAAAATAGTACACTTATAAATCCCCGTGTTGCTCAAGACTTGGAGGTTTTGAGTGAGGTTGGCGTCATGGGGCATAGGGTGTATACTGATGAGGAAGAGAATGCGGCAGCTATTAATTATTTGAAGAACCGCCTTGCTGATGTGGAGGAGCCTTTTATTGAGGTAGTGTCTAAGAATAAGAAAAAGTTATCGAACTCGTAGAGGGTTCACATTCATAATACCAGGTTTAAGGAAAGGAATACGTTGTAGTCCGGATACCTCCTATGTTGTGTTTGATTTTCTTTTTCTTTGTTTTGTTTTGCTTTACTTTTGTTGCTCTCTTTGTTGGGAAGGTTTTGGTGCATGTCCCCCTTCTCTTTTTCTTTCTCCTTCTTTTTTATTAATCAACTTCTTTCTGTGCTAAAAAAAATAGTACCGTGTACTATTTTTCTTATGAGGAGGGTCACAAATATATATTATATAGATTTTACGACATTTGATTCTATATCAAGCGGTACATTAAAATCTCGTTAGTATACATATTTTTCAAACAAATAATCTTAGATTTCTTTTTGTATAAATCAAATGACAAATCGTTAAAACTCACACACTCAAAATAGACGAATTGGTGAACCAGAACTTCTAGATAATAACCATATATAATAGATATTCATCATTGTGACAAAACTAATATGTCATATAATAAATTTTGGTTTTGATGTTGTTTATTAAACTTGTACTTTGGTTCCCAATTAACATCAATGACATTGACACTAAAGCTATATATATTCTACATAAACCGACAACATAAGGATTCCAATTGACTACTACAAGATAAGGCTAAGATGTATAGCAAAATGTATAGATGAGATATTAACTCATTTCTAATTGACTACTACAAGATAAGGCTAAGAAACATAAAACAAATATGCTAATGACTTCAATGTTCCAAAGCTCCAATGAAATCACCACCATCAAAATGAAGAGAGACTTTTGTGATGTTGTCACTCGTCATCGTGCAGAATGAAGATACTAGGACTAGGATAAAGATGTTTCTAATTATAAAAGAAACATGCAAAAGAAAAGGGTTTTCATTTTTTTGTGTGGATTTTGGGCTTTTTTCAGATTTTTTTTTAAAAATAATCTAAAAACACAAAAGAATTATTTTTCTTTCCAAAAGCATATAGACTCGTAAACTCGTCATAGACTCACGAGTCTCTATGAGTTTATGCGAGTCTACTTGAGTCTGTCCGAGTCTATGAAAAATTGACTCTATGCATGAGTTTACTCATTTTGACATCCTAGACTCGTAAACTCATACGAATTTGTGAGTCTACTCGCGAGGTTGTTGACAACCATGTTTACCAAACAATATGTCAAATTTAAAGGAACCAATATGCCTATTTTGTATTAAAGTACTCTTACCTATGCCTTATTGTCTCTTCTTTAATATCTTTCGAAACTCACTACATTTTTCTGTTTGCAAGGGACAAGAGTTTGGAATTGTAGGTACTCTTTTGCCACAAAATTGTTAAAACTATATGAAGCAGATCAAGGAGGAAGAAGGGGTCCCCCCTCTCTCAATATCATTCATACATTACTTTCACATGAAAAGTTTGAGATAAATTTCAACAAAGAAAGTACACGAAAAGGACCTTGCATTTTTATTTTTATAAAAAATTTGAAAAGTTGATTTTTTGTGATAAAATGTAGCAAAAACGGGGTGTGGAAAAAGTCTGAAAATAATAATTATCATTTTGTGCAATCATGCATAATGTGTGCATAAAATTCATAAGACTTTTTAAGGAATATGTATCATTCCACTTTGCAGGAAGATAAAACCATATCACAAGGGCCTTGATGTCAGATTTTTTTTCACTAAGAAACAAAATAATCATTATGATAAATAATCTCTTAACTCTAGTCACATCACAAGCATGGTTGTCAAACTCATGAGTAGATTCGCAAATTCATACTAATTTATGAGTTTAGGATGCCAACATGAGTAAACTCGCGCATAGAGTCAATTTTTGATAGACTCAGGCAGACTCAAGAAGACTCGCATAAACTCGTGAGTCTATGACGAGTATACGAGCCTATATGTTTTTGGAAAGAAAAATAATTCTATATCTTTTTTGGAATATTTTTTGTAAAAAACCTGAATAAAAGGCCTAAAATCCAAAAAGAAAAATGAAAACCTTTTTCTTTTGCGTGTTTCTTTTAGAATTAGAAACGTCAATATCCTAGTCCTAGTATCTTCATTCTACACGATGACGAGTGACTACATCGCAAAAATCTCTCCTCCTTTTAATTTGATGGTGGTGATTTTATTGGAGCTTAGAAACATTGAAGTCATTAGCATATATAATATCTCTCGTAGTAGTCAATTATAAATGAGTTAATACCTTATCTATACACTTTGCTATTTTATTTGTTTTATTATGGATTTTTTTTTGTTAACAAGTTTGTTATGGAGTTTGAACTTTAAATTTCTATATTAATTGGTGTCCTATTTTATACGTGTATGTGTGTGCGCGTGCGTGCATGTCATTTTTGAGTAATTGATATTTTCATATATATATGTAATGTTTATTATATATGTCACTTTTTGGTATTTCATAGTCATTTTCAATTTTCTATAGACTCGTATGAGTCTACGAGTCGAATTTGATGACTCTTTTTGAGTTTGAATAGCCTCGCGAGTCTGATAACCTTGATCACATAGCCTGAAGGAAAAATATAGGAAGGAAAAAGAAAAAAGCTCACATCTGATCTACATATGATGGTTTGTTCACATAGAAGTAAAATGATTATTAATTAATATGCAGTTGATTCTCTGACACTAACCACACACAACACCAACAAACAAATGTCAAATCAAATAACCAAACGTTAGTTAATTCTGTGGTAAATTTGGTAGGAAGGACTCCGGTTCGATTGATCTCCCTACAACTACCAAAACTCGCCTTGTACTAGATTAAACATGTGGTGAAAAAGAAAAAAAAAATCAAATCAAATTAATAACATTAATAAACTGAAAATGTTTACGTTGATGATTCAGATATTTTTAGTTTTTTTTAAGAAGATAAATTAACCACTTAAATTGATATTTACATGTGACAATGTTTACTAGAGAGAATTAAACCTAAGATTTCGAGAAAGAGCATACTCTCAAGTACAAGTCAATTTCACCAAACCAACCCGAATCACCAAGTGGGTTCAGATATTTTTCAGTTATGTGTGGCTAGTCTTAAATTCAAGTAGAGTCTTATGAACACAATACATAATGTAAGACCCTAAATTCTATATTAAGAAAATAAATTCTAAAATTGAATTGGTAGTTAAAAGTTCTAGTTGTGTTACTAGTCTTTATCATATATCATCTATAAATAAATTATTGAGATCATGATTATTTCCTTAAAGCCTGTTAGAGCCTAGACTTAACCCAGGTTCTTTAAACAATAGTTTTAAAAATGTTCTAATATAGTTAAAATTCAAAAATCTATACTAGTTTAATTGACGGACTAGATATATTCGCTAGTTAAAATTTTACAAATTTCCGATTACCTTAAAAATTTAAAGGGAGACTTTATATATCGACTATAATGAGAATTTGAGCTCGTTATATTTTTCTGAGCTATGAAACAAAAATTTAGTCGGAATAAAATTTATTCAAAAATTCATGAATGGTTTTAAATAAAAGGTTTACGTTAAGATTTTTCAGATTCCAAAAACTATAACTGTGAGTGATTTAGGACTCGTCTGCGAGCAAAATACATCGAAAAATGCCAAGTCTTGGAGTCCAAGATTACTTGGACAAGGGGGCTGATTGGACATGTAAATGGTATTAACAAGTCTCATGATAAATGATAACTAAACCTTAACAATGTAACTAGAACTTAATAACCAGGTGACATGGCTTGGTTACGAGATATTTTCACTTCACAAAAATTCATTAGCCCATCTCTCCTATAAAAAGACCAAGGGGACTTTAACTTTCTTACAATACTGATCAAAAAGAATACATAGAACAATTCTGGTAGAAAAAGAAAACGCAAGAGTAAAATCCACTATTTCAAGAAGAACATCTTTAAGGTGAGGGATTTCTTAAAGGTCGTAGCTGTACCAGTGTAGCAAGTCGAGGTAAGGGCACTCTCTAACTATCAAATATAATGTTAAAAAGAATGCCGTTGTTTTCCATATGTGCTTAAGTTATTGTTGTGAAATATTTGAATATATTTTGGTATATATGTTTGTTATGCGATGTATTCTCGTGACGAGTATTTGTTATAAAATACATGTTTATATCGTGCATATGACTTGATTAAATATATGTAGTGACATGTTTGGAAATTTCATGTACTGGTATGATATGTGAATTGTTGCATGAGCATGTATGAATGTGTATGTCAGATGGGACTACACGGGGTCTGTCAGATGGAGACTACCCTATATATGTGAAATAGATGGTATTATTCTCATGCATTTCATAGTTGTGTATGTCAGATGGAGACCACCTAATCCTATGGGATTTTATTGAGTTGGTGTTTGTCAGATGGAGACTTCACCTGTCTTGCGAGGTTTAGTAGGAGATGAACCTACGACTCTCTGTGGAGAGGTTAAATTCCGGAATTCATGCATATGACGACCAATAGGAGATGGACCTATTGGCGTCACATTTCATATAGAGTCTGCATTAGGCTATTTGTGCAATTTATTTTATATTTATGTTAATATGAAACTGACATGAAAATAATAAAAAGAGCAACTAAAATCAATATGTATTTTGGCATTTTTGGTTTATATTTCATATTTAGATTGTGACCCTCCTATCACTTATATGTCGAGGCTAACGCCCACCCTCAGAGGATGGGAGATCACATGATACCGTCATACAGTTTGCTGACGCAGACGACTTGGGACTTTGTTGATCGCGGTAGGGCGGATGCTTGGAGTTATGACCCCGCTCTTAGCACAACCTATTATGAGGGGAGAACGGTTATATCTACGCATCGTGGGGAGGTACTAGTTACATAGTGCACATTCTATGATAGGATCTCATATCCCGTACCATGTCCTCAGGTATGGGCGGATGTGTTAGGGATGCCACCGATGCCTCCGACTGGAGCATCTTATGGAGTTGGTGGAGGAGTGGCTGCAGTAGTGGATATACCGACTAGAGGGGTAGCTGCCCCTCCGGTAGTTACTTCTAGGCGTCGTCGTACCTTTGGGACGACATCGGCACCTGCGGCAGTTGACCCAGGAGATGGATTCATTGAGTTATTGGACCTTTCTTCAGATGTAGAGTCTGGCACATACTTGGGAGAGACGAGATCCAGACTTTTGGCACCTTTGGGGGATTCTTGTCGTACTTGTGGTGGACTCCCTTGTCATTGCTCTTATTAGGATGTGTTATCAGTGACTGCTGACCTTTTGATGTGCTCCCATATGACCTAGATATGACCTGACTTAGTATTTTATATTTTATCTTTGGATGACTGTACTATATTGACACACTTACTATTTGGGAGACTAGTTTTATTATATTCAGTTGTTTTATATCCTAAGTTCGTGATGTCGATATATGAGACGTCATGAACTAGGTATTTTGCTTTATCGTTGGGTTGTACTATATTCAGGTACTGATATTGTGCTCCCTTGAGAGTACCTATGATGCATATTTATATTCAGTTTAAAAGGTCTTCTCTCTCTTTATTTTAAATTTCAATTACATTTTAAAATGAATATCAATCATCGGGCTTTGGCATGATTTAACGCACTCTGTTAAGAAAAAAAAAAAAAAAAGAGAGACCCACTTTTTGTACCTGAAAAAAAACAGGGTGTTACACATAAAAACTCTATCCGTCTCAAGAGTTGAATCATCTTGTGGAGGATACATTACATAGTTTTCCCTCAAATAAATCTTTGGTCTAATTATTTTTTGTTTGGTACCTAGTTGATTGGTCTAATTTTTATTTTTGTCCCAAAGCTACATTTATGAAACAAAAATTCAAAGTAATGATAGTTTACTATTAGCACCCTTACAAAAAATAACTGTGCATTAATTGAATTTGGCTAGTAGTAGTTCCTTGATGAATTGGGAAATGGATTTCCTTCCCGCTATAACTGCATTACAACTGTAGACCGTTTGATTTAAATTAACGGACAAATTTATTTATAAATGTGTTTAATTTAGACCGTTCGATTTTAAATCAATAGTTGAGATAAAAAATTGTGGGAAATTATAACAAACTGCAAATGCAGTTAATCATGGTTTGAGGAATTGGGAGTAATTTACACAACCAATAAGAATTAGTTACATAAGTAAATTTGGAATTCCAAAAAAATAGTTTTTTTGGTACTACTTCGAAGTAGTACCCAAAAAACTATATTTGCAAATAGTATATAATAAAATTTAAATCATATACATCAATTTTTATTGACTTCTTTTTATTTGAATTTTAAAACGGAGGAATTAGATAGGCCTATATATAGTTATCTATATAATAATATATCACCAAAACCCACTAAAAAAATTGCTACTATATGATTAAGAATTATGAAATTAATATTTCCAGAAACCCACTAAGAACAAATATTGTGAACAAATTTAAAAGCAAATGTCACATTCCCTTGTATATAATCCATCAAATGGCCACATATATACAGTACTGTATTGTGTATATTCATTCACATCAATGATTAGGTTTTGAAATAAGTGTTGAAGACAAAACCATTGCAGAAGCATGTTTATATTGTTAGATAATGTGTTATTGGGTCTAAGCTATTTAGTCCATTAGGTTTAGAGTCTATTAGGTTTTACTATATAATGTCTTGTAACTATTTGATATGTAAGCTATTGGTATTCTATTAAAACCCTAGCACGTCTTTCTGTGTTGTGTTATTCTCTCTCTGTTTTGCATCAGTATTCTTAACATGGTATCGAGAGCATGGTTTGATCCACCTTGAATCATTTGTTATCTTCTGGTTGTTGAGTTCCCAAGAATTTGGGAATGTGTTGCTTTGGTTTTCTTATGATCGGTTATGTTGGTGTCCTTCAGGCTTCCGTCGTACACATTAAGATTGGTAATCTCGGTTTGTTTCTCTTTCTCATGTATTTAGTTAATTGCATGAATTGAAATAATTGTTTGCAGTTTGTATGGAATTGAAAAATCATCTTTGTTATTGTTGGTGTTTGTGGGTCACATATATACCATAGCATTTGCATATGTCCGCTGATGCAAATATGATTTTAGTAGATTGTTGGTCAATAATTGAGTTCATATCTTGAGAAGTTGCTTCTTGATAAATCGTAAATCAACAATTGCCTGGTCTTTGTTTGTCGGTCTTGGTAAATCCATCAATGATACGTGATTGATAAAGTTTTGATTTGATTAGTTTGAATTGGATTTGGAAGAAGAATCGGTTCTTTTTGTTGGTTTGATCTGATTTATTTGGTTTGAATTGGTTTTGTTTGGCGAGTCAAGATAGTACTCGCGATCTGAATTTGAATCTGAACTAATGTGATGAGCGCCGCAATATGAATCTGTCTGGATATTTGAAACTTGAATTTCTGAATCCGGTGAGGGATGACTCACAATTTGAAAATCTGAATTCGGTGAGAGAATACTCACAATCTGAATATCTGAATCCGGTGAGGGAATACTCACAATCTGAAAATCTGAATCCGGTGAGTGGTTACTCACAATATGAAAATCTGAATCTGGTGAGGGATTACTCACAATCTGAAAATCTGAATAGGAGTCTGAAGCTGGAATCTAAAGCTGAAGTCTGAATCTGAAGCTGAATTTGGAATCTGAAGCTGAAATCAGTTTGATGAGCGTATGCTCGCAATCTGAAGCTGAAATCTGAATCTGAAATCTGAAGTTGAAATATGAAAACCGGAATCCGGTGAGGGAATACTCACAGTGTGAAACTGAAGCTGAAGTCTAAAGTTGAATTTGCAATCTGAATTAGAATTTGTAACAAGCTCAAAGCTTAGTAAGCTTTAACTTGAGGAGTAGTATTAGAAATAAAGTATCTTGAGTCTATATTATTGAATATGATTTCTGTTTTGTTTTATTTGTCAAACTCTTGATGTTGACTGTTGTTGCATCATGAGTTTGAGAGGAAGTGTTAGATAATGTGTTATTGGGTCTAAGCTATTTAGCCCATTAGGTTTAGCGTCATTAAGTTTTCTATATATTGTCTTGTAATATTTTCTAATGTTCAAGCTATTGGTATTCTATGAAAACTCTAACCGTCTGATTTTCTATTTTGTATCAGATTGTATCAGTATTCTTAACATATAAGATTGGAGCAAAGCATGACGTACAAGTATGAACTATGAAGTACTACAAATCCATATAATTAATTTAAAGTTCAAAACATGCGTTTTTAAAATGATTATAGCACAATAGTAAATGATATTTTATGCCATAATTTTATCATGCATTGGACTATGTAAATTTGTTACTACTTAGTATGGGCAAGAAAAAGAAAAGGAGAGAGAAAGTAATAATCAAAATTAATTAAGGTTAAATAAAAAAAATGCAAATCTCTGCTTAAGAGATCTCAAATCCCCAACTCCTATCCCACGTTGATTTGGATGAGATTTGGTTGCTTGCTATTTAACTTTTTCAAAAGCAGAGCCATGCCAACCATGAACCAACTCTCACTAATTTATTAACGTAATATTATATTTCTAAGTGATTAACTTAATTATGTTTCATTGTAAAAAAAAAATTAATTAAGTTTCTATTTTTTATCAACCAAATAGTTTGACATGAGGATTAAATGAGTTGAAGGTTCCAAATTCAATACTAAACAGATAAAATTTATTAATCTAGCTAATAAACTAATTACTGACAATTAATATTAACAGTCCTCGTAAGTTAATTAATTCAGTTAATATGAACATTACATAAAATATATAAGAATCATAGTTTAAACTCTACTATGCCTATTTATACACCTTTCAAAAAGATAAAATTTTAACCACTGAAATATTTTAAAAAAATAAAATAAAAAAAACTAATTAGAAGGGGCATAGACATAAGGGCAAACAATCATATACATGTGGCTACCGTCAATTTGCATAGGTCTTGGCCTTTCTAAGGCTATGTGCAATGGATGGTTTTTTCCATGTTGAATCCCTGTAGCCTTCAGAAAAAAACAGGTTCAGAATAAAAAAAACCGGTTCAGAGTTGAGCAGAGTTAACATTTGTGAATCTGACCCATATGGACACGCGGCAGCATCTCATTCGTCCGCCCATGGCGCGTACAAGCCAATCGCGACAGGCGCGCGTGCGTGACAGAGGGACACGGAGAGAGAAGAAACGCGCGACACTTGGCAGCATATGATTGGCTGTCTATATTTTTATCTCATTTTATCTTTAAACTCAATTATTTCACTGCAAATTAATTTTTTATTTTTTCACCAAAATTCGTAAAAAAAAATTCTCTATAAATAGAGACTTGGTTCATTTCATTTGGACACAGAAAAAAATTTCAAATTTTTTACTCTCTTAATCATATTATTAGTGTTAATTTTGAAGTTTAAGTGTTCTTTTTTAGTAAAATGAATCCTAATAGTTATTTCTACACCCAAAAAAAATATTTAAATTTTTTTGTTAAGTGTTCGTTTATTTTAATTTAATGTTAATCGATATTGTAATTTTATTTAATCATAAAAATAAAATTTGAAATTTAAATAAGAATGTAAAATAAAAAGTGGTGGGATAAAGAAAGTGGTGGGGTAGAGAAAGTGGTGGGGTAGGATGTTGAATGAAAAAACTATTAGAGAGAGTAAAAATTGAATGTGTGTTGAATGATGATGTGAAATGTAAAAAGTGGAAAAGTAGGTGTTGAATGGTATTAACTATTGTACATGGTCTTAGTAAAATACAGTACTGCATACATCATAAGAAAATAAATTATAGTACTAATTAATGAGGAATAATATATTATAGTCTTGGTCTTTATTAATCTTTTCTCCCTTGGACTAGATCCCACTCAATGTTTGTCTATAGTTTCTCATACCATGTACTCATTTGAATGATACAAACAAGATTTTCAGAGTTTTATTAATTAAAGAAAGAAAAAAAAGGATTTCCACTAATCTGTACATTTTACAATTTTCAATTTGAATAGTAAGAAAAACAAATCCACCATGTTATGCTACTTACATATATACATATGTATGCATATGCTATCTATATACAGGGGCAGCCCTTAGAGGTGCAAGCCTAAAGAATTTATATAAGAATTTATATACATATGTATGCATATGCTATCTATGCTATGTAAATCTCTTAAAAATAGAGGAATTCAAAAAATAACAATAATAATTCCTAATTTATTTTTATTGGTCCAATTTAAATTTTAAAGTAATGTCTATGTTTCAAAAAATTAAACTAAATGAACAAAAGTATATATTTAATCTTGTCTCAAATGCAAACTAAATCTCAGTGTTACAGTGATACGTATCTTCTCCTTCCCCTTTATTCGATAGATTTAATAGAGGGCTCGTTTGTTTCAGCTTTAAAAAAAATAGATTTTTTTGTGTAAAAATATTTTACAAAGAAACTTTTCATAGAAGCTTCAAATGAAAATTTGGTTTGAATAATTATTCTTAAAATGTTATTTTAAATATTTCATCATTTTATCGATACATTTTTTGGATATCAAAATTTTAAAAATCATTTAATTTTGAAGCAATTTCAAATAAATTTTCATAAAAATCATTTTTGAAATACAACTTTTTGAAAAAATTGAGATTTTGACTATGTTTTGATCTTCAATAATGTGTGTTTATGTTATATGATGTCAAAATAAAAATGAATATAAAAAAACTTGTAATATTTTAGAAAAACAGTTCTATAAAATCTATTTTAAAAAATACAAAAAAAAATCTATTTTTTTTAAAATTCAAACAAACGCACCTAAAATTTCCTAAAAATCTATTTATAGAATAATACATGTCCTGATTCAAAGAAAAGAATAATACGTGTCCAAAAAAAAAATACACCTTCTATTTTAAAATATGCCGCACCCTCTTACTCAAAATCTAACATGAGTGTTCAATTGTTTGCTTGTATATACTACACTTCCTGATGAACTCAATCCCTAACCACCGCACTTCATCAACTACGACCAAGGCAAGGTCGACTCAACGATATATGAGGCCTAAAGCAAATTTTAAAGTGATATTTTTTTTTTTTTTTTGGTACAAAGTAATGTCTTTTTTCTAAAGTCTACCGTTTTTATTTAATATTTCTTTAGGAGTTACAAAATTGTTGTATCATTTTCATAACTTTTTTTCCTCTAAGAGGTTTTTATAGTTTTTTTGAAGGTCTTTCTCTAATGAACTTATACCTTATGAGGGGCCTTTTTTTCTTGATAATTTTTTCTATTTTTCGGGGGCCTACAACCCTTGTTTGAGTTGCCTTACCCTTGAGCCGTTACTGGACCAAAGATTAGTCCCTCAAGTCATTTTATTGATATAATTCTAAATACATTTCAAACTCAAAATTTTAGTTTTTGTGTGAAGGAATTTCTAAAATAAACAAATAAATGAAGAGGGTTCATTTTGGACATCCCAATCCCAAGCAATGTATATGAGATTCCACCTCTCTAAAATTTAGGTCTTTGCAAAAATGTAATTCCCAATGCTAACTAATAATAACACCAGAATAAAGAAAAATAAAAAGGGACAGTCAAAGTTTGTTAAAAAATAGACATGTTATTCTTTAAAAAGTGATGTGTTCATACTCTGCATTTCTGTTGTTAGACTCCTTTACTTTCTTCGCAGTTTAAAATATACGTTAGTTCCTAAAAGTTTTCCAAACTTCCAAAGCTAAGGTACAAATACAGTATTTGATTAGAACGCATAACATTCATGTTGTCAATTAAATTAATTTTGCTAATGTTAGTTGACCGGAGAAGGATGAATAGTTTTTAATTAATTAAAGTGATACCAATGCATATAATTATTTCTGTAAGTTTAATTTAGTTGATAGAGACATCACATTTAATATATATAAATTGAAATTCGAATCTCAAACACTCTATTTATTACATTTAAATTTGAGTGAATTTTTCACTACTACACTATATGACCAAAAAGAAAGTGATACATATTAAAATTTACAACTATATATCTAATGAAATTTGATTTTCTTAATGAGATTTTTACTAATTTGTGAGAACAATAGAATTATGGATTTGGTAATTTTAAGCTTTTGCAATTGATCAAGATCTTCATATTTTTGTAGCCAACTATTCTTTCTTTCTTGTGACTTTTCTTTGGTAGACTTTGGTACAATATTTTTAATTGGTTTGAAGTCAACATTGTTCATCCTGAATATGTGTCGGATCATCTTCAATTTAGATCTTTAGGCGGGTTTTCAAAAGGTATTAGTTCAACTTTGACTCTCATTTGACTATTTTATGTGTGGGTACGTAATATGAACCGAAAGAAATTATCGTGTTTTTTATCATAATTAAAGAGGCTCAGTTACATATATAACTTCTCGACAAAATGAAGCTTCAATCGTATTGATAGCTTGAAACATATCTCCTTATTTTGCTATTACTTATGTATTATTCATGCATGACGGCTTAATCATTTATCTTATAGTCTATTTTTTGTAATCGGGTGGCTCAGTCCCTTTTCAATTTAGCTTCTTGAAAAAAGAAAAAAAAATACAAATAGAATCATGCTCAAATAAGTGATGTTGAGAAATATAATAGCTTTTTATTTATTACATATAATGCTTGTTTCTTGATGATCACTAACCCAGGAATTTTCACATTGTTACTGAAGATATAATTAGCTTTGAAGTAATCTTTATTTCACTTTTCTCATTTTGTATATAGTTTTGTTCACGTATGTAAACACAAGTTAAATACAAGAAGGTGAGCTGCTCTATAGGGTGAGAGCACTCAGCAAAATGATCAATATCTTAAACTACCAAATACTGTTGAAAACCCTAGATCCCTTTTATCATGTTTTGAGTGCTCCTTTTATAGTCTCAACTTTCCTTGACCTAATGGGCCTTTCCTTGAAAGTCCGGCCCAATAAGCTGAGACTCCAAAATCCATCCGTAGCTCGTCTATGCTTGACACGTGGAGTTGGATCAGGCAAAGCTAACGTCACTTGTATGTGCAAGTCACGTGAAGTTGAGGGCATGCGTAGCTACGTCATCCACCCGTGCAGGTCACGTGAAGTTTGGAGCATGCGAAGCTGATGGATGAGCATAGTAGGTAAACTTGGTTGAGCAGTTTAGTTGATGATTAAGCAGAGTAGTTGATGGTTGAGCAGAGTAGTTGATGGTTGAGCAGAGTAGGCTGGCAGTATAATTTAATGACCTGAATGGTCAAGCTGAGCAGACCAATAGGAGTCAGTTCACTTGGGAGGTCAAGCTGAGCTGGGTGGTCAATGGTCAAAGCATGATATGGTTCTCGGTATCAGTCCACAGTCTACCAGGCGTCAAGCCTGTTAAGGCGTAGGCGTTTGTTCTTGGTTATGTCGTCCGTATCAGTCCACAGTCCACCAAGCGCTGAGCTGTTCAGGCGTAGGCGCTTGTTCTTGGTTATGTCGTCCATATCAGTCCACAGTCTACCAAGCGCCGAGCTGTTCAGGTGTAGGCGTTTGTTGCCTCTGATCTGACATGTATCTTCATAATTTAACATTTGTCTCTGATATGACATCTCAAACTGTAGCCTTCATATCATTAAATCATTTGGTCTTGTCACGTCGAATGTCCTTTCGGCACATTTTTCTAGATCTTCCCCTTTAAATATAACTCTATGTCTCCCCATTTTTTCTTTATCACTATCATTTTTCTTTTCACTCTCTTGGATCTACTCAATAATTACGGTCTCCTCACTATCACCAATCTTCCACAGAAACCATCTTCTTACTCTAGGTAATTTATTTGCACTGCTCCTCTTTAAAACATCAGCTCTGCTCGTCTACGCATACTTTTAGATCTAGAATTGTGAACTCAAAACAAAACTTATTTTGTGATGATATGCTAACATAGTAATAGTATATATTACACCTTATTACACATGCACCTAGTGTCACATCCCACAACTTATAAACTCTTTTGAGGACACGTGTGAACATGTAGCAAAGTTAGTCAAATAATAACATTTGCAGTATACCATACATAACTTGTTTCTGCTCACACTGATGAAACCGTGCATTTGTATTGGAAGTTCAAACTAGTAATTACCTTAAGTAATATTTAATTATTAAATATGTAATAAGTGCCCTTTTGAGTTGAGACCAGCTTAGCAAAACTACAATTGTCTTACTGTCACGTGTTTACTTGCACTTGTATGGAAGATGAAAAATTAAACTCAAAACATCCTTTTTAATTTCAACATTACTATGAGTTTCCAGTTCACCTTCTTTTAAACGAACAACACTTGTTAGATCTCCTTTTCTAAAAAAAAAAATTCATCTTCTCCAAGTTCTGCTCGGCAATGTTTTATTATGTCGGACATGTTCTGCTCGACGGCGATCTGACTGGCTTCGTTCTGTGTTGATCTGTTCGGCGCTGACGTGTTCTCGTCGCGAATTCTTGTTCTGCTTGTACGTCGAATAGGCATCGTTTTGCTGCTCGGTTCTCTTCTCTATTCGTTGTTCGGTTTATTCCCTGCTTCCTGTTCGGCTTATTTCCTCTTCGGTGTGTTTTTGTTCGGCTTGTTTGGCTCGAACCCAGATCTGGTTGGCTCACTATTCTTCGTTTTTGCCACTCAGTTTGTGCGCCTGCTCGGTAGTCATTTGCTTTTCTGTTCAGCGGTGCTCGGCTCTCTGTTGCTCGACATTCTGCTCGGTCTCTGCTGCTTAGGTGAGAAATTAAATCTTTAGCATGTAGAATCTTGTGTTGCTCGGATTTGATAGAAATAGAGACCTCATTTTGTCGAAATAAAAAAACTAAGCAGTTAACTCATCTTTTGTTGTTGGTAGAAAAAGTAAAGCACGCCAAGTGTTCGATTAAATGCCTAAAAAACTATTTTTCTACCATGTAATGTGGTAAGGCTAAAGCCATAGGACGTAGCCCCAACTACGCCGAGCTCTTCATGGCCGAGCTCCTCATGGCCTCAACATAAAGCCATTTGTTTTATGTAATTGTAAACAATCTTTCCATTGTATCTTGTTTCCAAATCAAAAATCTCTTTAACTCCATTTGGAAAAAATTTCCATTATTTGAAGAACCTTTATAGTGCCATACCCAGTGTACAACCAGTTGTGGCACGATCAGTAGGACCAAATGGATTCACAATACCGATAGCATATAAAATTGAATGATAAAAATACTTTGTTGAATTTTTGGAGCAATACTTCTAAGTTGAGCAGTGACTTTAAAACCAACTTTTAGTGTAAATATTGCAACTAGTTTTAAAACTCAAATCACCATTACAATATCGTTGATGTTTATGATACCAGCACAGCTTGATGTGTTGGAAACAAATTGAATTGAATTTATGTGACTAAATTTTTCTCCAATTTTGCTTGTTGTTGTTGTTGTTAGATTAGAGAAGATTCGAGTTTCCTATGTCTCATCAGGAAATGCAAATAATTGAGTCTCGAGACTCACCTACCTCTCCTTCATCTTCCGAGTCCGACGTAGAGGAAGGAGATGGACCAGAAAGAGACGATTGGGCTGATGAAGAGGTCCTCAATTCTACCTCCAAATATTCTGACTTCCATTCAGTCTTAGCTTTATTGCCAAAATTGATTCATTCTGATCATCACGACACTTTCGATGTCAAACCATGCTACGAGGGAGAAGCGGTATGTGACTCACCCTCGGAGGGAGAGTATGATTGTTATACTTACGTGTATTATGGTATTTTTTCAAAATTGGGAGTTCGGTTACCTTTTTCTAACTTCCAATGTGAGATTCTACGCACCCTTAATGTTGCACCTACACAATTACATCCTAACTGTTGGGGTTTCCTTAGAGCATTTGAGATTCTCTGTGGTGAATTAGATCTTCCTCTCTCCGCTTACTCCTTTTTTTCTTTTTTTCGAGCTAAGAAATATAAGCCATGTTCTTGGATTTACATGAGCAATCGTAAAAAGCCTAGTCTCATTTCGCCATATACATCCTCTTGGAAAGACTTCAAATCCGATTTTATTCGTGTATCCCCTAGTCCGTCCTCCCCGCTATGGTCAGACGAATCCGGATTTGCTATATTTCCCTTTCATTGGGTCCGAACTCCAAACACCAAACCCAAACTCACCAGCCTATCTCAATCAGCAGATGATAGAAAAGCCGTTGAGGTGCTAAACTCAGTTCGGACCGTCACTATAGCTAAAATGCTTCTTTATGAAGGACGAAGGGATCAACTATCTTCATACTTGCGTAAACTCAAACACACTTTACTATTATAATTTGTTTTGTTAATGTTGTAACTAACAAATTTTTTTTCTATTTTTTTTTATATATGCAGGCGAAAAGATGGCTCCTCTCATGACTGAAGAGAAACGTGAAAGTATTAAAGCTCGGAAACTTGCTAAAGAATAGGGTGTTTCCCTTCCCATTGTTCAAGCGGTCTCTAATGCTCCTCCCAATGCTTCTCCTCCGATGAAAAGGCTTCGGAAAGGATACACTGATAAAGGTGAAAAGGCCCCCAAGCCTTCCTCAGTTCGCATAAGTCCCCATGTCAGTCCTCGACCTGTTGCTCAAGTTCCTATTCCCACAGGCACCTCTACTCTTTCAGCTACTAATTGGCGTGCTGTGCTGGCTATTGATGATTATGGTGGTGAATCTAGCTCTGCATGGGATGTGAAATTTTCTGGTGGAAACATTGTTCCACAATACACTACCTCTTTGGACCAAGAAAAACTCAATGGTCTTAACTTTGAGCAGTCATTGGAAGCTGCTCGGACCTATTCCTTGTGGACAGCATCTGTTGTCACTAATACTAGCAACAGACTTAGGGAGGAGCGTTCTCGCCATCTTGTCAATCTCACTGAATTGAGGAGTTCTTTGGATAACGTTGAGGCTACTATTAATACCAAGGATGAGTCTATTAATTCTCTCACGAGCTCATTGGATTCTCTTAAGGGTAAGCATGAATCCCTTCAAACAGCACACTCACATTTGGAATCACAGTTAGAATCCCTCCAACTATCTTGTAAAGAAAAAGATGAGGAGATTGAAAATTTAAACAAGAAGATTGAAGAAAAAAACCAGCAGATTGAGTCTCTTGAGGAGTCTGCTGTTGAGGAATTTGAGGCAGGAGTTGAGCAAGGATTTTCTCGGGCTATTCAACAAGTTGGGGTACTCCATCCTACAGTTGACCTCAGCCAAACAAACTCGAGGTTTAAAGTTAGAAATGGTCGGATTGAAGATCCTGCGGATAATTCTTCGTTTGGTGTTGTGACCGGCCCTTGATTTGGTTAATCGGCCAAGCTGTTAGCCTTAACCTGCTCGGATATGTTATTGTCTACTTTTATTGTGTTGTTATTTGTATTGTTGTCTTGTACTATCTATGTGGCCAGTTTGGGCTCTAATATTGTCACTTAACATTCTTGTGCAACTTATGTGTTTTGAACCTTAAGTGTTTTGGTAACACGCTTCGTTATGTATTTCGAACCTTGATGTTATTGCTTGCAACAATTTTTAAGTAAATTTGCCTAAGGGTTGGGTCTATACCGAACTCGATCAGATCTTGAATATGTGGCTCTGCTCGGCCAATTTTGTTGTGACGTCAAGAAATATCTCTAACGGTTATTTTTCTTGTAACGTGAATTTGCCTAAGGGTTAGGTATATACCGAACTCGCTCATGTCTTTAAGGTGTGGCTCTGCTCGGCCAACCTTGTTGTGACGTCAAGAAAAATCTCTAACGGATTTTTTCTTATAACGTAAATTTGCCTAAGGGTCGGGTCTATACCGAACTCGCTCAGGTCTTTAAAGTGTGGCTCTGCTCGGCCAACCTTGTTGTGACGTCAAGAAAAATCTCTAACGGATTTTTTCTTATAACGTAAATTTGCCTAAGGGTCGGGTCTGTACCGAACTCGCTCAGGTCTTTAAGGTGTAGCTCTACTCGGCTACCCCTGTTGTGACGTCAAGAAAAATCTCTAACGGATTTTTTCTTATAACGTAAATTTGCCTAAGGGTCGGGTCTATACCGAACTCGCTCAGGTCTTTAAGGTGTGGCTCTGCTCGGCCAACCCTGTTGTGACGTCAAGAAAAATCTCTAACGGATTTTTTCTTATAACGTAAATTTGCCTAAGGGTCGGGTCTGTACCGAACTCGCTCAGGTCTTTAAGGTGTAGCTCTACTCGGCTACCCCTGTTACGAAAATAACAAAAGCATTGATTATATGAGAATGAATAGAAACATCATTGATTATCATGTCATCAAAATAATAGGTGCATTACATCAAAAAGGACTTATGGCATAGTTGCCTTGATTTCCATCTATATCTAACATAACTTCAAAATAAACAAGACATGACATGAAAATTGTAAAAGTATATTTGATGCTTCCTTTCTTCCCATACTCTTCTATCTTTAACTGAAATAGTAGCGGCGATTTGCTGCGTTCCATGTCCGCGGCACGTTCCTGCCATCCATGCGCTCCAAGCGATAAGCTCCTTTACCCACATCTTCCTTCACTCTGAACGGCCCTTCCCACCGTGGAGACAATTTTCCTGGCTGCTCTACTCCAGGTTTCCTCCTCAGCACTAGATCCCCCTATTTGATGTTCCTTTTTCTGACCTTTGAATCATATCTTCAAGCTGCTCTTCTCTTACAAGCTTCCTCCTTCACATGAGCTCTAACTCGCACCTCTTCTTGAAGGTCCAAATTGGCTCGTAAATTTGCGGAATTTTCTCCCACATCAGTAAAAAGAGCTCTTGCACTTGGCTCAATGATCTCTATTGGAATCATAGCATCTGATCCATACACCATCTTGAATGGAGTTTCTTGAGTTGAAGAGTGTGGAGTAGTGTGGTATGACCATAAAACCATTGGCAATTCTTCTACCCATAATCCCTTTGCTGCTTCCAACCTCTTCTTCAAACCTTGCAGAATTACTTTGTTAGCTGACTCTGCCTGACCATTTGATTGGGGGTGCTCAACTGATGTAAAGCTAAGTTGTATTCCCCAATCTTTGCAAAAATTTGCCACACTTGCACTAGCGAATTGAGTTCCATTGTTAGTTACTAACACTGCCGGGAGACCAAATCTACATATGATCTTCTTCCAATAAAACTTTCTGATTTTTTCCGCTGAGATTGTAGCCACCGGCTCCACCTCTACCCACTTGGTGAAGTAGTCTACGGCCACTATTAAAAAATTTATTTGACCTTGAGCTAAAGGAAAAGGGCCTAAAATGTCCACTCCCCATTTGTAGAAAGGCCATGAGAGACTACCGAGCTCAGATATTGTGGAGGAGCTTGGTGGAGGTTAGAAAATCTCTAACATTTGTCACACTTCTTCACATAAGCACCACAATCTTCTTTCATTGTCGACCAATAATAACCAGCTTTGAGAACTTTGGATGCGAGTGCTCGTCCTCCGATATGAGTCCCACAGACCCCCTCATGCACCTCAGCCATAACATATTTTGCCTGCTTAGGAGCTAGACATTTCAGGAGTGGGCTGGAAAATCCTCTTTTGAAAAGTTCATCTGCAATGATGACAAACTTAGCTGCTTTCTTCTTGATCCTTAAAACCTCATCCTCCTCCTCTGGCAGCTGATTTTCTTTCAAAAATCGAATAACTTCACCCATCCATGATTCAAGATCTTCTGTTATGAATAGAAGTTCTTCATGGTCTATGCTTGGTCGTGACAAAGTCTCTTGTATTACTAACCTATTGTTTCCCGGTCGTTTGGTACTGGCGAGCTTTGCTAGCAAATCTGCTCTACTGTTTTGATCTCTTGGTACATGTGATAATTTGAAACTCTCGAATTTCTTAGTCAAGTTAGCCACCTTCTCAAGATATTTCAAGAGTTGAGAGTTCTTTGTTTGAAAACTTCTTATCACCTGTCCGGTAATTAGCTGAGAATCGCTTCTTACCTCGAGGTCTTTAACTCCTACTTCAATTGCCAAGTTCAATCCTGCTACCAGTGCTTCATATTCAGCTTGATTGTTGCTTGCTTTAAATTCAAACCTTAAAGACTGCTCAATCAGCATACTATCTGGCCCTTCTAATGTTACCCCTGCTCCACTTCCCTTCAAGTTAGATGAGCCATCTACAGATAAGATCCATTTAGTGGCTACTTGACTTCCATTTTCTATCGTCATCTCAACCACGAAATCTGCTAATGCTTGTGCCTTTATTGCACCTCTTGATTCGAATACGATATCAAACTCAGACAGCTCTACCGACCAAGCTACCATTCTTCCTGCTAAATCTGGTTTTTGCAATACCTGCCAAATTGGTTGGTCGGTTCGGACGATGATAGTGTGACTCTGGAAATAAGGTCTTAGCTTCCTAGCAGAGGATATCAAAGCTAAAGCAACCTTCTCAATCTTTTGGTAACGTAACTCAGGCCCATGCAATACTTTGCTTGTAAAGTACACAGGTTTTTGCTCCTTATCTTCTTCTTGCACCAATACTGAGATACAAGCATTCTCAGACACAGCTAAGTACAACACCAACGGAGTGCCTAACTTAGGTTTGACAAGTATGGGTGGCGTTGTCAAGAATTCTTTAAGCTTTTGGAAAGCTCCTTCACATTCCTCCGTCCATAAAAACTTTTCATTTTTCCTAAGCAGTTGGAAAAAAGGTAGGTTTTTGTCTGCTGAGCACGACAGAAACCTCGTGAGTGAAGCAATTCTCCCTGTTAACTTTTGCACCTCCTTCGCGTTGGTCGGACTCTTCATATTCACGATAGTTGTACACTTTTCAGAGTTTATCTCTATCCCCCTTCTGGACAACATAAAACCTAAGAATTTTCCGGCTTGGACTCCAAATGAACACTTTTCTGGGTTCAGCTTGATATCATATCTTCTCAACAAATCAAACGCCTTACTAAGGCTTCCTCTGTGATCTTCTTCTTTTACTGACTTCACAACCATATTGTCCACGTACACCTCAATAGTTTTGCCAATTTCATTCTTGAAAACTTTATCCATCAATCGTTGATAGGTTGCCCCCACATTTTTCAGGCCAAAAGGCATAACCTTATAGCAAAAATTAGCTTTGTCAGTCATGAAAGCGGTCTTCTCTTCGTCCTCCCGATGCATTCGTATCTGATTATAGCCTGAATATGCATCCATGAAGCTAAGGAGACCATATCCCGAAATATTATCAACCAGTTGGTCGATGCTAGGCAGTGGGTAAGCATCCTTGGGACATACTTTGTTCAGATCAGTATAGTCCGTGCACATCCTCCATTTTCCAGAACTCTTCTTTACCATTACTACATTGGCTAACCAGATCGGGTATTTCACCTCACGTATAAAGTCTGCCTTCACCAATTTCTGCGTCTCTTCTTCAACAGCCTTTTGCTTTTCGAAGCTCATCTTCCGCTTTCTCTGCTGCGTAACCTTTGCATTTGAGTTAATAGGCAAACGATGACATATGAAATTTGGGTCTATCCCTGGCATGTCTTTGGCAGACCAAGCAAACAAATCTAAATTTTTCTTAAGTAAATTTATCAGCCCCTCCTCCATCTGTTCTGACAAAAAGGTTCCCATTTTGGTTTTTTGTCCCGACTCGACTCCAATTTGAATTTCCTTCACTTCCTCTACTGGTCTTGGACGCCACTCCTCCTCTTCCTTCCCAAAGTTTCTCGGATCAAGATCCAAAAATTTGCAACGTTCATCATCAACTATTTTTTTCTTTTCTGCCTTCTTATTGCGCAAACTGTCCTCATAGCATTTTCTAGCAGTAGATTGATCAGCTTTAACAGTCCCCACCTTATCTCCCTCTAGTGGGTATTTGATGCACAAGTGTACTGTTGAAGTCACCGCTCCCAAGCTATTCAACGCTGGTCTTCCAAAAATTATGTTATAAGATGACTGTGCATCTACTATAATGTATTTTACCATTATAGTTTTTGCATTTTCATCCTCCCCAAATGTAGTACGTAAGTCTACGTACCCAATAATCTCCACTGATTCTCCAGAGAAACCAAGTAGAGATCCTCGGTGCTCCCTCATGACTTCTTTAGGCAGCTTCAGTTTTTCAAAAACCTCCCAAAATAGCACATTTGCTGAACTTCCTGTATCTAACATGGCTCTTTTGATTTTAAAACCAGCAGCCACCACATATATGACTATGGGATCATCATCGTGAGGATGTATTCCTCCAAAATCTTTGAAGTTAAAGGAAATCTGAGAATGTTCCTTGAATAGATGAGCTCCCACTATATTACAAGTCATTGTTGATCGTGAGTATCTTTTTCTAGCCGAGCTAGTGGCTCCGCCTCCGGAGAACCCCCCAGCAATAGTATTCACTACACCTCGGCTATTCTTTTCATGTTCTTCTTCCGGCTCTTTATCTCGTGCCATCTCTCTTCCACGTCCACGCTTCGGAGATCGACTTGACGGCTTGTGAGGAGCTGACCTCTTGTCCGACCTCCTATCATGATATCCTCCGCTTCGTCCTTGCACATACCTCCCGAGATAGCCCTCTTGTACTAATTTTTCAATATGCATTCGGAGGGTACGACAATTAGCTGTACCATGCCCCTGTGTCCGATGGTATTCACACCATTGATCTGCTTCATCTCCCATGGGTCGAGGATTTGGTGGCGGTCGCTTGATAACTTGAGTGTTCATCACCTCTTTGAGTATTTGGGCTCTACCCTTGTTCAAAGGAGTGAAATTTTCTTCCCAAACGTTTCTCCTAGTCGGCACATCACGATCTGATCTGTCTCTCCGATCTTGTCGAGAGTTCCTCGGCACACCATCTCGACCTAACCTCTTCATCACACTTTCTCGCTGCTCATTATTTGATCGATCCTTGCCTCGATTCTCCCTAGCGCCTTTTTCTCGAGCAATCTCCTCAACTCCAATGTGTTTCTCAGCTCTCATGCGGATCTCATTCATGGAGTTTGCCTTACGCAACGTTAAAGCCTCGCTGAAGGTTCCTGAACTTAAACCCTTTTCAAAGGCCATGACAAAGATATCTTCATTCGGTTCAGCCACTTTGAGTGTGGCACTATTGAACCGAGCGAGGTAGCTCTTTAAAGATTCAGTTGGACGTTGTTGGACATCAAACAAGTCTGCTACCATGAAAGGCTTCTCACTATTTGCTGCAAATTGAGCCACAAAACGGGTCGCAAGGTCTTCAAAGCTTGTAACTGACCTCGTTGGTAGGCCTGCAATCCACTTATGTGCTACACCTTTCAGAGTTCCAGCAAAAATCTTACAGCTCAAAGCATCATTAGCACCGCTTATGAACATCTGTGTTTGGAATGCTGACACATGACTTTGGGGATCCTTTGTTCCGTCATAAGAGTCAATAGCGGGCTCACGAAAGTAACGAGGAACAACCACCCCTTGAATTTCCTCTGAAAAAGGTTGGAAGACCTTAGGTGTCATCCTAGCATTTTCGGCTCCGGTGACATTGTTTCGTAACAGATCGATCTGCTGTCTCAGCTCCCTTTCCCTGGCCTCCATCTGCTGCCTGAGCTCACGCTCACGTTCTTCTAGTTGCAACCTCAACTCATTCTCCCTAGCTTGGGCTTCCTCCTGTTGACGTTGGTGAAGTTCATTTCGTTCTTGCTGCTCCGCGTTTTGGCGTTGGAGCTCACGCACTGCTGTCAACAGCTGAACTAGTTGTGGGTTGGAATCGTTGCTTGACTCAGTTTCAGATGAAGTAGCAACAGTTGTTTTGCTACTTGCCATGGTGATAGGTTGATTAAAATTGAAAATGGAGCTAGGTCGTCGGAGAGTTTTACCGTAGCCCCACGGTGGGCGCCAATGTTCACGTATGTAAACACAAGTTAAATACAAAAAGGTGAGCTGCTCTATAGGGTGAGAGCACTCAGCAAAATGATCAATATCTTAAACTACCAAATACTGCTGAAAACCCTAGATCCCTTTTATCATGTCTTGAGTGCTCCTCTTATAGTCTCAACTTTCCTTGACCTAATGGGCCTCTCCTTGAATGTCCGGCCCAATAAGCTGAGACTCCAAAATCCATCCGTAGCTCGTCTATGCTTGACACGTGGAGCTGGATCAGGCAAAGCTAACGTCACTTGTATGTGCAAGTCACGTGAAGTTGAGGGCATGCGTAGCTACGTCATCCACCCGTGCAGGTCACATGAAGTTTGGAGCATGCGAAGCTGATGGACGAGCATAGCAGGTAAACTTGGTTGAGCAGTTTAGTTGATGATTGAGCAGAGTAGTTGATGGTTGAGCAGAGTAGGCTGGCAGTATAATTTAATGACCTGAATGGTCAAGCTGAGCAGACCAATATGAGTCAGTTCACTTGGGAGGTCAAGCTGAGCTGGGTGGTCAATGGTCAAAGCATGATATGGTTCTCCGTATCAGTCCAAGTTTTATTATCATTAATACAAAGAGTTTCACAACTTTCTTTTCACTTTATACATTGTCATTTTTCATAATACTAGTTATTATAGTTGTCTCAAACTTTCCTTACATTTAGACACGATAACTAAGAATTATTGCTAAATGTGCCCAACCTATTACATCTACAATGGATTTACAGTACCGTTCAATAATAACATCAACAAATTTTATAATAATTGGTACTTTTATTTACGGAAAGGACTACTTTCGAGTCAATTCCCAATTGAGTGGCGGTCAGCATGTATGTCGTCTATTAAATAGATGATACTTCTTCCAACCCTATTTATAAGTAAAAAGACATTTTTCAGATCATTGAATATCTTTTGCATTTGGTCTATAATACAAAATTGATATTACTTTATTCATCGACACAAACAAAGTACTTCAACATTTACGTTCTACAACAACGCAAAAAAAACGTTGCAAAACATAGAAAGACCGTTGATGTAGAATACCAGTACAGTTTTAGGGCCGCGGTATACTAAGACGTTGTCTTAACCTTTTGCAACAGTACTATTATACTGAGATATGGTCATAATCTTTCGCAACGGTACTATTATAACAGAACGGTTTTCTGCCCGTGGTATACTGAGGCATGTTTTAGTAATCGAATAACAAGTACTATTATATTTGCAATTATTTATGCTAGACTTGTACCAAAGAAATTATTTATGCTAGACATTAATTCTACAAATTGATGCTTTTTTCTGTTTCAATAGAAAGTACAAACAAACAAGAGAGTAAGATTCATATAAGATACTATCACAATAAAATGCCACAGACAATGTATCTTCTTTTAATGTCTTCTTTCCTCTCTCACCCTAAGAACCTAGACAATGCAATTGCACCTAATAACGTTAATAATAATCCACAGTGCAAGACCCATATGGCTTATTTAATTTAAACCATTTAATATACAACACAAGGGAATAAATAAATGAGTAGAAGATGACCCAGCTAGATTTGGTGGCCTTGACCAGAAAAAACAGAAACCCATATTAAAGATCTCATATGCACCTATTTCAAGGTGTACTAAAGGACAATGTAATAAGATAAATAGAAAAACAACCCATGTAAGAGTTGGCAATGTCAGTTGCAAGCGCAAACTGTTATGATGATTATCATTTTAAAGTTGAATGTTTGGTAACTTCAAAATTAAAAGAAACTAAAAAAGACATTAATTAAGTGTATGTTTAATACTCTATCCGACTTTAATTATAAATAGATATTAACTTTTTAGATTTATTGAATAACGAATGTAATCGTACGAAATTGTGATACATGCCAGTTAACTACGGAACACGCGTTGACATGGACGAATATATCCACGCCCGTGTTTCGTGATTCTGTTTCGTGGTGTATGCAGTTGGGCGAGCATAACCGCCTCCGGAATTGTCGGGCACGTGCCCTGTTCGCGAGGGCCACGTGTGATTGGGTCGATTGTGAGTGGATCGCTCCGTATGGCCTATGTATTTTGGCCAGTTCTGTAAGGACCCGGACATTGAGTGATTGGACCATTAGGCCCAATCGAAACAAAATCTATTTGGTCTATATAATTATAATTAACTTGATCCATTATTCAATAAATATAAAATATTATGGTTTAATTGCACTTTTATTTCTTTTATTTTACCAGTTCTATGATTTTGGTCCCCTATTATTGCCACCTTATTTTAATTTCTGTTACACTTTTGGTCTTTACTCCAGTTTGTCACCAAGAAAGATACGATTTAAAGAAAGAAGTCATATTCTCTTTCTATTTTATTAGTTGAATTGACGATGATAATGATGAAGAATTGTACCTTAATCGATGATGAGGTTGAGCAGTAAGATACCAATAAGATTAAGGGTACAAGGTCGAAGAAAGGAGAAGGGATCAAGGTTGAAGAATGAGATCCAATTCAAAATTATGGTTCAAATGCCCCAATTTATTTAATTAAATAATTATTGAATTGTTATAAAACATTTAATTCGTTGACATATGTCATAGTACTATAAAATATAACTTATTGATTAAAAAAAAGGTTTTTTTTTGTCTAAGAAAGAAAAAAAAATAGGACTTATAATTGGAATCCAAATATTTTTGTTTTTATAAGCAATGTTAATTGTTAGTATATTATAATAAGGTTAAATATATTTTTAGTCCTTATAAACATCTGACTCTTCTACTTTTAGTCCCTCTAAATTTTTTTCCCACTTTTTGGTCCTTACAAAATTCTCTAACATGAATTTTAGTCCTTACTTTTAAGTCAATTCATGTATACTAATTAAAATTTGGAGTTATGTATTGCAGTAATGTTTAGTATATTAAAAATTGAATTGATTGGCAAAATTTGAATTTTTTTAATTAGTGATGAATTAAATATGAATTTTTGAAGTGTTTGCGCTTAAAAATTCATAGTTAATTCATCATTTGTTAAAAAATTATGAATTTTAGTTTGAGTAATTTTTATAATATTATAAACATGATCACAAAACCTCGTTAAAAAATTTGAATCGTACACATAGTTAGGTGAAAAGCAGGGACCAAAAATCATGATCGGAAATATTTTGAGGACCAAAAAGTGGGAAAATTTTTTAGAGGGACTAAAAGTAGAAAGTCAGATGTTTATAGGGATTAAAAACATATTTAACCCATTATAATATTAATTTTTTTGTCAGAACTTAAATCATAGACTTTCAATTTTTTAACCTTTATCTCAACTAACTTATATTCTCCAAAATCCCCAAACACTTTTAAATTGGTACATTAAATTATGAAAATGCAAATATATCTTAATTAAAACATTTATTAACCAACCAAATATAAAAAAATTTATTTTAAAAGATAAAATCATTTTACTTGAAATAGTGTACTTCCTCATCCAAAATTATAAGAGAAAAACTACACTTTCTTGTTCTAAATTATAAAAAAAAAAAAAAAAAAAGACATTTTCAAAGACAAATGTAACATAAAAAAGTTTACTACATATACAAACAAATTAATAAATCCAAGTAAAGAAACCAATTAACAATGATTATTAATTTCTCAAAGTTGAGGAAGAAGTGCTTAAGGGGCAGGTCATTAGCTTATTTTAAGTATTTAACAATTGCAATGGCGGTGGGTGGTTAATCATCAAAAGCTCTCTTTTTTATGTAAGCGTGAGTGAGGTATATAAATCAAGGCTCCTTTCCCATTACCCTTTTTCTTTCCACTATAATCTACACATTTTACTTACTTAGCTTTGAATATTTACCTGAAAATCAAAACTTTACATTGTCTCTCTCTCTCTCTCTATAAATTCTGTCTTTCCTTTTCTGCTTCTAAGTTCTACCACAGTGAAACAACAGGTTTGTTACCAAAGAAGGTAGTTTTGAAGAAACCCCAAATTTGAATAAAGTGTTTTTGATTTGTGTGGAAAAAGTTTGAATAGAAGAACGAAGTCAGGTGCTAAAAGTAGCACAGGATCAGAAAATGGGTATCTTTCTCTTCCCACTTTTAATTTAAAGTTAGGTTCTTTTCCTTAATAAAAAAAATGAAAAAAATTTACTTTATATTATATATACGAATAAAAGATAGACGAGTAACAAAACTATGCTAACAAATTACTAGTATTTGAAAAACTATACTAATATACCTAGGCGATACAACATCGTTACGCATAACCCTTTAACTCTTTTCAAAAGATTTAGAGGCTCTAATGTTAGAAAGTCAAAAATGTCGAATACAAATTGTATAAAAATGTGTTGATTATCAAAGCATACTTGTTTATGTTTGATCGTTTTGCTTGAAGCTGAACACGTAAAATTCCCAACCCCAGCCCTACAACTTTAGTTGTTTTGCTTCTCTTTCTATCTCTTTTTGAAGGGGTTGGTTTGTTGTTTCTGTAACTCTTCTGACTAAGGTTTGAATGAAGTTATTTATTATGCTGAAATCAATGTTGTTTGCATAATTGACTGATTCTATAGACTTTTTTTCAGCTCTTTCTTTGGACACTCTTTTTTAGTCTTTTTTTCTCTTTCTTTAGAGGGGTCCTTCTTTATGATAATTTGGTACTTACACAAGCTTTGGAAATGGTAGCTGTTAAACTCGTGTGAACATTTGGTACATCTTTTTGGTACTTGGATTTTGTTTCAGTTCTTTGGCAATTTAATTTTACCCTCTAACATCATTTAATTCAACTTGTTCCCTCTTTCTCTTTGTCTCTCTACTTTTGAGTTCTCATCTTTCTTTCTTTTCTTGCTTCAAATTTGCATCATTTTTCTACTTTACTACTATTTTTAGTTTGGCCCTTTTGTTTATTTTGTCTAATTTTAGCTGATATTCACTTGTTAAGGATAGTTTGATATGAGTGACAAAGAAAAGTTTGAGGTTGATGGAAATGGGGATCCTATGAGTTATTCTAATGGTATGCCTCTTGATTGGAGATATGGTGGTTGCAATATTGTAAATTCATCTGTTGGGTTGGTTTCTATTGGGAATTCTATGAATAACAATAGAGGGGATTTAATTAGTTCTTCTTCATGTTCATCTGCCTCAATGGTGGACTCATTTAGTCCTAACTTTTGGGACCATTCAATAAATTCTCAAAATTTGGGGTTTTGTGACATCAATGGTAGTTCTTCAAACATAATTGGAATTAGAAAAGACGGGTTTGGTTTCGGAAGAGGAGGTCAGGATCATGGAACAAATGAAATTGGTTGGAATCAGGTTAATTCTATGATAAAAGGGGATGGTTTTTTACCGAATGGACAAGGGGTTTTTCCTCAGAGTTTATCTCAGTTTCCAACTGATTCTGGATTTATTGAAAGGGCTGCGAGGTTTTCGTGTTTAGGTGGAGGGAGTTTTGGTGATGCGGTGAACCCATATGGAGTTCCTCAATCGTTGGCTATGTATGCGGGCACAATTCATGGAGCTAGAGATGCTCTTGCAGGCATTGGATTGAAAGTAGCAACTGGAGGACAATCTCAACAATGTGATGATCGTAATGTAGTTGAAGGTAGAAAAGGCGCGTCTCCGTCTGTTGAGCAATTGGCTAGTAGAGGAAGCCCTTTAAAGAATGATAAAAGTGAGAGTCGTGTTGTGTCTCAAGATGACCGGAAGCAAGCTCTTGTTAGGAATGTTAATGATCCCGACAGAAGTGAATCGGGTGCTGATGATGATGGACAGGAAGGTTCCCCTATGTTGGAGGGTACTACAAGTGGAGAACCTTCGATTAAAGGACTAAACTCGAAGAAAAGGAAAAGAAGTGGACAAGTATGGTTTGTGACTTGTGAGCTGTATTTTGTTAAATGTCTACTGTTTGTGATACTATTTATTTTCCCTTATATGATTGATTTGTTCTTTGTCGTAGGATGCTGATAATGATAAAGCCAATGGAGCCCCAGAATTACAAAGTGAAGCTGCAAAGGACAACCCTGAGAATCAACCAAAAGCAGACCAACAACCAACTTCAGCAACTAAGGCTTCCGGAAAGAATGCTAAACAGGACTCTCAAACTTCTGATCCACCTAAGGAAGATTACATACATGTTAGGGCTCGCCGGGGTCAAGCAACAAACAGCCATAGCCTTGCAGAGAGGGTAAGACATCATGAGAAGTTATCTGTGATGAAAATTAATATTTTTGATGAAATGTTTTGAAGTATTATACATACATTACAGGTGAGGAGGGAAAAGATAAGTGAGAGAATGAAGTTTCTTCAAGAACTTGTGCCTGGATGCAGCAAGGTCACTGGTAAGGCAGTGATGCTGGATGAAATCATCAATTATGTACAGTCACTTCAACGACAGGTTGAGGTAATGGTCGAACTCTATATGAATTATTTTGCCCTGTATGTTTTGTTTTAGTACTACTTCAGCACAATATCAACATTTATAATTTGCCAGATTTCCTCATTACCATCTATTACACCTCCAACATTCTGCTATCTACTTGAAATGAACTCATTTTGAATCTCTCTCGTGATATCTTTATGATCGCTGTTTTCTTTGTTGCATTTTTAAATGGGACAGTGGCAATATTACTCTTTATTTAGGAGAGGGGAGGCACTAAACCTATGAAGCACAGACACTGACACTGACATGTCGACACCGATAAAAATGTGAAAAATGATATAATTCAATGTAACCATATAACTATTTTCTCTGTTGCATTTGGGATGATGAATAATAGTGACAGGGCATAATTTTTCGAATTGTCATTTGTATTTTATTCAATTAATACTTAGTCATTTTTCTATGAACCTTTTGCATTTAATTCATATTAAATTGACTAACCCCTTGTTTCCTCTTTCGCCAGTTTTTGTCTATGAAACTTGCAACAGTAAATCCGCGGCTAGATTTTAATATTGAAGGCCTTCTTGCTAAAGATGTAAGTTGTCAATCACTTTGCATTCCGGTTAGGAAAAATGCTTATAGTTTGTAAATGTGTCTGACGCTGCGTTAGTATATATTCTGAAAATTGTATCAGATTCTTCACCAACGGCCTGGTCCTTCATCTGCACTAGGGTTTCCTCTAGAGATGTCTATGAATTTTCCACCATTACATCCATCTCAACCAGGGATGATTCATTCAGTTATTCCAAACATGTCAAATCCGTCCGATATCCTTCGAAGAACTATTCATCCACAGTCAACAGCCTTGACTGGAGGATTCAAGGAGCCAAGTCAGGTAATGATACATTGCATAACATTTTCTGTAGGCGTGCACATGAAGATGTTGAAAATCCTCCATATACCTTACTTGTACTAAGTTACATTGGACTTTCTTCGCAATGTTTATGTCAAATTAAATTACATTTTTTTTCATGCGTGCTTAATTTGATACAATTGTTATAGATGCCTGATGTATGGGAGGATGAGCTTCATAATGTTGTACATATGAGCTTTGCAACAACTGCTCCCTCGAGTAGCCAAGAGGCTGATGGTATAAAATTTCCCTAACAAATAAACTCGTTTCGTAAATTACATTTCCTCAATAAATAAACTTACCATATTACACGCTCTTGCAGGTACTGCGGCAACAAATCAGATGAAAGTTGAACTTTGATGTTAAATCTATGCTTCATTCATCTTCAACAAAGCGCATTTTTTGGCTTTTATCCTAGTCGAATGGAAATAATTATGGTCGGGAGTTTTACATATGACATGCCAAATGTGAAGGTCAGGCCTTGGCGTTGGCGGTAAGTCACACCCTACAGATGACTGGATGTAGGTTAGACAAAGTATTAATGAATGTTCCTTTCTTTTGAAGCGTGAATATATGTATCATATGTTTAGAATTTGAATCTCATTCACTGAAATAGATTTGCTCACTATATAATTAAAGAATGTAAAGATAGGATCTCACTAAGTTTGATCAACCAGGTGAAATTCTATAGCATTTTTTGTCGGGCAGGCTATATTTTAATCATGGTTCTTGTGTAGAAATGTACTAATGTTTATTAGCTACATTACATTATTTTGAAAAAAAAATGTGTATTATGCGACGAATTGAAGGGTACGTTTGATTTGATAAAAATAAGGCACATGACAGAACAACTTCTGCTGTGTTGTGTTTGTTTCTAAATCTGTGTTTGGGAATGGACAAATTGAGAGCTAAGAGACAAGATAAAAACATAAATTTAGTTTTTGTCTATCACTAAACTACAACAAAACTTTTTGTTCTCTGCACAAGTTATATGAAATATTACAATAACTTTTTGTTTGCCAAATATCTTATAAGCTGAAAAATTGTCCAATCTTTAAAAGTTTGTCTCGTGTTGTGTTGCTATGTACTCTGCTGTTAAGTATTTATTTTTTGCGCAGATTAAATAGACCCGAAGAGTGCTAACAATTTTCAAAACTCATTAACACCCTTAATGGTGTGAGCATTTCACTTTTTAGAAAGTATATCTACCAAAATTTGTGTAACATTGTAATGATTAGTCTAAGATGATGAGCACAATAGTAGATTTGTAAGAGCATCTTTAGCCCTAGAATTTTAAATTGAGGTTCTTAACACTATTCACGTGAGTCCTACTGTGTCACATAGGATTAAACAACTTAGACAAATTTTACTTTATTCATAGATTCTTATTTTGAGGTACTTAACACTATTCAGTAGGTCCCACAATACTACATATATTTATATTATTTGTCTCCACTTAATTTAATTAAAAACATACTGAATGAATGTGTTTTCTTTTTGGTTTTGAAACTGGTCTTTGGATTCATCAAAACAAAATTAATTTCTCTTCCTCTTCCAAGTTACAGCCACCGCTTCTCGTCCAATCAACCACCGCACCACCGCTTCACCGCCGCCAGAGCTTCCATCAGTCCAAGTCCATTTTAGAATATGAGTCATCATATGAAGCTTCTAAGACATTCTTTTAATATAATGAGTCACTATGTAATATGACACTTTCTAGATAAGCTTTAAGTAGAATATGGTAAGGAATATGGCGCTTTCTAACTTATTTATAGAGGAGTTATCTATGTAATAATAATCAATCAAAATCAATGAAATATTAGTCTTTAGTGTTTATTTTTTTAAGAGGTTTTTCTACCTCGAAGTTAGAGTAAATTAATAAATATCTAAAAAGGGTGTTCATTACGAATCTCTATCTTTATTAGTAGAAGGCAAATAAATGAAGGCAAATAGCTTGTACAAGAGTAATAATCTTTGTAAGGCCTGTGTTATTAATTCATTATATTTTTTATTAACCCTCCAATTTTTAAGTGGAAATAGGTCTAATAATTTGAAGTTTGGCCGGGAGGTAATTAAAATACGATCAAAAATTATTTCTCAAAAGGAATCAAACTTGAGTTCTTTGAATTATTTCTTTTACACGAATCACTTGAGTTTAATTAATTCATTTGAACATATGTGATGTATGTACTATGTAGAACAGAGTCTGTATCATTAATAAACATAGAAACTGTGATATTCAAAATCTTTTTTAAATATGTTAGATTATGGTTATTATTTGTAATTTTGTTCCACACAATACAAACTTACATGTGTTTGTGGGTCAGTTCGATTATAGTCAAATGCAATATTATACTCCGATTCAATCAAAGTAAGTTAGTTTTTGAGTTGTATTGAGTGTAATTTTAAATTATATTATAAAATAAATAAATAAATAAAACAATTTTTTTAAATGGGTTAAGTTTGCAGATTGATAGGTTTGAAATTGTTAATCTGTTATTTAAGTGTTGAAAGTTTGTATTTTAGTATGTCGATAAAATGATAAATCATTGACAACTCATACACACACACACACACACAAAATAGAGGGATTATAGATCAAATTCCGGTCATATCGTTCGACTTAATAATTTGAATATTTTCTGAAAGCAGAGTAATGATTTGACATATACTTATGCAGAAGAAAATACTTGTGCAGACAGATTAGTTAATTCGGGTTTTTTTGTTGATGGATTAGTCTGGTGGGATGAATTACGAAATTGTTCTAGAGAGATTTTCTTTAGAGATAGAGTTGGTTTGCCTAATTATCTTTTTCGTTAATTTTGTTTTGGTGGGTTTGGTTTATGCCCCCCCACCCTTTTTGTTTTTCATTTTATAATATTTTTGGTGAGCTGAAAGAGGAGTGGTAGTGCATTGAGATGTCAATATAGTTGGGATTTCGTTGAATTACTATGATGCTATGCTCTCCAAGTTTACAAAAAAAAAAACATATACATTATTACCAATAGAACAAATCTAAAGGCAATTTTTATGGGTTAATTGCATCTTATCTCCTGAAAAATAGGTCAAAGTTGTTTTATCCTGTAATATAAGATTTTGTGCTTTACTCCCTGAACTTAGTCAACCATAACGCTAAATTATGTTTTGCGGAGTTTTTTTTTGGGTTGGTTTAAAACCCTCGCTAAATTATATTTTGCGGTGCTTTTATTTGCGGCGGTTTTTTTAGCGGCGGTTATAGTATGGTTGACTTTAGTCCAGAAGTAAAACACAAAATCTTATATTACAAGGGGTAAACAATAATTTTTTTTACAAGAGATGATGCAACTTTGGCCTATTTTACAGGGTAAAAGATAATTAACCCAATTTTTATTTACACTACTAGCATTGCATTTTAATCTTAAATAGATACTACCACTACATATAATAATAGTAGCAATAACTAGTAGGGAATAAAAGCAATTGTTAAGGACCAAATTTGGTTGATATAGCACACATACAACACAAGGAGACATTAATGTTGTGCTCAGTGATGCTACCAACATATGTTTGGAAACAAAGAATCAAACATTGAAACATGACTTTCTGGGCCTCTGATAAATGAAGTCCATAGTAAATGCCTCAACTTTTTTATTTGGACAGAAAATGCCTCAACTTTATTGTTTCAATCACAACCATTTGTATAATAACAGAGATAGGTAGTCACTGATGTTATGACATATCTAAATTGTTGTGGAATAAAATTATTATTTCTCTAGCGCTTTTAATTTCTAAAATTAAAACAAAAATTTTATGGTCAGTAGGAGGAAGTTAACAAATCTCTTTCCACTTATCTTTTACCAAAAAATCAATCTTATCTTCTTGAATCTTATTTTAAACAAAGGATAGAGTTTTTTTGTTTTCACTACCAGTTTAATTTGGTTCGGGTTCAGTTCTGACATCAAGTGGTTTAAGTTCCCTTCTGATCGCAATTGTGGGGAATTGAACTGTGGTCCTTTCTACTAAGTTCAACGTCAATCACTACTGAACCAACTAACAATTTATAAATTGCATTTAATTTTACTTTTAAATAAAATATTAAATATTACAAAGTTGTTTCTTATAATTTCTCCAAAAATATTTCAATTAATAATATCCAGCAAAAGGTAGTAGGAATTTAATATTAACGTGTAAGTTATTAACTAAGCTACTTGACAATGCTTGTAATTAATCACGTCAAACAATATTTATTTTTTGAGACCAAGAATTTTAATTCAGTTTGTTGTTGTTGTTGGTCTGATGCTTGAGACTTAGATTCTATTCAAATCACGTTTTTGTTTCGATTCAATTTATACCCAATGCATCTCAAAGTTGTCTCCAATTCTAGTAAAATTAATTAAAAAAATGTTAGTTACTATGCCATCTGGACTTATTTATAAGTAAATGTTACCTTTTAGATTCATTGAACAATTGATGTATCTAGTCTTATTTATGAGTTAGATACATCACTTATTCAATAAATCTAAAAAGCAATTTTTGCTTATAAATAAGGCCGGAGGGACTACCTCCGTACCAAAATATATGACGTTTAATTATACACACAAATTAAGAAATGTAATTAATGTTTCATGAAAAAGAAATTATGAGTTAGTTTACAAAATTATCCTTCATTAATGTTATGAGAAAGATAAATTATAGAATTGAAAGAAGAAAGAAAAACAATAGTTAAGGGTATAATAGAAAAAAGAGTATTAAATGCTTCATTGGTAATGCAAAGTTACATATATTTTGGCACAATTTTTTTTTTGGATTTTTTTTGAATATTTTTTTAGTTTATTTTTTATTAATTGAATTTTAATTTTTTGAGCAAGGATAATTTTCAGAGAGTATTATGTATGCTTAAATGTTTTGGTAGTTATTTTTAAACTAAAATCATGTTAAAATCTTTTTTTTTTCGGAATGATTTCAGAGATATATACTCAGAAACTATTAGATGTACTTAATCTTGTCAAAATCATTTTTGTTATGGAATGATTTTAGAGTTTAATACGCCAAAACAGTTTTGTTGTGAAATGTTTTTAGATATATGTACTCCATAACCATTAGATGTACTTAATCATGTCAAAACCATTGTTGTTAATGGTTTGAGATGACTGTACTTCAAAACCATTTGATGCACTTAATAGTTTTTATGTTAATTGTTATAAATTAAACCATAAGTATAGTACATGTTTTAATATATAATTTTAAATTAAAACATAACTATATAAACATTAAAAGTAGTTTCTTATAATATGTACTTCAAAAGACTAAAAAAAATCTAAAAAAAAGTTTCAAAAAAGATAAAAACCTGAAGCGAAAATTTAAAATCCTTGAGATTGTTCAGTTCGATGATTGTATTGAGGAAATTTTCTAACTTATAGATGTTATAAATTGTATTGCGTGTTGTGTATAAAATAATTGTAAGCTTTGAGACACTTGACTATAAATTGTATTGTGCTAACATGTGATGATTTCATAATGAGTCTTGGTGTTTTGATATTAATATTTGTGTATTATATGAGATCATGTAAATTAATTTTATATTATTGATATTTATTTAAATCTCTATGTTATATAAAATAAGTGATGTGAAATGGGGTGGCTTGGAATAATATATAGTTGTTTTTACACACTATCAGTGTGTATTTTTTTTCCTCCGATCTATCTGCATTCTATGTTTATTGGTGACAGGTAGTTGATAAAAGAGTGATTTTGTTCAAAACCACTATTTATAGCTGTCTGGAAAACAACAAATAAAAACCAACAGATAAAATTCAACAAAAATAACTCAATAAAATTTATTATTTAAAGTTTGATTTTTGTAAGGACGATTATTTTAAACACCTCCACCCTCTCACAATTTTTTTAAAATACACCTATTGCCTCTCGGGAGAATTGATATTAAATATACTATATTTATATCTTTTGGATGAACTCTTACCGTATTGATCACCATAATTTTTTCTTTGTCTGCCTTTAGTTACAAGTATATTTGATTTTATTCGGAAAATTTATCAACACTCATCATTTGTTGAGCTTCCTTCAAAAATTTTACCACCTCATTTTCTTGTTAATATTGATTGCACAAGTGGTTTATTAAAGTTGGGTAGCTAAACATACAAAAAAAATATTTGATCTTCATTTTGGTATCACCTCCTATCAACCGAATGGTACTCAATGTTTTTTATTTATTTATGAAAATTGTACTTCACTCTGAATTTTATCTCACTTGTCTTTTCTTGTTTCAAAATTCAATCTTGTTGGATCTAGTAGTCTTGGATATATTGTGCATTTTTAGAGAAATGTATAAGTAATTTACTATTTTGTTTTAAACTATAAATAAATGAACATATTAAATTAATCATGTTCTATAAAACTAATTTGTCTTTTTGTCTTTAAGATTTCTCTAGTTAACATTTTAAAATTAAGAGAAAATAAGACACTCTAAATAATTTGTTTTGAAGTCTTATCATTGTTTTAGACTCTGCATAATAATCACTACAAAGTTCATGAAATAAGGAAAATAACTTTTAGCGTAATAACTAAATAATAACTCATACAATATTCTTTTATAAGATTTATTGCACATTTGTTTTGTTCACACAATCACTCATTCTCCTTGGTATTGATAGTATGTTTTTTTTGTTCTGCTACTCATCAAATCATTAACGCTTTTCAGCCCAGTCACATTTGTTATCAATGCACTTCACAACAATATAAAACCCATTCACATATTGTGGACAATCGACATCAATGTCACACTCTTTACGTGCTGTAATAAAAAATACGATAAATAATATTACAAAAATATGATAAGAGAACTATATGAAGTAAAGAAAACTTGAATAGAATGAAAATTATCTTACCACCAACTTCTGTTGCAACAAGAAATAAGAAAATAAGTAGAATGATAACATAAATAAACTTGATAATTTCAGCCATGTTTTTTTTCTTTTTGCATGTAAATAAACATTCTCTTATATAGTGTGTAAAATTTGTAATCTCCTAAAAATAATTAAAAAATGTTTAGCACTTGAATCTTTAAAGCCCTTCAAAAAATTATTAAACATCTCTTAAATATGGGAATTTCTATGGTACAATAGATAAATCATCATGTACCGATACAATAGAAGATTTAATCAATAAAAAACCACCTTTTGTCCACATCAGCATTTTTATATTATATTTTAAAAATTAATTATTACCGCATGTCAAATATTATTCCACATGTCAAGTAATCATTGATCAATGCATGTTATTGTACCGGTACATGATGATTTATCTATTGTACCGTAGCAACACCCCTTAAATATATCATTGTGTTATGTTTGTCCCTTGAACACATATAATGCGGAGGTCACATAAACATTGTCTAATCATTATAGTTTATTCTTTTTTTTAAATTTTTAATTACTTTTTTAACCTTTCATAATAGTAAAGGAAAATGTTTCCTTTGAAACCATGTTAAAGTTATTTGTTAGATAATTCATATTGGTTTACAAGTTTGGTATGGAACCATATTTTTAGGAAAATATATTTTCGAGTGAATTTAAAAATAAATTAAACAAAAAAAAACAGAAAATTTATGAATTTCTAAAATGGATGTGTATTTTATAGCACATTTAATTTATTCAAACAACATAATTTTAGAGAAGATACAAAGAGGTTTTTTGTGGGGTGATACAGATCAGACTCGAAAATCTCATTTGATTAGTTGGGAAGTTTGTTGCTTGCCTAAGTATGATGGGGGTCTTGATATTAGGAATTATAAACAAATGAATGAAGCTTTCTTGATGAAAATTTTGTGGAACATGATTAATAAACCCGATGATCTTTGGAGCAAGGTTCTTTATAGTAAGTGTTGGGTTTTTGTATGTTGGCTACATTTTGCAAAAACAACTATTAGCCAATGCTGAGACAAATGCTGTAGCAAGTGGAACAGCATTGTGTTGTCTGATTTTTACGCGCCAGCTCGCGTTATATTTCTGCGCAAGATCTTCTGAAGATTCTCTGAAGTTTTATGTTTAACCTAGCGTGCTGATCAAGACGCGCAGGTTTAATGAGCTGTAAAAGGCTGTCTTGCCTTGGTGTATTTCCATAATTAATATTGATATATTTTTGGAAACAATATTCTTGCTCATGAAGAATTATTTGCTGGACCTGACAACGTCCAAGCTGTGTGCTGAAGCCCAAACTAATGACTGCTCAGTATTATATATATGTAAACACAAACCCTAGGCTTGTGTGTGGAAAACCGTGTGTGTACTAAAGCGTGTGTCTTAAGGTTTTAGGTTTTCTTGTTAGTTGTGAGACTTGATTGTATCACCTTGATTCAAGTCAAGTACTCTGTGTTTTGAGTTGTAATGATGTACTGCTCCTAAGCTTTTAAGTACGGAGTTAGTTGTGTTCTTAGAGTGTGTCTCTTATTCAAACAAACAAACAAGTGTATGGTTAATAGTGCTGTCTGTACTGTTAGTAGGAATTGAGACGGGGTCTCATACTTAGGAGTTCCTAGGTAGAGCAGCCATTGGTAGGGTCGTGGTGCAAAGACAAGTAGTGAGTCTACGTTGTGCTTTTCACTAGAACTATTATAGTGGAGTTCATTCCTGGATTGGTATCCCCCAGACTAGGGCATTTTGCGCCGAACTGGGTTAACAAACTTACTGTGTTATTTATCTTTCAGTCACGTTTATTTTACTTGCAACATTGTGTTTTATTATTATTGTGTGACAAGTGCTCGGACAAGTGCTCTAACGTTGTGCACAGCATTTGTCTGTCTGGTTGCCAGAATTTCAATTGGCATCAGAGCAAGCACCCTGCCTGATTGGGTGAGCTCCAGGGAAGATATTTCTGGCTAAGATGGACAAAGAAGGAGGACTGATGAATAGACCACCACTCTTGGTTGGTGATGCAAACTATGATGACTGGAAGTCTAAGATGACTACGTTTTTGAAATCCATGGATCACAAAACATGGAGAGCTGTGGTTGTAGGATGGGAACCTCCTGTAGTCACTACTGGTAAGGAAGGGGAGACCATCACTAAGCTGAAACCTGAGGACGAATGGAGCAAGGATGAAGAAGCATTAGCCAATGCAAATTCAAGGGCTCTAAATGCCTTAACCAATGGAGTCGATGCGCACATTTTCAAACTAATAAAAAAATGTACTATTGCAAAGGATGCATGGATGAAGCTCCAAACTGTTCATGAGGGTACCTCAAAGGTAAAAAGCTCAAGGCTGCAATTGTTGACCAGTAAATTTGAGAACTTAAAGATGAAGGATGATGAAAGCATTCAAGACTTTCACATGAGAATGCTTGAGTTTGATAATCAATTTGACGCCTTGGGAGAAAAGATCTCTGAAGAAAACCTGGTGAAGAAAATGCTTAGGTCTTTACCTAAGAAGTTTGACATGAAGGTTACTGCTATAGAGGAAGCCAAGGACATTTCAGAATTGAAAATGGGTGAACTAGTAGGGTCTTTGCAAACGTTTGAAGTAATTGCGAATGAGAGATCTGAAAAGAAGACAAAGAGTATTGCGTTTACCTCCAAATCTGAGGAGAGTGATATGGAAACTGATGATAGTTTATCTGAAACCATTGTGATGCTAGGGAGGAAATTCAATAAAGCCTTCAAACGGTTTGATAGAAATGCCAAGACACATGCCCCAGACAACAGTCACAGCAGTAATAGGAACAACAACAATTTGAGGAAATCAAAGACAGATGACAAGACAAGCCAAGGCAAAGGAGTTCAATGTCATGAATGTGAAGGATATGGGCATATCAGGACTGAATGTGCTACGTACCTTAAGAGGCAAAAGAAAGGAATGACTGTCTCTTGGTCTGATGAAGATGAATCTGAGGAAGAGTCTGAATCAGCTAACCATGTGATTGCTTTAACTGGGATATGTGCTTCTGATGCTGAGTCACACGATGGTGATATGCCTTATGATGAATTAGTTGAATGCTATAAGGAATTATGGCTCAAAAGTCTAGAGGTTGGTAACACTGTGATCAAGCAAAAGAAGACTATTGCTATACTACAGGCAGAGAAAATCAAACTTCAGGAAGAAAATTCAAGACTAGAGGGTGATGTTACTCTATATAAATCCAAGATTGACAACATGAACAAGCAATTGAGGATGCTGAACACAGGTACTGATATGCTAGAAGAAATTCTAGAGACAGGACAAAAGCCTAATGATACAAGAGGAATTGGGTTCAATTACAAGTCACTAATGAATCAGAAAACAGTGCCTATAAAGAAGTTTGTCCCGTCTGTTACTACCTATAATCCAACTATGTCAAGACAGATGCCCCAGCATCAGGTGAGACAACAAACAGTCAGAAATTACACTAAACCTAAGAGAAGATATTCTGGTTGGGTCTGTTATCATTGTGGAAGAAAGGGACACATCAGACCTTACTGCTTTAAATTGTATGGGTACCCTGTTAAAGCTCATATACCAAAAGCTGAACCTATTCTGAAGAATGCTGAACCGATTTTGAAGAATATGGAACCTATTCTGAAAAATGTCAAGCAAGAGTGGAAGCAGAAGAGCAATGATGATGATCCTAATTCAACAGAATCTGAGGGTGTGGAGATTGCTCAAATTGCTCATATCTCTCTAAGAGCATCATCTGGAAGCGATTGGTACTTTGATAGTGGATGTTCAAGACATATGATAGGAAATAGAGATTACTTGACAGATGTTGTGCCATATGCTACAAGCTTTGTAACGTTTGGTGATGGAGCCAAAGAGGAAATCAAAGGCATAGGATCACTAATCAATGAAGGACTACCTAAACTTGACAAAGTTCTTCATGTGAAGGGGCTGAAAGCTAATCTAATAAGCATTAGTCAGTTGTGCGACAAAGGTCTAAAAGTCAACTTCAAAAAGAGTGAATGCTTAATTACAGATAGTAAAGGTGATCTACTGATGAAGGGAGAAAGATCAAAAGATAATTGTTATCTATGGGTATCTCAAGACAAAGCTGAGCTGTCTACTTGCTTAGTAACCAAAGAAGATGATGTGAACGTGTGGCACCAAAAGCTTGGACACTTAAATCTCAAAAGTATGAAGAAAGCTATTGCTGAAGGAGCCATCAGAGGCATACCTAGGCTTCAGATCCAAGAAGGAAGTATATGTGGAGAATGTCAGATAGGCAAACAGACAAAAAGGCCACACCAGAAGCTGCAGCATCTGACCACATCCAGAGTGCTTGAATTGGTGCACATGGATCTAATGGGACCTATGCAAGTTGAGAGCTTAGGTGGAAAGAAGTATGCTTTTGTCATGGTAGACGATTTTTCTAGATATACTTGGATTGATTTCATCAGGGAGAAATCTGACACTTTTGAAAAATTCAAGGATCTTTGTTTAAAGCTTCAAAGAGAAAAGGAATGTGGTATCACTAGAATCAGAAGTGATCATGGGAAGGAGTTTGAAAACAGTAAATTCTCTGAGTTTTGCACGACTGAAGGAATATTCCATGAATTCTCTGCTCCTATTACTCCTCAACAAAATGGAATAGTAGAGAGAAAGAATAGAACATTACAAGAGTCTGCCAGAGTAATGTTACATGCTAAGAAGTTACCATTCCACTTCTGGGCTGAGGCTATGAACACAGCCTGCTATATACATAACAGAGTAACCTTGAGAAAAGGGACATCTACAACTCTATATGAGTTATGGAAGGAAAGGAAGCCCACTGTGAAATACTTTCATGTGTTTGGAAGTAAATGTTATATTTTAGCTGACAGAGAACCAAGAAGGAAGATGGATCCTAAAAGTGATGAAGGCATATTTCTGGGATATTCAACTAATAGTAGAGCCTATAGGGTATTCAACTCCAGAACTAATGCCATGATGGAATCCATAAATGTTGTGATTGATGATAAGGGCAAGAATGCTGCACCAGAAGATAGTACATTTGGCACATCATCTGACTTACAAGAAGAGACAGAAGATGAAGGTGTCAATGAGGAAAACAGTGAGGTAATAAGTTCTGAAGATACAGCTAATAACAAAGGTCCATCCATCAGAGTTCAGAAGAATCATCCAATAGATCAAGTTATTGGTAATCCAAATCAAGGGATTACAACAAGAAGAAGAAACTATGAGGTATCAAATTCCTGTTTTATTTCAAACTTTGAACCCAAGAATGTTAAAGAGGCCTTGACTGATGAGTTCTGGATCAATGCCATGCAAGAAGAACTAACTCAGTTCAAGAGAAGTGATGTGTGGGATCTAGTTCCTAGGCCAGAAAATGCTAATATCATAGGCACAAAATGGGTCTACAAGAATAAATCTGATGAGAATGGTACCATCACTAGAAACAAGGCTAGATTGGTTGCTCAAGGTTATGCTCAGATTGAAGGAGTAGATTTTGGTGAGACCTTTGCACCTGTAGCTAGACTAGAAGCTATTAGGCTGTTACTTGGAATTGCATGTGTTCTCAAATTCAAGCTATATCAAATGGATGTCAAGAGTGCGTTTCTGAATGGTTACTTAAATGAAGTGGTCTATGTGGAACAGCCCAAGGGGTTTGTTGATCCAGCCTTTCCAAATCATGTATACAAGTTGAAGAAAGCACTATATGGTTTGAAACAAGCTCCTAGAGCTTGGTATGAGAGGCTAACTGAATTCTTGGTGAATAATGGTTACAGGAAGGGAGGTAATGACAAAACACTGTTTGTGAAAGATGAGAGAGGAAAGCTGATGATTGCACAAATATACGTTGATGATATAGTCTTTGGAGGAATGTCTGACCAGATGGTACAGCATTTTGTTCAGCAGATGCAATTTGAGTTTGAAATGAGTCTTGTTGGTGAACTGAATTTCTTTCTAGGTCTTCAAGTAAAGCAAATGGAAGATACTATATTCATATCTCAAAGCAAGTATGCAAAGAATATGGTCAAGAAATTTGGTATGGACAATGCTACACCAAAAGAACTCCTGCTCCCACACATGTCAAATTATCTAAAGATGATAAGGGAGAAGATGTAGATCAAAGCTTATACAGAAGTATGATAGGAAGTCTACTCTATCTGACTGCTAGTAGACCTGATATCACATTTGCTGTTGGAGTATGTGTTAGGTACCAAGCTGAGCCAAAAATTAGCCATCTGACTCAAGTGAAGAGAATTCTGAAATATGTGAACAGTACTAGTGACTATGGCCTGTTGTATTCTCATGGAGAGAGTACTATGTTGGTAGGATATTGTGATGCAGATTGGGCTGGAAGTGCAGATGATAGAAAAAGCACTTCTGGTGGATGTTTCTTTCTAGGTAACAATCTTATATCTTGGTTTAGTAAGAAACAAAATTGTGTTTCCTTATCAACTGCTGAGGCTGAGTACATAGTTGCTGGTAGCAGCTGCACACAATTGGTATGGATGAGACAGATGCTGAGTGAGTACAATGTCAAGACAGATGCTATGACATTATATTGTGACAATCTGAGTGCAATAAATATTTCTAAGAATCCTGTACAACATAGCAGGACCAAGCACATTGATATCAGACATCATTTCATCAGAGATTTGGTTGAAGAAAAAATTATTTCTATTGAGCATGTTTCAACTGAGGAGCAATTAGCAGATATATTTACAAAGGCTCTTGATGTTGCACAATTTGAAAAATTGAGAAGGCGGTTAGGCATTTGCCTAATTGAGGAATTGTAGTAGTTAATAAATGGGAGGCGTGTAGCAGTTAATTTCTCCCTCCTCAACCGCTTTATGCACGCAAATCAAGGAAGAGTATTCCAACTTCCCTTAAACGAAACAATCACACGCAATCATCATCATTCTTTACAAATCTTCTCTCAACCTCTCAACTGCTCTCTAGCCGTTCTCTCTGCTGATCAAAATATTTCTCACAAACTCTCAATCTCTCAAACACTCATAACTTCTTCTATCATCATGTCTACTTCAACAAATTCTTCATCTCCCATCGCAACCGATCAAACTTCCCCCACTGTACCTGAAACCACTTCACCGGTGGTAATGGATGTTCAACCTCTTGCTACGATCAAAGAGTCGACTCCGATTAAACAGCGACCCAAAGCGCTGGTTGCAAGAAAGAAGAGTACTATAAAAGGTTCTACTTCCTCTGCAACGAAGAAGTCCCTGAAAACAAAAGGTAAGAAATCTTCTCCGACTGTTCAACGTGTAGGTTTATCCATGCATGACCTGTATTGTAAAGAAAATCCGTTTAAATCGACTGTTGTAGAACCAGATGTTGACACTACTGTCACTAGATCGGATGAGAAACCCGTTGGGGAAACTGAAACGATTATTGAAACCCTAGGTTCTGTCAATCCTAAGGTAGATGATAAATTAGTTGCTGATGAATCAAATTTGCATGTTGAAAGTACTGATAATGCTGGTGTTAGTGACAAGACTATTACTGATGATGTTGCTGAGAACATTGCTGTGACAGAGGAAAATGCTGATCCCTCTGCTGATATTCAGAACGCTGTGCCAGATGCTCCAGCATCTTTGGCACAAGCCGATGTGGAGTCTTTGGTTATCCCAAACATTCCTGAGACTGTGAGAGCTGATGATAATGATTCTCCCAAGCCTCAAGATCAACATGATGAGGTTTAGGATCAAGATGAGACTGTAAACATTGACCAAACTGTTGTGGTCAATGTTGATGAAGAAGACTCTGTTGAAAAATCCTTTGAAAAGACTCCTGCTGTTGGTGTTGCTCGCAGAACAAGGAGTAAGGTTGTTAAGGATGTTTCTGATGCTGGTGGGAGTGCTAAAGGCACTAGGAAGAAAACTGTTGCTGCTGGGAAGAAGCCTATGGCTGATCCCCCAAAGTCTTGGAGTAAAGTGACTCCCAAGCCTGATCAAAAGAAGAAGAGTCTCAAAAGAAAGGGTCACCCCTCAAGTGACTCTGATTCTGACATTGTTGTGACAGATGCTGCCCCAACTGGTGGAGCATCTAGAAAAACTGTCAAGGGTATGAAAGTCCCTTTAGATATCCCTTCAGCTCCTCTAGATAATGTCTCTTTTCATCTGGAAAGTGGAGCTACTCGCTGGAAATTTGTCTATCATAGGAGACTTGGACTTGAAAGGAATGTGAAGGCTGAGGTATTCAAGTGCCAAGAGCTGGTTGATGTGTTGGAATTTGCTGAGCTGATGAAGACAGTGAAGGATCTGGGTCATTGCTATGACAAGTTGGTGAGGGAGTTTGTTGTCAACATACCTGAAGAGTGTGATGATCCTAGGTATGCTGAGTACAGGAAGGTCTATGTACGTGGTAGATGTGTCAATTTTTCTCCTCAAGTGATCAATGCTTATCTTGGAAGATCTCTTGAAGACACCCCTGAGCTGGAACAGATGACACCATCTGCAAGACCATCACATGTAACAAGCTTAGACACTGGCCTGGGCTTTTGTCCTCTGCAAAGCTGACTCCTCTGTATGCTGCTTTGAACAAAATAGCTGCTAATAACTGGTCCCCCACTACTCATTCAAATTCTGTGGCCACTGTTCTTGGTAAGCTTATATATGCAGTTGGTACTAAGTCTCCTTTTGATTTTGGTTATTACATTTATCATCAATTTTTGGAGCAAGCTAAGTCTTTTGCTGTTAAGTTCCCTATTCCATTTCCTACTCTGGTGTGTGGTGTTATTCTGCAACAACACCCTGATATTTTGGTTAGCACAGATGAGCCTGTTAGAAGGCCTAGCCCTCTTGGTTTGGATTGCAGGTTGATATCCCAGCCACGAGCTGATGATTTGGCTGGCACTTCTGTCCAGTCATCTGGTGTTATGAGTAAGCAGCAGATGATTGCTGAGCTTACTGATGTTAGTATGGATCTGGGTGCTAAGAAGCTGAAGGTTGACAGGGTTATAGCTGCCTTAAAAGCTGAAGTTGCAGCTGAGGGTGAGGCTCCTGCTCAAGGCCATGACAGGGAAGAAGAAGGAGGAGATGGAAATGCTTCTGCTACTGGTGACACTGAGGAAGTGTCTGCTGCCTCTGATGAGACTGCATCTAATTAATGATTGTGTAATTTTTTTCTTTCTTTTATTCATGCACCTGAGTGTGCTCTATGGTTTGTAATAACTTTATTTGTGGCCTCTCTGTGCCTCTGTATTTTTTTTCTGATTGAAGATTGCTCTGATAGATGCTCCTACATGTGTCATATTGAAGTAAGTTTTATATTATGTTTCATACGAATGCATATTTTGAGGGGGAGCATTATGATATGTAGTTTTGATGTGCATATGTTGAGGGGGAGCGCGTATATTTGATGATCATTCTATGTTGTGGAATTATCTATTCAAGAGTATGTTTTCATCTCTAAATGAACCCACTATATATATGTTCTTTTCATCTGGCTATTTCTGTGAGGCTAGGCGTACTATGATTATTGAAGATGAATGCCTCTGATACTATTTACAAGTTATCTTTCCTAAAAGAGTCTCCTTGGAAGTAGTTTCATTATATGCCAAGATTATGTTTAGTTTATTTGAGAAAACGTGTGCTGATATGAATTGAAGAAATTCTGTGTATCTCTCCAAGAGCTGGCTATATATTGTTTTAGCCAAAATTTTGCCAAAGGGGGAGATTGTTGGGTTTTTGTATGTTGGCTACATTTTGCAAAAGCAACTATTAGCCAATGCTGAGACAAATGCTGTAGCAAGTGGAACAGCATTGTGTTGTCTGATTTTTACGCGCCAGCTCGCGTTATATTTCTGCGCAAGATCTTCTGAAGATTCTCTGAAGTTTTATGTTTAACCTAGCGTGCTGATCAAGACGCGCAGGTTTAATGAGCTGTAAAAGGCTGTCTTGCCTTGGTGTATTTCCATAATTAATATTGATATATTTTTGGAAACAATATTCTTGCTCATGAAGAATTATTTGCTGGACCTGACAACGTCCAAGCTGTGTGCTGAAGCCCAAACTAATGACTGCTCAGTATTATATATATGTAAACACAAACCCTAGGCTTGTGTGTGGAAAACCGTGTGTGTACTAAAGCGTGTGTCTTAAGGTTTTAGGTTTTCTTGTTAGTTGTGAGACTTGATTGTATCACCTTGATTCAAGTCAAGTACTCTGTGTTTTGAGTTGTAATGATGTACTGCTCCTAAGCTTTTAAGTACGGAGTTAGTTGTGTTCTTAGAGTGTGTCTCTTATTCAAACAAACGAACAAGTGTATGGTTAATAGTGTTGTCTGTACTGTTAGTAGGAATTGAGACGGGGTCTCATACTTAGGAGTTCCTAGGTAGAGCAGCCATTGGTAGGGTCGTGGTGCAAAGACAAGTAGTGAGTCTACGTTGTGCTTTTCACTAGAACTATTATAGTGGAGTTCATTCCTGGATTGGTATCCCCCAGACTAGGGCATTTTGCGCCGAACTGGGTTAACAAACTTACTGTGTTATTTATCTTTCAGTCACGTTTATTTTACTTGCAACGTTGTGTTTTATTATTATTGTGTGACAAGTGCTCGGACAAGTGCTCTAACGTTGTGCACAACATTTGTCTGTCTGGTTGCCAGAATTTCAGTAAGTACGGCAGAAATAAGGATCTTCGAGTTGCTATTAGTGCTCAATCTTATGACTCTCCTTTATGGAAAGCATTAGTAGGTATTTGGGACCAATTCCAAAGGCATATTGTTTGGCAGGTGGGAGATGTTCAACATATAAATTTCTGGCTTGATAAATGGATATCTGAGTGTCACTCTCTAATAAACTTATCTACCCAGCAGATCATTGATACAACGCTTACTGTGAAAGAGGTTCTAACAGAGACAAGCGAGTGGGACATTAATTTTCTCACAACTCATCTTCCTGGTACAGTTGTTAATCAGATTGTGGGTTTCCCAGCTCCCAAACAAACAGATGGACCGGACACTATAGGATGGAGTGGAACCAATACTCATCACTTTACAGTTGAAAGTGCTTATAACCTACAACGGGGGCCATACCACCCCATTGAGGGTAACTGGAAAAGTTTGTGGGGTTGGAAGGGGCCACATAGAATTCAAACTTTCATGTGGATCACTGCTCATGAGCGCCTCTTAACGAATTATCGCCGAAGCAAATGGGGAAGTGGCATCTCCCCCCTCTGTCCTACTTGCGGCAGTGCAGATGAAACAATTATTCATGTTCTTAGGGACTGTGTGCAATCAACCCAGGTATGGTTAAGTTTATTGGCCTCTAATCATATTACTGATTTTTTTACTTTGAATTGCAGGGATTGGATCTTCGATAACCTTAACCAACAAAGGAGGACGAGAGCACAAAGGAATGAGTGGCAAACTATTTTTATGGTCACGTGCTGGCACTTGTGGATGTGGAGGAACAAAAACATTTTCGACGAGGATTTTCATCGTCCCATCAATCCAACTCAGGTGATCCTCAAGATGGCATGGGAGATTCATAACTGCGAGCAAGCACATATTACCGGATGGCCTCTACATAATGACACTATTTTCATTGGTTGGAAACGACCCCAAGAGGGTTGGGTAAAACTCAATTGTGACGGCGCATATAAAACTCAAGTTCTCTTTCGGGATGTGGTGGCCTGCTACGTGATAGCAATGGAAACTGTTTGAGCAGTTATGCTCGAAATATTGGCTCATGTGACGTGCTCCATGCAGAAATGTGGGGTATGTATATTGGTATAGATATGGCTTGGAAACGGGGGATAAAGCATCTTCATGTGGAGAGTGACTCAAAAGTTTTAGTTGACATGGTAACAGGGAACTATAAGATCAACCATATTTGGCGTGAAGGAAACAGAGCGGCAGATTGGCTAGCCAACTTTAGTCTATCCTTAGACTCTTATGATATACATAGTATAGAGACTCCTCCTAGAGAGCTTCAGAGTCTCCTTTTTGATGACGTCTCCGGCGCTTGTATGCCTCGGAATGTTAGAATAATTACCAAATTGTTGTTTTTTTTTTGGGGCTCTGCCCTCTTTTTGTACCAAAAAAAATATTTGTTCTCTCTCTCTCTCTCTCTCCCTCCAAGAGCATAGCTCAATTAGTAGGGATATCAACATTGTATATGCAGGAGCCAGGGTTCGATCCCTAGACACTCTACTTATTCGCTTATGGGTGGATTTTATAGCCACTAGACTATATGACAAAAAAAAAATTGTTCTCTTTCTATGTTAGTGCAAGGTCTTAGGTTCAAATCGCAATTTTTACATTTTTTATCCATAATCTTCTTTTTAATTTAATCTTGATTAGTCCCAATCATTATATCATTTAAATTTTTGTAATAAATTTAATCTTTATTAGGATATTTTATTTTTTATATTATTCACAATGAAAATTATTTTTTATGTTATTTATAATTTTAATATAAGATCTTTTATTTTATTTTGAAAACATCACATTTTTATGAAAGACTCATTTTTAATATTCGAACAAGGTCTCCAAAATGCCCCAGACGACTCTGGTTATCTATTAATAATAATCTTTGATAAGAAAAAACATCTATGTAATAATAAACTTTGATAAAAAAAAAACATATATGTAATAAGATAAAATCTATGTAATAATAGTCTTTAGTTTTTTTTTTGAAAGGAGTAATAATAGTCTTTAGTGTTTATCGTTTTTTAGGAGTTTTTTCTACTCTCAAAGTTAGAGTAAATTAATGAACAATTAAAAATGGTGTTCATTACAAATCTCTATCTTTAGGAAGATTGTTACAAAACAAAATAAATTAGAGTGTGATGTTAGCATTTCTTGTAAATGATATTGGAGAATGGTTTTTTTTCAAAGAGAAAATGTTAGTTAGCAACACATAAAAAAACATTTCGTTTGTTCAACATTGTGAAGGCAAATAAATGATTTAGTAGAATGATTAGTGAGTGACTTAATAGCTTGTACAAGAGTAATAATCCTTGTAAGGCCCACGTTATTAATTCATTATTATTCTGTCAACCCTCCAATTTTAAGTGGAAAGAGGCCTAATAATTTGAAGTTTGGCCGAGAAGTAATTAAAATCCGATCAAATAATGTTTCTCAAAAGGAATCAAACTTGAGTTCATTGAATTATTTGTTTTACACGAATAACTTGAGTTTAATTAATTGATTATAATTAATTCATTTGAACATATGATATGTGATGTATCTACTATGTAGAACAGAGTCTGTACGTATCATCAATAAACATAGAAACTGTGAAATTCAAAATCATTTTTAAATATGTTAGATTATGGTTATTATTTTTTGTTCCGCATTAAGTCACACAAATCAAACATACATGTGTTCGTGGGTCAGTTCAATTATAGTCAAACTCAATATGAAACTCCGACTAAATCAAAGTTAGTTAAGTTTGAGATTCATAGATTTGAAATTGTATTTTGGTACGTAGACGAAATGACAAATCATTGACAAAACACACTGAGAGTTGAGTAATGATTTAACATTATACGTTATTACCAATAGAAAAAATCTAAAGACAATTTTTAGAGTAAATAACTAGTAGTATTATTATATGTAGCATTATTATATAATAGATACTAGCATTGCATCTTAATCTAAAGACAATTTTTAGAGTAAATAACTAGTAAACACTCACTTTGGTCTCTCAATTTTTATTTACTCTACTAGCATTGCATCTTAATCTTAAATAGATACTACTACTACATATAATAATAGTAGCAATAACTAGTAGGAAATAAAAGCAATTGTCAAGGACCAAATTTGGTTGATAAAACCACACACACAAGGAAGCTCAAGGCATTATTTTTGTGCTCAGTGATGCTACCAACATCTGTTTGGCAACTAGAAATCAAACATTATATTGAAACATGACTTGTTGGGCCTCTGATAAATGAAGTCTATAGTAAATGCCTCAACTTTTATTTTTGGGACAGAAAATGCCTCAACTTTGGTCTCTCAATCATAGCCATAAAAATAGCCATTTGTATAATAACAGTAATATGTAGTCAATGATGTTATGACATGTCTAAATTGTTGTGGAATAAAAATATTATTTCTCTAGGGACTTTCCAAAACAAAAAGATTCTATGGTCATTATAAATTGTTTCATATATATTTTTTTTTGGTACAAAAATTGTATCATATTATATATCTATTAGGTAAAAAACTTGTATCATATTTAACTATTTATAAACCAAACCCAAAGCGAAAAATTAAAATTAAAAACCCTTGAGATTGTTCAGTTGGATGATTGTATTGAGGAAATTTTCTAACTTAGTAGATGTTAAAAATTGTATTGCGTGTTGTGTAAAAAATAATTGTAAGCTTTGATTAGTATATTACTAAAGTTAACGCTTAATATGCTGTTTTTTCTTTTACGCAAATATGCTTAATATGCTATAAATTTTATTGTGATAACATGTGATGATTTCGTAATGAGTCTTGGTGAGCATGCAAATTTTATCTTCTAAAGGCAGATTTGTTAAGATGGATGTATCCACAGACAAGAAACTTCGATTCAATTTTGTGCGTGCATTAATTTACGACAAATTTTATGTTGGATTGTGTTATTAATGTCAACATTGGCAAGGAGACATTCTCTATTCATTTAGTTGAAGAGAAATTTTATGATCCATGGTTTGTAGACGATGCATGTGACATAACGTGGGCTGGAGATTTTGAATCCGAATCGGATATTAGTGCCCATTTTGGTGTTGATGAGAATTAGAAGTTAAAATAGATCTAAAATATAGTATTGAAATATTTTCACACTTAACAACATATTACAAGCTTGTAAAATATAACATTTTTCTTCTCTATTTAAGATGGATAAAAGCAACAAAATAAAAGATATAAGAGCTTGTGAGAGAGAAGGGGTTCTCAAAAAGAAAATAAATAAATTTTCATTTAATGATTGTTTGGTCGGTTTTATTTACGAAGAAATAGATTTGTAGAGACCTGTACCTACCCATATGCAATCATTCAAGCTTGATTCTCCACAACTATTTACCTAGGACCCGACCTGCACCTGACCGAATGCTTCCATATATTTCTGGTTATGTCGGTGTTGAGTCGGATTGCAGATCCATGCTCAGCCCTAGGGGTTGGTGTGTTGGTAAGTGAAGGAGACAAAAGTTTGTGTAAGGAGGGAGGAGGGGCACGTGGTGGGCCTAGTGTAAGGGAACAAGAGTTGACTGTGTTAGAAGGGGTTAATTTGGATAATGGGAAAGTGCAGAGAGTTGGCCATGAGGAAGTAGGTGAAGAATGTGGGCTTGGGCCGACCAAAAGTCTTCATTGTGCACTAGCTGAAGGTTTAAATGAAGGAAAGTGTATTATAGGGCAGCATAATGTATCAAGACGTTGTGGTTCTTTCCCTCACTGTAGTGAAATGATTTTGACAACTCCTAAAAATATTATCTCTGTCAATGGTATGTTTGATGTTTACTAGCTAGTGTTGATAAAGAGCATCATGTTCTCAATCAGGCAACAATGGTTATGCAAGGAGAAGGTATTTGCACCGCTCTCATCTGTTGTACTCAACGGGAACCTCCTAATTAATTCTAGGGTTTAAGATTTTTAGAATTTGCATACATGTTTTTTAAATTATTAGAGTTTTTTAATTCATGAGAGATATTTACAAAAAAGAGGGGGAAAGTTAGGTTTTTTATTATTATGCTTGACAAGATGTTGAATCTTGCTCCTACGTATCGTTCGGTGCAATGAGGAATTCAAAGTTACGTAGTTCTGGGTAAAAAGTTGTTGGTGTTTTTTAGGGAACGATGTTTTAATCTCATTCTAGTGGTTAAACGTAACTTGTATGCTCGCACGATGGAAATTTAAGTGTTGTTTGTATCACGTTTGAATTGATTGCAAACATTTTCGTTTGTGAAAAGTTTGTTTTGAAAAAGAGTTTTATTATGATTTGAATTATTTGATTCGATTGCACAAGGTAAAAAGTTAATTTGATGTGTTGAGGTTGTTTTTTAATGCTTTTTATGAAATAATTGTTTTTAATTCAATGAGTTACGTTGGAGCGGAAGACAGATGGTAAACTTAGGGTAGACTAAGTCACCAATTTGTCTGAGAGGAAAATGTATGTACATTTATCCTCTCCTTTTTAATCCTAAATTTATGATAGTTTTAGTGAATTATGAACTATTGGTAAACAAAGTGTACACTAAATCACCAATGATTCGAGAGAAAAACTAATGTACATTTGTTCTCTCTCCTTTTTAACCCAAATTATTTTCATTTATTTCTTAAGTTTACGGAAGACAAACAATTGGTAAACTAAGAGTCCGCAAAACCACTAATTATTCAAAAGAAAAACGAATGTACATTCGTCCTCTCTTTTTTAATTCAAATTATTTGTTAAAATTATCTTTAAAGAAACATTTTATTTTTCGGTATTTCATATTGAGTTTAATTGTTATGCACTGACGGTGTAAACTTTTTTACACATACATCCAATCAAAACACAAGAAATTGCCACTTTTATAGGTTAGTTCCTAAAAAATCTCCATAAATGCTTACATGGCGTGATTTAATTGGATGCACGTGTAAAATAATTTTACACTGTCAGTGCATATAAATTAAATTCTTTCATATTGCATGTTTAGACCTTTATAATACTAAGTTGAATAGAGTGCATTAAAGGGAATAAAATAAATCATGTGTATAGCACCAAGAGACAACCGAAACAAAGAAAATCATATTTAGAAAACATGTGTATATAGCACTAATCATTGTTGATTTTTTTTCTAACACTTATTTTTGCTTAAAACCAAGGTTCATGGGATGTAAAAAAATTAGATGAGTACAGCCATATGTTAGTAAAACAAAAGCAACTCACGTGTAAAAACAAGTGAATAAAAAAATGGCTAATTAAACAAATAAATAAACACAATATATAAGTAAATAGAACAAAGCATAGTATAGAATGAAAACAGAACAACAATCTAAAACAAGAAAAGAAAAAAGAAGTCACTGTAAGGAAAGTCAACGGCGAGAGAGTGGCTAGCGGTGGGCGGCGGCGCTCGCAGTGGCTTGAGAGAAGTTTGAGAGAGAGAGAGCGAAACGATTGTCGATGATGGAAAGAGAGAGGGAAGGCCGACGGTGATGGTACGGCTATGGTGGTTTTGTATTGCCCTATGTTCAAAAAGTTGCTTCTGTGTTCATGTGTTTTTGCGGATGAAGAATTGGTTGTAGAATTGCCTGTGTGGAATTTTGGTTGTCCTGTATTGTGTAGGAAACAACTCTATTTATAGTGTTAGAATTAAGTTTCAAATTTTTTTGATTGAATCTCTTGAGAGATTTGGTTTGTTAATTAACTTGAGAGATTTAGTTTATTTTTATGATTGGTTTGCTTTTATTTTATGTTTTAGTGTTGATTCCTTTGACTTGTTGCTCAAGATAGAAGTTTTAGTTTTATTTTGTTTAATTTACTTCTTTTTAATATTTTAGTGTCTTTCTCTTTTTCTTTCTACACAAATTTATATATTTCTTTTCTTTTTATATATATGATTTATTTTTATAATTTTGGACAAAAAAAAAAGTGATAATATATATTTTAATATAAAAAGTTTATTGTTAGAAAAAATAAGTAAAAAGTTAATATGATTAATGAGATAAAAAATAAAGGTACTAATTGGGGCTTGCACTCATGAACTCATACTGGTAATATTTTAAATTGCTTTTCTCAACGCCATCTCAACTAAATTTCTATTTTGCAAAGTAAATTGGCCAAACAATATATATACAAAATCAAGAGGGCAAAATTTGGAGTATGACAACCTCATTTAGTTGTAGTGTAGATTTGGATAGTTAAACCAACAAAAATAATGTGTGTTTTCATCTTTTGTATCATCTCCTATTAATCGAATGGTACTCAATTAATGTTCTTTTTATGAGAATTGTACTTCACTCAGAATCTTGTATCTCACTTGTCTTTTCTTTTTTCAAAGTTCAATCAAAATCTTGTTGGATGTAGTAGTCTTGAATATATTGTGCATTTTTGGAGAAATGTATAAGTAATTTGTTATTTGGTTTTAAACTATAAATGAACATATTAAATTAATCATGTTCTTAAAACTAATTTGTCTTGATGTGTTTAAGATTTCTCTTTCATTTTAAAATTAAGAGAAAATAAGACAATCTAAGTAATTTGTTTTGAATTCTTATCATTGTTTTAGACTATGCATAATCTGTTGGAATATTTTATGATATTCCAATAATATTATGTGGGCACATATCTTTGTTAATTATATTAGTTATTTATCAATTAAGAGTCTTAGTTGATTAGTGATCAAATTAAGTAAAAGACTAATTAGATTTCTATTTAGATAATTAATTAATTTATTAATTAGTTGATATGGGCTCAATATGAGTGGATGTCCAGATATTTAGATGGTCCATTAACGGAATAATGAGAAACCCTAATGATCATCTAATATAAAAGAGGCTATGGTCCCCAATACACCGTACATGGCAACACTCTCTCTTCTCCCCATCTGAAGAGAACTTGAGGCATAAAGGTACCGGTTGAGGAAGAACCAAATCAGCCACTGCTAACTGTGTTGATGTGGATGTTTGTTTCAGATCATCTCTTCTCTATTACTATCGCTGTTGAGATGGTTGTCATTAAAGCTTTATTCAGGTATTCCTAATACCTAATTGTTAATATCTATTCTTGATAAATCAAACATGTCGTAGATCCTATTTTATATACATGTTTTTTGCTTCCGCCTAAAATATGATTATTGATTTAATCTTTTATTGCCGAGCATGCGTATAATTCTATTAAATTAATTCCTACGTAATCATCATTACAAGGTTCAGGAAAGAAAGAAAATAACTATTAGCATAATAACTAAATAATAACTCATACAAATTAAACATTCCTTCATAAGATTTATTGCACATTTCTTTTGTTCACACAATCACTCATTCTCCTTTTCGTACGTTTTTTGTGTTGTCCTGCGTCTTCTACTCATCAAGTTATTAACGATTTTCATCCCATGAACATTCATGATTAATGCACTTCATAACAATATAAAACCCTTTCACATATATTGGACAATCGGCATCAATTTCACATTCTTTTTTACGTGCTGTAATAAAATATATGATAAATAATATTACAAAAATATGATAAAATATTGTGTATAAACTAAAACTATATGAAATGAAGAAAATTTGAAAAGAATGAAAATTGTCTTACCTGCATCAACTTCCGTTGCAACAAAAAATAAGAAAATAAGTAGAATGATAGCATAAATAAACTTGATAATTTCAGCCATGTTTTTTCTCTTTACAAGTAAATAAACACTCTCTTATATAGTGGCGTAAAATTCGTGATATCCTAAAACTAATTAAAAAATGTTTAGCACTTAAGCCTTTAAAGCCCTTCAAAAAATTATTAAGATTATTAAACATCTCTTAAATATATTTCACATAAAAATTTTTAATTACTTTTTTAACCTTTTATAATAGTAAAAGAAAATGTTTCCTTTTAAACCATGTTAAAGTTATTTGTTAGAATAATCCACAATTAGGGTGAGAACATATTAAAGCATAAATATAGTGTATTGTTTTTTTTTTATTGAACGGCAAATATAGTGTATTGTAGGATCAATTTTTTATTTTCGATAAATATATGTGGAAAAAAAAGAATGCATATTTAATTTTTTTCAAAAATGCGTAATTTATTATACGTTGTAATCATTTAAATTAGATAATGCATATTGATTTACAAGTTTGGTATTGAATCTAAAGTAAAGTTGATTTTCGAAATGATTCATTGAAAACATATTTTAAGGAAAATATATTTTCGAGTGAATTTAAAAATAAATTAAATAAAAAAACAGAACATTTATGAATTTCTAAAATGAATGTGTATTTTATAACACATTTTATTTATTCAAACTACATAATTTTAGCCATGTTTTTCCTCTTTGTATGTAAATAAATTTGTTCTCTTTATAGTGTGTAAAGTTTGTGATCTCCTAAAAATAATTAAATAGTTATAGTTGGTACTTATGAAGTAACCTTCATAAAATTATAATTGTTTATTTTTACTCAAAAAATTATAATTATTATAAAACATCTTTAAATATGAGTATGTTCTGTTTGTCCCTTTATAACACTTGAACCATGTTTTTTGTTTTTGACATTTAAACAACTTGCTAATAAATAAAATTTATTCTTTTAAAACAAATATTTAAGTATATATTTTTTATCTTTTCATGATAGTAAACACTTGAACCATGTTAATGTAATATGTGTTGGAATACTAATAGGTTGAAGGAGAACGTATATAAGAAGTGGCGTAGTTTGAATTTTTATAGAGTTTGGGCAAATTTTTAATCGTAAATTCATAGTACCGGGAGAAGTCATATATATATATATATATATATATATATATATATATATATATATATATATATACCCATAAATCAAAATAAAAGAGGTTCGTCATTTTGTCAATAAAAAAGATTAAAATTAAAGAGAAACATAACATAATAGGCTAAATAAAACCACGAGGCAAATGGTAACCTGAATAAATTAATCAAATCAGAAAAATGTATACTTCTAACAAAATGAAGCTTTATAACAAAAGTAACTATGTCACATGCTTAACCATTTTAAACTAGTTTGTTCCCCAACAATCTTGAATCAATGAGATGAAGCAGCATTTCCCCTTCACTATTTAACTAGCATGCATGTTATAAATTCTACCACCAATATCAAAGAAAAATTATAAACACCAACAAATGTACCAAGTATAAATCTGTATTCCCAAGACAAATAGAATGTCTTCCAACAACAAATTACACAATCAACAATGTATATTCTTTATCAGAAAAATCAAATCCTTTATCCTATTTCTCAATTCGAAATAGCATAAAGCCAAAAATATATATCCCACAAATCAAATAAAAATTTCTAGAAACAGAAATTCAGCATTTATAAGTTTGGATCAGAGAAAAAGTTGCTGATGGCTGGCATAACCTGAGGGCTCTTTGTTGCGGGGAATTTGAGATTTCCACCACTACAATGATCTTTCATTTCCAAAGAGGGGAAAGTATAAAAAATCATTTAAAAGAAATTCTAAGTTCGGGGGTTGATTACACCTAGGGAAGGTTTTAGCATCCTAAGTGCCTATAGTATCCTATAGTAACCTCTAGTTTATTGTTTGTTTACTTATTTTTAATGTGAAGAAATGAAAGAGAAATAGTTAGAATTTGGAGGGAGAAGTAGTATAGAGAGAGTTTTGTGTGTGCAAGTGGAGATTGGATTGAGAAGAGAAGGTTAAAGCAAAATTTAAAGTGTTTTGAAAAAGATAAACTTAAACCTAATCGTGCGACTAATTTTGGTTTAATGGACTAAAAGAAGTTTTACTTGAGAGAGAAGATGTTTGTTTGTTTTCTATTATTTTTTCTAAGGAATTTACTATTCCTACCATTTGGAAATGAAAGATTCGCATTTGTTTTTTTTTTTAGCGTTTTAACGGAAAGCGATAAAAATAAAATGCATGCAATGCAAGTTTCTACGTCCACTTTGGGGTTACATCGAACCTAAATACATTCTAAGAGTTTTTTGCGGAAATTTAAACATGAATGAATGCAACATTTGAATGATATGCGAAAAATAAACTAAATTAAATTACAAGTCCGACGAAATTAAACAAAAAAAAAATAAAAATGAATGCGAATCTTTCATTTCCAAAGGGTACGAATAGTAAATTCCTTAGAAAAAATAATAGAAAACAAACAAACATCTTCTCTCTCTCAAATAAAACTTCTTTTAGTCCATTAAACCAAAATTAGTCGCACGATTAGGTTTAAGTTTATCTTTTTCAAAACACTTTAAATTTTGCTATAACCTTCTCTTCTCAATCCAATCTCCACTTGCGCACACAAAACTCTCTCTATACTACTTCTCCCTCCAAATTCTTACTATTTCTCTCTCATTTCTTCACGTTAAAAATAAGTAAAAAAACAATAAACTAGAGGTTACTATAGGATACTATAGGCGCTTAGGATGCTAAAACCTTCCCTAGGTGTAATCAACCCCCGAACTTAGAATTTCTTTTAAATGGTTTTTGATACATTCCCCTCTTTGGAAATGAAAGATCATTGTAGTGGTGGAAATCCCAAATTCCCGCAACAGAAAAATGGCGATTTCCCTGGGGAACAGAGTAAAACACTAGGGAAAAAATGTTATCAAATAATGTCCGACCGACAGCAAGAATGTTGTACACTGACGCACAACGTTTACTTATCATGAACTATCATCTAACTGACAGCGAAAATGTTGTATATTGACGCGCAACATTTAAATTTTTTTATATCATCAACTATCGACTGACCGACAGCAGGAATGGTGTACCCTGACATACAACCATTTGAAAATCAACAGACTATCGACTGACCGACAGCTGGATTGTTGGCACTGACATACAAAATTTATATATTACCTACCATCATATAAATGACAGTGAGTCAAGGTAACTCAAAGAGACATGACGTCATCTACTATCCAACAAAGTGATAGCATGTCAAGATAAAGAAACTAAATATTACTTACTATCATGCAAACGATAGTGTGTCAATGTAATATGCAAAGATGAAACATTATCTACTGTCCAACAAAGTGACAACAAGCCAAGATAATGAAACAAAATATCACCTACTACCCTATAAACGAGGGTGGGTCAAGGCGATACGAAAAGATAGACATCATCTACTATCCAACAAAGTTGTCGCGGTGATTTTCGGATATCAAACTATTGATTAGTTTTGAATCACAAAAATGAATTTACCACCGAGCTTTTATTTTTTCCAAGGAAAAGGAAGAAAGTTCGAAAAAACCTATTTTTTTTGGGGATTAAGGGTTTGGGGGTTGGTTACATTAAGGGAAGGTATTAGGCACCCTAAATGTCTATAGTACTCTATAGGAACCTCTTGTAAAAATGTGTTTTTGTGCCTATTTTATTTGCTTGTAAAAAAAAGGAAGATGCTTGTGTAAAAATGACTAGAATAATGAAAAGAAAGAAAAAATGTTTTTTTTTTTAGTTTTTTAGTGGGTTTGGAAAGACAATGAAGTCTTTTGCCTACGTATCCCTTTTAGAGGAATCAAAGCCCTGCGTAGTTCGGGATAAAAAAATGATGAAAATTATTTGGTTTGAAATCCAAGGTTTGATTGGTTTAAACTGTAAAAAAAAAAAATTGTAAAGTGTGAAGTGTAAAATGATTTGATTTGATTGCATAGGGAAATAAAGTGTGAAGTTTGATTGATTTAAATTGCGTAGAGAAAAAAAAGTTTAAATGTTTGGATTAAAAAAAATGACGGAAATTACTTGGTTTGAAATCCAAGGTTTGATTAACAAAAAAAATAATATTTTTTTGAAAGTTTTGAATATTTGAATGTTTTTGTGATTTTTTGTTTTGTGAAAGAGATAGGCGGCTAAAAAAACTATACATGGTAAACTAAAGAGTGTGCGAGGTTTTTCATAATGATACTGGATCAAGATGAAAAACTCCCCTTTTCCTTGGAAATTTTGGCGCAAGTACCACAACGATCACAAACATGGATTAAACATCACTTATGAGATTAAATAAAAAAAGAAAAAGAGAAGCATGATATTTTTTTAGTTATTAAAAGGACCATAAATTTCTAGAGAATTATAAATGCGGGAATTAAATTGACTGGACCAGAGCACTCTGGAGAGAAATATAAATTTAATAAAGAAATAAAATAAATTAACTAGACTAGAGCACTCTTGAGAGAAATATAAATTAAAAAGAAAATAAATTGACTGGACTAGAGCACTCTGGAGAGAAATATAAATTAAAAAGAAAATAAATAAATTAACTGGACCAGAGCACTCTGGAATTATATAGAGAAAATAATAAAAATTAAATAAAGAGCAAAGCAGGTGCAAATAATAACAGACAGGGGGTGCTAATAGCAAGAACAGGGCTTTAAACCAAAGGGGAAGCCCAATAAACGTGGGAGGAAACGTGGGAGGAAATCTAGGCCATCTGATCAAAGATCATAGGCCAATAAAAAAGGAGGTGCATGCAGTTACGATGGGCGCGCGCTATTACCTATAATTAATTGATAGGTAATGCGCGCACACAGAATCCGTGTGGGTATAAATACCCAAAACTCTCACAAATCCCTCATTTCACAAATTTTTTCTCTCTCCTCTCTTTTCTTCAATCTCACGTGCTCTCTCTCTTTTTTTCTCTCAAGAAGTGTTCTTCATGAATGTTCATGTTATGATGAACTTCCGGTTAAAACTCAACAGGAGCCGCCCTCAAGCCCAGATTCCGGCGCGGCGGCCGACCAACTCAAAGGCGGCGCCCCGCCGGAATTCCCTTTTTTTTATAACTTTTTTTTGTTTTTTTTTTTTGGGTTCTCTCGGATCTGTCCTAAACTATGACAAAATAAAAAAAGGAAAGGAAATTACCACACGGCGGTGGTCAAATCCGGCGACAGTTTTACCTTTTGATCTCTCTTCTTTTTTTGATTCTGTTATGCTTGTTTTGTTTTTGATTTCTTGCTACTGTTTTTTTGTTAATATGAGGGTTATGATGATGGATTGATGATTTTTATTGGAAAGGTTTGAAGGTTTGGATGTGGATGTGAAGTGGGTTGTGATTGGAGTGATTGTGTTGTAATGGAAGATTGCTCTCAATGATTGGTTTTTCTCAACAAAATGATTTTTTCGGTTTTTTTTCCGGTCCCCCTTTGCTGTGATTTCATTCTCTATTTATAGAGAATTTTGGTTTGTCTTTGTAGGTGAATTTGGAGACAAAACATTGTTTATATTATCCATTGGTAGGGGAGAGACGTGCTGTTGTTGTTGTCTCTTGTGTGCAACTTGCCTTTTTACTGCTGGTGTTGTTTTTGTTTTATTATATTTTTTGTGTTTTGTTTTTGTTAAATAAAAGAAGAAAAGAAAGATACAAAAGGGATAAAAGGAAAAAAAGGGGGGGAGGGGGACGCACGCAAGCTAAGCTTGCTGTGTTATATTTTTTTAATTTTTTATATTAATAATAATAATAATAATATAATAATAACAATAATAATAATAATAATAATAATAATAATAATAACAATAATAAATGAAAATAAGGAAAAAACATGGTATTTAATGAAAACAGGTAAAAAAAAAGAAATAAAAGTGAAATTGGAAATAAAAGGGATGAATAAAATATAAGAAATTAAATATGGTAATTTTTTGACAAAAATAAATGTGGTGATTTAAAAGATACTAATAATGACAAAATCACACTAAAAATTGAATTGACTAGAAAGAAAAATCAGTCAATTAATGCAAGCCACATGTGCATCACTTGTTGCAAAAGATTTTTTTTGTGTGGGATCTTAGGTCAAAAATTAGGATATGACAGATGCCCCTATTTAAGTTCGTTCATCCAAAGAGATGAAGATTGAAATCTTCATCTTGGTAGGACTGAAGGGACTTAAATACAAAATACACAATTTTGGACCTAAGATACCGAAAAATGCTAATGATGCAAATATGGATGATGGACTTTGGATCTCATGAAAGATGGCATCACAAGTGACAAACTACTACTACTGGAGAAACCAGGACTAAAACAACGGAAATTTACAGAGGAAACACAGAGGTGACTTGACAAGGGAAGATAAATAACAAACAAGGATATCCAAGTCCACCAAGGACAGGAATTCAACTTTACTGGGGAAACAATAAAGTTTCACTGGGAAAAAGCTGACATGTGTTACCTAACATTGGTGTAAAGCAACTTGAATGAATGTAAAATATGGAAAGAAAATGTTTGGCCACTGTCAATGTGAGAGAGTAAGGCAAAATATACAAACATCGTTTGCTATCGGTGTAGGAGAGCAAGGGCATTGAGGGAAAAAAACATTGTCTGCTGTCATTGTGGGAGAGCAAGGATATTGAGGAAAAATACATTGTCCGCTGTCATTGTGGGAGAGCAAGGACACAGAAATAAATACATCGTCCGCTATCATTGTAGGAGAGCAAGGACACTGGTGAAAAAAGACATTGTCTACTGTCATTGTGGGACAACAAGGACAAAATATAAAGACATTGTCCGCTATCATTGTAAAATAGCAAGGACACTAGTGAAAAAAGACATTGTCCGCTGTCATTGTGGGAGAGCAAGGACAAAAATATAAAGACATTGACCGCTATCATTGTAAAATAGGAAGGACACTAGTGAAAAAAGACATTGTTTGCTATCATTGTGGGAGAGCATGAACATAAAAATAAAAGACTTTGTCTGTCGTCATTGTGGGAGAGCAAGGACACAATAAATAAAAGACATTTTCTGCTATCATTGTGGGATAGCGAAGACACTGAAATAAAAGACATTTGTTCGCTATCATTGTGGAATAGCTTGAACAAGGAATTAAAGACATGGTCTGCTATCATTGTGAAATAGCAAAGACACAGAAAAAAAGACATTTGTATGCTATCATTGTGGAATAGCAAGAATAAGGAAATAAAACATATTGTCTGCTATCATTGTGGAATAGCAATGACAAAGAATTAAAAGACATTGTATGCTATCATTGTGGAATAGCTTAAACAAGGAAATAAAAGATATCGTCTGCCATCATTGTGGAATAGTAGCGACAAAAAGTAAGGACATTGTCCGCTATCATTGTGAAATAGCGAGGACAGAGAAATAAAGATATTGTCTGCTACCATTGTGAAATAGCGAAGACAAGAAAATAAAAGATGTTACCTTGACCAGACTCACTAGAGAAGATTCATTTTGAGAAATTTGAAGGTGAGCATGTGAATTGGTTGTTTGCAAGATCTGTCACTTGGAATGTGTTTGATGGTGACGTCCTTGAAACAGACAAACTGTGATGACTCTTTTCTAACACAACAGAAGCAAGATACATGATGGTCAATGCAATTGTGTATGAATGATTTTGTCTATCTGTTGTACATGTGTATGGATGTTTATATGCATGTATGAATGTATGAATGTTATGCATGTATGATCTTGTATTTGTAATATTGTGACTGTATAGAACTGAATGAAATCAGAATGGACCGACGTATTTGTCAAGCACTCGACAATCTTCCTTGGGGATAACAGCGCTTGAGCTGAATTGAGCCATCATCGAGGTAATGGTCAGTACAGTGTATCAACTCATGGTGAAATAGACATTTCAGAGAAAAGGGCTGTCAATTCGAAGTCTGACAGAAGTCGTCATTTGTAAATCAAACAATAGTGCTTTCCCCCTTTTTCTGTTTTTGGGACAAGAGTTGTCGTATGTTTCTATGATTCATGAATCTATAGAGAATATGTTTGTCGTTTATGCTTTTCAAAAGACAGAAAAGAAAAAAAAATTTGAAGTTTATTTTTTTTGCTTCAAGTATTAATAAATAAAAACTGGAAGAAATTTGTGAATAAATGTGAATTCCAAACAAAAGGCCACATGCTTAAATTTGATTAAAAGAGTGGTGGTCAGCCAAAGGCGTGACTCCATGAATTACTACAAAATTTGGAAAATGTATATTATGTGGGATAGGTATACTGAACACAATGATCACCATCCTCTCTAACAACCTTCAATTCCATTGTTTAAGATGCTTGAAATTGGAGATCCTTTAATAGCTAAGGTGCCTTGAGTGAGTGATGTCTGATCCGACTACAGTTACTTTGTCATAGTCCTAAACTTTTGCATAGGTCGCCCTTTTTGGTTTTCGACCTTTCAGGACAATTATTTTCTGTTTGTCTCTAATTTTTGCCTGGACCGCCCTTTCGGGTTTTCGATCCACCGAGACTATATTTCCTTTTTTGGTGCCCCTAATTTTTGCTTGGACCAACCTTTTGGGTTTTCGATCCACCGAGACGCTCTCTATTGCCTAAGCCGCCTTTTCAGGTTTTCAACTTAGCGAGCTCTCTTTTTTTTTTTTTTTTAGACAAAGTATTTCTTGACTGCATCGGCGTTGACAGGTCGTGGGAGCTCATCACCATCCATAGTTGTAAGAATCATAGCACCACCAGAAAATGATCTTTTGACAACATATGAACCTTCATAATTAGGCGTCCACTTGCCCCTAGAATCGGGTTGAAATGACAACACTTTTTTGAGCACAAGGTCACCTTCTCTGAATTCACGAGGTCGAACCTTTTTATCGAAAGCTTGCTTCATCCTTTTCTGATACAACTGCCCATGACATAAGGCCATCATGCGTTTTTCTTCGACCAAGTTCAATTGGTCGTATCTATTCTGGCACCATTCAGCCTCAATCAACATAGCCTCCATCAAAACTCTCATCGACGGGATCTCGACCTCTACAGGGAGCACTGCCTCCATGCCATACACTAAAGAGAAAGGGATTGCCCCTGTTGAAGTACGTACTGAAGTACGATATCCATGTAAAGCAAAAGGTAACATTTCATGTCAGTCTTTGTAAGTGACCACCATTTTCTGTATGATTTTCTTAATATTTTTGTTCACCGCTTCGACTGCACCATTCATCTGAGGTCGATAAGGAGAAGAGTTGTGATGCTCAATCTTGAACTGCTCGCATAAATCTTTCATCATTCTGTTGTTCAAATTTGTTCCATTATCTATAATGATCTTGTTAGGGATACTGTAGCGGCAAATAATATGATTCTTGATAAACCGGACCACTACTTGCTTAGTCACATTGGCATAAGAGGCCGCTTCAACCCACTTGGTGAAGTAATCAATGGCCACTAAAATGAAACGATGACCATTGGAAGCTTTTGGTTCAATCCTACCAATCATGTCAATGCCCCACATAGAGAAAGGCCAGGGAGAAGAAAGAACATTGAGAATAGTTGGCGGTACATGAATCTTATCTGCATAGATCTGACACTTGTGACATTTTTTAGCATGTTTGTAACAATCAGATTCCATTGTCAACCAATAATATCCTGCCCTCAACATTTTCTTAGCCATTGTGTGCCCATTGGGATGGGTTCCGAAAGAACCTTCATGCACCTCATGCATCAACAATTCTGCTTCGTGCTTGTCTACACATCTGAGCAAAACCATGTCAAAGTTTCTTTTGTACAATACATCTTCATTCAAGAAAAAACTACTTGACAATCTTCTTAAAGTTTTCTTGTCTTTGCTGGATGCCCCATGCGGATACTCTTGACTTTGAAGAAACACCTTGATATCATGGAACCATGGTTTGTCGTCGACAACTCCTTTAGCTGTAAATACATATGCGGGCATTTCAAGGCATCAGATACTGATAGTTGGCATGTCAAACTTGTGATTCGCCTTGTACATTGAAGATAAAGTAGCGAGGGCATCTGCCATCTGGTTCTCATCACGAGGAATATGGTGTAGCTCGACTTTGTTGAAGAAAGTCAATAACCGTCTCGCATAATCTCTATAGGGAATCAAACCGGTATGACGAGTTTCCCATTCTCCATTGATCTGGTTAACTACAAGAGCTGAGTCTCCGTATATGTCAATATTCTTGATCCTCAAGTCAATAGCTTCTTCAATACCCATGATGCACGCTTCATACTCCGCAATATTGTTGGTACAATCAAATTGTAGTCTTGCAGCAAAAGGGATGTGAGCGCCTTTGGGGGTGATGATGACTGCCCCGATTCCATTACCATAGACATTAACAGCTCCGTCAAATATCAAACCCCATCTTGATTCTGGATCTGAGCCTTCTCCGAACAACGGTTCATCACAATCTTTCATCTTCAAATACATGATTTCTTCATCTGGAAAGTCAAACTTGATCGGTTGATAGTCGTCAACTGGTTGGTGAGCCAAATGATCAGCAAGGATACTGCCTTTGAATGCTTTCTGAGTACGATATTCAATATCATATTCGGACAATAACATTTGCCATCTAGCAATTCTTCCAGTTAAAGCAGGCTTCTCGAAGATGTACTTGATCGGATCCATTCTAGATATCAACCAAGTAGTGTGTTTAATCATATAATGTTGGAGACACTTAGCAGCCCAAGCTAAAGCACAACAAGTCTTCTCAAGTATTGAATATCGAGACTCACAATCTGTGAACTTCTTGCTCAAATAGTAAATTGCATGCTCTTTTCTCCCGGTTTCATCCTGCTGCCCGAGCACACAACCCATAGAATCTTCTAGTACAGTTAGATACATGATGAGCGATCTTCCTTCAACTAGAGGAATAAGAATCAGAGGTTCTAGTAAATAATCTTTGATGCTGTCAAAGGCTTTTTGGCAATCCTCTGTCCAAACAATTGGTTGATCTTTGCGGAGTAATTTGAATATTGGTCCACATGTGGCGGTTATATGTGAGATGAATCTGGAGATGTAGTTCAATCGTCCGAGAAAACCTCTAACTTGTTTCTCTGTTTGTGGAGCAGGCATCTCTCTGATGGCTCTGACTTTGTCTGGATCTACTTCAATACCTTTCTGACTAATAATGAAGCCAAGGAGTTTTCCCGATCTGACACCAAAATTACACTTGTTGGGATTCAAACGGAGTCGAAACTTTCTCAGTCGTTGAAACATCTTCAATAGACAGCCCACATGCTCTTCTTCGGTGCCTGACTTAACAATCATATCATCCACATAAACCTCGATTACTTTATGCATCATGTCATGGAAGAGAGTGGTCATGCCCCTCTGGTAAGTAGCGCCTGCATTTGTCAAACCAAAAGGCATCACTTTGTAACAGAAAGTGCCCCACGGTGTGATAAAGGAAGTCTTCTCTCTATCCTCGACTGCCATCTTAATCTGGTTGTACCCGTAGAAACCATCCATGAAGGAGAACACTTTGGATTAGTCTGTATTATCAACCAACACATCAATGTGGGGCAAGGGGAAATCATCTTTAGGACTAGCTTTGTTCAAATCTCGGTAGTCAACGCACATTCTGACCTTACCCTCTTTCTTTGGGACCGGCACTATGTTGGCCAACCATTGAGGGTATTCAGATGTAACAAGGAAACCCGCATCAATTTGCTTTTGTACTTCCTCTTTGATCTTGAGGGCCATATCAGGATGAGTTCTTCTTAACTTTTGTTTCACCGGAGGACATTCAGATTTTAAAGGCAAATGATGCTCTACAATCTCATGATCTAAACCTGGCATATCTCGATTGGACCATGCAAACATATCAACATATTCTTTGAGAAGCTCAATTACTCTTTTCTTGACAATTGCATCTAGTAGCGTCCCAATCTTGATCTCTTTCTTGTCTTCATCGGAACCCAAATTAATAATCTCAACTGCTTCCTCATGAAGTTGAATGGCTTTTCTTTCATGATCTAGTAATCTTCTGATCTCATTAGGAACTTCTTCGTCCTCCTCTTCTTCAGCTTCATAAACAGGGAACTCAAAGTTGGGAGAGAACATAGGAGCATTGTGTTCAACGGGTTTATTGGTGTTTAGTCTGCATATGATTTATGATTGATTTTAGTAAGCAGATAAATGCAAACTTTTGAAATTGAGAAAAAAAAGAGATGGATTTTTTGGTTTTTTTTTTTGTATAACTATTTTTCAAGAAAAGAAGAAAAAGAGAATAAAAAAAAATGTGAAAAGGAAACAAACGATGATTTTTATTAGAAATACTTGAAGCTTAAAACAAAGCCCTACATGAATTCACTTTTGTTTTGGGCGAAACAAAAGGATTTTTTTTTTTTTTTGGAAAATGACAAACAGACAAACGTATTACTTAGATAGATGAATGACAGAAGGGACATCAACAGCGACCCAATTGCAGCAGACTCCTCTTGGTGTTGCAAAAACAGGTGGCACTTCTTCGATCTTGTCTTCAATGATTGTATTAGTCTCCGGAGGGGAGTGAATAAACCCAACATTACGGAAGGTGTTTGTAATTGGCTCAAGGACACCACTTGGCTTGGTCATTCCTGCTGATGGAGCAAAACCCAAGCCTTCCTTGTGCTTGTTTTCTGAAAACTGTACTAACTGCCCCCAATTTGAAGTTGTTCCTCCTTGCATCACCCTATGTGCATCCTTCAGAGAAGCCATGGATGTTTCATTTTTCTTTGGCTTTTCCTCTTCTATAGAGAGTCCTTGGAAAGATGTACCGTCTGTACCATCAGCAATAACGTAAGAGAAAGCCGATAGATGGCTTACAAGCAAAGCCTCTTCTCCGCCTACTATTACCAACTTTCCATTTTGCACAAATTTTAGCTTTTGGTGGAGTGTGGATGTTACGGCCCCAACTTCATGAATCCAGGGTCGTCCTAGCAAACAACTATATGATGCTTGGAGGTTCATGATTTGAAAGGTGATCTGAAATTTGCAGGGGCCAATTGTGATGGGCAAATCTATTTCACCAATTACTGACTTCCTCGATCCATCAAATGCTTTCACTACCAATCCACTCGGCCTCAAAGGCGCATCACAATATGAGAGTTTATCAAGAGTAGTCTTGGCCATTACATTTAAAGATGACCCAGTATCCACCAGCACACTGGACAGAGAGTCGGACTTGCAAATAACTGAAATGTGTAAGGCCAAATTGTGGTTCCTTCCTATTTCTAAGAGGTCTTCGTCACTAAAGCTCAAATTGTTACATGTAGTAACGTTCCCAACTATACTTTCAAACTGACCTAGAGTCACATCATGGTCCACATAAGCCTGGTCCAGAACCTTCATCAATGCTTCTCTATGAACATCAGAATTCATCAACAGGGACAACAAGGAGATTTTGGAGGGAGTTTGCAGCAACTGATCCACTATCTTGTATTCACTCCTCTTGATCAACTTCAAAACTTCATCGGAATCGGAACTACTGTTTCCACTGGACTGACCCATATCTTTACTTTTACCTGGTTCCTGTGCTTTTGCTTCTTTACCAACCAGAGTCTTGGTCTTACCTTGAACGACTATTGGGACAATACGCCCACTTCTCAATATTTTATCACTGTCGGCAATATTGACCACAAATGCTAAGGGAGGTATGGGTTTCTCTTAACCATCTAGTAACATTGTAGCATCATATTTATAGGGTATAACCTTCTCGGAAGCATATGGCAAAGGTCCTGGCAAACAGATCACGAGAGGGGTAACAATTGGCTTCTCGCTATTGAATGCCATTTCCATCCGTTCTGGGATGTTAAACTCGGGAACTATGACACAAACATTCTTATCATTTCTTGTAACAATGAGTTCCCTTCTATCCATTAGACCTTGTATATCATCTTGAACTTGAGAACACCCTTGAGAACTTTTAGAGCACACCCCACAAGTAACATGATCGTGACAAACCCGTTTCGTACATCTTAATATGCATGGGAACCAAAGGAGTTATGATATTTTGTGCACTATGAATAAGACTGACTTCTTGATGATTATGGATCATATTGAAAGAAGACCCATGGTTTGGTAGAGGATTGACTTGGACATTCGGGTTTGAATCTTTAAAGGATAAGAGATTGGCACGGACCAAATTCTGGACTTCTTTCTTAAGAGCATAATAGTGTTCGATGTCGTGACCTGTTGCTCCTTTGTGAAAAGCACAAGTGAGGTCAGCACGATACCAAGTAGGCAGCCTTTCAGGTACAGGAGGAGGTGGCTTGGTTTGGACAAGGTTCTTTGCGAGTAGAGCAGGAAGCAAATCAGCATATTTCATTGGTATTGGTTCAAATGATTGAGGTCTTTGTGTACAATTTTGTTGGTTAAAGGGTTGTTGAGGAGCTGGCGGGCGGTATTGTGGTTGTTGTGGGTAAGATTGTTGATGTAATGGTGGATAATGTGATGGAGGCCTTTGTGGTTGATAATTTGGGTTTTGAGGAGCTGGAATGGATGGAGAAATAGCAGCAATATGGGGGTAAACTGGGTATCTTGGTTGGGGTCCTCCATGATTCAACATGCCAACTTCTTGCTCTTTCTTTCTCAGGTAACTATTGCCAAACCTCTTCACACTGTTAGTTGGGGCATTCCCCTTCATCAAGCGTCCATCCCGAAGTCATTCTTCGAGACGCATTCCCATGCCTACCATCTTAGTAAAATTATTTGGTGCACTGGCAACCATCTTCTTGTAATAAAATGGACTGAGAGTGTTGAGAAACAATTTGGTCAACTCTTTTTCCTCCAAAGGTGGACGGATTTGTGCAGCAAGTTCTCTCCATCGTTGGGCATACACTTTGAAAGACTCTTTTTCTCTCTGAGTCAGAGCCCGAAGTTCATCTCTATCCGGGGCTAAATACGAGTTGTATTTATATTGCTGGATAAAAGCATTGGCAAGATCATTGAAAGTGCGGATATCGACACCATCGAGTTCCATGTACCACCTTAGCGCAGCACCAATGAAGCTGTCTTGAAAATAATGAATGAGAAGCTTATCATTATCAGTCTGAGTTGACATTTTTCTTGCATACATCACTAGATGAGCTCTGGGGCAAGTGTTCCCCTTATATTTCTCGAAGTCGGGAACTTTGAATTTGTGTGGTATTATGATATTTGGAACCAAACAGAGTTCACGAGCGTTTTGGCCAAACAGTTCTTTCCTACGAAGAGCCTTCATTTCTCGCTGTATCTCATTATACTTGTCTTGCAGATCGTCGACTCTATCAAATGGCCCTGTACTCTCAGCACAGTAGATAGGTCCCTGATCTTGTGGGGTGGCATGGACCAAAGGTGAGGAACAAGTCATAGTAGCTTGAGGAAAAACCAGGCCGGGCTGAAGAGCCGGCACACCTTGTTGTGCAACAGTGGGTTAAATTTCAGAAACCACGGGATGAGACCCCTCACCAATCATAAACTGTGGCATGCCCCATGGGTATCCTTCGGGCATAGTCATTCGAGGGGCACTAGTAAGCACAGTTGGTAAAGGAATAGTAGAAGTTGTTGCTTGAACCAATGATGTCGGAGTTTGAGCAGCCAACATGGCAGTCATCATAGCAGTCAGCTTCTCTATCTCAGCCTTCATGGATGTCACATCTTCGCGGAGTGCTTGGTTCTCTTGTTCAAATTGATCCATTTTCTTCCTTATGTTTGCTCGAGTGTTGTAAGTACGAGTAGACTTGTAGTGAATACGTCGGGCCACTTTTCTTTTTGACTGAGGCAGATAGAAACAAGAAGGAATGAGACTCGGTTTTGAAACTATGAATGCAGTATGATGAATGATATGTTATGCCAAAATGTATTAAAAAGAGATACTTATCGAAGAACTTATAAATAAATTGTAAACATTGTAGAGAAAATTCTTCACTTGATAATCAAAACATTACAAAGTAATTCCCTTTCTAACAAATAAAACCTAGGGATAGATTCAAAAAAAAAAAAACCATCAAACTTCTTAGACAGGTGGATTGTCAGAATCTGATCTTTAGCCGGAAAATAAATCCATATGTCGCTTCATTCTCTTAGAGTCTTATCTAAGCAGATCATCCTTTCGCTGGAGTAGATCATTCTTCTCAATGATTTTCTGGCTTTCGGTAAAGAGCTGGTGATCTTTGTGTTCTAATTCCCCCTTCAAAGTCTCATTCTCAAGTTCAGCTATCTAGCATCTTCTTTTCCAAGTGTCTGCTTTACGACTTATCTCAGCCAACTGCTCTTGGAACTCTTCCTTGGTATTAAAGGGTAAGGGCAAGGATGATGGTGGGATGGTTGATGATACGAACCTGGGCATGTGGTAGGGCATACCAAAATTTGTTGCTCTATCAATAACCCATTGAGTATAAGATTCATGTACAAAGTTAGACCTTCCTAACTGAGCTCTCTCAAGTCTGGAAATAGCACGCCAAGCTTGCACAAATTTTTCTCTTTTGTTTGAGGAGTCTTCAAGGTTGAGATAAAATTCACAGCTTAAGGTAATGTTGGATGGCTTGGTTTTCAACGGGCAATAGAACTGGCGTTTGACAAGGATAGGGTTGTAGCTTATTCCTCCATGAATACCGAGGAGGGGTACATTTGGGTATTCACCACAACTGACAATAAATTCCCCGTTGTCACTGGCTGCAAGGTACCAAACTATATCAGTTGGAGTAAGAGACATGATTCTTCGAGACCATGGAAGATTTTCAGGATTTTCTTTGAAGGAAGAAGTTTGGGGTAAATGAGAGATAAACCATTTGTATAGTAAAGGTGCACAACAGATGATAGTTCCTTGACCGGCTAGGGTTCGGTCACGGATGGAGTGATATGTGTCGGCTAACAATGTGGGGACAGGGTTTTTTGTTAGGAAAATTTGGATGACATTGATGTCGACGAAGTTATCAAAATTTGGGAAAAGTACAAGGCCATATATGAGTAGGACTAGGATGTAGTAAAAGGCATTATTATTGGATGCTTCAGCAAATGTGGTAGCTTGTTGGTACAGGAAATCAGTAGGAAGGCATAGGAGACCTCCCTTGGACGTGAGGTTTGCTTTGACAATGGAAGCTTTGAGGTGGAGGGCACTTGCAATGGTTGAGGGTTTAGGAGTAACTTCAAGGCCGCTGAAAGGTATTTTGTTGAGCACTAGTAAACCGACCAAGTAAGAGTATTCTTCAAGGGTGGGGACAAGTTGGTAATCCGGAAAGGTAAAGCAATGATAGACGGGGTCATAGAATTGGACCAAGGTTTCCAAGCTTCCCTTTTTAACATCTTCCTTGAGAATATTGAGCAACTTCCCATCTGATCCTTAAAATCACTCGGTCTAGCAACTCGAGATCCTAGTTCTCTCAATCTTGACATGTCCATTTTCTTGAATTTATATTTTTTAGTGCTTCTTCTTGCAATGTCCATGTCTACAATGTTTACAAAAATCATGTTTAAGTCCTTCGATATTGAATGGAAAAAATAGTTTCATGAATGGATGCATGAAAGTATGATTATGCAACAACCACAAATATAAGCAAACATGGGTGGGTTTTGGCATCATAATGTTGGAGTCAAGGGTAAACACGCCATTTGGTAGGTACTATAGTTTCACATGTACCTGAATTCCGGGTTCTACAGAGTTCCCAAAGTCTACAACTTCTTTCAAAAATCATCGGGTTACGGAATTAACTCTCAATCCAACAACGTTCGTAGGAAAGTCTCGTTTGAGTGTAGTATCGCGTGACGACCAATTTAAGACTTGCTCTCAATTAGCCACCGCACTACGCCTTAAAAGGCCAAGATGGGTTAAGTGTAACTAAAGTCCTCAATTTTGATCAGTCTCTTAGAAATAGCCATGCCAAACACAACTTACTCGCGTCGACATTGCATACTCCCAAAATTCCTCCATTGAGTGGGGTTATCACATATACCACAACCAAAACTTACTCTTGGCAAGGTATTTTGATTATACCACCATCCTATCTTAAGGTTCTCTCAAGTCCGGTGATGGACTTATCTCACCACTCACGTTTAGAAAACAAACATGTAGGCATATATTTACAAACATAAGTAACAACAAACACAAAAAAAACAAGTTAGGCTCAACCCTCTTAAATTTTTTTATTGCTTCCCCAGTAAAGTCGCCATTTCTGTCGCGGTGATTTTCGGATATCAAACTATTGATTAGTTTTGAATCACAAAAATGAATTTACCACCGAGCTTTTATATTTTCCAAGGAAAAGGAAGAAAGTTCAAAAAAACCTATTTTTTTTGGGGATTAAGGGTTCGGGGGTTGGTTACATTAAGGGAAGGTATTAGGCACCCTAAATGTCTATAGTACTCTATAGGAACCTCTTGTAAAAATGTGTTTTTGTGCCTATTTTATTTGCTTGTAAAAAAAAGGAAGATGCTTGTGTAAAAATGACTAGAATAATGAAAAGAAAGAAAAAATGTTTTTTTTTTTTAGTTTTTTAGTGGGTTTGGAAAGACAATAAAGTCTTTTGCCTACGTATCCCTTTTAGAGGAATCAAAGCCCTGCGTAGTTCGGGATAAAAAAGTGATGAAAATTACTTGGTTTGAAATCCAAGGTTTGATTGGTTTAAACTGTAAAAAAAAAAATTGTAAAGTGTGAAGTGTAAACTGATTTTATTTGATTGCATAGGGAAATAAAGTGTGAAGTTTGATTGATTTAAATTGCGTAGAGAAAAAAAAAGTTTAAATGTTTGGATTAAAAAAAATGACGGAAATTACTTGGTTTGAAATCCAAGGTTTGATTAAACTAAAGAGTGTGCGAGATTTTTCATAATGATACTGGATCAAGATGAAAAACCCCCCCTTTTCCTTGGAAATTTTGGTGCAAGTACCACAACGATCACAAACATGGATTAAACATCACTTATGAGATTAAATAAAAAAAGAAAAAGAGAAGCATGATATTTTTTTTTGTATTTTTTTAGTTATTAATTTTTTTTAAAATTATAATTATATATATATATATATATATATATATATATATATATGAATAAATAATTACACATGAATAAAAGGTAGACGGGCAACAAGTTGCGCCGCTAAACCTTTTTGTATAGCAAAACTTAATCTTTGAAAAACTACATTCATAGATCTAGGTGACACAACATTGCTATGCATGACTCTTTGGACTCTTTGCAAAAGTTCAATAGCCTCTGGTGCTAGAAAACCAAAAGTGTCAAATGCAAAAGGTATAAAAACATGTTGATTGTCACAACATGCTTGTTCATGCTTGGCAATTTTGCTTGAATCAGCTTTTAGGGCTGCCCGTCCCACAGTAAAATCACCCCCTCCTAGTCCCACAAGTGGGGAAACTCCAGTCAAATCTACACAAGCATGTTTCCCACCTACCCATCCATACTCCAGTCAAATCTGGTCCAGTTATTAAAAGGACCATAAATTTCTAGAGAATTATAAATGCGGGAATTAAATTGACTGGACCAGAGCACTCTGGAGAGAAATATAAATTTAATAAAGAAATAAAATAAATTAACTGGACCAGAGCACTCTGGAGAGAAATATAAGTTAAAAAGAAAATAAATTGACTGGACCAGAGCACTCTGGAGAGAAATATAAATTAAAAAGAAAATAAATAAATTAACTGGACCAGAGCACTCTGAAATTATATAGAGAAAATAATAAAAATTAAATAAAGAGCAAAGCAGGTGCAAATAATAACAGACAGGGGGTGCTAATAGCAAGAACAGGGCTTTAAACCAAAGGGGAAGCCCAGAAAACGTGGGAGGAATTCTAGGCCATGATCAAAGATCACATGCCTATAAAAAAGGAGGTGCATGCAGTTACGATGGGCGCGCGCACACAGAATCTGTGTGGGTATAAATACCCAAAATTCTCACAAATCCCTCATTTCACAAATTTTTTCTCTCTCCTCTCTTTTCTTCAATCTCACGTGCTCTCTCTCTTTTTTTTTCTCTCAAGAAGTGTTCTTCATGAATGTTCATGTTATGATGAACTTCTGGTTGAAACTCAACCGGAGCCGCCCTCAAGCCCAGATTCCGGCGCGGCTGCCAGCCAACCCAACGGTGGCGCCGCCGCTGGAATTCCCTTTTTTTTTTAACTTTTTTTTTTTGGGTTCTCTCAAGAAGTGTCCTAAACTATAACAAAATAAAAAAAGGAAAGGAAATTACCACACGGCGGTGGTCAAATCCGGTGATAGTTTTACCTTTTGATCTCTCTTCTTTTTTTGATTCTGTTATGCTTGTTTTGTTTTTGATTTCTTGCTACTGCTTTTTTGTTAATATGAGGGTTATGATGATGGATTGATGATTGTTATTGGAAACGTTTGAAGGTTTGGATGTGGATGTGAAGTGGGTTGTGATTGGAGTGTTTGTGTTGTAATGGAAGATTGCTCTCAATGATTGGTTTATCTCAACAAAATGATTTTTTCGGTTTTTTTTTCGGTCCCCCTTTGCTGTGATTTCATTCTCTATTTATAGAGAATTTTAGTTTGTCTTTGTAGGTGAATTTTGAGACAAAACATTGTTTATATTATTCATTGGTAGGGGAGAGACGTGCTGTTGTTGTTGTCTCTTGTGTGCAACTTGCCTTTTTGCTGCTGGTGTTGTTTTTGTTTTATTATATTTTTGTGTGTTTTGTTTTTGTTAAATAAAAGAAGAAAAGAAAGAAACAAAAGGGATAAAAGGAAAAAAGGGGGGAGGGGGACGCACACAAGCTAAGCTTGCTGTGTTATATTTTTTTATTTTTTTTATAATAATAATAATAATAATAATAATAACAATAATAAATGAAAATAAGGAAAAAACATGGTATTTAATGAAAACATGTAAAAAAAAAGAAATAAAAGTGAAATTGGAAATAAAAGGGATGAATAAAATATAAGAAAATAAATATGGTGATTTTTTGACAAAAATAAATGTGGTGATTTAAAAGATACTAGTAATGAGAAAATCACACTAAAAATTGAATTGACTAGAAAGAAAAATCAGTCAATCAATGCAAGCCACATGTGCATCACATGTTGCAAAAGATTTTTTTTGTGTGGGATCTTAGGTCAAAAATTAGGGTATGACAAAAGTGATAGCAAGTCAAGACAATGACTTAATATTATCTACTATCATGCAAACGATAATGAGTCAAGATAATATGAAATGAAGATACATTATCTATTGTCCCGCGAAGTGACAACAAGTGAAGATAATGAAATCAGGGAAATACCTCCTACCATGCAAATGGGCAGTGTGTTAAGGTAATGTGAAAAGATAAGACATCATCTACTATCCAACAAAGTGATAGGAAGTCAAGACAATGACTAAATGTTACCTACTATCATGCAAGCAATAGAGTGCAAAGGTAACGTGAAATGAAAAACATTATCTACTGTCTAACAAAATGACAGCAAGCCAAGATTATGAAACTAAGGAAATACCTCCTACCATGTGAATGGCAGTGTGCCAAGGCGATCTAAAACGATAGTTATCATCTACTACCAAACAAAGTGATAGCAAGTCAAGATAATGACTAAATATTACCTACTATCAAACGATAGCGTGTGAAGGTAACATGATTCCATTGAAAGGAGGTGACTCTACAGAGTACTTCAAGAGTGACTCAAGTAGGCTGATTTTTTTAAAGTGTATGTATTTGTAGAAAGAAAAGACTTGTATGATCTTTTTGTGTAATGTCTGAATAAGATTCACTAGGGATGAAACCACCTGAGGGATTGTAAATGTATCTGGTGTAACACAAACTTCTTGTATGGAAAACTTGTCATTTGTTGCTTTGAATTGATGTTCAATCCGGGAACAAACCAAAGGGGAACTGTGAAGCAAGACTATGTATCCAATTGAAGAATAAATTCAACTGAAATTTTCCTTTTGATGTAGGAAAAAACTGAAACAACCATCTTCCACAAGAGATGAGTCTAGTGGGGTGTTTTTGAAACAAGAAATGTACACTTATCTGCCTAAGCTGACACTCTAATTGGAAAGAACAACATGCCCATCCCGACTCTATTTTGTAGACACAGACAAGACAAAAGAGACAAAAATTTGTATGTGATGTTACAATGTGTGACTGATGTAAATGTTTATGGCACATGTAAATGATATGTATGAATATTATGTATGAATGTATGTATGAAAATGTATGTTATGAATGTATGCTGACAAAACAGACAGGACGATCGAGATTGGAAAGAAGTCAACGTCACATTGTAACTCAAAGTGTTTCAACAAGGTGTATATGTTGTTGTAGATGAAGCAAGAGAACTCCTTGGGGAAGGAACAACTTCTCTGGGGAAAATGACCATTTTACCCAAAACGATCTGTATTCAAACTTGATGGTACTCAAGACGAAATTGTCAACCTTATTAGGGGATGTACCCTTTTCTTTGAGATATCTGTCGACATTCTTTTTAGAGAAAGCATGTTTGTTGTTGATGAAATAAGTTGAGAAAATGGGGACTACCTGCCCCTTGCTTTTGACCATTTGCTTCAGTCTGATAAGACTTTGAAAATAATCGCTCGGAGAGCGTGACTGATTGACCTTGTTCATTAAACATTGTATCTATTGACTGCAGCAGCGTGCACTGAGAGTAAAAACTCTTCATCATCCATGATATTAACAGCCACAAATCTGCCATTATTCCACAACATGTAACTATTCAGGAAAATATGATATTGACATAGTATGCCCCAAGTGCTTGAAACTTTGAAGGGTATGCCCTTGATCAACTGATATCTGTAATGAAACCAAATCTTGAACCATTTCAACCTTGATAGGCAGAATACAAATTGTTTGCCCTTGATTGGCAGAATCCATAAATAACTTGCCCCTGGCTAGGAGCGTCTCAAGTCAGCTTTGCCCTTGATCAAATTATAGCTTTAAATTTCTTTGATGTCAAGTATTAATTTGCAAGTAAAGTCATTTCTTTTGAAAAGTATTTTTGATATAATGCACATGTAAGTTTTTGAAATTAAATATTTTTGTATATTTTTTGATTGAAAGCACATATGATGTGTACAAAAGGTTATTACTGATTAATCAAACAGGAGGAGTCAGTGTAACAATAAATTTGCCAAATACGATTTCACAGTGAACCTAACTTCAATTAGGTCTTTTGTATGTTATAACGTGGTTGGGCTCACGGTTTTCAAAAAAAGATTGTAAGGCACAAAATTTATTTGGTCCCACCCATTCTTCTTGATGTCCTTCATTCCTAAGTTCAATTAATTCAACTGATGCACTCATTTGACAAAAGAATCTTTTGGCAATGACAAAAGAATTTTTTGTATAGACTTTGATGAGATTCTTGAATTGACAGTCACTTTTCTTTGTATAGGAAATTTGTTCCCATTTCTTGGAATCACTCTTTATTTGTATGGACTAGTTCTTTTTGAACTTTGAATTTACGGTCCATCAAGATGCCCCCTTTTTTTGTGGGCTCTTTTTTTTGTATTCACTCCTTTTTTTCTTGTACTCTCTCTTTTTTGTACTCTTTTCTTTTTCTTCTTTTTTTTTTGGTACTATTTTTTTGTAATCACTCTGTTTTTTTTATAACCCTTGTAAAGTTTTGGTGTATAGTAACTGTCATTGTTGTGAGTCTCATCTCTCGACAGCTTCTTTTGTTTGAGGTAAGCATTGTGCTTAAACTTCTTACTTGGTATGACCAGATAAATTGATTCTCTTGTATCAGAATGCATCACCAGATTAATTGAAATACTACCCTGCCCCAGGTTAAAATTAAGGGTTCAGAAAAGTAGAAAAAACACCAACTTCAGGCTCAAAGGGGTTCATTACGGATTATCTCCTTATATCTCCAGTGTTTGGGAATTGAAACAATGCCTTACATCGTCAACTAGGTTTTTCACCATTGAAAGCATATACCAGCAAAAATCAGTTATTTATTTTCGTCATCCTCGCTCCAAGTTTGTAAATAATAAAGCAAGAGAAAAGGAGTGAATATGAATGAATTAATTCAAAAAACATGCATGTTTATTATATTAAAAGTACTTGACAAAAGACATAATTTTAGAAGAAAACAAATGCTTGATAAGAAAGAAATAAAAAGCCTAGCGATCATAAGGATGAGCTTCCTTGTATCACTGATTTCAACTGGATAAAAGAGTTGCAGAGATAACTTCAACAACAACCCCATGGTGTCAAACCGTATCCATGCATAACAGAGCTGGGTCTATATCCTCGAAAGAAAACTTGTTAGCTTCGATCAACCTTTGGACTTCACCCTTCAAAGTCAAACAATATTCAATATTGTGGCCAGGTGCTCCTTGATGAAAAACACAAGATAACTCAGGTTTATACCACCATGGTAATTTTGCAGGTATCTTAGGTGGCGTCCTAGTTTGAATAAGATTTCTCTCAAGCAAAATAGGAAGGAGATCTGCATACAACATATGGATCGATTCAAACTTAGGCTCCCTTTTTGGAGCAGTATCAATAATTATAGCAGCAACATACTGTTGTTTGTTCTTCTTCGGCTTCCCATGAGCCACCATACTCAGCTCTTGTTCTTTCTTTTTATCAAAGTCTGACCCAATCTCTCTTGCATTTCTAGAAGAAGCAGTCTCTCTTGTTAATCGTCCTTCTTGGAGACCCTCCTCAAGGCGCACACCTATGTCTACCATGTTAGTAAAATCACGGGGCGCATTGGCAACCATTTTATCATAGTAGAAAGTATCAAGAGTTTTCAAGAAAATTTTAACCATTTCCTTTTCCTCTAGAGGTGGACTGATCTGAGCAGCAACCTCCCTCCATCTCTGAGCATATTCTTTGAACGTTTCCCTGTCTTTCTGAGCCATGGCTCAAAGTTGATCCCTATCTGGTGTTGCATCAGCAATGTACTTGTACTGGCAGACGAAAACCTCACACAGGTCACTAAAAGTTTTGATGGTGTTGCTAACCAAACCCATGTACCATTTTAAAGCAGCACCAGTCAAACTGTCTTGGAAGAAATGAATCAACATTTGATCATCTTTTGTCAAAGCACACATCTTTCTAGCATACATCATAAGATGAATCTGAGGACAAGAGTTTCCCTTATACTTTTCAAACTCGGGTACTTTGAACTTAGGCGGAATCCTGATATTCGGCACTAGATAAAGCTCATGAACACTCTTTCCAAACAAACCTTTCCCTTGGAGAGCACGAATCTCGTGTTGTATTTTATCAAGCTGATCTTGGTAAGCATCCACACCATATGCCCCAACATTTTTAGTTTGTTCGACATTGTAAACAAATTCATTCTTGTGTGGTGTAGTGTGAACCACAGGAACTGGAACAGTCACCACTGGTGGGGGGATAGACACATTAACTTGAGGGACTGTCAAAGTAGGAATCCGGATACCAGAAACATTGGGATGAAAGCTCTCATTGAAGTTATAAGTCTCAAGAACAGTACTTTTTAAAGCCTGAGAAGGAAGAGGTGGCAGAGGTGCCTGATTCTGTGCGTTCAACAAAGTTTCCATCATAGTAGTCAACCTATCCACAGATGACTGGAGTGTAGCAACTTGCTCGCGGAGCTGAAGGTTCTCTTGTTCAATTATTTCCATTCTTTTCACTTGATTAACACGAGTGTTGCACTTGCAAGTTGACTTTAGACAAGAACGTCGGACCATTGAGAGAAAGACATGAAGTTTAGATTTTTTGAAGAAGACTATGAATGCAAAATGATGCATGAGCAAGGAAGTTTGTTTTGATTTTGATTTTAATTGGTTTTCAAAGGACCCTAGGATATTAATCATAAAGGACTTTATTTTTTTGTTTGTGTATGATCAAAAGAATTTTCTTTTTATTTTCAAAGCAATCTTTTTTTTTTTCAAGGTCTATGATGATTGTAAAGAAATTCCTCTAAATCCTTTGAAAACCAATGGAAAGAGCTTTTCATGGATGAATGAGATGTAATGATGCAACAAGCACAAACATAAGCAAACATGGTTGGTTGAGATAAGATTGGAGTCAAAAGGTAAGCCACCCACAATGTATGAACTAATGGCTTTCTTCTTTTTGTAACACAGGTTCTACAAAGTTCCCAACATTATCAATCTTCTTATTGAATACCAATGTCCATGACTTACTCACGGCCAAATGAAATATCCAAGGGAAGATCTAGTTGAGCGTGGTATCGCGGAGTCAACTAATCCAAGACTTTACTCTCGGCTTAGCTATCGCACCACATCCTAAAAGGCTAAGATGGGTTAAAGGTGACTAAAGGTCCACGACGTTAACAAATACATGTCATAGCACCTATCTACGTGAGCCTCACGTTGAAAAGAATGTCACAACATGACCCTCAATCGTGCGTAGTTTCATCACATGTGGGTATGTACAAAACTTTACTTCCGGCCATTCACTATGATCGTACCACACCTATCTCATGGTTCACTCAAACTCGGGACAAGTTTATCTCAACTCATACCCCCCCATAACATGAAAGTTTTAAACAAGTAAGCAATTAAGAAAGCAATAAACTAGGTGGGCTTAACCCTCTTAAGGAGGATCCCCAGTGAAGTCGCCATTTTTCTATTGCAGGGAATTTGGGATTTCCACCACTACAATGATCTTTCATTTCCAAAGAGGGGAAAATATCAAAAACCATTTAAAAGAAATTCTAAGCTCGGGGGTTGATTACACCTAGGGAAGGTTTTAGCATCCTAAGCGCCTATAGTATCCTATAGTAACCTCTAGTTTATTGCTTTTTTACTTATTTTTAATGTGAATAAATGAGAGAGAAATAGTAAGAATTTGGAGGGAGAATTAGTATAGAGAGAGTTTTGTGTGTGCAAGTGGAGATTGGATTGAGAAGAGAAGGTTAAAGCAAAATTTAAAGTGTTTTGAAAAAGATAAACTTAAACCTAATCGTGCGACTAATTTTGGTTTAATGGACTAAAAGAAGTTTTATTTGAGAGAGAGAAGATGTTTGTTTGTTTTCTATTATTTTTTCTAAGGAATTTACTATTCGTACCCTTTGGAAATGAAAGATTCGCATTCGTTTGTTTTTTTTTGCGTTTTAACGGAAAACGATAAAAATAAAATGCATGCAATGCAAGTTTCTACGTCCACTTTGGGGTTACATCGAGCCTAAATACATTCTAAGAGTTTTTTGCGGAAATTTAAACATGAATGAATGCAACATTTGTGGGTGCAGAAAACAAAATAAAAAAAAAGAAATAGAAGCCTAGAAGGCCCAAGAGCAGAAAACCGGACCAGATCTGAGCCGGTTCGGTTCGACCAAAACCGGTCTCCAGATCTGGTCAATCCTCACAAGCGCGCGTTCACTGGATCCCAACATCACAACCGCTTGATCATACAAGAATCATATCAAACGGTCCTGATTGAAAAAACAACGAACGTACCGGATCGGGGTAATCAAATCAAACGGTTATGATGCAAAGTAAAAATAAACAAACGTATGATATAGACCTTCTTCCTAAACCGGACGAGTCACTGACTCAGTGAGCGAGTCATGACTCGTCCGCCATAGATGAATCTATGGAAGCTTCAAATCTTAAAGGAAAAACGCGTATTAGTAGTCCATTTCATTCGATTTCTCGCATAGATTACGAATATAAGCTTAATTTTTCAGATAGAGCCATAGATTTTTAAAACCGAATAAACGAAATTTAGAACTAAAAATTTGAAAATAATTTGTACGCGAAATTGATGGAAAATGATATATGTATCAGATTCCTTGTGTTTTCGCGAGTTTACTGAGCCAAGAATCAACAAAAATGGAGTTGTAAAGAGGGAGAAATCATAACCTCAAGTTTGTGTGTGTTTGGGTTCAGGTAGCACGTTTCTGAGTCAAATTGAGCGTGTTTCTGTGTGTTTATAGGTTATTGAAGGTGATATGAAGCTTAGAAGGCGATTCGTTTTGAGATTTGAGGGTTTGAGGTGGATTTTGAGTTTTTTGATTTGGTTATGGTGGCGAGAAGAAGAAGAAGAAGCTTCTGTTCTTCTTTTTTTTTTCTTTTTTTGTTTTATTTTTTTGTTTTTATTTGTGATTGGTGAGGTAGAGAAAATGGAGAGAATTTTTTTGGGAATTGTGTGAGTGAATGTGTGTAGATATGAGTGTGATGTGAGGTTTCTTTTATAGATAAAAAATTAAGGTTAAGGGATAGAAGGGGAATAGTGGTAAAAAGATAGGATATTTGTGTAATAATGATATAAGGGGGTAATTTTGATTTAAAAGAAAAATAGAAAATGGGATAATGATGAGAGGAGGGTGAGGTGGAGTAATTTAATTGGTCTAGGTATAAAATGAATTTTGATTTATTTTAGGAAAATGATAAAGGGATAAGAATGAGATGAAATGGTGAGTCATAGAGATAGAGCAACTTGTGCTCTACTCTTTCCTCCTCTTGGCATATTTTTTAAAAATAAAATGTAAATGGTAATAAAATAAAATAAAAGAAGGGTACAAACAAACAAGAAAGAGGAAAGGCATAGGACTGCGATACTTGACTTTGCATGAAATCGGAACTTCAAATGGAAAAGATTGGTCCAGTCTCCTTTCTCCAAAGCAAGGTCTTGTAAACTTGAGATTATGCAGAAAGATGGCATTGTTATGATTCAGTGGAATTCATTTATTTTCATTGCCATTATCTTAGCTTCAATTTGCAATTACCTCTTCAAGGGATTTTGCATCCAGTTGAAAAAATTTCCGCACTTCGTGCAATTAATAAAATTCTCGTTTCCACTTACCTGTTTGTTAGCCTGTTTTTGTGTTTCAATTGTGTGCATTAGTGCTATTTGTTCTTGACAAATAAAGCATCTAAACATTGTGAATAAAAAGCATTTGAAAATAGTAAAATGTTTTAAAATTGAAAGTGTTTGAAGGGAACCAATGGCGTACAATACAATGCCCTACTCCATATATAGAAATTCATGGTAATCCCTTGATTTCATTCCATGAAGAAAGTTGCTATCCTTTTTGAAAACTTGACTGAATGTTCGCTCAACAACAAGAAACAATCAACGTCTCATGATCTTACCTTAGTGGAGTTACTCAGATTCTCGGCGCCGGGAAATTCAAATTCTCCTCAACAAAAACTCAGAAATTCATGCATTCATGCATACAAATTCATGCATTCATGCATTTAGATTCATGCATAAAAAGAATCACACAAAATCCTGCATACGATCGGATATTTCATCTGCATTAGTTTTGCATTTAGGCATTAGAGATGTACAATCATGCATTCATGAAGCACATGTTTAAAATGTTGTTTTAACAGGTTGCGAACTTGGATCTCATATTCAACGAAGAGGGTTAATGGACCTAATTCTCTGATAAGACGGACGTCGGATTGGGGAATGTTTAATCTTCCTAGTGAACTTAGTTGACTTTATCCTTATCACTGGTCCTCATCAAATTGGTCAACAGAGTTTCATCCTTATCAGACAGATCAATACTCCACACCTACCAGAAAGGGTTGATGATCCTTTCCCCAGTGAATAATTCAAAAAGCGGTATCTACAGCAGATCGGTCTACATACAACTTTCATGGCCAAAAAAGTTAAATAGACCCGCTCTCCATTGATTTGTTCGAGATGGTTATCTCCAGTAAGACGATTGAAATACTGTACTCCAGTAAATCGTTTAATAAACGGTTTACCCAGCAAAATTGGTTTATGCACAACATTCTCAGTGAATCATTTGATAAATCATTTGTTCCCAGTAAGCTGTTCAGCATGCCGAATTCTTAGTAAAGTTGGTACGCCGTACCTCAAGAAGTTGGTTTTTGAACCACATCCCTAATGAAGTTGACATATTGTGTTTCCAACAAGTTGATTGATGAAATCTGTTCCTCAGCAAAACAATTGCCAAGAAGTTGTCCTGTGAATTCCTTGTCAGAAAAGTAATGGTCGAATATTCAACTTTCACTACCAGCAAGTTTCTTTACCCGAAGATACGTCAAGCACCCGGACGGGAGACGATCAGTTTTTCTTTGGAGTTAAAGCACCCAGACGGGAGACAACTCTGTTTATTTTTGGTTCAAGCACCCGAACGGGAGATAACCAGTTTTTGAATTCAAGCACCCAGACGGGAAACAATTCAGTTTTTCTTTTGAATGCTTCAAGCACCCAGACGGGAGACGGTCAATTTTTCTTTGGAGTTAAAGCACCCGGATGGGAGACAACTCTGTTTATTTTTTGTTCAAGCACCCGGACGGGAGACGATCATGTCATTCTCAGGTATCCAGTTTCTATTTGCCCAGGTATGATTTCTACCCTCACCTCCCATTAGCATTTATCTCTTTACATAACTTTCACACCACAAAATTAGGGCATTTGTATTTAATTACCTTTTACTACGAGCGCACAAGGACGCAAGTCATTGGTACACTCGAGTATAAGATAATTAAATAGGGGCAGCTGTAATACCCTAATTTTTCACCTTCTAAAAATAAATATTTTATTTTGAAAACGATTTCTTATCTTATAAGAAATAGCAAAGAACAGAATTTTATAAAATTAATATGTTCGCATCCTCGCGTTGAATACGAACCTCCCAATCGCATCCTCGCGCCTGTATCTTCATCAATCGTGTTCGAAAACGGCGAAAACAAGCCCATATTGCACGCGTCCGAGAGCCAAAATTACCAAACCTTCAAAGGTTGAAACTGACGCGATTATGAACTATCTTCTCCCTTTTTCTTCTTAATTTGAACTTGTGATCATGTATAAACTGTTTATAATGTTGTTGATTGTTTTGATTGAAAGAAAAAACGTTTAGATCCGAAAACCTTTTTGTATAGATTCGTCGATTTTGCGTTTGAAACACTTGATCTTCGAAAACTAATATGAAATCTGTATTCTGTGCTTAAAACCGCGTTGAATCGTTTATCTATTTGTGTTGTTTGATTCTGTTTCATGTACTGAGTTTTGGATCTAAAAATCCGTTCGTTTATTTCGATTAATTCGTGTTTGTTATGTGAAATATGTGAAAACCAACGTTAGATTTGTGATCTATGTACGAAAACGATTCGTTTTGTTCATCTGTTTGCGTGATTTGGTTTGGTTTTTGACCGAGTTGGATTAGTGGTCGAGCTCAACTCGCGAGGTCCAATGGAGGTCACTGAGTCACTAACTCAGTGACTCGGTCGCGTGAGGAGGGAGAAGACAGGACATGTGTCAGCCTGTGATTGGCTGACGCGTTTTTGTGGTTTTACTGGTTCTGCGTATCTGATTAGGTCTGGGTCGGGTTGAACCGTTTGCCTGATCCGGTTTTATTTGAAGAGGGTTTGGGCCAGATTCATTTCTAGGCCCAACTGTTTTTTTATTTATTTTAGTTGTTCTGTTTTTTTACTGCCAGTACCCCCATTGTGCTAGTGCACCCCCTGCTGATTGGGTGGTTATGGGCTTGTGTAAGCCCATTTTTATACATTTCCTTGATTCTCCGTACGATTATTTTTTTTTAAATGTTCCGTTATGACTTAATTAAATTCACGATACTTTAATTTGATAAACTTCTTATGAATGACTAAAATAATGATAGATAACCCTTGATGAATGACTAGCGGTTAATCTATTGTTATTTTAGAATTTTACTCGTTTTATAAAAAAGGAGAAGAAAAGAAGGGAATAGAAACTAGTTAGTTAAGAAAAAGAGAAATAAGAAAGGAGCTTGATGGATGACTAGCTTCCATTCGATTTTATTCTTTTTCTTAACTAACTTGATTTAGATATTTGTTCATTTGTTATTTGTCAATTAAATTCTCGTTGATATGATTTAATTTCGCACTATTAATTGCTCAGCATCATCATTATCTCATCCTTTACCTTTTCTTTTTTCTTTTTGTTTCTCTGATCTGAGTTTGTGGAAATCTTTTGTTAAATAATAGAATATGAATAAACTACGTCCATGACAGATGACTAGCGACGTTTAGTTTATTTGTGTTCTAAAAATTAAAATACTTATTAATTAAAAAGTAAGGATAAGAGGGAGCTTGACGGATGACTTGTTTCCGCTTATTTTTGCTTTTTAATTAATTCGATAATAAATTGAATGAAAAAAAGTAGGGCTTGACGGATGACTTGTCTCTGCTTGGGTAACTTTGTCCTTGACAGATGACTTGTGACATTGAGGTTATCCACATTCACTAAACAATACTCTGATCATAAAAATCACTCAACACACTCAACTGCTTTTACTGCCCTTGCGCAATCAATTATTTTTCAACTTAAATCTTTTTCATTTCTTTTCTTAAGAGGACGATGTTTTATCCATTCCCCTGATACCGACAAACGTTTAAGCCTCAGTTGAGCATACAAGCAAACTGTCGTATCAGTGGAATGTGACATAAACGTTGTTCATTAAAAACAACCAACAAACAAACTTTTTTTTCAGGAAGAACTACGTGAGCTTTGACTTCCTCATTGTACTTGGGGGATACATAGGAGCGAAATCGTAATCTTATCAAGCCAAATAATAAAAACTCTTTTTTTCCCTTTTCTGTTCAATATGCGGTATTTTTTTCTTTTATGCGGTTATTTTCGTTTATGCAAACCAAATTTCCTCAAATGGTTCCCGTTGAGTACAACGGATATGAGGGGGTGTTAACGACTTACCCTCATATAACCAACTCCCGAAGCCTAACTCTTAAAGGTTTTATCATTATTTTCCTTTCCCCTAATGGGATAAATAAAATATGGTGGCGGCTTCATTGCAATATTATTTTGTGTTTGCGCCGGGTGTTACACACCCCAATCAGAACAACCCTTCGCCGGAAAACCTCAACTCACAAAAACTTCAAAAAATTTTTATCCAATTGAACCGTGATCGTCGAAATCACTCTCAGAACGCGAAACCATCGTTAAAAAAAACATTGAAAACGAGTTTAAAAGGTGTAGATCGGAGTCTCATTTCGCCGGGAAACTGAGGTGTTCATTTGAGTGTGTTTCACAATTCCATTCTAAACAATTTGTGTTGCATTTTTCTCGCAAACGTGTTCTCAACTTTTCACAATCACCAGTTCTCGCCAAACTCACCGGAATCGTGACTAGTGTGCTTTTGGATCTACACGGCTTTGTCTCCGTTCTCATAGATCCAAGTCTCCTTTGAAGAAACTAAGGCCATATTCAGAATCTATGACCGAAAACGAGTGAGATCGGTCTTTTGTTCGCGAGATTTGGAGATCAGAAGTGTTTTCAGTGATAACGTAGTGAGGGCAAGGGCAGAGTTGAGTTCTCTGCGTTTTTTCTAAGGTTGAAGAAGGACGGAGATCACCGCCATGTGTCACTTCCCAATTGGTTGAAATAATTGCTATGCACGCCCCCAAGCTTCCACTTCCGCCCCCCGGGCTTCTAGTCGGATCCAGTTCGGATCATGTGTCGCTTCCACTTGTTTATTCAGTTTTTCATGATTTCTATTTGCATCCATGTAATTGCTGATACACCCTACTGCAATTTTAATTAAGTTTGGGACAATTCATTTTGAAAATTGCTCATTAATGTGAAAATTCTTTATAAAAGCGAGATAAAAAATAAACTACTCCCGTCCATACGACTTGCGTCTGATAGTTATTTTTTATTTCAAACACTAAAATGAAACTCGTTAATTAAGATAAAAATGAGAAAGTGTCTGCCGTACAGCTTGTCTCCGACTCAATTTTATTTTAATTAATAGAGTTCGGTTAAAACCTTTTATCTGACATTCGGTGAATCATTGTGGCTTAACTTTCTATTTATTTTATTTTGTCTCTATGATTTGTTTGGACTTGTATATTGTAAAAAGCCTTGATTGAAATGAGTATAAATCAGCCCCTGCCGTACGGCTTGCATCCGTAAGTTATGCTCGGACCAATCAAAAGGAAACTTGATAGTTAAAAGGATTAAGGAAGTGTCTGCCGCATGGCATCTCTCCGACTTAATTTGTTTTAAATAATGAAGTTCATATTTAACTGTTATAAGATGTTCATTCTTTCACTTCGCACCCACTTATTGAACTTGCTTATTGTTTGTTCATATTTTACCGTGTGCCTATAATTGTTCAGCATCATCATTATTATATCATTCATGTGCATTCATATATGAATTTTTCTCCTCTTCTACCTTTCTTTTTCTTTTCTTTTTGGTTATGATCTGAAAATGTGGAAAACTCTTTTTCTTACAAGAGGAATGAGGATAAACCAGTCCCTTCCGTACAACTTGTGCCTGTGAGTTATTCTCATCCCAATTGTAATACCCTAATTTTTCACCTTCTAAAAATATTTATTTTAGTTTGAAAACTATTTCTTATCTTATAAAAAAGCAAAGAAAAGATTTTTAGAAAATTAAGATGTTCACATTTTATTGTTTTTCTTTTATTTTTAGCTAGTACAAAAATATTATTCTCTTTTTACAATCAAAAATATCAGAAATATTTTTATTTCTCTTTTATCATTTTTTAGATTTTTATATTTTTCGACCAATTATCATTTGCCACCTCATAATTCATTTTCTCTCCAAAAATAATAATAATGTCAATTTTATTAGGTTTATTTCGTTTTTACTATTTTTGCCCACAAATATGCCAATATTACAGAATAACCCCAAAATTAGGTCAGTAGTATAAATAGGAGGGGGTTCTTACAAACCCTAGGTTTTGGAATTCACTGTTGAGATTCATTCACTCTTTTCTTCTTGGTTGCGGCCGTTCATACTCTCTCTTTTCTTACTCTCAAACCCTAACTTCCCAAATCTCATTTTCCGTCTAAAATCTTCATCAAAATCAACTCAAAAATCATGAAACCCACTTGAAGCAAAACGATTTCATTGTGTTTGTCTACTCAAATCACTATCAATTGCAAGGAATCAAGAAAAACGGCTCCAAAATCCTCTCACCCGAAACTCAAGATCGTGAAATCAAAGAAGGTTGAGTCTCAAACCATTTTCGAGCACTTCTCGCACAGATCCATGTAGATCTATTATCATTTTCGCATAATCTTGTTACTGGGTTTATTTCTTGTTATTTTCTTTTCATTCGGATTGATTTTGGATTTATATATATCTTTGTTAGGATTTGATTCTGATTTGTATGCACTTGTTCGTTTCTGAGTTTTATTTTGCTTGAATCTGTTTTCTCTCTGTTTTCCGTTCGATTCTGTCGTTGTTTCATTTCGTTTGAAAACTAGTTTGAAACCAGCGCTTAAAACTGAAAAATAACAGATTGAATGGATGATTTTAGGTTACGAAATCTGGGATGTTTTTGTTCTTGACTTAATAGATTCGAATCTTCTTCTTCTTTTCTTGTTCGTGCAAAAATCCTTTTCGAAAAAATAATGTTATAATCACACTTTACGTTCAAAACCGCTTCGATTCGATTGTTTATTTGTCCCGTTTGGTTCTGTTTTAGGTTTGTTTGATTCTGACCGAGTTTGAACTCGTGAGCTTCAATGGAAGCTCTGAGTTACCGAGTCAAGTGACTCGGTCGAGTGAGGGTTTGGGGAAGGTAGACGCGTGTTAGTCACGGACTGGCTGGAGCGTTTTTATTTTTTTTTTCTTTTTTTTTTTCTCTGATCTGGGTAGCAATCGGGTCGGGTAGTACCTGTTTGACCCGACCCAGTTCAGCTTATGAAGCTTTGTGTTCTGGGTTTTTGGGCTCATCTAAATTGATTTGTTTTGTTACAGGCTTACTGAATCTACCCTCTAATGTGCTAGCGCACCCCCTTTTTCTGAAACTGTAGTTGGGCCTTAGGCCCAGTTTATTTTTTTTTGCTTTTTTTTTCTTCTTTGTTCTTACCGTCTGCACCCCCATATTACTAAATTCTGTCTGCTGAAATTTTAATTAATTTGAACATATTTTTAAAGAAAGAGATGCCTATTAATGTGAACTTTTTTCCTTACAAAGAATGAGATAAAAAGAACAAATGAGTCCCTGCCGTACAACTTGCGTCTGAGAGTTGTTTTTTTTATCTCAAACTTTAAAAAATACTCATTAATTAAAGTAGAAATGAGAAAGTGCCTGCCTCACGGCTTGTCTCCGACTCAATTATATTTTAATTAATTGAGTTTAGCTAAGAATTTTATTTGATGTTTATTTGACCATTTTTGATTATCTGTTTATCTACGCGCTATATATTTGTTTATTTATGCGTTTATATCATTATTGTACCATCAATCTGTGATATTTCTCTATAATTTGCTTGGACTTGGATAATTGTAAAAAGCTTCGATTGAAATGAGCATGAACCGGTCCCTGCTTGCGTCTGAGATTTATTCTTATTCTATTTAAAACGGAACTTGTTAGTTAAAGAAAGTGAGGAAGTGCCTGATGTACGACTTGTCTCCGACTCACTTCACTTTAATTAACAAAGTTTAATTAATTGAATTGAATGAAAAGGGGATGTATGGTGTTTGACCTACTTCTCTGGATAGTCCAGTCCCTGCTGCACAGCTTGTGTCTGAGACTTATCCTCATTCACTGAATATTTTTTCTTAACCTCTAAAAATACTCAACACACTCAATCCTTTTTTAACTTAAATCTTTTTTTCACTTGTTTTCTGAAAGGACGATGTTTTATCCATTCCCCTAATACCGACAAACGCTTAAGCCTCAGTTGAGGAAACAAGCAAATTGTCGTATCAGTGGAAGGCGACATAGACATTGTTCATTAAAAACCACCAACAAACAAAACCTTTTTTTTGGGAAGAACTACGTGAGCTTTGAATTTCTCATTGCACATGGGGAATACGTAGGAGCGGGATTTTAATCTCGTTAAGCCATATAATAAAAAACTTCTTTTCCTGTTTTGTTTGATGTGCGGTAGTTTGTCTTTTATGCGGTTTATCCTGTTTTATGCAAACCAAATTCCCCAAATGGTTCCAGTTGAGTACAACGGATATGAGGGGGTGTTAACGCCTTCCCCTCATGTAACCAACTCCCGAACCCGACTTTTCAAGGTTTTATCATTATTTTCCTTTCCCCTCATGGGATAAATAAAATATGGTGGCGGCTTCATTGTTTACATTTTTGCATTGCATAATCATCATTGCATTTTTGTATTATTTGCGCCGGGTGTTACAACTTGGCGACTTCACTGGGGACAATTTGATTATAGTGAGTTAAGCCTAATTTGGGGGCTTTTTGGTTTGCTTATTCCAGGTTAGCCGTATCTTTCCTATCTTTTACTTTACCGCAAAATAGTGAACTGTCTGGATTTGCTGGCTTTGTCTTCTCTTCTACTCCTTTTTTTCTTTTCTGCCTTTATGGCTTGGTTCTTGGTTACTGTGTGCATGGTCTATCACCGGACCCGAGAGAAACTTATGATTAGTTGAGGGATTTTTTATATCGGGCTCCCTGACGTACAACTTGGGTGCTCCGGTATGAAAAATTCCGCCCAGAGTAGATCCTCTTGGAATATTGGTACTCCCTGACTTACGTCTTGCGTGTATTGGTGTTCCTTGTTGGGTCGGCGACTTTGGGGGCCTTTTTATCCAGTCTAGGTATCCGAAACTTTGTCTAGGGATCTCCGTTTAGAACCAAAGCCGAAGTTATAATGTCGACTCATCTAGTTGGCATTATAATTTCACTCAGATGAGCTTGCTTTTTGGGAAAAAGTAATTGGCGATTTTGAGAACCGTGTCAACTTAGAACAACATGTGAGAGGGATGGGTTACAGGTGACCTTGAGCTTTTGACCTCAGAGATTTCACTTTGAAATCTACCAGTTTGCTTCGAATGTCACAGATTTTGATTATGTGGCCTGGTTCGCTGTATGGTACAAATGGTTACACAGGATCTATATATGTTGCATTCATATATTCACGCATACATTCATGCATCCATCATATTCACACATGTTTGACTTTTTTCTTTTTTGCTCCTAAAGAAAATATCTTGTTTTTTTTTTAGGGAACTAAAAGAAGTTAAGGTTGTAAGCATAAGGGATATGAGAAGGGGTCGAAGGAGGACTTTCACCAGTATCTTTAAGGCTCCAAATGTAGACGGTTTTTTTGATTGGGAATCAAAGTTGACCACAATAAAGAGGGATAGTTTTCGAAGCAAGTATGGGGATCTTCTAGGTCTATTGCACACCAAAGTTGATACTACACAGTTGTCTGTTTTCACTCAGCTTTATGATCCACAGTTTCATTGTTTCACCTTCAGTGACATTCAAATTCTACCGACTTTAGAGGAGTTTGAGAGAATTTTGAATGTTGACATAGAAGAAAAAAGCTGCTATATGAGGAAGAGTTTCGCCGATGAGGACATTGCAAAAGCCCTACATCTTAATAGTCTGCCTGTTAAAAGTTTGAAAGGGGGCTGTGTGGGTTTCTCCAAGGAAGTGTTAGAAGCGAAAGCTCAAGAAGCATTGACAAGTAGGAATTGGCGCTCTAGAAATGTCATTTACGCTTTGTTGATGTATGGTTTGATTATGTTTCCTAGAGTAGAAAATTTTGTTGATCTCGCAACTGTCGGTGTTTTCTTAAGTGGGAATCCAGTTCCCACACTTCTGGCGGATTTCTTGTATTCTGTTCATGATAGGTATCACGCCAAGAGAGGAGGACAGATTACTTGTTGTGTTCTCTTGATTCAGAAATGGTTGGATTGGCATATGCCCAAACGTGGCCCGTTTGCTAACAATACTCATGAGAAGTGGTCTGGAAGGTTTAGTGTCCTCACTGCAAAGGATATCGATTGGTAATCTCGTGATATTGAATTTTCTAAAGTTTTCCTTAAAGGTGGTAGCTTCTCCAATGTACCTCTTATCGGAACTCGAGGATGCATCAATTACAATCCTAGACTTGCCCTTCGTCAATTGGGACATGCTTTAGACGTTGTGCCCGAGGGTGCTATGGTAGAAGAGTACATCTTGGACAAGGAAGCTGATAACCCAATACTGTGGAACCGAATCAAAGACGCTTGGGGAAAGGTTAATAGACAAGTTATGGGTAGGCCAAACTGCTTGGTTACCCCTAAGTATACCCAGTAGATTAAAGAATGGGTTCAGGTGATCAGATTGCCATACATGATGTTGCTCCTCTTGAGGCTTCAGAGCCGGAACCTGATACAACTGTATCCATCGAAGAAGTTGAGGCAATGAAAATAACAATCAGAGACTTGCAACAGAATAATTCCAACTTGTCCATGGAATGTAGAAAATACCAGGAATGATGTAGAAAGTATGAGGAGGAAAATGAGAAACAAAGAGTTTGGTTTGAAGGAGATCCGAAAAAACAAAGTGATAAGTAGAAGAGGATAAAGAAAGATTTTGAAGACAAAGCTAAAAATTCTAACAACATTATTGAGAAATTAAGGGCATCTGGTCAGGCCGCTGTGCACTCTCAAAATGAATTGAAAAGGAAATGCCGGCTCCAGCTAGAGCAAACTGCTAAAGATCATAAGAAAGCTTTATTGGCCGAGAGGACAAAAAGAAAGGAAATTGAAGAAGCTTTACGAGTGGAGAGGGTTGAAAAGAGAGAATTAGAGGAGACTTTAGAGGCTGAAAAGGCGGGAAAAAGGAAGTTGGGAGAAAAGTTTGAAAAGCAAGGACAAGTAGTTGATCAGCTTGAAAGAAGTATCGAGTTGCTCTAGACCTCCATAGATCAGCAGCAACAACAACAGGATCTCCACATCAGGGATTTGTGTAATCAGATGGAACTATTGCGCTGACAGAGTGAAGAAAATGTCCAACTGAACTGCCATCGTGCGAGGAAGGTGGGACAAATTTTTGGTAGGCTAGTAAGCCTCTTCAACACTTTCATTGATGACTTGCCCGATAGGTTGGCGGATGCTGAAATCGGCCTTTGTCTTCGAAGAGCCGATGAGAGAGTTGTTGTGTTCGTGGAGGAGTTTAGAAGCCTGTTGAATCGATACAAGGAAGAGATCAAGAAAGCCCGAAGAGTTGTTGTTTGAATTTGCTCGTTTTTTAGGAAGTTGATGTAATGTACAAGGCTTGCAGCAATTTATTGTATTCGCAATACTTGTAATATTTTATTTCTATGTTCAAACAAGGCTTGTAATATTTCTTTATACTTATCAAGGCTTGTAATGACTTTTTATATTTATGAATGATCAACAGTTGTATTGACTTTTGAGGTATCAATGATTGTGTTCGTTTTGAGATATTTGTGCGACAATGTTACATTATTGGTGTTTCTAAAAGTGCTAATTCGCTCCCCGATCAAATCCCGAAATGCTTATAACCATTACACGTCAAAAGTTCCCTAAAAAGATAATAAAAAATATACAAGATAAACTGAGCAAACTTGTACATTTTAATTTGCATTCATCTGCATCGAATAAAAATCTCATTTCATCTCATTCATTCCAACTGTTACCTTCCCGGCACCGTTACTGGACAAGAAGAGTTGCTCATCATATCATGGATAACTGGCAAGAGAAACACGATGCTTTACAGACTGAAGTGACCCAGATGGGTGGGAAGTTGGACAAGGTTCTTGAGATGTTGGCTGGTTTGAATATGCAATCGATGGCAGTTGAGGTCCCCGCGCCTGCAGTTGTGATCCCGCAAGGGAACGCCTCCGCTGGTTATGATTGGCCTGCTTTTGGTCTGCCTGAGGGTTATGTTCCTCAAGGGTACGCGCCTGCAACCTCTGCTCCACTTGTGGAAGCTCCTACTAGGGTTACTTTTAATCAGCCGGTGTTTGATCTGAACCAAGAAGCATTTGATGATCCTAGAAATGCTTATCAGGGTCCTGACTCTCATGGACCCCGATTTGCTTATCAAGGACATGTCCCTCCGGCTGGTGAAGCAAAGTTTGACTTTTCTACTTAGTTGGAAGAAGCAAAACAGAAATTTCAGGCTTTAGAGGAAATGTTGAATCTGGTTGAGACTGGGAATGATCCACTGGATTTTTCGAAGATGTACTTGGTGCTTGATGTGGTACTACCGCCAAAATTCAAGGTGCCGGATTTTGAGAATTATAAGGGTCTGAGTTGTCCGAAGAACCATCTAATTATGTATCTCAGAAAAATGGCCTCATATGCTAAGGATGATAAGTTAATGATACATTGTTTCCAAGACAGTCTTGTTGATGTGCCTCTCAATTGGTACATGATGGGTTTTTGTATGTTGGCTACATTTTGCAAAAACAACTACTAGCCAAATGTTGTAGCATGTGGAACAGCATTGTGTGATCTGTTTGTTGCGCGCCAACGCGTGCTATATTTTTGAAGAAGATCTTCTGAAGATTCTATGAAGTTTTATGTTTGACCTTGCGTGCTGATCAAGACGCGCATGTTTAATGAGCTGTAAAAGGCGGTCTTGCCTTGGTGTATTTCCATAATTAATATTGATATATTTTTGGAAACAATATTCTTGCTCATGAAGAATTGTTAGCTGGACTTGACAACGTCCAAGCTATGTTTTGAAGCCCAAACCAGTGACTGCTCAGTACTATATATATGTGAAGACAAACCCTAGTTTTGGGGGTGGAAAACCGTGTGTGTGCGCTAAAGCGTGTGTCTTAAGGTTTTAGGTTTTCTTGTTAGTTGTGAGTATTGCTTGTATCTTCCTGATTCAAGTCAAGTACTTTGTGTTTGAGTTGTAATGGTGTACTGCTCATAAGCTTTGAAGTACGGAGTTAGTTGTGTCTTTAGAGTCTGACTCTTATACAAACGAAAAGAACGAGTGTGTGTTTAAGAGTGCTGTTTGTACTGTTAGTGGGAATTGAGATAGGGTCTCATACCTAGGAGTTCCTAGGTAGAGCAGCCATTGGTAGGGTCGTGGTGAAAAGACAAGTAGTGAGGCTACGTTGTGCTTTTCACTAAATCTATAATAGTGGAGTTCATTCCTGGATTGGTATCCCCCAGATTAGGGCAAGTTGCGCCGAACTGGGTTAACAAACTCACTGTGTTCTTTATTATTCTGTCACGCTTATTTTACTTTGCTATACTACGGTTTATTATTATTGTGTGACAAGTGCTTGGACAAGTGCTCTAACATTGTTCACACCATCTGTCTGTCTGGTTGCCAGAATTTCAATTGGCATCAGAGCAGGCACCCTGCTTGATTGGGTGAGGTCCAGGGAAGATATTTCTAGCTAAGATGGACAAAGAAGGAGGAACTATGCACAGACCACCACTTCTGGTTGGTGACTCTAATTATGATAATTGAAAGTCTCGCATGACAACGTTTCTAAAATCCATGGACCATAAGATATGGAGATCTGTTTTGAAAGGATGGAAACATCCCGTAATTTCTGATAAAGATGGCGTAGCTACCACTGCACTAAAACCCGAGGAGGACTGGAGCAAAGAGGAGGAGGCATTGGCTAATGCAAATTCAAAAGCTTTAAATGCTCTATTCAATGGAGTTGACGCACACATCTTCAAACTGATAAAAAGATGCACTGTTGCAAAGGATGCTTGGAAGATACTTCAAATTGTTCATGAAGGCACCTCTAAGGTGAAAAGCTCAAGGTTGCAACTCTTGACTAGTAAGTTTGAGAAATTGAGAATGAAGGATTATGAAAGCATTCAAGAGTTTCACATGACAATTCTTGATTATGACAATCAATTTGATGCCTTGGGTGAGAAGATATCTGAAGAAACTCTAGTAAGAAAAATGCTTAGGTCCCTGCCTAAGAAGTTTGACATGAAGGTCACTACAATAGAGGAAGCCAAGGACATTTCAGAATTGAAAATGGATGAATTAGTTGGTTCTCTACAAACTTTTGAGATGTCAGCAAATGAGAGATCTAAAAAGAAGACGAAACATTGCTTTTGTCTCTAATGCCGAGGAGACTGATCAACAGAGTGATATGGAGGGTGATGAAAGCATCTCTGAAGCTATTGTGTTGTTGAGAAAACAATTTAATAAAGTCTTGAAATTGATGGACAGACGCCCTGACAACAGTCGCAACATCAATAGGAATGCCAACAATCAAAGGAAACCGCAAACTGATGAAGATGAATCAGAAGAAGATTCTGAAACTGCTAAACATGTGATTTGTTTGACAGGAGTGTGTGCATATGACAGAGATTCTTTTGATGGAGAGTTAACCTATGATGAATTGTCTGATCTTTACAGGAAGTTATTTATCAGAAGTGAAGAAATTGGTATAACTTCAGTATGGCAAAAGAAGACCATTACTCTCCTGCAAACTAAAAAGAACAAACTATTGGAAGTGAACTCAGATCTCAATGATGAGGTAATTTTACTTAATTCCAAGATTGACAACATGAATAAGCAAATGAGGATGCTAAACAAAGGTACTGATACTCTAGATGAAATTCTAGAGATGGGACAGAAACCAAGCGACTTTAAAGGTATAGGTTTTGACTACAGATCTGTGCCTCATCAGAAACAACCATCAGTGAGACAATTTGTACCAGCTGTTAGTACTTATGATTCTACTATGTCAAGACAGATGCCCTTACATCAAGCAAGACAACAGGCGACTCGTTACAAGTCCAAACGAAAAGGTAAATACTATGATTGGGTATGTCACTACTGTGGAAGAAAGGAACATATTAGACCTTTCTGTTTCAAATTACATGGTTACCCCGACAGAACTTATTTACCAAGACCTGAGTTTACAAAAAAAAAACATCAAGAAAGAGTGGAAGCAAAAGAATGACAAACCCACAGTGCAAGATCAATCATCCACTCTTCCATCCGATTCTGTTTCCGATCTTATCACTCAACAAATGGATTCTGCGACGGTTATTGCTGATGCTCAACCTCTTGCTATGATTCCAAGTTCTAATTTAACTACACGACGCTCTAAAGTACCAGTGTCGAGGAAGAAGAGTACAAGAAAAGTCTCTTCATCTTCTGCAACGAATAGGGGTTCTTGTTAGTTGTGAGTATTGCTTGTATCTTCCTGATTCAAGTCAAGTACTTTGTGTTTGAGTTGTAATGGTGTACTGCTCCTAAGCTTTGATGTACGGAGTTAGTTGTGTCTTTAGAGTGTGACTCTTATACAAACGAAAAGAACGAGTGTGTGTTTAACAATGCTGTCTGTGTTGTTAGTGGGAATTGAGACAAGGTCTCATACCTAGGAGTTCCTAGGTAGAGCAGCCATTGGTAGGGTCGTGGTGCAAAGACATGTAGTGAGGCTACGTTGTGCTTTTCACTAAAACTATAATAGTGGAGTTCATTCCTGGATTGGTATCCCCCAGATTAGGGCAAGTTGCGCCGAACTAGGTTAACAAACTCTCTGTGTTCTTTATTATTCTATCACGCTTATTTTACTTTGCTATACTACGTTTTATTATTATTGTGTGACAAGTGCTCGGACAAGTGCTCTAACATTGTTTACAGCATCTGTCTATCTGGTTGCCAGAATTTCAGTACATGCAACTCGAAGGGAGCAATATCAATTCATGGAGAGATCTGGCTAATGCTTTCCTCAAGCAGTACCAGTATAACATGGATATGGCTCCGAGTCGTGCTCAGCTTCAGAGTACTACTCATAAAGAGGGAGAATCCTTCAAAGTTTATGCTCAGAGATGGAGAGCACTGGCATCCCAAGTACGTCCACCGCTCTTGGAGACTGAACTTGTGAATATGTTTACCAATACTTTCAGTGGGACTTATTTTGAAAAGATGATTGGTAGTGTGTCATCTGAGTTTGCTGATTTGGTCCGAATTGGTGAAAGGATTGAGATGGGTATTAAGAGTGGCAAAATTCCGTCTAACAGTAGTTCACAAAATAACAATGGTAATGGTATGAGGAAGTCTGGTAACATCTATCCCAAGAGGAAAGAAGGGGAAAATAATGTTGTATCTTCCAATAACCGTCAAGCCCAACAGGCGACTCATGTTAAGTATCCCTACTTTCTGTTTCCTTATCTGACTGCTGCTCAGCATCAGCAGTTTCCGAATTATCAGTATCAAACACCGCCGAATCCTATACCACAAAAGAATCAACAAACATCACCGAAACAGAATTCGCCACAAGCTAGAAGGGTTTTTTATCCCATTCCCATACCATACAATCAGTTGCTCCTTTATCTGATTGGAAGTGGCATGGTGACACCGAAACTATTGAGGCCTTTGGTTCCACCATTCCCTGCCTGGTATGATGCCAAAGCTAAATGTGATTATCATGCCGGAGCTGAAGGACATACCATTAACAATTGCAAAGCTTTTAAGCATAAGGTACAAGACCTTCTGGATGAGAAACAGTTAACTTTTAAAGAGAGTGGGCCTAATGTGACCAGTGATCCATTACCTAAGCATCCGGCCGGTAATGTGAGTAACATTGAAAGTGGTGAAAGCTTGGTGAAGGATGTTGCTCTGATTAAAACACCTTTGTCGTCTGTTCGAGAGATGATGCTGAATTACGATGAATTCGTGAGTTTTCATTCTGACTGTGATGATTGCTAAAAGGATCCGAATCATTGTTCAAAGTTGAAAGAGTGTTTACAACAATTGATGGATCAAGGTTTGGTACAAGTGGGGTATGTCAAAAGGGAAGAGTCGGTTGCCACCATTGACCAAGATGAGCGAAGAAAATCGGTGAAGCCGCTTCAAATCTTGTTCAAGAAAATAGAGATAGAGGTCCCTTGTCTGAAGAAGGAACCTCTGGTTGTTCAGATACCTGGACCGTTTCCATATGAGTATTAAAGCGGTTCCATGGAATTACAGTACATCTGCTTATGTACAAGGAAAACCTGTAGTGGTTCCTAAACAAGGAGTGACTAGTATTGATGGACCTGGAAAGATAACCAGAACTGGTAGGGTTTATTCTCCGGATATATCTGCAAAAAGTGCTCCTGCAGCCTCACCATCATCATCCAAGAGTTCACCAGTTCTTAACACTAGTGTTTAATCATCAAAAGAAAAAGACAAACAAGAGGAGGTTGATGAATTTCTCCGAATCATTAGAAAGTGATTATAAGGTTGTTGATCAGTTGAACCAAACACCTTCTAAGATCTCTATTTTGTCCTTGTTGATGAATTCTTAGGCCCATAGGACGGCTCTGTTGAAGCTTTTGAACATGGCTCTGTTGAAGCTTTTGAACATGGCTCATGTCAACCATAGGATGGGGTATGTAATAACATCACTGCTAGCAGGTGTTTGGGTTTTGTCGAATCTGAATTACCATCTGAGGGATACGCTCATAACAAGGCTCTGCATATCTCCATGAGAAGCCAGGATAACAACATTGCTAGAGTTCTGGTTGATACTGGTTCTTCTCTGAATGTTCTACCTAAGTCAACACTGTCAAAGTTGTTCTTGCTTGGACCCACCTTGAGACCAAGTAGCTTGATTGTCAAAGCTTTTGATGGATCTCAGAGAGAGGTAGTCGGAGAAATAGAGTTGCCAATGCTTATTGGTCCGCAGCTATTCAATATTACTTTTCAGGTCATGGACATTAATCCATCTTACAGTTGCTTGTTGGGGCGACCATGGATCCATGCTGCCGGTGCTGTAACCTCTACTTTTCATCAAAAACTCAAGTTTGTGTCCAATAACAAATTGATAACTGTTTCTGGAGAAGAGGATACTTTTGTGAGCCATTTGACTTCGTTCAGGAATGTTGAGAACGATGAAGGGGCATTGGAGATCCCTTTTCCATACTTTAGAGATTGCTAATGTCGCTCTTATGACTCCTGAAGATGTCGGTCGGAAAGAAAAAGGATTTGTTACATCTTATCAGAACATGAAGATGGCCATAGAAGAAGGACTTCCTATGGGCTTGGGGCAGATATTGGATATACCTAAGAAGGTTGGTCGCGGTGGTTTAGGCTATCAGTTGTCCAAAGGGACAGTGGCTAAAAAAGGAGTACAAGTTGAGACCCCAAAGATTAAGAACACTTTCAGCAGTGCTGGTTTTCGTGTTGATCATCACATTGCCATGGTTGGAGACAAAGAGGCTGTTGGAGGAAGCCAGAATTGGGTGTGCCAGTGTGCTCCAGGAACTGAGCTCACAAATTGGAAGGCTGTTGGAATCCCAGAAGTTGTTTTTATTTCAAAGTAATTTGTTTTCTTTTTCAAAACACCTTTGTTCAGCCTAGAACAAATGGTGATGCTTGTAGGGCCACTTTTGTTTAAAATGCTTGACTTGTGATTAATGAAAAAGTACTTTTGTGTTCAATTTCCGTCTATTTATTCTTCCTTTTACAGTTTAAAAAAGGATAATAATAAAATGACAATAACTTCTTGCATTTCATTAAACACTTTTGCATTCAAAAAAATCTAAATCAATAAAATTAAATCATGCAGAAATGAATCCATGAATCATAACAGTGTTGTAAATCTTCCTAACTTCGAACTCCCAATTAATCAAGCTGAAGAGGATGGGGAGGAAGACTATGAATTGCCAGAAGAGTTAGCTCGAATGTTGGATCAAGAGAAAAGAATGATTCAACCTCATCAGGAACCAGTGGATGTGATCAATCTGGGGACTGATGAGGATAAAGAAGAGGTCAGAATAGGTGCCTCCCTACAGCCAGAGATGAAAGAGAGTCTATCAAGCTGCTTCGGGAGTACGTGGATGTGTTTGCATGGTCGTACCAGGATATGCCCGGGTTGGATACCAATATAGTTGAACACAAGCTTCCGCTCAAGTCATAATGTCCTCCGGTAAAGCAAAAGTTGAGAAGAACTAGACCTGACATGGCTCTCAAGATTAGAGAAGAAGTCAGAAAACAGTTTGATGTCGGTTTCCTTGCGGTTGCCAAGTACCCTGAATGGATTGCCAACATAGTACTAGTCCCGAAGAAGGATGGTAAAGTGCGTATGTGCGTGGACTATCAGGATCTGAATAGAGCGAGCCCGAAAGATGACTTCCCATTACCTCACATTGATGTATTTTTAGATAACACTGCTCGCTTCCCGATCTTTTCCTTTATGGATGGTTTCTCAGGTTACAATCAGATAAAGTTGTCACCTGAAGATATGGAGAAGACCACATTCGTCACCCCGTGGGGAACTTTTTGATATAAAGTGATGCCTTTTGGTTTGAAGAATGCTGGGGCAACGTATCAACGTGCCATGGTTACTCTCTTCCATGACATGATCCACAAAGAGATTGAAGTATATGTGGATGATATGATTGCTAAATCTCAAACAGAAGAAGAACACTTGGTACATCTGTTGAAGTTGTTTGAAAGGTTGAGAAAATATCAGTTGCGGTTGAATCCCAATAAATGCACATTTGGTGTCAGATCCGTCAAATTGCTAGGTTTCATTGTCAGCGAGAAAGGAATTGAAGCTGATCCCGACAAAGTCAAAGCAATTCAGAATATGCTAGCACCAGAAACTGAGAAAGAGGTCAGAGGTTTCCTAGGACGGCTGAACTATATTTCCAGGTATATTTCTCATCTTACTGCAACCTGTGAACCAATCTTCAGGTTGTTAAGAAAAGATCAAACAATTGAATGGAATGAAGAATGTCAAAGGGCGTTCAAAAGAATTAAACAATACTTACAAGAGCCACCGGTCTTGATACCGCATGTTCCTGGAAGGCCGTTGATTCTATATCTACATGTGCTAGAGGAATCTATGGGGTGTGTACTCGGACAACAGGATGAAACTGGTAGGAAAGAGCATGTCATTTATTACTTGAGCAAGAAGTTCACTAGTTGTGAAATCAATTACTCACTAGTGGAAAAGACTTGCTGTGCTCTAACCTGGGCTGCTCGCCGTCTAAGACAGTACATGGTATGTCATACTACTATGTTGATTACCAAGATGGATCCTATCAAATATATCTTTGAGAAGTCTGCTTTGACTGGAAGGTTTGCCCGATGGCAGATGTTGTTATCCGAGTATGATATTCAGTATGTTACACAAAAAGCTATCAAAGGAAGTGTGCTAGCAGAGCATCTAGCTCACCAACCTTTGAATGATTACCAGTTTGTATGTTTTGATTTTCCTAATGAAGATGTCATGGCCTTGAGTGAAAAACCTCCCATTGGTGATGATGAAGGGCCTGAACCAGGATCTTTGTGGAAGCTTGTGTTCGATGGTGCGTCTAATGCTTTGGGGCATGGTATAGGTGCTGTCATAATCTTTCCTCAGGATACTCATAGACCATTTACAGCGAGGCTGTTGTTTGAATGTACCAACAATATTGCTGAGTATGAGGCTTGCATTATGGGTCTAGAAGGGGCAATTGATTTGAGAATCAAAAACCTAGAAGTGTATGGAGACTCCGCTCTAGTTATTTACCAAGTTCGAGGTGAATGGGAAACTCGTCACCCTAATTTAATTCCATACCGGGATTATATTAGGGAATTGACGAAGTACTTTAATGACATTACTTTCAATCATATTCCCAGAGAAGAGAATCAGTTGGCTGATGCTTTGGCTACATTATCATCTATGTACAAAGTGAGTTGGCCAAATCATGTACCTCGTGTTGCAATTGAGCGTAGAGAAAAGCCTGCTTATTGTTTCGTAGTTGAAGAAGAGAAGGATGGAAGACCTTGGTATTATGATATCAAGAATTTTATCAAAAACAAGGTATATCCTGCCGGTGCTTCTGAGCAAGATAAGAAGACCTTAAGGATGCTAGCAATTGGTTTCTTCCTAGATGGGGAAGTGTTATACAAATGTAATTATGACAAAATCTGTTTCCGTTGTGTGAAGAAAAGAGAAGCGGACATGCTTATCGAAGAGATTCATGAAGGAGCTTTAGGTACCCATGAAAATGGGCATGCAATGGCAAAGAAAATTCTCCGTGCAGGTTATTACTGGTTGACCATGGAAGCAGATTGCATCAGTTATGCCAGAAAGTGCCATAAATGCCAAATTTATGCGAACAAGATTCATGTTCCACCTACTCCTCTGCATGTCATGACAGCACCTTGGCCCTTCGCCATGTGGGGCATAGACATGATTGGTATGATTGAACCAAAAGCGGCAAATGGTCATCGGTTCATTTTGGTTGCTATTGATTATTTCACCAAGTGGGTTGAAGCAGCATCATACACCAATGTCACCAGAAAATTGGTTTCCAAGTTCATCAGGAGAAAGATAATCTGTCGTTATGGAGTCCCAAACAAGATTATCACTGATAATGCTAGCAACCTGAATAATCAGACAATGAGAGAGTTGTGTGCTGAGTTCAAGATTGAACATCAGAATTCTTCACCATACCGGCCCAAGATGAATGGCGCCGTAGAAGCAGCTAACAAAAACATCAAGTAGATTATTCAGAAAACGGTGAAGACTTACAGAGACTGGCATGATATGCTTCCTTATGCTCTCCATGGGTACAAAACCACAGTTCGCACTTCAACAGGGGCAACCCCTTTCTCTCTGGTTTATGGTATGGAAGCGGTTCTACCCTTGGAAGTCGTAATCCCTTCGTTAAGAGTTTTGAGGGATGTTAAACTCGATGAAGCAGAATGGGTTCAGAATCGGCTTGATCAGCTCAATCTTATTGAAGAAAAATGAATGACAGCTTTGTGTCACGGTCAGTTGTACCAGCAAAGAGTCAAGAGAGCATTCGATAAGAAAGTTCGTCCAAGACAATTCAAGGTAGGTGATTTAGTGTTGAAAGAAATACTGCCTGTCCACAAAGATTTACGAGGAAAATGGACTCCTAACTATGATGGACCATTTGTCGTAAAGAAAGCTTTTTCTGGTGGAGAGTTTGCACATCCAGTAAACTCTGACGCAGTCAAGAAATATTATGCCTCAAAAAAAGTGATAAAGAAAAGCTCGCTAAGTTGAAAACCCGAAAGGGCGGCTTAGGCAATAAATAGCGGCCCGGTGGATTGAAAACCCGTAAGGGCGGTCCAGGCAAAAATTAGGTGCAATAAAAAAAAAGAAAAAAAGAGAAAAAAAAAGGCATAGGACTGCGTCAGTTGATTCAGCATGAAGGCGAAGCTTCCGATGGAAAAGATTGGCTCAATTTCCTTTCTCAAAAGCAAGATATTGCGGTGTCGAGCTCATGGAGAAGGACAACTTTGTTATGATTTCATGGAATTTATTTATTTTCATTGCCATTATCTTAGTTTCAATTTCGCAATCACCTCATTGAGGGATTAGCATCCAGTTGTAAAATCTTTTCGCATTTTGCGCAATGAATAACATTCTCACTTTCAATCATACTGTGTCTGCTTGCTTTTATGTTCCAATTGTATACATTTGTGCTATTCATTTTTAACAAATAAAGCATTTAAACATTGTGAAAAAAGAAAAGCATTTGAAAAAATTACAAACTCTTTTGAAATTTTAAATGACTGAAGGCAAACCGGTGGCGTTCGATACAATGCTCCAATTCATATACAGAAATTCATGACAATCCCCCGATTTCATCTCATGAAGAAAAGTTGCTATCCTTTTTGGAAAATTGACTGAATGTTCGCCCAATAACAAGAGCAGTCAACATCTCATGATCTTACCTTAGTGGAGTTACTCAGATTCCCGGTGCCGAGAAATTCAAACTCTCCTTAACAAAAAATTCAGAAGTTCATACATACAAATTCATGCATTCATGCATTTAGATTCATGCATCAAAATAATCACATAAAAATCCTGCATATGATCAAATATTTCATTTGCATTAGTTCTGCATTTAGGCATTAGAGATGTACAATCATGCATTCATGAAGCACATGTTCAAAATGTTGTTTTAACAAGTTGCGAACTTGGACCTCTTATTCAACGAAGAAGGTTAATTTCCCCAGTGAACTTAGTTGATTTTTATCCTTATCACTGGTCCTCATCAAGTTGGTCAACAGAGTTTCATCTCTATCAGATAGATCCACACTCTATACCTACCAGAAAGGGTTGATGATCCTTTCCCTAGTGAATAATTCAAAAGGCGGTATCTACAGTGGATCGGTCTACTTACAACTTTCATGGCCAGAAAAGTTAAATAGACCCGCTTTCCATTGAGTTGTTCGAGATGGTTATCTCTAATAAGATGGTTTGAATACCGCATTTCAGAAAATCGTTGGTTAAACATTTTCCCAGCAAAGATTGGTTTATGAACAACATTCCCAGTGAATCGTTGATAAGTTATCTGATCTCAATAAGTCTGCAAGCATGCTGAATATGCAGTGGAGTTGTTACTCAGTACCTCAGCAAGTTGGTTTCAAAACTACCTCCCCAATGAAGATATCATACTGCATCTCTCGCCAATTGTTCGGTATAACATGTATCTCAAAAAAATAGTGGTCAGGCAGTAATCTTGTGAATTCCTTGTCAAAGTGTTGACAGAATATTCAATCTTTGACTCCCAGCAAGTTTCTTTACCTAAAGATACATCAAGCGTCAGTGGAGTACAGTCAGAATCAGTTTTGAGTTAAAGCACCTAGGCGGGAGACAACTCTGTTTATTTTCGAATCCAAGCACCCGGGCGGGAGAAGATCAATTTATTTTTCTTTTGGAGTTAAAGCACCCGGGCGGGAGACAACTATGTTTATTTTTGAATCAAAGTACCCGGGCGGGAGACAATTCAATTTTTCTTTAGCATGATCCAAGCACCCGGGCGGGAGAAGATCAGTTTGTCTTTAGAGTTAAAGCACCCGGGCGGGAGACGACTCATTTCTAAGATCAAAGCACCCAGACGGGAGACGATCATTTCTTTCTGAGGTATTCTGTTTCTATTTACCCCAGGTATGATTTCTACCCTCACCTCTCATTAGCATTTATCTCATTACATCGCTTTCATACCACAAAAATTAGGGCATTTGTATTTAATTACCTTTTACTACGAGCGCACAAGGACGCAAGTCATTGGTGCGTCGAGTATAAGATAATGAAATAGGGGCAGCTGTAATACCCTAATTTTTCACCTTCTGAAAATATTTATTTTAGTTTGAAAACTATTTCTTATCTTATAAAAAAGCAAAGAAAAGATTTTTAGAAAATTAAGATGTTCGCATTTTATTGTTTTTCTTTTATTTTTAGCTAGTACAAAAATATTATTCTTTTTTTACAAACAAAAATATCAAAAATATTTATATTTCTACATTTTTTATATTTCATTTACATTTTGGCCTCTTATTCTGCATTTTTCTTTTATCATTTTTTAGATTTTTATATTTTTCGACCAATTATCATTTGCCACCTCATAATTCATTTTCTCTCCAAAAATAATAATAATGTCAATTTTATTAGGTTTATTTCGTTTTTACTATTTTTGCCCACAAATATGCCAATATTACAGAATAACCCCAAAATTAGGTCAGTAGTATAAATAGGAGGGGGTTCTTACAAACCCTAGGTTTTGGAATTCACTATTGAGATTCTTTCACTCTTTTCTTCTTGGCTGCGGCCGTTCATACTCTCTCTTTTCTTACTCTCAAACCCTAACTTCCCAAATCTCATCTTCCGTCTAAAATCTTCATCAAAATCAACTCAAAAATCATGAAACCCACTTGAAGTAAAACGATTTCATTGTGTTTGTCTACTCAAATCACTATCAATTGCAAGGAATCAAGAAAAACGGCTCCAAAATCCTCTCACCCGAAACTCAAGATCGTGAAATCAAAGAAGGTTGAGTCTCAAACCATTTTCGAGCACTTCTCGCACAGATCCATGTAGATCTATTATCATTTTCGCATAATCTTGTTACTGGGTTTATTTCTTGTTATTTTCTTTTCATTCGGATTGAATTTGGATTTGTATATATCTTTGTTAGGATTTGATTCTGATTTGCATGCACTTGTTCGTTTATGAGTTTTATTTTGCTTGAATCTGTTTTCTCTCTGTTTTCCGTTCGATTCTGTCGTTGTTTCATTTTGTTTGAAAACTAGTTTGAAACCAGCGCTTAAAACTGAAAAATAACAGATTGAATGGATGATTTTAGGTTACGAAATCTGAGATGTTTTTGTTCTTGACTTAATAGATTCGAATCTTCTTCTTCTTTTCTTGTTCGTGCAAAAATCCTTTTCAAAAAAATAATGTTATAATCACGCTTTACGTTCAAAACCGCTTCGATTCGACTGTTTATTTGTCGCGTTTGGTTCTGTTTTAGGTTTGTTTGATTCTGACCGAGTTTGAACTCGTGAGCTTCAATGGAAGCTCCGAGTTACCGAGTCAAGTGACTCGGTCGAGTGAGGGTTTGGGGAAGGTAGACGCGTGTCAGTCACGGACTGGCTGGAGAGTTTTTGTGTTTTTTTTTTCTCTGATCTAAGTAGCAATCGGGTCGGGTAGTACCTGTTTGACCCGACCTGGTTCAGTTTATGAAGCTTTGTGTTATGGGTTTTTGGGCTCATCTAAATTGATTTGTTTTGTTACAGGCTTACTGAATCTACCCTCTAATGTGCTAGCGCACCCCCCCCCTCCCTTTTCTGAAACTGTAGTTGGGCTTTAGGCCCAATTTATTTTTTTTGCTTTTTTTTTCTTCTTTGTTCTTACCGTGTGCACCCCCATATTACTAAATTCTGTCTGCTGAAATTTTAATTAATTTGAACATATTTTTAAAGAAAGAGATGCCTATTAATGTGAACTTTTTTCCTTACAAAGAATGAGATAAAAAGAACAAATGAGTCCCTGCCGTACAGCTTGCGTCTGAGAGTTGTTTTTTCATCTCAAACTTTAAAAAATACTCGTTAATTAATGTAGAAATGAGAAAGTGCCTGCCGCACGGCTTGTCTCCGACTCAATTTTATTTTAATTAATTGAGTTTAGCTAAGAATTTTATTTGATGTTTATTTGACCATTTTTGATTATCTGTTTATCTACGCGCTATATATTTGTTTATTTATGCGTTTATATCATTATCGTACCATCAATCTGTGATATTTCTCTATAATTTTCTTGGACTTGGATAATTGTAAAAAGCTTCGATTGAAATGAGCATAAACCGGTCCCTGCTGCACTGCTTGCATCCGTGAGTTATGCTCATAGCATTTGAAGGAAAACTAGCTTGTTAATTAGAAAGGGATAAGGAAGTGTCTGCCGCACGGCTTATCTCCAACTTAATCCATTTTAATTAATGAAGTTCGTATTTAATTGATTTGTGATGTTTAATTTTCCATTCCGCATCCATTCAATCATTTATTTGATTCATATCTTACTACGTATATTTAATTGTTCCGCATTATTCTATTATCATTCATGCGCATTCATATATGCATTCTTCTCCTCTTCTACCTTTCCTTTTCTTTTCTGTTTGTCATAATCTAAACTTTGAAACCCTTTTGCCTATGAGAGGAATGAGAATAAACCAGTCCCTGCTGCACTGCTTACGTCTGAGATTTATTCTTATTCTATTTAAAACAGAACTTGTTAGTTAAAGAAAGTGAGGAAGTGCCTGATGTACAACTTGTCTCCGACTCACTTCACTTTAATTAACGAAGTTTAATTAATTGAATTGAATGAAAAGGGGATGTATGGTGTTTGACCTACTTTTCTGGATAGTCCAGTCCCTGCTGCACTGTTTGTGTCTGAGACTTATCCTCATTCACTGAATATTTTTTATTAACCTCTAAAAATACTCAACACACTCAATCATTTTTTAACTTAAATCTATTTTTTCACTTGTTTTCTTAAAGGACGATGTTTTATCCATTCCCCTAATACCGACAAACGCTTAAGCCTCAGTTGAGCAAACAAGCAAACTGTCGTATCAGTGGAATGCGACATAGACATTGTTCATTAAAAACCACCAACAAACAAAACCTTTTTTTTTGGGAAGAACTACGTGAGCTTTGAATTTCTCATTGCACATGGGGAATACGTAGGAGCGGGATTTTAATCTCGTCAAGCCATATAATAAAAAACTTCTTTTCCTGTTCTATTTGATGTGCGGTAATTTGTCTTTTATGCGGTTTATCTTGCTTATGCAAACCAAATTCCCCGAATGTTTCCCGTTGAGTACAACGGATATGAAAGGGTGTTAACGTCTTCCCCTCATGTAACCAACTCCCGAACCCGACTTTTCAAGTTTTTATCATTATTTTCCTTTCCCCTCATGGGATAAATAAAATATGGTGGCGGCTTCATTGTTTACATTTTTGCATTGCATAATCATCATTGCATTTTTGTATTATTTGCGCCGGGTGTTACACCAATTAAACCAGAACTTATTAATTAAAGAGAATGAGGAAGTGTCTTCCATACGGCTTGTCTCTGATTCATTTCACTTTAATTAACGAAGTTCAACTAATTAAATTGAATGAAAAAGGGATGTATGGTGTATGACCTGCTTCTCTGGATAGTTCAGTCCATGCTGCACTGTTTGTGTATGTGACTTATCCTCATTCACTAAACAATCTTAACAAAGCCTAAAAGACACTCAACCCACTCAATCTTTTTCCTGCCCTTGTGAAGTTAACTTTTTTTCAACTGCTCTTGTGCAGTCAAACCTTTTTTTCAATTTTTTTCTTAAGCCTCCGAAGCGAGCATACAAGCAACTGTTGTATAAGCTAAATGTGACCTAAGCAATATTCACTAAAATCAACCAAGAAACAAAACAATTTTCAGGAAGAACTACGTGTGCTTTGACTTCTTCATTGTACTTGGGGGATACGTAGGAGCGAGAGCATCTCTCGTCAAGCCAAATAATAAAAAAAGTTTTTTTATTTCTTTTGATCAAAATGCGGTAATGTAATCTTTTTCATACCGGCAATTCTTTAAAAGCAAACTTTAATCCTCAAATGGTTCCCGTAGAGTACAACGGATATGAGGGGGTGTTAACGTCTTCCCTTCATGTAATCAACTCCCGAATCCAACTTTGAAAGGTTTTATCATTATTTTCCTTTCCCCTTCCGGGATAAATAAAATATGGTGGTGGCTTCATTGCAATATCATTTGTGTTTGCGCCGCGTACTACAATCACACAATTTAGTCTGCAACTGTTACTAAGGAAAGTGAAGATGAAGAACCCCTCTCAAGAAGAACAATAAAGATAATAAGAATGTGGTTAAAATAGATGAGGAATAGACTGATTCTGAGCCCATTGTCAAGCTCTCTAGAAACAATTTTGTAGCTAGCAAAATTAGGAGTAAAAGAAAGAGGAACATTAGTCCTGTCAAAGCAATGTCACCACCACAACTCTTTGGAAAAAAAGAAGTGTTAGTATTTTTGTGTTGGCTTCATTTTTGGTAAAACATAATGTGGAAGAAGATGTGCAGGATAATGTGGGCACATCTTGAGTACGCACGCGTATTTTTGGGCGAGATCTTTTCAAAGATTTGGTTTGGTTTTATCTTCATTAATTGTGCACCAAGTCTCGCCTTTTTATCTAGAACCTTCAGGAAGTGGCGTTTTGCCCTGATTGCTTAGAAAAATATGTTTCCCTATTTTCTCTATTTTATGGAAATATATTATATGGTTCTAAAACATATCTTTCTTAAAGATTTGTTTTGTTTTTGCCTCGCTTACTTGCAGGCTAAGTCGCGCACGTTCCATGAACCATCAGGGTTTCTTGTTAACCTAATTTTAATTGTTAAAAATATTTTCCAATCATGGGAATATTTTATTTGGTTCAAATTTATATTTCTTGGGTCAGAATTATTACAAGGAATTATTGCTTGAAGCCCAAGACACGTCTGAAGACCTAGAAGATTGTGAAGACTATATATATGTATGAAGACTGAACCTAATATTCATTCAAGCCGATATTGAAGATTAGAATTATTAGGGTTTGAGTCCTTTTGTTAATTGTTTATTGTTATTTGTGAGTCTTTGCTAGTGTCACCTAGATGCTTGCATAAGGACTAAGTTTATTGAGTTGTAATCCGAAGCTTTTAAGCAAGGAATATTGTTCATCACTCTAAGCTTTGAAGTACGAGGGGTGTTTATTGTTTGGGGAGTGTTCTCTAAATCTGTTGATTGTATTTGTTATAGAGTGGAAATGAGAAGGGTCTCTCTTACCTATGGGGTACCTAGGTAGAAGTTTAGACGAGTAGTTACAAAGTGAGAAGTGCAAACGGGGAGTTTGACTTTGAATTCGTTTTACTTAGTGGATTTCCTTCCTGGCTTGGTATGCCCCCAGATTAGGACGTTGGGCCGAACTGGGTTAACAATTTCCTTGTGTTATTTACTACTTTTATTACTTGTTAGTTTATTACTTCTCTTGCGCGTCTTGTTAATGTGCACACATCTTACCGCACATTATTCTGTCTGATTATTAATTATAAGTAGTACACCAGAATTTCAATTGGTATCAGAGCAGGCACCCTGCCTGTTTTTGGGTGAGCTCCAGGGAAGATGAATTTTGGACATACAAACAAGGAAGGAGGATTTGTCACCAGGCCACCTCTATTGGATGGTACAAACTATGATGGGTGGAAACCTAAAATGCTAGCGTTTCGTCAGTCTCTAAACAACAAATCATGGAAGTCAATTCTGAAGAAGTGGGAACCACCTACGATCATGGACAAGGATGGAAAATCTATTGGTGTTCTAAAGTCTCCAGAAAATTGGGCCAAAGAAGAAGATGAACTTGCGTATGGAAATAACAAGACATTTAATGCCCTATTCAATGCTGTGAATAAAAACATGTTCAGACTTATTAAGAAACAAACTATAGCAAAAGTTGCATGGGATATGCTGAAGACAAATCAAGAAGGTACATCTAAAGTGAAGATGGCAAAGCTGCAGCTCCTAACAACACAATTTGAAAATCTTAAAATGAAGGAAGATGGTAACATATATGATTTTCAAATGGAAGTATCATACTATGCCAACATGTTTGACTCTCTAGGAGAACCAATAGCTGAAGAGAAATTGTGTAGAAAGATCATCAGATCCCTTCCTAAGAAATTTGATATGAAAGTTACTGCCATTGAAGAAGCTCAAGACATTGCTAACATGAAGATGGATGAGCTCATAGGATCTCTTCAAACTTTTGAAGGTGCATGCAATGACAGAACTGATAAGAAAACTAAAGGTATTGCTTTTGTATCAAATGTAGGACTGGAGAAAATTGAAGAAAATAAGATTGATCACAATGCTACAGATGAAATAGTTTTCCTTGAAAGACAATTTAACAAAATCTTAAAGAAGTTTGGAGGAAAACCAAAACAGGACACACAAGCTGATGATAGAAGATCAAAGTCTCCCAGAAAAACAAGTGAAGGCAAAGGAAAAGGAGTGAAATGTTTTGAATGTGATGGACATGGGCATGTCAGATCAGAATGTCCTACCTTCCTCAAAAGTTAAAAGAAAGGACTAACTGTTGATTGGTCTGATGATGACTCTAAAGAAGAGAACAATGGAGGAGTATCTGCAAAGTTCATCACTGCTTTAACTGGAAAATGTGATGCACCTGATACTGAATCATCTAATAAGGAGGTACCCTATGAAAAACTTGCTGCTAGCTTCAAGGAACTATGTTATGAGGCTGAAGCCACGCATAAGAAGCTACATGAGAGCAATAAAACCATCACTCAGATGAAGAATGAAAGGACTGATCATGTCTCTCAGATTTCAAAATTAAATGAAGAAATTGTACAACTGACCTCAAAATTAGAAGACATGAAAAAGCAAGTTAGGATGATGAACAATGGCACAGATATGTTGGAAGAAATTCTTGATATTCAAAAACCTGGGAAACCTAAAGGAATTAGATTTGATTATCAAACTCTAAACAAGCAACATCAGAAAAGCAATGTCACTAAGTTTGTTGCAGCAACTGAAGTTTACAATCCAATGATGTTGAACAACATGTGGACACATCCTCCCAGAAACATGTGCCCACATCCAAGTAGCACATCACAATCTGCCTCTAAAATCTGGATCTGTCATCACTGTGGAAGAAAGGGACATATCAGACCTTTCTGTTTTAAGTTATATGGGTATCATGATCGTCATGTTTCTCAACAATTTCCCAAGCAACCTGAAGTGAAGAAAGAATGGAAACCCAAGGTGAAATGTGCTGAATTAATAGCTTCATTCAGAGCTTCATCAAAGGAAGATTGGTATTTTGATAGTGGTCGTTCAAGACACATGACTGGTGTCAAGAAGTTTATAACAGATTTGAAACCGCACTCTACCAACTTTGTAACTTTTGGAAATGGTGCTAAAGGGGAAATCAAAGGAGTTGTCAACTTAATTGCAAATGGTCTGCCAAAGATTAAAAATGTGTTGTTTGTAAAAGGATTAACAGCAAATCTTATCAGCATTAGTCAACTTTGTGACGAAGGATTCAATGTCAGTTTCTCAAAAACTGAGTGCTTAATCACTGATGATTCTGGAAACATAGTTATGAAAGGATCAAGATCTAAAGATAATTGTTACATGTGGTCTCCTCAGGAAGAAAGCAGTATGTTCGTATGTCTCTTGAATAAGGTTGATGATATGTGAAGCACTCCAAATGAAGATGTGCCACCAGATGTGGACACACTCTACCAGCAGAATGTAGAACTTGTGTTGAATGATAACATTAAGTCAATTCCTAACAGTGTGAATGTAAAATCTGAAGTCGCCCCTATAAACAGAGCACCATCCATCAGAGATCAAACGAATCACCCTACTGATCTTATCATAGTTGACCTAAACAAAGGAATTACTACTGGAAGGTCAAATGATATTGTCTCTAACTCGTGTTTTGTCTCAAGGGTGGAACCCAAGAATGTGAAAGAAGCACTCACTTATGAGTTCTGGATTAATGCAATGCAAGAAGAACTTGGTCAACTCAGAACCAATGATGGTTGGGATTTGGTTCCTAGACCTAAAGATACAAATGTCATAGGAACTAAATGGATTTATAGAAACAAGTCAGATGAGAATGTCACTATGACCAGGAACAAAGCAAGGCTTGTGGTTCAAGGAAGTGGACAAATTGAAGATGTTGACTTTTATGAAATACTCAATGTAGGTGTATGTGCTAGATATCAGGCTGAACCAAAGGAATGTCATTTGAATCAAGTCAAGAGGATCCTGAAATATGTGAGTGGTACTTCTGATTATGGTTTGTTATATGCTCACAGTAAAAATTCAAGGATGATTGGTTGTTGTGTTAGTGATGATATAAAGAGCACTTTTGATGGTTGTTTCTTATTGGTTAACGATGTTATCTCATGGTTCAGCAAGAAGCAAAATAGCATCTCTTTATCTAATGCTGAAGCTGAATACATTGCAGCTGGAAGTAGTTGTACTCAAATGGTATGGATGAAACAAATGCTGAAGGAGTATAATGTGGAGCAAGATGTACTCACATTATTCTGTGATAATCTAAGTGCTATAAATATATCTAAGAATCCAAATCAGCATAGTAGGACCAAGCATATAGACATTAGAGACCATTTTATATGTGACTTGGTTGAAGAAAAAATTGTGTTGCTTGAGCATGTCACAACTAAAGAACAGATTGCTGATATTTTTATTAAGGCCTTAGATGCTATTCAAGTTGAGAAGCTTAAGGGAAAATTAGGCATTTGCCTAATAGAGCAGTTGTAGCAATTAAGGAATTGCGTGCGTGCAACGGTCATCTTATGTCATCATTACATGCACGCAAAATCAGGGGAGAAAATAAATACTTGCCATAACCGTTCCACTTCCCTCAAAAAACCACTCATCATCGCCATACATCTCTCTTACTCTACTGTTAGTTCTGGTAAGACTGTTTCTATTCCTGCTGTTGAAGTTAATGTCACTCAAAATACTTCAAATGAACCTTCTATTGATGGTGCATCACCAAAAAGCCAACTCGTGGCTGATGCTCTTCCTACTCTAAAAGACTATGCTCCTAAGTCTAATGTGGTACCTGATGTTGACACATCATTGGCACATCTTGATCCTACTGCTGATACTGAGAAAAAGGGTGTGACTAACATAGGTGAGCATGAGGTTGGTGACTCTGGTGCTGATTCTGAAGAGGAGGAAGATGAAGACAAGGAAGCTGAGGAGAACTCCATTGAAAGCCCCGCTGTCTGATCTTATTTGATGGCTATGTCCTTTCTCTTTTTCTTTTGGATTATTAATTTTCTCTTTTGGGCATTTGCCTTGGATATTATTCAGCACCTCTGTGTGCCTATGGTCTGTAATCTGTGACTGTTATGCACTATCTGTGCCCTATGGATCTTATGGTATGCACTTCTTATTATCTCCCATGATTTGATGTTGTGCGAATCTGCTAGCTTATTTGTTCTCTCTCAATTCTGAAGACTTGTTGGATGGTATGTTATGTTTGGCAAAATTTTATGTCTAAAAAGGGGAAGTAGTAGATGTTAGTTTTTAATTGTTGCTCTGCTGCTGTTCTGATGTGATGTGATGTGTTAATTTTCTACTACCCATTTATGCCATGAAGACTTGAAGATGCTGAAGTATGCCATGTTAGTTGTTGGGAGTATGTTATTCGTCTACATGATGTGCATGAAAATGTTGACACATGGTCGGTGTCACTATGTTACTTGTGCCTTGTTATTTGTCTGCATGATGTGCATGAAAATGTTGACACATGGTCGGTGTCACTATGTTACTTGTGATTTGTTAATTGTCTGCATGATCTGAGATATGCATGATTTGAGGGGCAGAAAATCTCTCTTGTTAATTTCTATGTGAAGCTACTATTGAGGGGGAGTGCCACTTATATGAAGTTATTACTTAGGGGAAGTTTTGACTCTCTTGTTGATTGTTACTTGTTAATTGTGTGCTTGCATGCGAATGTGCTACTCTTAGCATGTCAAGTCCTATGTGTGTTTTTCTAAAACACCTATGTGAGGATATCGATATCCTCTGTTTTTCTTGTGTGAGGCCGTTTATTAGCCGCTGCTGTGTGCCTCTGATGTTCATTGATGAAAGCTTATTTGGTAAGCATTTCTATAAGGAATCCACTATGTGAATTGTTGATTGTTAATTGTGCTCCTTCAAGCTACTATTCTCTGATTAATATGAAGGAGTGTGCTACTGCTATCTCTCTAGCATTAATATCCGGTCCAAGATTGTTTTAGCCAAAAATTTGCCAAAGGGGGAGATTGTTGGTGTTTTTGTGTTGGCTTCATTTTTGGTAAAACATAATGTGGAAGAAGATGTGCAGGATAATGTGGGCACATCTTGAGTACGCACGCGTATTTTTGGGCGAGATCTTTTCAAAGATTTGGTTTGGTTTTATCTTCATTAATTGTGCACCAAGTCTCGCCTTTTTATCTAGAACCTTCAGGAAGTGGCGTTTTGCCCTGATTGCTTAGAAAAATATGTTTCCCTATTTTCTCTATTTTATGGAAATATATTATATGGTTCTAAAACATATCTTTCTTAAAGATTTGTTTTGTTTTTGCCTCGCTTACTTGCAGGCTAAGTCGCGCGCGTTCCATGAACCATCAGGGTTTCTTGTTAACCTAATTTTAATTGTAAAAAATATTTTCCAATCATGGGAATATTTTATTTGGTTCAAATTTATATTTCTTGGGTCAGAATTATTACAAGGAATTATTGCTTGAAGCCCAAGACACGTCTGAAGACCTAGAAGATTGTGAAGACTATATATATGTATGAAGACTGAACCTAATATTCATTCAAGCCGATATTGAAGATTAGAATTATTAGGGTTTGAGTCCTTTTGTTAATTGTTTATTGTTATTTGTGAGCCTTTGCTAGTGTCACCTAGATGCTTGCATAAGGACTTAGTTTATTGAGTTGTATTCCGAAGCTTTTAAGCAAGGAATATTGTTCATTACTCTAAGCTTTGAAGTACGAGGGGTGTTTATTGTTTGGGGAGTGTTCTCTAAATCTATTGATTGTATTTGTTATAGAGTGGAAGTGAGAAGGGTCTCTCTTACCTATGGGGTACCTAGGTAGAAGTCTAGACGAGTAGTTACAAAGTGAGAAGTGCAAACGGGGAGTTTGACTTTGAATTCGTTTTACTTAGTGGATTTCCTTCTTGGCTTGGTATGCCCCCAGATTAGGACGTTGGGCCGAACTGGGTTAACAATTTCCTTGTGTAATTTACTGTTTTTATTACTTGTTAGTTTATTACTTCTCTTGCGCGTCTGGTTAATGTGCGCACATCTTACCGCACATTATTCTGTCTGATTATTAATTATAAGTAGTACACCAGAATTTCAAGAAGATGTCTGAAAAACAAGCTGAAAAGAAAGGCCAGAAGGAAGGAATCTTCCATGAAAAGGAAGCTGCAAGTTATTGTGTCTGACACTAAGTCAAAGCAAGATGTTGTGCAAGATGCTCTAGACATCTTGCACGTTGTTGGGAAAAGAATCCATGGTTAGAAGATTCTAGAAAACATACCCGATGCTGCAACTGACAACATATCCTTCCACATTGTTTCATGTGCTTTAAAATGGAAATTTGTGATAAAAAGAAGAATTGCTCAAGAACAGGAGTTGAGCACTGAAGCTCTAAAATGTGAAGAAATCAATGATCTGCTGAAAGCTGCTGGGTTGATGAAGACAATCTTTAATGTAGGGAGATGTTACCCAATCTTTAATGAGGACAGGAGAAGACATGGAATAACAAGAAAGTGTTATCATGTGCAAACCTAAGTGTGAAGTATGTTATTCTCTACAGGATAACCATTGCAAACTAGGGCCCAAAAAATCACAAATCTGACATCTCAATACCTCAAGCAAGGCTTATATATCTTGTTGGAACAAGAGGCAAATTAGATTTTGGAAGTTATGTCTATGAGCAAACCATGAAACATGCTACTTCCTATGCTCTGAAATTGCCAATCACATTTCCAAGTTTACTCATAGAGATCATGTTGAAGCAGCATCCTGGCATTCTAATTGACATTAATGAAGAGAAAAGTAAGTGTTCCCCTCTAACTTATAACTACAGACTATTTGAAGGGAAACATGTTGTAGCGCAGTGAAAATCGCCCGAGTGTTTAGGACACTCGGAATGACACAGAGTCGCCACCAAATTTTATTTGTTAAGGAAAATATTGATAAAACCTTAAAAACAATGGAAAGATGGTTGAAATTCCTGGCACACCAAGCACAGTGCGTGATACAGTGTGTTAAACACTTTATTCAACAGTTTACGTAATAAAGTAAAATAAATAAAGACAGAAAACAAATAAAGGAGACACAGTATGTGTTAACCCAGTTCAGCGCACTAAAGGTAGCCTAATCTGGGGGATACCAATCCAGGAAGGAATATCACTATGATGGTCCTAGTTCTAAGTTACCAGCAATAGCCCCGTTTATAACTTATCACCTAGGCACGACCAATGACTCTTCAACCTAGGAATTCCTAGAGCAGAGATCCCATCTCTCTCCCTTACAACCTTACAGACAGCAAGGATTTCAACAACACAGTAACAAATACTTTTGGAGACACACTCCTAAAAAATTACACACTCGTACCTAAAGGCTTAGAGTGTTGTAACCACAACAAGTCCTAACTCCGTACTTCAAAGCTTAGGAAAGGATCACAAACATTACGTTACACAAAGAGACACAGTCCTAAGCTTGCATCAATGAGATACAAGAAAGGCTCACAAATAAACACACACGCAAAACCTAGAAAACCTAGACAAGAACAAAAGGCGTGAACAAGTCTCTCAGTAGGATTAGGTTTAGCTTCTCCTTTATATAACCAGTAAACCTTCTTGATTCACAAGTAACATGGGCTTATTAAGTTTAGCCCATCCGAATATTCCATAATAATAAACAGATATCTTCTGGAGAAATATGCTTCATGGAGATTCTTGAAAAAAATATATTTGACGTAAATCAGAAGCAATAAACGCGCCATGAGAGAGAAACGGATATTCCATAAATAGAAAACGCGCACGAGCACTTACAATGTCATGATACGATGTTTGAAGCATCGTATCGCACATCCTGCTACACAGTTTATTACACCAAAAATGCAGCCAATACCAAAGGACTCAACAATGGTCATCGCAACCATTTACAGGTTCGGGAGTTGGTTATGCAAGGGGAAGGTATTAACACCCCTCACATCCGTTGTACTCAACGTGAACCTCCTAATTAATTATAGGGTTGAAGACTTTTAGGGTTTGTTTACATGTTTTTATTATGGAATTTATTTACAAGTAAAGGGGGAATATTAAGTTTTTTATTATTATGCTTAACAAGATGTAGAATCTTGATCCTACGTATCCTCTGGTGCGATGAGGAATTCAAAGCTACGTAGTTCTGGGTACAAATTGTTTGTTGGTGTTTTTTAAGGAACGATGTTTTAATCGCATTCTAGCGGTTAAACTCAGCTTGTATGCTCAAACAATGGAAGCTTAATCATCGTTTGTATCACGTTAGAATTGATTGCAAACATGTTTGTTTTATGAAAAAGTTTTATAATTTGATTTTTAATTGGCCCGAAGGCAAAAACTTAATTTGATGTGTTGATGTCTTTTAATAGTGGAAGACAACTAAAAGTCGGACAAAGTGTGCACTAAACCCCCAATTAGTCGAGAAGCGAACGGATGTGCATCCGCCTCCTCTTTTTTAATCCACTATATTTTAGAATATATTTTATTTACAAGAGTATAAGATTAGCATAATAAAATTTGTGCATTGTATTTTAGTGTTTATATATTACATTTAAATAATACATTAGATGGATTAAATAATATAAAGCATGTATGACTCTATGATTAGATTCAAGTAAAAATTAAGGTGAGAATCCATCACCAATCGTTTCAAGACATGTGGCAACAAGTCAACAATTATTTACAAAAGATAAGAACCAACAAACAAACAATATCTCGTATGAAAAACGGAGAAAAGAATAATGAATAAAGAAAGGAAAACAAGAAAAGAACCGGATTTGTTTCTCTCTCGCAGTCTCCTTCTTCCTCTGCCTCTTCCTCGTTTCCAAGGTTCTGCGGTGGCGGTGATCAGCGCGGTGTGAAGTGAAGAATTGGTTGTTGTGGTGGTTTGATTATGAAGTTGATTGGAGGTAGAGAAGGTTTTGATTGTGGTTTAATGGTGATTGAAGAATGGTGAAGGAACAAAAGTTTATGTACGGTGATTGAAGGGAGAGGACGATGGAAGGTTTTTTTCCGATAAGCATGATGATAGAAGGTTAGTTGTGTAGAGAATTTTTGTTGTGTTGAATTGTGTAGAAAAAGCCTCTATTTATAGTTTTGGAATTAGGCTTTTTAAAACTTAAATGAATCTTGAGAGATTTGATTTGTTAAATAGTATGAGGAGATTTGGTTCCCTTATGTGATTGATTTGTTTTTAAAATTAAGTTTTAGTGTTAATTATATTTTCTTACTTTTCAAGACCAAAGATTTGGTCCTCTTTTGTTTTTGATTCACTTCCTTTTTTTTATTTTTTAGTGTCTTTCTCCTTTTCTTTCTACACAAGTTTTATATACATGCTTTATTTTTATAATTTTGGACAAACAAAAAAAGTGGTAATTTATATTTTAATACTAATAAAAGTAAATAGGAAAAGTTTCTTGTCAGAAAAATAAATTACAAAAAGTTAGTATGTGTAACATCCCACTTTTATTAATTTCTTAAGTTATATGATAATGCCAACTTATGAGATAATTAGCAAGAGTAGTAAAGAAATTAAATATAAGTTGGCAAGATTTGGGTTAAGATGTGGGGACCACCTATAACCTTATCACTTGTTTGTGGCTATACTACAAGCTCATAGTATTCTTTCTTTTTCCATTCACTAGCTTGACAGAACAAAGCAAACCCTTCTTCCTTTTCATTCTTTCTCACGCTCACAAATCTCTCAAAATCAAGCAAGTAAATTCATGAAAACTACAAACCCATCATCCATAGAACCAATTTAAGTTGTTTCTTCCTTCCCCCTCTCTGAATCTGAAAATCAATTTCAAATCCCCCATCTACAACCCTCTTCAATTCCAGAGGCTGCATGTGTAAGTTTCTTCATGGATTCAAGCTTTTAGGTGTTGGAAGGTGTTGGAAAAGACTATGGTAAGTGAATCAAACCATCTCTCCATTTTCTCCCTTTGTGTATGCCAAACCCTAGGACCCCCTAGGACCCCAGTTGTTTTATATAAAGGAATTTTACAAGTTAAGTGATCTGATTTTGGTTGTTAATGGTTTGTGTTGATGATTCTATGAGCTTACATGAAGGAAGAGTAATTAAAGTAGATTTTCGTATGGACCTGCAGTCAGTAAATTTGTCATAACTCTCTCTGCATAAGTCAGTTTTTTATGAAACTTGAACCATTGGAAAGTCGACAAAATTTGACATGAATTAGACTTTGGAATCATGACTTTTCATTAAGTATAACTAGAGAAATTCTGCGTTCAAGTTGATGAAATAATTTTGTCATGTTCCTGGACCTGTCAAGGATGTTTGTATCGTATCTCTCTCCCTGTAACTCCGTTTGGTTTGGCTTCTGAAGCTATGGAAAGCTAACGTAATGCCGGTCGTTTGGGTACCAGCCTCGTGATATTTGAGGGGAAAATGAATTCTGTGCTATTTTTTTGAAGTGAAAGGTTCAACACAGGATTTATGCAGAATTTGTGTTTGGACAGGGCTGCACGTAAATGGTGAGTTCTCACTCTCTATAACTCCGATTATAGTTCCGCTTGTTGGTATGGATAGCTAACACAATTACGGTCAGTTTGGCACTGGTTTCGTAATTTTTGAATGGAAAATGAGTTCTGGAGACGAGTCCAAAGTTGGAAGTCAGTAGTAGTTTTATGCAGGAAAATCAGTCACATAATTGCGTATTCGAACGCCACAATCGAATGGTTTTTAAGCGTACAAAAGCTCGGTATGGTTATCAATATCAGGTGAGTTCCTTTAGATAGAAAACCCACCTATGGGTAGATGTAATTTAGCCTTTTGTGATTATTTAAAATATATGAAAAACGTTAGAACACTTTCTGAATACCCCCTCCGTTGGCATACGGAGATCGGAAAGTTAGATAACTTAGGAAAGATGATCTCATCCCAAATAATTGATATGCATGAATTAGTATTTTTTCCGCGTTGCATATTAATTTAGATGATAGATTAAAATGTTAGAATAAGTGTAGTGAAAAATGTATGAACCATTAATTCAAATATATGCTCTGAAAACCATGTTTTTATGGAACATACTACATTATGCATCGGTGCATGTTCAACATGAACCGATACATATTGGGTTTTAAATTGTAGAATTCTGGAAAACGAAAATGAACCGGTGTATCCTATACACATGATTTCAAAATCTATTTTAAATAAAGAGCATGAATCAATAGGTTAATGGGATGCTAGTCATTCGTAATCTACACTTATTAAAGATATAAACTAGAGATTTTGGGTAGTATTAAGTCTCCCCAATAGAATGAACTGATATAGGATTGATCAAATGGAGTGGGCTTTGGACCCGCAAAGGAGTGGGTTTTGGACCACATTTCTGGAACGATAATTGCCAGAATATGAATGAAATGAATGATAATAACAATTGTGAGATGCTGAGCCATAGCCTGATATGATAGGAATTTGGCCAGGAACGATGGGGAATGACTCAAGACACTCACCTTGAGCCATTCCGTAAAATTCACCAAATAATATTGTTGTATGTCCAATAACATTATGATATGAAATGAAAATAATATGTTATATGATATGACGTGATCAATCCTAAGAAATGTTATGAAAGATGTTAGGAAATTTAGTTTTCCCTATGTCACTGATTGAGCAGATAGTTTCCCCTTATACTCGATTAGTGAAGAATTATATGAACATGGTTAGTACTAACCGAAGCACGTAGCTTCACGTAGAAAATGCTAACACCCTAAGATAGGTGGAACTCATGAGACAAGTAGTCTCACCCAACTCCCTCTATTTTTTTTCAGAGAACAGGTTAAGCAATGGATCGAACTATTGATCGAGCTATGGTGAAGGAGATATTAGATATTACAGTTTATTGTATTGTTTAGTTAGTTATTTCATGAGTTTTGTACAAGAATTCAACTTTCCGCTGTGTATTTTGAGAGTGCTTGAAATAAGTAATGGTTGTACATAGTAATTGAGTTCTATTTTTTCTGTAATTTTAAATGTATCCGGATTCAATTATGTATGCTTCATTCGATATACTAGTCAATCGATATGGGGCGTTATAGTATGATTAATGGGATGGAAATAAAGGTACCAAGTGGGGCTTGAACGATGACCTTGTGCTATTATTATTTCTAAATGTTCTTCTCCCTACCATCTCAGCTAACTTGCTATTTTGTAAAGTAAATTAACCAAAAATATATATACAAAATCAAGAGGGCAACATTTGGGGTATGACACATGTCAAAGACTTTAATGTACAACATCTTATCAAGTCTGCTGCAACAAGTACAAATGCAAAGTTTATTGCCACAAGTAAATATGTAACAGCTAAACTTATCAGGAATAGCACAATTAGGAACAATAAAATAAATAATCTAATCAAGACCTTGCAACTTGAGGAAGCTGAAGAACAACAGGGTGAGAATGTTGGTGATGATGAAGGTGAAGATGGTGATGAGTCAGATGGAGGTTTAGATGAGGCTGAAGAAGGAGATGGTAACTCTGAATGATGATTATAGAATGCAAGACCCTCTGGTATTTTGTGATCACATTTTTAATCTTTGTCAAATTATGTAAAATTACGGGTGCATTATATTTTTGTCGCTACTACTTTATATTTGCTGCTACAATGACAAGTTATTATGGTCTATAATATTCTTGTGTTGCATCCTCTAGATGCCAATTGAAATTATAGACCCCCCGTGGTAAAGATGTTTTACAAGATGTCTGTGACAACTTGCTTAACTTTGTGGCGCAAGAGTAAACAAAATAATAATGTGCAGAAATAATAAAAGACACAAATAATTGTTTACTCAGTTCAGTTTCAAAACACTTAATCTAGGAGAAATCAATCCAGGAGAATTACCTTTACTATATCGTAGTGTTTTAGTCTATAGGTCTTATTTGATTAAACCTATAATAAAAGTCTCTCACTAAAATTACCCTAATGAAATTATTTAGAACTCCCCCTAAATATGTGACTCTCCCTACAATATTAATCAAGTTGGAGGAACGAGATTAACTATGTGCAAGGCTATCAAGACTTCAAGCTAGAGCTTGCACAAAAACAATGAACAATAATTAAACAAAGACTCTATAAGACTCTTAGTAAATATTCTCTATATTTCCGCGTGCTTTTGTTGTGATGATTGGATCTTTATTTATAGTATTTGATTATTTTCTCCAAAAGATAAAATATATGTTTTTGAACTGACTTCAAGCTATTATGAAAACTCATGGCGCGCAAACAATAAATCATCTGGATTATTTATTTGTTTGGCTGAATTTAGATGCTTGTAACAAATTTATCTTTTGTTTGAAATATTTGTTTTCGATCTTTTCAAACAAATTTGCGCCAAACAAAATAACCTAAGAGATATACTCAAATTGGGAACCTTACAAAATTCGTTTCTTCATCTCTAAGTTAATAACAAACAATTCCTTAAGGTCTGTGATTGAAAAACGCACATTTGAATAAGTTCAATTGATGTGCACACACAGTGACAAGATGTCATGGACCCCTAGTGACAAGATGTCTTAGACGTCTTCTCTAACATGTTGTTTGATCAAAATGTATGACAACAAGGGAACAACACAAGTACAATTATGGTTAATCTTCTATAATGCTCCGATACCATAGTAGTTATGCTGATAATTTGGTGAAGAATGTTTCTAGGTTCTTTGTTTGAACTTAGAAACATATGATTACCAAAAAATTTAGGTACTATTTTTGGACTTAAAATTTTAGTTGATTAATCTCCAATATCCTTATGTACTTTATTTGGACTTAAGGATCTTTCCGCTGCAGCCCACTCTGAGGTTTTTTGAATGCTTATTGCATAAGATTAACCAACTACCTAATTTTGTACCATTGGTTAAGTATATTCTTTTGAAGATTATTTTTATTAGTCTAATTTGGCTTTATTTTGGAGATCCATCAATGCAATAAGTCAGATATGTTGTTTGAGGTAGATTGTTGTTCCTTTTTGTCATACCCCAAATCTTACTCTTCAAATTTTAGTACATATTAATTTTAGTCAATTTTGTGTTCAAAACAACAAGTTAGTTGAGATGGTGGTGTGGAGAGCATTTAGAAATATTGTTAGCACAAGGTCATGGGTTCAAGTCCCACTTGGTACCTTTATTTATTTTGAATCCATTAATCATACTAACTTTTTATTAATTGTTTTTCTGACAAGAAACTTTTTCTATTTATTATCATTTTTTTTTGTTTGTCCAAAAATTATAAAACAAAATACATCTATACCTATATAAAGAGAATACACTATTTTGGTATGGCCTATTTTTATTTCTATTTTACCCTTAATTTCAAATTTCAAATTATTCTCATAACAACCAAATTTGAATTTCAAATTTCAAATTATTCTCATAACAATCAAATTTGAAGAAATCATCAACAAAAAAAAATCAAATTTAAATATAAAATAATAAAATAATATGTATCACACAAACAGGTACGTTCGTATCACACAAACGGGCACAGAACATGCCAGTTTGGCCCGCTAGTATATATAAAAAGAATGGAAATATACAAAAGAGAACCAAATCTTTGGTCTTAGAGAGCAAGCAATGAAATTAACACTAAAACATAAAATAAGAACAAATCAAACATAAAAACCAAGCAAATCTGTCCATTTTAATTTTCAAAACAAATCTCTCAAAGATTCATTCACAATTTTAATCTCCTAATTCTTTTTTTTTTGGTTACTTAATCTCCTAATTCTAACACTATAAATAGGGACTTGTTTACACAAAAAAAATCCGAACAGAACAAACAAATTTTCTCTACAACCAATTCTCCACACACAGCCAAGAAACACTAAAAAGTGTGCAGCACAAAAAAATAAGAACACGACAGGCTTGTTCTTGTTGCATCGCCTGAAACCAAATCACCACAACCATCATCCTCCATCGACAAAAAAAACCTTCAGCCACAACAAACAAACAGACAACAAAAAAAATCAGAGAACAACTCAGTTCTTCACAACTTGAGAACCAAATTCTTCTCAGATACACAAAAAATTCTGCAATATAGAAGACATAATAGCTACCCTCCACCATTGTTAATAGTCATTCTCCACCGCTGCTGCACAACCACACCGTCCATCAACAATGCTGAATCCGTCACCGGCATGTGCTTCTTATCTCTCGGTTTGAATTTTCCTTTCTTTTTCCTGTGTTTGTGTTTCTGGTTTTTGCTATTCACAATTGTTATAACATATTATTATTGTTACTATTATTATTATGTTAAGTTATTAGGTTTGTTACCTTACCTTTGTTATATTTCAATTAAAGTGTGTTACGGGATCAAAGCTCCCACCGTAACATTAACTCTTTTATTTCTTTATTTGGATGTATGGAACTAAAGCAATTTTAGTTTATTGATTAGATAAAAATAAAAGGGTTAATTATACTATACCCTCTGTAATATATGGTAAAGTTGTTTTACCCCCTTGTAAAAAAAATTTGATGCATTACCCCCTTGCAATATTAGATTCTATGTTTTATCCCCCTATTTTTAGTCAACGGAGGTTGACTCCTTGGAATATCTGACGTGACTTTAAATTTTTTTTTTTGTTTCCAAAATAAGAATTTATATTTTTATTAATTGTTATATTTATTTAATTTGTTTTTATAATTATAATTAGAATTATTAAATTATTAGAAAACAAAAGAAGAAGAAACAAGAAATAGATCACGTACTTCTCCCTTCCATCCTCCATTGTTTCCTTTCATCTTCCATCGCCCCTTTTTCTTCATTCGCCTACATCCATCCTTCATGTTCCATTGCGTGCTTCCTTCCTTCCTTATTGTGCATCGCCCCTTTTCCCTTTTCTTTTCGAATTTAGGGTTTTCAATTTCAAAATAATGAATGGAACCAATTCTTCATCAATTGGAAACTCAAGTAGTGGTGGATCTAAATTACCAAGATGTGGGTGTGTTCGGTGACTTCATTGTGTTCACCAGTGGCTTCAATCATGTTCGTCGGTGGCTTCGTTTGTTTCGTAATCGTCTGATTCTTCTTCGTGGCATAATCAGTTTCGTCGGAACCGATCGCAGGTAGTACAAATGTAGTCGGAATCGATCACTGAATAATTTCGTTGTGATGATAGGTTTCGATCGAGAAAGAAAAAGAAAGGGATTAGGGTTGCGATTGAGTTTTTTCTTCTTTCGATCTGTTTCTTCTTTCTTCTGCTTCTGTTTTTTAATAATTTCTTCTTTTGTTTTTTAATAATTTATATTTCTAATTATAAAAAACAAACTAAATAAATATAACAATTAATAAAAATATAATAATTCTGATTTTGGCAAAAAAAATAAACAATTAATGCCACGTTAGAAATTCCATGTTGCAAGGGGGTAATGCATCAAAAATTTTTTACAAGGGGGTAAAACAACTTTACCATATATTACAGGGTGTATAATATAATTAACCCAAAATAAAATCAATCTAAATAAAATGGGTTAAAAAAGGGAGGACAAATGCACATTTGTTTTTCTCTTCAATTGTTGGTGGCTTAGTGTAAACTATGTTTACCAATAGTTTGTAATCCACTAAAACCATCCTAAGTTTTGGATTAAAAAGGAGAGGATGAATGTACATTCATTTTTCTCTCAAATAATTGGTGGCCTAGTGCACACTCCGTTTATCAATATTCGTCTTCCGCTCTAATAACTAAAAATTCTTTCACAAAAGAAAACATTAAAAAACATCAACACATCAAATTAAGTTTTTGCCTTCGGGCCAATTAAAAATCAAAATAATTTTTTTTTCATAAAACGAACATGTTTACAATCAATTCGAACGTGATACAAACAAAGTTTAAGCCTCCATTGTACGAGCATACAAACTGAGTTTAACCACTAAAATACGATTAAAACATCGTTCTCTAAAAAACATCAAATAATTTTTACCCAGAACTACATAGCTTTGAATTCTTCATCGCACCAGAGGATACGTAGAAGCAAGATTCTACATCTTGTCAAGCATAATAATAAAAAACTTAATTTTTTTCTTTCTTGTAAATATTTGTAAATAAAATAAAATTCTAATAACATAAAAAAACATGTAAACAAACCCTAAAAACCTTAAACCCTAGAATTAATTAGGAGGTTCCCGTTGAGTACAACGGATGTGAGGGGTGCTAGTACCTTCCCCTTGCATAACCAACTCCCAGACCCAAAGATGGTTGCGATGATCGTCTTACCATTAAGGTTTTATCGACATTTTCCCTTAAAATAAACTTCGGTGGCGACTCTGTGTCATTCCGAGTGTCCCATACGCTCAGGCAATTTTCGCAATGCGACACTTTTGTTGTCATATATTTAGATCAAACAACATGTTAGATAATATGTTTGAGACATCTTATCATAGTCTGTGCGCACCAATTCATCATATACAAATGTGAGTTTTCCAATCACAAACCTTTAGGAATTGTTTGGCGCAATTTTGTTTGAAAATATTTGAAAACAAATATTTCAAACGAAAGATAAGTTTGTTACAAGCATCATAGTTCAACCAAACAAATAAATAATCCGGAAGATTTCTTGTTTGCATGCCATCGGTTTTTGGAATAGCTTGGTGTCGGTTCAAAAACAAATATTTTATCTTTTGGTGAAAAAAATTGAATTCTATAAACTTTAACAAACTTTCCTATTATTTGGCTTGGTCACTATCTCATATAAAATACTATAAATAGAGGTCCAAGCATCACAACAAAGACGATCGAAACTTATAGAGAAATATCTAAGAGTTCTCAGAGTTTATTGAGTCTTTGCTTGTGTTTGTTCATTGTTGTTTTTGTTGCTCTAGCTGTGATGCTTAGACCTGTATTTATAAGATAGAGACCAAGCCAAATAATAGAAAAGTTTATTGAAGTTTGTTGAATTAAATTTTTTTCACCAAAAGATAAATTATTGTTTTTGAACCGACTCCAAGCTATTCCATAAACTGATGGCGCGCAAACAATAAATCTTTTGAATTATTTATATGTTTGGTTGAACTGAGATGGTTGTAACAAACTTATCTTTTTGTTTGAAATATTTGTTTTCAATATTTTCAAACTAAATTCATCAAATAAAAGAACTTAAGACATATATTCAAACTAGGTACGTCTCAATATTTGTTTCTTCATCTATAAGTTAATAACAAACAATTACTGAAGGTTTGTGATCGAAAAACGCACATATATATATATATAAGATCAACTGATGTGCATAGATAGTGACAAGGTGTCATAGACATCCCGTGGAAAAATGTATGACAAAAGGGAAACAACAAAAGATATTTTGTGATAATAGTTCAGTTGTCTTTTTTACCAAAAATAATAAAACGACTTCCGCTTTTAAACACATAAGAATTAAATTCCTGGTGGTTCGAGACATAGTAGAAAATAATGAAATTGAGGTTGAACACATATACACCTAAGAAATTAATGACAGCTGATCCACTGACTAAGGCACTTTAAAAGGTCTGTTGAAAATATGGGAATTGTAAAGTCTTTTAATATATTTAACTAGTGGGAGCAGACATCAAGTGTATATTTATTTGTTAAATTATTAAAGTTGTTCTCGTTCTCATCTTCTTTTGATTATGGTGTATATTCATTTGTTAAATTAATAAAGTTGTTCTCATTTCTTTTCATTATAGCTATTATACTTAATATGCACTTTTTATTTCTTGCTGGAATTTTTCATTTGAGATTTTATCTCTAGTTTCCTATGTGGAATGTTGTTTTACTTGAAATATGAATCTCTTTAAGGGATTGGTTGTGTTTTCTTGAAAAGACACAATGAGGACTTGTGCATAGCGAGTGTACTTGGTTAATAGTGTAGCATATAGTTGAATGAATCTACGATAGCTGGAACCATTCAACTCTTCATGAAAGAGTATGGTTCAATATCTTATGCCTATTCATCGAAAGATAATTGGATGAACTATTAGAACTCTTTAGTGAAAGGGTAAGTTCCCACTCCATTTTCTCTCTAAATATGTCTTGGGTGAACAATTGTAACCCTTTAGTGAAAGGTTATCATGTTAATATGTTATTACATACTTACCCATCAAACTTTGAGAAAGAAGAAGAGGAAGATCCTATCCTACATAATTGACATTGAAGATCATTGAAGAACATACACTCACATTGAAAATCAATGGCTTCAAGAGGTAAGTTCTAAGCTCTCTCCTTTAATGCTAATGGTGTCCTAATTCATGCAACTATAATTAAAGTGTATTATTTATGATATGTAAATTATATTTCATAATGTATAATATATTTTAATATATATTGAACAATATCAATTATTTTTTACGCTACATGTGAGTGATCGATTATAATGATTTACAAAGGTGATAACATTCATGCATATGATATGAATACTCCAATAGCTTTCTTTGCGTTGTTGTTATCCTTGTTGAAATTGTTTTTCACAAGTTTCTAAAGTTTGATTTATTGTATTTGACAAATCTATAAAAAAATCTATTATTTGATTTTAAAGTGTAAATGGTCATACTAAGTTAATCTTGGTCATAATAATCTCTAGTTAACATTTCATATTTTGGATTTTACTTTACATTGATACTTTCAAAATTAAGAGAAAACAAGACAATTTAAATAATACATTTTGATGTCTTGCCATTGCTTTAGACCGCAATTTCATAATTGCAAAGATCGTGAAATAAAGAAAATAAAGTATTTTCTATAAGCACAATAACAAAATGGTAGCCCATAAAATATAATATTATAATGTTTATTGCACAATTCTTTTGCTAACACAGTAATTCATTCTCATTTGTAGGAAATTTTTGTATTCTCTAAATCGATTCTCATGCTCATTAAATTAGAAATGCTTTAAAATCCTTTCACAGTTGTGCTCAATGCACTTAATAACATAAAACACATTGCCACTTTTTGGACAATCATCATCAATTTGACATTTATCATGTGCTGTAACGAAAAAAGATACTAAAGGTTATAAATGGATGATAATGTAAGTATAAACTTTGAAATCAAGGAAACTTGAAAAGTATGAAAAATGTCTTACCACCACAAATTTCTTTTCTGACAAGAAGTAAGAAAAGATATAAAATGATAACATAAACTAACTTGATAATTTTAGCCATTTTTTTTTTCTCTCTTTGCATGTAAATAAACATGTTCTCTTTATAGTGTGGGAAGTTTATGATCTCCTAAAAATTATTAAATAGTTTTTAGTACTTATGAAATTGTAAAATCCCTTCGTAAATTATAATTATTATTAAACATCTCTTAAGTATAGCAGTGTGTTATGTTTGTCCCTTAAGAACATATAGTATTGATGTCACATAAACTACTTAGTTATCATTAAATTATATTCTTATTTGTCTTTGAGAGCTTAACTCAACTGGTAGGGACGTTGCACGTAAAGCGTAGGGATCGAGATTTGAACCCTGATACGCATAGTTATTCACCTTTAAGAAGGGTGAAATTCTAACCGCTAGCCTACCTAACCAAAAATATATTCTTATTTAATTAAATTTTTTATTCCTTTTTAAACCTTTCATGATAGTAAAAGAAAATGTTTCTTTTTGAATCATGTTAACATTATTGTTGAATCAATTTATTGTTTCTGATAAAATCATTGTGAAAAAAGAATTCATATTTAATTTTGTATATTCATGATATATTATATAATCCTTATCTGCAAAATACCTTTTTTTAATTAACGTAAATTAAGCATTAAGACATCGGAATGACTAATAAACATTAGAAATATCTAGTAGAACTAATCATATGCTTTGTTCATAAATAATATTACAAAGGGGAAAATTATAAAAAGTGGGGGCCAAACCTTACCAAAATAACATAAACAAAAAAAATGAAAAAATATATAACAAAAAACATTGAGACTAGCTAGTATCTCTGAACTAGTCCTCAAGTAAAAACTTATACAATTATCAACCCCTTTCATTCACTCTTCTTACTGTTGCGTATATTTTGGTTATGTTGGTCCCTTGTTGTCATGCATTTTAATCAAACAACACATTTTTTTTTTGACTAAAAAAGAAATTCATTCATTCATTCAAATTAAAAAATACATAGATTATTACAAATTCAGAATTGCTAAAAACTATAAAACATGAATCTGCAAACAATCTCGCAGCACCTAGGTTAATAGCATACAACAGCATCATGAAAGTGCCTACAAATATGACAACATAAAAGTTACCGGAATGTTCATACTCCCGGATTTGTAGCATTGACGTCCAAGTCTTCATCAGATCTGTAATGAGTTGATGTATATATGTCAATTTGAATCAATGAACCCCGAACAAAGACAAAAACCAACAAACGCCGCACGAAACAATGAACAAACACAACATTGCAGAAGACGACGAACAACAAAACACCGCACAAGACGATGAACAACAAAAATACTCAAAAGAAAATTTTGATGATATGTGAGAACCACTTATTTATATTAAAAGAAAAAAAAACAAGAATAGAGGGGTGATTCTAGGTCAAAGATGACCTAAAATCACCCCTTTAGCAAATAAGATAAAAGAGAACTAGCAAATGGGTGATAAGGTTTTAGGGCCGGCAGTAATCAAACAACGTGTTAAACAAGTTGTTTGTGACATTTTGTCACTAGAGGTATGTGACATCTTGCCTTTGGTAGAACATACCAGAGGAAGTATTGATGTGTGCGATTTTCAATCACATACCTTAAGGATTTGTTTATTATTAACTTAGAGATGGAGAAACAAATATTCACACGCACCCAGTTTAAATATATCTCTTAAGTTATTTTGTTTGGCGCAATTTTGTTTGAAAATAATGAAAACAAATATTTCAAACAAAAAGATAAAAAAAATTTACTTTAATCACAGACTTGTTAAGATTGACAGTAGTTAGTTACTTCCTGAAGAAGAAATATATTCAAACTTAATTTGTTTGAATATGTTTGTTGAAGATTATTTGTTTGGAAAAAGATTAAGTTTCAATATTTCAAAAAAATATATTTTTGTTGCTGCACTCTTAGCTCGTCCAAACAAATAAATATGCAGAAGATTTATTTGTGCGTCATCATCTCTTTTTTATGGAATAACTAAAAGTTGGTTTCAAAAATAAATATTTTATTTTCTGTTGAAGATTTATGCAACAAACTTTTAAAGTCAATCTTTTATTGAAGGTTGAAGCCCAAAGCCTATCAACTGCTATATATAGAAGTTCAAACTCCACAACAAAGTTCACTGATTTAGAGATCAATTCTAAAGAACCTCATAGGGTTAAATCACATCTTTGTTTGTTTTTTGTTTTTGTTGTGCAAGTTCTACCTTGTAGTCGTGATAGACTTGCACTATTATTTTCTGAGTTTATCTCGTTCTTTCAACTTGATTAATGGGTTAGGGAGAGTCACAGTTTTAGCGAGAGGCTTTGATTAAGAGGCTAATCAAATAAGACCTATAGACTAAATTCTACGATATAGTGAAGGTTACTCTCCTGGATTGGTATCCTCCAAATTAGGTGTGTTATCACTGAACTTGGTAAACAATTATTTGTGTTCTTTATTCATCCTGCAATTTTAATTTGGTTATTGCTGCGCCACAAAGGTAAGCAAGTTGTCACACACATTTTGCATAACATCTTGCCTATAGGAGTCTAGAATTACAGGTTACATACCACTGATGTGGTTTGTGTTTTGTATTGCGGAATTGGGTGAGATATATTTTTATATGGAGAAGCTATGGAGATGGAGAATATAACAAATATGTTATAGAGCTACAAAAATATATATTTTTAGATCATATTGATCTTAAATAACAAACAAATCTTAGATATTCTAAAAAAAAATATAAATCTTAAATTCTGAAGATATCTATTTTAAATATAAATCTCGAGAGAGCTCGAGACTAGTTTTTGCTGTCATATTAATACAAAAATTCTCCACAGATAAAAAAATGTGGGAGTTTTGTTATATGCAAGATTTTGTATTTAATTGTGTTTTTTTTTTTTTGAAATTTACATGTAGATTATTACCAAATAAGTTGAAATAAGAAGGTGAGAGAACGATGAGAAAAAATATTTTAAGTTACATTTACATTGTATTTACATTTACATTGTATTTAAAAAATATAGTCTAATGCAATTCAGTTGAATAAATCTACAATAATTGAAGGAAGATTACTGAATGTGGAATTTTTTTATTTTGTAATTTTTTTGAAATTGATATGTGGATTTTAATTCTCTACTATTTTAAAAAAAAAAATTAATTTATGCTACTATCAATAAAATTTAAGTGTTTAATATAATTTTTATTTTTATTTAATATTTTATATATGAATCACAACATTTTTAAACTAGTTTCTATAAAAAAAAAATATTTACTCCAATAATATATATTTAATCAACTCATAAATTTCACTATTGAATATTATAATAAAATACTTAAATAATAATTTTGAAAAAATTAATAAATAATACTCTCTCGATTCCTTTTTATTTTTTGTTTTAGACTAAAATATTTGTTTCTTTTTATTTTTTTGTTTTGGCAATTTAAGTTATAACGTACGTATTATACCATATCCTTCTTAATTTTTTTTGTAACAAAGTTTATTTGTTTTTTTAAATAATGTTGTATACATTTTTTTTTTGTGGTTTTAATTTTTTTCGATTGAGAAAAAGTGTGTGCAAATAATAAAATCTTATTGACGGATTAAAATTAGGATATATATATTCAAAAAAAAAAGGTATAATAGGATGATAAGGTGCAAAAATATACCTGCTTAATTTGATTTTTTTTCTTTCTAAAACGACAAATAAAAATAAATGAATCAAGTGTTTAAAACGAAAAATGATCCGTCAATGGCGCGGGTACAAAAAAATATTTTTAGAATATATTAATCTTAAATAACAAAAAAATCTCTATATAATATCTCTATCTCTATCTCTATATAATATATTTAAGGATGTCTCTCTCCTGATTTTTTTCCTACGTGGCATTCTCTCAATTAACATAATCCTACGTGTCATCTCCTCCTTATTTTATACTACATAAATTTAGTTAGGAGCTTTAGTAAGAGGAACATGGTTCAAATCCCACCAACAACAAAAAATCAATTTTTTTACTTAAATTTAGTTAAAAGCTTTAGCAAGAGTAACATGGTTCAAATCCCACCAATAACAAAAAATCTATTTTTTTTTTTACTTAGATTTAGTTAAAAGCTTTAGCAAGAGTAACATGTTCAATTCCCACCAACAACAAAAAATTTATTTTTATGATATATATTTTTTTTACTAATACTACATATATTTAATTATGAGTTTTAGCAAGAGGAACATGATTTAATTCCAACCAACAACACAATAATTATTTTTATGATGTATTTTTTTTACTTAATTGTTACTAACCATAATTTTTAAAAAGTTAGTAATCTCTAAATTATATATTTACTAATGTCTCTCTCATGAACAAAATTACACGTGACAATCTCCAATGAATTAAAGCTTACGTGTATCATCTATGTCTCTGTCACCAATAAAATTTAGTATGAAGTATACGATTCAATTTCCACTAACAGATAAAACTATATTTTTATAATATTTTTTGAAGCAATTTTATGATATTTTATTTTATTGCTTATGAAAAATATTAATACTTATATTAATATATATGACTGTATTTTTTATTTTAATTTGCACGGGATCGTATTTATATATATTAATACAAGTGGCTATATATATATATGGGATTTATATTTATATTCATATACTAATACAAAGACATTTTTTTTTGTAATTTTAAGAGAACATATATTTCTATGAAAGTCTATATTTTTACCCATATATTAATATGGGCATAATTTTTTTTTAAAATTTCTACAAGAGCTATATAGGAAATTATATTGCTACGAATGTTTTAATACGAAACTTAACAATACGAGACGAAAGACTTTTTTATATAGGAATTTAAATATTTATAGACATATTAATACGGGAACACTATTTTTTTACTATGACTTATATTTACAGTCATATTAATACAAGTGCCTTTTAATTTTAAATTTTACGCAAGGACCAATATTTGTACTCATATATTAATACATGATCCTATCTTTTTTGTAATTTCATGAGGACTAAAAACAAAATATCATATTGTTCGAAACGGGGGAGCGGAAGATCACTCTGCATCCTATTTTATTTCTTTAAAATCGTTAAATATATATATTATTTTCATATTTAAATAATAGAAATATAAAATCAATTTCCCAAGTAATTGAAAAAATAAATATTACTTGACAAAAAGTTTATTGATTAATATTAAATTAAAAAAATTAATATCTCAACTAATTTACTCTAACGTTAATAACATGTATTATAATTTTGATTATTAACCCGTGCATTGCACGGGTCAGTTATACTAGTATAATATATTTACGGATGTCTCTCTCCTGATCATAATCCTATGTGGCAAGCTATTAAGTACCCATATACCTATGTGGCAAACTATGAGACCATCTACATAACAAATTAAGTCTTCCTTGATGTATCACTCTTCGATTCCCACTCAAGACATTTTTTCAATTATGAAACATTTTATTTAACTTTTTAGAGTTCCTTAATGTACCACTCTTCGACTCCCACTCAAGACACTTTTTCAATTATGAAACATTTTATTTAACTTTTTAGAGTTCCTTAATGTACCACTCTTCGACTCCCACTCATGACATTTTTTCAATTATGAGACATTTTATTTTATATTTTAGAATTCCTTAATGTATCATTCTTCGATTCCCACTCATGACACTTTTTTAATTATGATACATTTTATTTTATTTTTTAGAATTCTTTAGTGTATCATTTTTTCGATTCTCACTCATGACACGTTTTTAATTATGAGAATTTTTCTTAAAGATATTTTTGAGACACATATTATGCATAACTAAGATTAATAGTCAGTTATAAACAAAAACAAACAAAACTTTTGGATAAAAACAAGTAAATCAAACCGATTTCTAACAAATAACAATAATTTTTTTAAGATTAATACTTTTAATGAAAAAATTTCTTAATAAATTTTCCATAACTATTTTTTATTTAATCATCATAACTAATGGTATATCATAAAAAATTTAGTTGATTCAAAAACTGAAATACTATTATATAAGTATAAGTACCCAAACAATTATATGTATTAATTTTTTAAAATAAAGTTGTGTGAATTAATATATACCATTACATAAATATTATTATATATGATAAAAAAAAAGTCATAATTTCTCAAATAAAAGTATATTTTATTAGTTTAATTTTTAACTTTTGTTCACATACAAAATTTAACTCATTTCTATCTATCATTATTTTATTACTAAGTTGTACTAAATATAAATCATACTTATTCCTATTTTATTTGTATTTTATTAAAAACATATTTTTATTCATATATTAATACAATAAACCCATTTTTTTTTTGTAATTTTTATGATGACTACACTTATATTAATATCAATGCATGTCTTTATAATTTACACGGGATCAATATTAATAATCATATATTAATACAAGAGGTTTTTTTAAAAAATAAAAATATACTCACATATCAAAACAAGGTCCTATATTTTTTTTAAAATTGCTACGGGGATGGGAGAAAAAATATCATATCGTTGAACGGAAAGTGGGAGATCATTCTCAAAAATATTAACTATGACTTATATTTACACTCATGTTAATATGAGTGTATTTTGATTTTGTAATTTATACAAGGCAAATATTTGTACTAATATATTAAAACAGATCATATTATTTTTGTAATTTCTACGGGGACGAAAAGAAAACACCATACTGTTGAGAACGGGGAGTGAAATACCACTGTCCACCATGTTCTATCCCTTTAAATCCATAAATATATAATTATTTTTTATAATTAAATAATATAAATATCAAATCATTTTCGCAAGTAATTAGAAAAACATAAATTACAAGAAAAAAAATTCATTAATTAGAAATAAGATACAAAAAAAATTAAATTAAAAAAATTAATATTTCAACTAATCTACTTTAATTTAATTATATAAATTAATATAATTTTGAATTTTAACCCGTACATTTGTACGGGTTAGTTATACTAGTATAATATATTTGAGAATGTCTCATGATCAATTTCTTAGGTGGAAACTTCTCAAAAAAATTATTCTTAGGTGGCAATCTCCCAATGAGTCAAAATTTATGTGTTTTCTACAAACTTTAGCTAAAGAAACCAGGTTCGATTCCCATCAAAGACAAAATAACAAATATTTTTGATATTTTTTTTATGAACAAACTAATTTTAGTGAAAGAGAGATGTTTCAACTTTCAATTATAATCTTTTTTTTTTATTCAATGTTATTTTTTTTAATTGGTTGAATGTTAAAATTTTATTTTATAGTGATAAAATAAAAATTTAAATTAAGATCCTAAATTATATTTTTTTAATAGGTGGCTTTTTTTACTCACTCAATTTTTTTTTATTACATTCCCGCTAAAACTTTAAATTAAGATCCTAAATTATTAATTACTAATTATTTGTATGTGTTCTATATATATGACTCTTATTTTTCATTTGTTCTTACAATACTATTATATAAATATAGATAGTGAAAAAAAATAAAAATATCAACATGGACATTTATGTAATATAAAAATTAAAATCACATATACTAATACAAATAATTTTTTACCAGGACAAATTTTTCTATCAAAAATTTGTATTAATTCTATCCATATATTAATACAGGGTTGGATTTTTTTAAAATTTCTACGGAACCTATATTTATACTCATGTACAGGGTTTGTTTTATTTATTGGGTCTTGCTAACGAGTGCTCCCGGAGCACTCTTTAAGCATTCTACTTAAAGAAAATTTTCATTCAAAAAAATAAATAGCACAAGTTCCAATGTGTTGACTTTACAGACTCCTATAAAAACTTTCTATTTGAAGTGCTTAAAGAGTGCCTCAGGGGCACTGTTTAGCATTTGCCTTATTTTTTTTTTAATTTTATGGAGTTATGTTTCTACTAATGGTTGAATACGGGGTTTTTTTAATATAAGGCTGAAAGTATTGTTTTCTTCTTTATATGAGAACCAATATTCAAACACATATTAATATGGGTGACTTATATTTTGTATATTTTACTGGGTTTATATTTACAATCATATTAATAAAAGTTATTTTTTATTTTGTAATTTAAACGAAGACCCCATTTTATACTCATATATTAATACAATTTCCTAACTTTTTCGTAATTAACATGAGACTTATATTTATACTCATATATCAATATGATAGTCATACTTTTTTGTAATTTCTATGAGACTGGAGAGAAAGCACCATATTGTTAAAAATGAGAGCGAAAAATCACTATTCGCCATATTCTATCCTTTTAACATCTTTATATTTGTATTATTTTTCATATTTGCATAATACATATATAAACTCAATTTCACAAGTAAAGGAAAAAATAAAAATATCAAATTTACCAATTATTTGAAATCATTTCCACAAGAGATAATTTTGATTTGATATTTATTACACTGTTTTTAAATAATTTCTTATACTAATTCATAAATATTGTTACATTTGTTTTTAGTTCTCTTTAAGGATTAAAAACATACATTTTGTAATTTTAAAAATTGTAAATTACAATATCTATAAATACAATAATTTAAAATAAAATTCAAAAAATTGATGTATCAATTAATGGAGTTTAACCTTAATCACATAAACTAATTTAATTTTGTACAATAGAATAATAAAATTAATAATTATATTTTTCATTTAATATTAACATGTGCATTGCACGGGTCAATTATACTAGTGTTAGATATTTTAAACAAAAATATAAATCTTAAATTCTAAAGATATCTATTTTAAATATAAATCTAAAACATATTGTTGTACCCCAATTTTGGACCAAAAATCCAACTTGCTTTTTAATACATAGTAAATATACAAAAATATATGTGTTTTATTATGTGTGTTTCAATTTCCATTTTCATGCATATTTTAATTTTACGCGTAATATTAGTTTTTCGACTATTTTACTCTTTTAAGTTTATTTCATTTTAAATAGTTTCTTAATTAGCGTAAAAGTCAAAAAATGTCAAAATTCATTTTTTTTTCTATTTTATCATCACATATTCTACAAATATAAAAAATATTTGCATTTTATTTTATTTCATTTTCACTCATTCTATTATAATTTATTTACATTTACATTTTATATTAATTTTATCTCATTTCTACCACAAAGCATATTCTTTCTCACTCAAAGAGCATATTCCTTATTTCATCACAAACCATATCCCTTATGACACATCATTATCTTTACCTCATAATCATTTTCATTTATTTTTATTACTATTTTCTACTAATATATTCCCTTAAACACAATAATACACATTATCACAAAAATGTCACTTACCCTAACTTACTACTATATATTCATTCCATCACATCACCCAGTCATTACACACATTCTAATAAAAAAATCAGATCACACAATTCCCAAGAAAACCATAATCAGCATCACCCCCGGAGGCGGCCGGAATTCCAATTTCCGGCCAACAACCACCAATATAATTCCGGCCGCCCAAAAAACCACTCAAAAACAACATTCAAGAACTTATTTCTGAAGATTTCGACCCTTCCGAACTCATTTCTAACCTCTATTTCGTGAGAAAACCACTGTAACTATGTGTTTCAACAAATCAAAGTAAAGGCCGGAAACAAATCTCTGTTTCCGTCGTTTCATGCATGAACAGAGGTAAATAATAATCGATCTACACTTCCTGAACGTGTCTGAAGCCTTATCAATAATTTCTTTCCTATGAATCCGCTGGAAACACACTTTTTACATTTGGATCCCGTTCATTGATTCGAACGTTTTTGCAATTTGAGATGTTTGTTGAGAAAATAGAGGTTGGATTTGAACTAAGTGGTTGAAAACGAGTGAGATCAAGTACTCGTTTGTGAATTCTTGTGCGATTGACAGTCACGACCGGAAGAACCACCGTACCAGCCGTTTGATATGATGTCCGCCTTAGAAGAAAGAGAACACCATGTTCTCTATTTTTGCAACTTTATATCAAGGTCGTCTGATCTATACTTATCTCCGCGTGCGTCTGATTATTTGAACGGAGTAGAGCCGTTTGATGCGAATCAAATGATGATGATGCGAATAATATTTTTGACTTTAGACAACATTTAAAAATCGTGGCTAAACTTAAAAAAAGTGTGGCCACTATTTTAGTCACATTTGGCCACGGTTTTGAAGTGTTGCCTAGGTTGCACCTATTCTTTATGGCCACAATTTTTTAACTTAAACCCACAAAAAATAAAAGAAAAACATGGCTTATTTAATAAGTCACAATTGTCTCTGAGACATATATTCAATTTTAAAAGGTAGTATTTTATCCATTAATAAATAGATCATTCTAGGTGCATATATCACATGAGATATATACGATATTACAATAAAAATTATTTAAATTGAATATAAAAATAAAATATCATAAAAATAGATACTATTTATTTTGTTGATGGGAATCAAACCGTATGTATATTTGAAAAAAATTCTTCAAGATTTTAACGCATGTTATAACATTCGACCTTACAATTGTAACATTTTTTTGTAAGATAAACTAGGATATCCGAACAAGCTCTTCTAAACTTATATATACAGGCTTAATAAAGTAATGAATTATCTATTTATTAATAAGTGCCACACATGATTTGGTTTACTTGAAAAGAAACTATTAAAAAAATATAATATACAACATATCATGATATTATTTACCCATCTTCTTTTCAATTCTTACAATATCTATGTATGATTTCCCTTCTAGCTTGCGTGATAGGAATCCATTAAGGTAATCAACTACACCAATACTTTTGAACAAAGCAGGGCTTTCAGTAGTAATAAGAGTTGGTGTTGGACCTATAACTCGGCTCATTTGAGGCCTATGAAATCCAGCGATGGATATCCTCTCATTCTTTAAATTGATTGTTGCTCGATGCTCAATGCTTCGATAAATTCCATTTGTTAATATCTGCAAAAGGATTTAAAATATGAAACAATAATTTTCTAGAATTTTTATTTAAGGTTAATAGGTTGTTATTCTGTGTAGCGGAATGGGTTATCCTTGTTAAAAAAATTGATTACCCTCGTAATGTGAAGATTTTATCATTTATTTATATCTATTAATTTTTCACTGACGTGACAATGAATTTTAGCTAATGTTAAAGTTGACTTTTTGCATTTCACGTCATCAAAAAAACCAACAGAGAGAAGTAGTTCAAGTCAATTAATTATTTTATTTATAATGACAAAAGCGTTACCTCCAACATGTCTCCAATGTTGATGACAAAAGCATTAGGGAGGGGTTTGACAGGAATCCACATTCCATCCTTTTTGATTTGAAGGCCTTCTACTTCATTGACTTGGAGAAGAATAGTAAGGGCACCTGAATCAGAATGAGGATTAACTCCAATAACTTTTTCTGGTTGAGGACATGGAGGATAGTAATTCATTCTTATTCCTTGACCTGGATCTTCAAAAAACTCTAATAGTTCATTGGTTTTGATCTTCAAAGCTTTCTCCATACAACCAATTATTTTTACTAATAAGTTTTTCAGTGCTAAACAATAAGTCTCTAGATGATCCCTTCAATGAAGCCAAAAAATTTGATTTAGTTACCAACATAGTTAATTAATCAATAATGTCTAGTAAAGTGTGTGTTTGATTTTGCAATGGAAAAAATAATTTTGACTATTGTTTTTGACATAATTGATTATGACAAAAGTTGAATTGAAGATAAAGTGAATTATGTTTGAATATATTTACGTAAAAGTGAGTTGAATAAATAATTTAAGTGTAAAAATCAATTCTAAAATAAAAAGCTACCCTTTCTAACTTCAAGTTGAATCAATTTTAAAGTTATAATTAATTCTACTTTAATGAAACTAAACTTATACTAGTATGTCACAATCAATTCTACATCTTCAGAATTAATTTTGGCATCCTTTAAAAATGGAAGCAAACATTCACTATGCGATGAAAGAAGGTGAAAACCTGAATGGTTTGGGAATATTAGGAATTAGATGGGGATGCCTTGAGTACAATGGAAAAGTGTTAATGTAGAACATGTCTGCCCATTCTAACTTTTGTTCATCAGATACAACACACAACTGACCAAATCCCTGCACATCATTTGGTGTTTGCCAATATTTCTTCTTCTCTTCCATTGGAAGGTTGAAAAATTGTTCAACACCAATCTTCATATTTTCAACAATTAAAGGGTAAACTCCATGATTGATGAGCTGCAAGTTGTACAAATTCATTAACCTATTATTATTCAATAAAAAAAATTGCATATATAGTAAAGGATTAGGGTGTCTAAGTATATTAATACATCTAATATAATTTAGGGAAACCTGAGCAAATTTTAATTGAATTTCAATTTCATCTCAAAATTAGTTAGCTCAAATGATGAGGCTATCAAAACACATTCAGACATGTTAGAAATATGAGCAACGTGAAATTCCAAACAACTTCAATATTCACCCTCGTGCCTAACATATGAGTCCTATTTCCAATTTCCTTGTTGCAAGTAGACCTAATGAAATGAGATAACACTATTTTTCATGTTGATGTATAGATAATATTTTAAGAAAATTTAAAGAAAAAATATGATAAATAATTATATAATATTTCAATCACACTTAGATCATTTTAAAATATATTTTATATAATGTTATTTAATTATAAGCAAATAAAATTCTCTCCTCCAAAATTCAAGTCCCAAATAAAGTCTTCAGGTTTCAATAGAATAATGAGCAAAGCTTAAGATATAAATTTATAATAGACTATATAAACAAACTACATTTTTCCTTCTTTTTTTTTATCAAATTTTATTATATTTAAGATCATTGTTATATTTAAGATAGAGTAGTAACTACTAGCAAAAAAAAATCAGAGTAGTAACTATTATCCGACAAATATTTCTGAATTTTTTTTTGTCAGGTAGACATTCACCCCTAAAAGTGAATAAGTAGGTGTACGTAAGATCGAACCCCGGTCCCTGTAGTAAATGTCCAATCAATTGAATTAATTTGTGAAATATACAATAAATTAATTGAGAAGAATAAATAAATTAAAATAAACCTGGAAGAAACCCCATTCTCTGCAAGCTTGATCAAGGTTTTCTAGCTCATCAGTTGCATCATCAGACAACAATTTACTTAGGTCGATAACAGGAACTTGTGGTAAAGAAGTTGTGTGAGATTCAACAACAGGGTCTTGATTTGAATGAAGATATCGTTCTGGAATTTTGGTAATGGGTTGTTTTACTAACTCTTGAACAGAAGGAACAAGAAGAGAAGTTCCCTTCATCATAGCCATTTGCTTCAGCCTTCACTCCACCGTACAAGCTATCCCCAGATCTTTTTCTTTTATGTGGATGAATTTGCTTATTGGTATTATAACATTTATTGGTGCATCACCGTGTGGTCCACTCTCGTAGTGGAGATCTTACGTTGAGAGTGCATTGAAACTATTAGATAATGAGCTATTAAGGCCCCTTTCATAAGAATCATAGGTGAAAAAAATTACTCTCTCCTAAAGTAATTTGATTATTCCATTTATTATCAATGTATAATTTTTAACATTAATATTTTTAATTACTTTTAAAGTTTTATATGTAGGTGTCCCATGAGCTTAACTTAATTGGTTGGACATCACATTATATATCTAGGGGAGCGGGGGTTCGAACCCCAGTCATCCTACTTCTCCACTTTAAAAGTCGAATTTTTAGCTGTTAGGCTACTTGATCAAAAAAAAAAGTTTTATATATAGTTTAGAAAATAATAAAAATAGATGAGTTTAGTCTTTTTAACACTTAATAATTTATTAAGAAAGACAAATATCATTTAATCAATGTTTTAGTTTTTGTAAGATACTACATTCGTCCCTAAATATAAGATCACGTTTGATTAAATGGTACTATTCATTTATTTTATTTTGACCGTATTTTTTTAATAATATATCGATGTAAATATTAAATAACTAAAAAAATGTAAATATTAGTATATAAGATCTTGTTTGATTTATTTTGATGAATATTTTCAAAATATCAAATTTTTATAATTTTTATTGCTAGATAATTAAAGATATATATTAGTGATCAAAATATTGTTTGAAGGACGTGCAATGGTCAAACGAAATTTTATATTTAGAGATTGAGGTAATATAAGTAGTAATGCATCATTAATTATACTTGTACCTTGATTTTTTAAGTCAAACACATTTTTTAATTTTACTCATACTTTTTATCTTGAACACCGTTATAAACAATAGAATGTGAAAAAAGTAGAAATATATTTGAAAAAATGACATTAATTATAATAATTAGAGGTTACTTTTGTTTATATTAAAAAAAAACATGACTTATTTAATAAGCCACAGTTATCTCAGAGACATATATTCAATTTAAAAAGGTAGTATTTTATCCACTAATAAATAGATCATTGTAGGTGCATATATCACACGAGATATATATGATATTACAATAAAAATTATTTAAATTGAATATCAAAATAAAATATCATAAAAATAGATACTATTTATTTTGTTGATGGGAATCAAACCGTGTGTGCATTTGAAAAACTCATCAAAATTCTAACGCATGTTATAACATTCGACCTAACAATTGTAACATTTTCTTGTAAGATAAACTAAGATATCTGAACAAGCTATTTTAAACTTATATAGAGGCGTAATAAAGTAATCAATTATCTATTTATTAATAAGTACCACATATGATTTGGTTTGCTTGAGAAGAAACTCTTAAAAATTTATAATAATATACAACATATCATGATATTATTTACTCATCTTCTTCTCAATTCTTACAATATCTATGTATGATTTCCCTTCTAGCTTGCGTGACAGAAATCCATTAAGGTAATCAACTACACCAATTCTTTTGAACAAAGCAGGGCTTTCTGTAGTAGTAAGAGTTGGTGTTGGACCTATAACTCGGCTCATTTGAGGCCTATGAAATCCAGCGATGGATATCCTCTCATTCTTTAAATTGATTGTTGCTCGATGCTCAATGCTTCGATAAATTCCATTTGTTAATATCTGCAAAAGGATTTAAAATATAAAACAACAATTCTATATAATTTTTATTTAAGGTTAAAATATAGGTTTCTATTCTTTGTAACGAAATAGCTTATCCTTGTTAAAATAAATTGATTATCCTTACAAATTGAAAATTTTATCATTTATTTACATCTATTATTATTTTGCTGACGTGATAATGAACTTTAGTTAATGTTATAGTTGTGAAACATCCCACTTTACATAATTTATTAAACTACATGTATATGCAAAAATACTAGACTTTTATTAGGAGTTTTAAAGGAATTAAGTGATCAATGACTCCTTAGTAATTTTGGACATTTGTGAATTGGCCTATATAAGGGAACAAAGAGGGTTAAAATTCATTTTCTCATTGTTTTCCTTTTCCCCATCAGCTTATGCAACTTTCTCTCTTCTTCCTCCCTCTCACGCCTAGGCACCACCGTCACTACCAAAATCCCATTTCATTCATTCATTCCTTAATCCTCAAATGCATATATATATAGTAGTGAATCTTGACTTATTATGAATCAAAGTTTAATTTCATCTTTTCTTCTCTCTCCCCCTCACGAGATTCATCATCATCACACCACCACTCCATTGTCTTCATAATCCACATGCAATTGAAGATTCATGCTCTAAGCTTTAAAGATTGAGACCATGGGTAGAAGATTAAGAGTTGAATTTGAGCTGTTTTAGTGAAACCCGTATTTGGGAACAGGGCTGCACTAAAACGGTAAGATCTCTCTCCCTGTTACTTCAATTTTAGTGGGGTTTGTTGCTATGGATAGCTAACGAAATTTCCTTCGTATGGGTACCAATTTCATGAAATTCCATTAACAATTGAACTCTGTACGAATTTTTGAAGTGAAAGATTCATCACAGTTTTTATACAGAAACGGGATTGAAACAGGGCTGTGCTTAAATGGTAAGAGATCTCTACTCAAAACTTAGAATTTAGTAATTCCTGTTCCGTTAGAAAGTTGACTAATTTCCCTTTGTTTTCGTACCGGAATTTGTGGGTTTTGGCCAAGGAATGAAGTTTGTATGTTGTTTCGAAGTTGAAGCTATGAAGCAGAAAAATGCAGAAAAATCTGCATTCAAACTAGTAGTTTTGGGACTGTTTCGGAGCTTAATAAATGTTAAGGTGAGTTCCTCTAGATAGCTTGCTTTCCCTCGGGTAGTATAATGTCCAAAAATGTTAATAGAAATTATTTGTTAATGTTCGAATCATGCATATGGTTGTATGATTCTGTTTAGAAAAGAATTAGAATTTTAGATATTAAGAACAAGTTAAGTTTGAACTTAGCATAACTCAAATAAAGTTCTAACAATGCTTAGACATAACGATTAAAATGATAAGCTAAGTTGAATTATTCTGTTTCCCCCATGGTTTGGTATGCCATCCGGAATAAGCAAAATGATAAGTAAGTATGTATGTATGTATGTATGTATGTTTGAAATGAAAATGATAAGTATAAGATTGATCTTATGAGTGGGCTTTGGACCACAGTTATAGTGGACTTTGGGCCACTACAGAGTGGGCTATGGACCACAAATATAGTGGGCTTTGGACCACAGTTATAGTGGACTTTGGGCCACAGTAGAGTGGGCTTTGGACCACAGATATAGTGGACTTTGGGCCACAGATATAGTGGGCTTTGGACCACAGATATGTAATGCATTATATAGATTTATTAAGTGGCGGATCAATCCTAGAAAATGCTAAAAATGTATATCTCCCGATGTCCATTGATCAAGTAGGTAGTTTCCTTTTCCTTGATCAATGATGAATGAAATGAACATGGTTTAGACTAACTGAAGCACGTAGCTTCACATAGAAAATGCTAACACCTAAGATAGGTGGAACTCGCTGAGACAAGTAGTCTCACCCAACGCCCTTTTTATTTTTTCAGACATGAACTATACCAGAAGTAGAGGCTGTTGGAGGTTGATGACAAGGCTGGAGTTGTTCTATATATGTTCATAGTTTATATTTATGTTAGGTTAGGTTTCAAGCTAGTATTTTATGCTTTTCCGCTGTGTAACCATGTAAGGCTTATGATTCAATGTTGAATACACATTGTAATTAAGTTTTATTTTCCTGTAATTTTAATGTATCCAGATTCAATTATGTATGTTTCATTTGATATACTAGTCAATCGTATGAGGCGTTATAAGTTGAGTTTTAGCATGTCACGTCATCAAAAAACCAACACAGAGAAGTAATTAAAATTGATTAAATTTTTTATTTATAATGAATACTTCTAACATAAAAAACCCATTTAAGTATTACCTCCAACATGTCTCCAATATTGATGACAAAGGCATTAGGGAGGGGTTTGACAGGAATCCACATTCCATCTTTTTTTATTTGAAGGCCTTCTACTTCATTGACTTGGAGAAGAATAGTAAGGGCACCTGAATCAGAATGAGGATTCACTCCAATAACTTTTTCTGGTTGAGGACATGGAGGATAGTAATTCATTCTTATTCCTTGACCTGGATCTTCAAAAAAGTCTAATAGTTCATTGGTATTGATCTTCAAAGCTTTCTCCATACAACCAATTATTTTTACTAATAAGTTTTTCAGTGCTAAACAATAAGTCTCTAGATGATCCCTTCAATGAAGCCAAAAAATTTGATTTAGTTACCACCATAATTAATTAATCAATAATGTCTAGTAAATTGTATGTTTGATTTTGCGGTGAAAAAAATAATTTGACAATTAATTAATCAATAATGTCTAGTAAAGTGAATTATGTTTGAATATATTTATATAAAAGTGAGTTGAATAAGTAATTTTAGTGTAAAAATCAATTCTAAAATCATAAGCTACACTTTCTATCTTCAAATTGAATCAATTTTAAAGTTATAATCAATTCTACTTCAATGAAACTAAACATATATGTCAGAATCAATTCTACATATTCAGAATTATTTTTGGCACCGGCCTCTTGAGAATGGAAGCAAACATTCAATATACAGTGAAAGAAGGAGAAAACCTGAATGGTTTGGGAATATTAGGAATTAGATGGGGATGCCTTGAGTACAATGGAAAAGTGTTAATGTAGAACATGTCTGCCCATTCTAACTTTTGTTCATCAGATACAACAAACAACTGACCAAATCCCTGCATATCATTTGGTGTTTGCCAATATTTCTTCTTCTCTTCCATTGGAAGCTTGAAAAATTGTTCAACACCAATCTTCATATTTTCAACAATTGAAGGGCAAACTCCATGATTGATCAGCTGCAAGTTGTACAAATTCATTAACATATTATTATTCAATAAAAATAATTGCATATATAGTAGTAAAGGATTAGGGTGTCGATCTAAGCATATAATATATCTAATAATTTGGGGAAACTTGAGCAAATATAAACTGAATTTCAATTTCATCTCAAAAGTTAGCTCAAAGGATCAGGCCACCAAAACACATTCAGACATGTTAGTAACATGAGCAACGTGGAACTCCAAACAACTTCTATTTTCACACTCATGCCTAACATACGAGTCCTATTTTCAATTCCCTTGTTACAAGTAGACCTAATGAAATGAGATAACTCTATTTTTCATGTTGATGTATAGATAATATTTTAAGAAAATTTAAAGAAAAAATATGATAAATAACTATATAATATTTCAATCACACTTAGATCATTTTAAAATATATTTTATATAATGTTATTCAATTATAAGGAAATAAAATTATCTCCTCCAAAATTCAAGTCCCAAATAAAGTCTTCAGGTTTCAATAGAATAATGAGCAAAGCTTGAGTTATAAATTTATAATAGACTATATAAACAAACTGCATTTTTCCTTTTTTTTTATCAAATTTTATTATATTTAAGATCAGAGTTATATTTAAAATCAGAGTAGTAACTTCTAGCAAAAAAAAATCAGAATAGTAACTATTATCCGACAAATATTTCTGAATTTCTTTTTGTCAGGTAACTTAAAGGCTAAATATAATTCACCACTAAAAGTGAATAAGTAGGTGTACGTGGGATCGAACTCCAGTCCATGTACATTACGTGTAAATGTCAGATCAATTGAATTAATTAATAAAATATACAACAAAGAGAAGAATAAATAAAATAAATTAAACCTGGAAGAAACCCCATTCTCTGCAAGCTTGATCAAGCTTTTCTAGCTCAGTTGCATCATCAGACAACAATTTACTCAAGTCGATAACAGGAACTTGTGGTAAAGAAGTTGTGTAAGATTCAACAACAGGGTCTTGATTTGAATGAAGATATCGTTCTGGAATTTCGGTAATGGGTTGTTTTACTAACTCTTGAACAGAAGGAACAAGAAGAGAAGTTCCCTTCATCATAGCCATTTGCTTCAGCCTTCACTCCACCGTACAAGCTATCCCCAGATCTTTTTCTTTTATGTGGATGAATTTGCTGATTGGTATTATTTCATTTATTTGTGCATCACCGTGTGGTCCACTCTGTTTATTACTTTATTTATAGACGTGTGCAAATTGGTAATCAAATTACTCTCTTTCCTTTTTTTTGATTCATTAATAATTTATTTTACTGTTTTAATTTAATTAGTTTAATCTTCACCAATAATAAAATTTAATTAGTTTAATATTTTTAGAATATATTATTTGAATAAAAAATATAGATTAATGAGGTGGATTAATTTTTGTACACATGTACACTGCCATATCATTAACACTACAAGAAATCTGCTATTTTCCTGCGGATTTTGCTGCGAAAAATAATCCGCGGTATACCGTGGGATTTTTCTGTGGATTTTGCTTTTTATACTAATTTCCTGAGGATTTATAAGGCTAAGGAAATTCCGCAGGTATTCCTGAGAAATTTTCTGCGGATTATGGCGCGCAGAGCAATTTCTTGCGGATGTTTGTGCTTTAGGAAATTCCGCAGGTATTTCTGCGGACGTTCCTGCGGATTTTGTCACTTCACTTTGCTGCGGATGTTAGGACTGCAAGCGAATCCGCAGGTACGATTGTTGAAGAATTTTGAGATGGATTATTGTGAGTTGCTTGTACGATTGTTTTTAGTGTGATTCTATTTTCGAAGTTGTTAATTGATTATGATTCTATGCCAAGGTGCATATTAATTGTGTATAATGTTTTATAGTGAAATTGATTGATTTTGAGTAATAGCTTTCTCATGCTTACAACATGATAACTGTTTCATCCGTTGCTTGACTGTTTTCAGTCCCCAAAATTTGAGTCGGCTGATACTTCTAGTGAACATGTCGGTTTTGTGGTGCTCTTGCCCTGTCGCTTTTCTGTTCAAAACACTAGTTTAAAGACAGAGTTGCTAAGGTTCTTATAGACTTTTGTAAATGATTGAAACGATAAAAATGATATACTTTTAGGTGTGAAATTTTGTTGCTTAGTGTTGTTTAGTAGCTGAATTTTTTTGCATTGAACGACATGTTTTTTCATTTGTTCTCTGTATTGTGCTTTATTGTTTTCACATTAATATAAACAACAGTTGAAGTGATTGCACAAGTATAATTTTCTGGAACAAGAACAACCCTTGATTCTACAGAAGAAGCTGATCTCCATGCTTTCTCTAATGTAGGTGTCTCATCACATGAACCCTCTCCAATTGCTCCAAAAGATCTCACATTGAAAATACTGTCGAAGACAAACCCCGAGGATCGTTTGGATAAGGATCAGAAGGAGCACTGGGATCAAAAGGTGTTTACCAACGAACAATTATGTTTATTTATTCTATATTCATTAGGCTTTTGATGAAGCTATTATTGAATTGGATACATTAGGTAATAATGTCCATGAATTACATATTGTTACATGTTGAGGTTGTATCATAATGACATGGAAATGATAGGGAATGAGTGGTTCTATACATGCTACTTTCTATTTGGACTACTAATTATTTATTATTGTGATTGATAAGTTTGAGCATGTTTAATAAACTTTAAATCGTAGATTTTCATCATGACAAGCTAACTCTATTGTTTCTATTTTATACTTATATTTAGATTTAGATAGAAGAGTGATATGCAATGAGGCACCTACTTAGAAGTGGAAGCACAACCAAAATCTAACATGGAATCAAGGCATGAGTGAAGATTCTAAAAACATGGATAATATGATGATTACTGCCAAGGAAAGCTTAGGTGTGTTTCTAAAAACATGGATAATATGATGATTACTGCCAAGGAAAGCTTAGGTGTGTTGCAGTTTTAGCACGATTTATTTTTCTGGTTGCTGATCTACTAGTTTTTTTTGGCCTTTACAAGGTCTGGTGTGGAAACTGATTCTTACTACATCGGTTCATTTGGAAACCAATGATTAATGGTACATTTTTAGATCACTTATGAATTTGTTACTTTTTGATTTATGAATTTGATACATTCTGATTCTATATTACCAATTTTCAGTACACTTATGAATTTGATACATTTTGATTTAATATTATCTCAATTCTTCGGTGTTTGAAACTAATTTGACTGGATTTTGTAAGTTTGTGGCATAGCAATGTCACAATTGGTCATACCACTAATGAAATGAATGATGTCTATGATATTAAAAAAGCGGTGCTGCGTTCATGAATGTATTTTCACTTAAATGTATTTTTAATATTTAATTTGGTGTTTTTGTCAAAAAAATAATTTAATTTGGTGTTTAGTACCAAAAAAACGATTACTGCAAAAAAAAAGCATTCAAAGTTCCTGCGGATTTATCTGCAAAACCAAATTTCATGGAAAATATTTCCTGCGGATTTCTCTGCAGAAACAAGTTACCTGAGGATTTTTCGGCGGCCTTAACTGCGAAACTACCTGCGGAAATTTCGCAGCAACGTTTATTGTGAACTTGTTTTGATTTTACGGCAGCAAATTCCGCAGGAAATGTTCCTGAGGATCTTCAAATCCGCAGGAAACAATTACCCACGAAGGTATTAGCTGGGAACCAAATACCTTGGGAAAATCCGCAGGAATTGTGTTTTCTGCGGAATTTTGGGCCAAATCCGCAGGTAATTCCGCAGGAAAACAGAAGATTTCTAGTAGTGTAATGAGTCTGACACGTCAGCAAAATTTTCAATAATAAAATGAGATGGGGACTAAAATCTTGAAAAATCAAAGAAGGGAGACCAAAAAATTGGATTTTAAAGAAGGGGGATTAAAAGTTCGAGTATTTTAAAATAGGGTTAAATATGTTTTTAGTCTCTATAAATATCTGACTCTTCTACTTTTAGTCCCTCTAAAAATTTTTCCCACTTTTTGGTCCTCCAAATATTTTCGATCATGATTTTTGGTCCCTGCTTTTCACTCAACTATGTGTACAATTCAAATTTTTTAACGAGTTTTTGTGATCATGTTTATAATATTATAAAAATTACTCAAACCAAAATTCATAATTTTTTAACAAATGATGAATTAACTATGAATTTTTAAGCGCAAACACTTCAAAAATTCATATTTAATTCATCACTAATTAAAAAAATTTAAATTTTGCAAATCAATTCAATTTTTAATATACTAAACATTATTGCAATACATAATTCCAAATTTTAATTATTATACATGAGTTGACTTAAAAGTAGGGACCAAAATTCATGTTAGAGAATTTTGTAGAGACTAAAAAGTGGGAAAAAATTTTAGAGGGACTAAAAGTAGAAGAGTCAGATGTTTATAGGGACTAAAAACATATTTAACGCTTTAAAATAAGGGGACTAAAAATGCATTTAAGCCAAAAAAAAATTACTCTCTCCTAAAATAATTTGAATTACTCCATTTATTATTTATTGTTCATGTATAATTTTGAACATTAATATTTTTTGTTACTCCGTCGGTTTCAAAACTTTGAATTTTTTAGAGTTTTGCATGTGGATTAAGAAATAAAAAAATTGATAAGTTGAGTCAATTTTACCCTTAATAATTTATTAAGAAAGAGAAATATCATTTAATCAATATTTTAGTTTTTGTAAGATACAAATGGTAATACATTATTAGTTATACTTATACTTGTACAAATATTGCCACAATTGTTTTTCTATTACAAATCAGAATACACACCAACTTTGATGCAGCATTTAAACAAAATAAAACTAGCACCAAGTAACATGTCAAAATGCTAAATGAAAATTTTAGAGAGACATAAAACTTAATACAAACACAATTGTTTTAAGGCAACCAAACACCATTTTTTACTAGGATCAAATTCTAAGTCCTCTTCGGTTTTTCTTCATAAAATATATAAAAAGCATACTTTAATCCACATACTGATATTATTCAGAATTTTGGATCCTAACAGCATCCAAGTATGATTTCCCATTTATAGTGCTTGATGAAAGGTATCCATTGACGTAGTCTGCAACAGAAATTGTTTTGAATAATGCAGGGGTTTCAGGAGTAACAAGGCTGGGTGCTGGACCTATATCACCCTTGTGAGGAGTGTGAAATGCCGCAAAAGAGAGTCTCTCTTTCTCTGAGTTTACGGTTGCTCGATGTTCAATGCTCTGATAAATTCCATTGGTCAATATCTGTACACAACAAATAAAATATTATTATTAACAATAATGCTCTTTATTTTTTGTCAAGATATTAAGCAGTTGTAGTTCTAACTAGCCTCTAGGTAACTTGTCCAACAAGTTGTTAGAGTTAGTTAGATGATTGAGTAGTTAATTTCTATACACAGTCACCAAAGCCGGCCCGGATATTTAGGAGGTCTATTCGAATACTAAAAATAAATCATTTATAAAATATGATTTAAAAAAACATCTTATATTTAAATTATAAATAATATAAAAAATCAATTATATTATCATCGTAAAGAACGTAAAAAACAAATACATCATAATGAAGATTAAATTTATTACAAAGATTTTAAAAGATATAATGATGTAGTCTAAAGTTATTTCTCAATTTTAATTTAATTTAAATTAAAAGAATTAAAATTGTGTATCAAAAAATATAAAAGCTAAGTTTGAAACCCAAGACCTTACACACACAACCAATATAATTGTTGGCGTTTTTGTATGTTGGTTATAATTTTGCAGAAACTCATTTTGTCACATGCTCTAGGACATGTTGAAGCATCTGAGTATGTTGAGCTCTTAAGCTGTTTGGACGCGCGCGTTTTTATTTTTGAAATATATCTTGGAAAGATTTGTTTTAAAAATATATTTTATCATGCATAGCTGGCATAACAGAACGCGCCTTGGGTCAGAAGTTATTTCTTATGTGAAGATTTAATTCTAAAATATAATTCCAATATTTTAGGATTTGGTTTATTTTTATTGGATATATTTTTGAAGACTCCTTTTCTTAAGGAACAAGTCAAGCTGCGCTGAAGACTCTATATATACTTGTGTAAAACTCAATTAGGGTTGTGGGAATTTTATTGTGTTCACTAAAGCGTGTGTTGTCTTTATTTTTCCCTAGTGAACTTGTGAGTCTTTTCTTGTATCACGTTGATACTTGCTAAGGACATAGATTGTGTGTCTTGTGTTATTTGTGTTGATTACTCTTAAGCCTTTAGGTACGAAGTTGATCGTTTTGTCTGAGTGTGTTCTCACCATCATAAGCTGTTTGTTTGATTGTGAACAACACTGTGTTCGTGTTATTAGTAAGGAGTAAGGCGGGGCGCCTTTGACCTAGGAGTTCCTAGGTTGAGTTGCACAAGGTGGTTGCTAGGTTAGGAGCAGTAAACGGGTTGTTTACTGGTGTCTTGGAACTAGGGCTATTGTAACACTCGTTTTTAATTAATTAGAATTATTAGCATTTTATAATTAATTTGTGCTTTGGATATTAATTATTTATGAGATGTTGTCCAAAACAGGAAAGAGTAGAGAACATATGGTTGTTTGGTTAGTAAATAGAATGAAAGAATATAAGTGAGTTGGATTTAGCTATTGGGCTTAAGTCCAAGGGAAAGATTATTTTAGTAATTGAAAAGTGGTAACCTAGATATAAAGAGGGAAAATTAGAGAGAGAAACTCATTTATCATGAATTGTGGTGGAGGAAGAAAGAGAAAGTGAGAGAGAGTCTTGAAGAAGAGAAAGAAAGAAAAGAGAATGCAAATCCCATATTCAATACAACAGTCTAACTAAAACTACGATTCCCGATTCGTTAACCGTTGGATTTTGCTGAAATTTTGAGGGTAGGATCACAACACCTGAAGACAACTTTTGACCGTCCGGATCGTCGAAACAAGGTTCGAGAAGGGAGAAATCGAGTTCTCAATGAAGCAGTTTTTGTGTGAAGGAAAAAGAAATTTAAAGGCAATAGCAAAAAGGAACTCGAAGCTTAAGTGATTCAAGAGGAGTGAAGGACTAGAGAATCCATCATAAAACCAAGGTAAGAAAGTAGTTATGATTCAATGAGATGGCTCATAGAGAGGGGAGAAGTACTCTTCTCCATTCCCAAACTCTCTCATCTCTTTGTCGGGTTGGGGTTTAAGGGAATGTGCTTTTATTTTTGATTTGACTTGATTATTGATGAATAGATGTTGTTAAGTATGAATCATTGAATATATTACATGGGTAACTATGATTTTATACCTTCATCAATTTGTGGTTATCATAAATGAACTTACATGTTTCAAGATTTGTTGTGATAAATGAGTTGTTGTTCAAAAATGGGTTTGTGTAAAAGTATGAAATATCCATGATTTAGTGTATAAAATTATGTTTATTGAAGCTAAATGATGAACTTCTATACTTGGTATGAGATGTATGTTTGTACTATGTTTGTATTATGCTCTTGTGATTATAATGATGAGTTGATGATGAGTTGATAATGAATTGAGTTGATGGTGATGACTTGTGATAACATAATTGTTGTTATATGAGATGAGTGCTTGTATGTATGGCCTTAATGATGATGTGAACTTGAGAAGGAATATTAGGTTGAGTTATCCTAATATTCAGGAGTAGATGTGTGAGACTATCATCATAAGTGGTATATGTACATTCATGCATTCATGAGTCAACTTGATGCGATGTCCCTCATGACGTAAAACTGAACATGATGCGAACGGATATAATTCTATCCTAATTTGAGCGGGTACCACATGCATTTAGTTGTGTCTAGGGTGACATAACATTGATGATGTCATTAGTTACATTAGGAATTTGTGCATTCCTATTTGATACTTGTTAAGTGATGTTGTGTGCGATTGTGGTTGATTGAAATTGCTTATATGTAATACATGATTGGATGTTTACCTTTGTGGCAAAGAGTATAACTTTATATTTATTATGCTTGTTGAGATGCATGCAACTAGACAAGAATATTGTCTAGCTATACCATGATATTTATATAATGTGAGTATACTTTATCTTCGCATTATGATATTGGATTATAACAAACTCTCTGTTTTGTGTACTTGTTGGACCTTTGGGGGTTCAGATCTCAGGTTAGATGTTGTGTTCGAGTTGTCGGCGAAGCTCCGCTCTAATTGTGACACGGGGAAGGGTTTATACATATATATCGAGTCTTTTATTCTTACCCTTTAATTAAAGTTGTATAGTATTAGAAAATGATTTCTTGTATGAACAATGATTACTATTTTATTACATTAGTATTATGTAATACCATAAACCAATATTTTATGTCTTAACTTCCATTTCAAGCAATAAAGTTTCATTTTCCGCTGCGTAATTTGAAAAAGAATTTCCTAAAGTTAGAATTATTTAAGTTTTTGGTTTGGGTGTTACAGCTATAATAGTGGATTCCTCCTGGATTGGTATCCCCCAGATTAGGGCAAGTTGCGCCGAACTGGGTCAACAAACTCTTGTGTTATTTACATTCTATTCTTTATCATTTTTATTATTGTCTGTGTTGCGAGTAGACGCTGTAGCATTTGCTAAAGCATCTTACTACTGAGTGTCAAGAATTTCAATAATTAACCACTAGTCTATTAATATACATATGATATTTTGTGCACATTAAAAATATATTACTACGATTATAAAATTTTATAATTTTGAAGCCCTAAAATTTTATTGATATTTTGAAGCCTTGCGCGGTCGCACACCCTGCACACCCACTGGGGCCGGCCCTAACAGTCACGAGCTATCATTAATGTACTCTAATATTTTTATTTTATTTGTGTTACAAAAGGGGCCTAGGCCCAGCCAGCAAAAAAGCTAAAAAACGATGACTCTAGGCTAGTGATCCCCATAATATCAGCTAGTAATAAGGTCCTCGATCTAGTAGGACACTGCTCATACAAACAAAGTTCAGGTTAATGGTCACAACCCATGTTTTCAAGTGCATTGACACACTAATTTGGCTCCCGATAAGAATGACAGACCTTAATCTCCCAACTCAAAGCTAAGCCGACGGATTTCTTGAATGAACCTCCAACCAACAACACTCTATTTGTTGTTGCTTATTAGCGTATTCACAACAACTATAGAATCCACATTAATTTTAACTTTTGTAGCACCTTTGTCACGAGCAAGACAAAGTCCATCATATACTCCCAAAAGCTCCGCTAGATAAGCATTATAACGACCCAAATTTCTTAAAAAACCACAAAGCCACACCGACCGTCGGTGTTTCAGAGCAGTCGTCCACAACCAACTAAAGTGTCTCCTCTACTTGCAACATCCATGTTTTACTAATAAATTTCTCTCTCACTTTTACTATCTTCATCCATGGGCTTTGTTTTTGTTGTAATTGCCTTGAAATCCCAATGGGATAGAAGAAAGGAACAAAAATATGCAAGGGAAACTGAAGACAAAATGCACTCGTGTGCAGAATTGATGTGTTAACATTCTGCCAAGCATGTTAGACGTGCTCCCAAGAACGTGCGACACGCCTTGCTTCAGGAAAGCATTTTGTTTAGCACGTTGGACGTGCTGGCAGAGACGTGCTGGCAGAGACGTGCGATGTCCTATGCTTCAGGAAAATATACTGCTTGGCACGTTGGGCGTGCTTGCAGGGACGCATGACATGGGCGCGCGGACAGACTTGTTTTTTGTTCTTTTTAGTTCAGATTTTTTCCAGATTAAAATAGATTTGTTCTTATTTTAAAGGTATATTTTATTCTATTTAAAGGGAGGTTTAGAAACAAGAATTGAGGCAAGAGAGCAAGGATGTTGCTCCAAGAAAACAGAGAAGATTTCAAGGGTTTGAAGCCAACAAGAAACTAGTAATTAAAGAGGGTTTGCTCTTGGTAATATTACTAGGGTTGGAGATTATTCTTTTCCTTGGGTAAACACTATATTTAAGTTTCTTGAGAGGTGCTTTCTCCCCCAGATTATGTCAGTTTGACTGATCTGGGTAAACAAATCTATTGTGTTCTTTATCGTTTTTCACTAGTTTTATTATTATTATTGCATATCCTACTTAATGTTGTTGCTTGTTATCTATTGCCCCACACATCAAGTATATTATTGGCGTGTTTTGTTCAAACGAATTCTACTTAATTTCAGAAGGACAATATATAAAAACTAAACTAATTGCCTAAAAGTATACTCAATTTTCATTATACTTCTGAAAACAAATTGTTAGAAGATTTGTGAATAATATTTGTGTTACTTACCTCCAATATTGACAACTAAAGCATTTGAGAGAGGATTGATAGGAATCCACATTCCATATTTTTTTATTTGAAGTCCTTGTATGTCATTGACTTCTAAAAGAATAGTAAGAACAACGCCATCAGAATGTGGGTTCAATCCAATGACTTGTTCTGGTTGAGGACATGGAGGATAATAATTCATCCTTATTGATTGAGATACCTCTTCAAAAAAATTTAAGAATTCATTTGGTTGAACCTTTAATGCTTTGGTCATAAACTTGATGATTGTGATACATAGTTTTTTCAGTTCTAGAGAATAGCTTTCAAGATTATCTCTGCAATAAATGAAAGCAATTTGTTTTATAATAATATCTACATTTCATTATCAATTTCAAATTTAAATTGAACCCAATTTATTTTATTTTAAACTATCTTTATTAAACAAAAATAATAAATACAAAAAATTTTGCTCCAACATTTATTTTTTAATCTTTAAACTGATAATACAAATATGCTGAATAAATTATCAATAAAAATTTCGCTAAGTATTATTAGGGTGCGTTTGTTTTTGCTTTCTCTTTTAAATAATTTTTATAGTATAGTATTTTTGCGTTAATTTTTTTTAACAAATAATTTATTTATGAAGGTTTCAAATGAAAATTTAGTTTAATAGTTTTTAACTTAAAATGTCGTTTTAAGTATTTCATCATTTTATTACAACTTTGGATCTTAAAATTTCAAAAGATCTTTAAAAAAGAAACTATTTAAAATAGTTTTTCATAAAAATCATTTTTTAGGGCTAAGTTTTTAAAAAATTGTTATTTTTTTTAAGTTAAAAACTTTAACATGAATTTTTAAGTTGTTGAGTGTCAAAATTAGACTTTTAATTTATAAAAAACGAATTTAAAATAACTTTTACTATTTTTGTAAAATTATCATAAAAATTATTTTTAAAAATCATTTTTTAAAGTTAAAACAAACATATCCTTAGTCTTAGCTATCTTGGTTGTAAAAACTAATTAGTGATTTTTTTTCATCAATATAGTTGAGAGATAAGTATCTTGTTTATATTGATAGTAGATTAAGTTCATTTTATTTGAGTTTAATAGATCTGTAAAATAGTTTTATATGTAAATTTAATATAAAATGAACTTTGAAGGACCACATAACTAATTTTGGAAAAGTTAGGTGGGCTAATTTAGTTTTTTTTTTTTAAAATACTAATTTTGAAAATATTCAATTTAATTTTGGAGTATAAGGAAGGAAAAATACCTGAGTGGTTGTGGGATAGAAGGAATTAGATGGGGATGTCTCATGTGCAATGGAAAAGTTTTAACCAAGAACATATCTCCCCATCTTAGCTTATCTTCATCAAATGCAAAATAGGACTGTCCAAACCCCTGCAGTTCATGTTCTGTTTGCCAAAACTTCTTTTTCTCTTCTATTGGAAGGTTGAAGAATTGCTCAATACCAATTTTCACATTTTCTACTAGTGGAGGATTTACTCCATAATTTATAAGCTACAATTGATTTCCATAATATCATATTATTATCAAAGAGAAAATTATATAAATGTTCTAACAAATAAAATAATGTATGTCTATAAATCATAGCTGAAATGGGTCAGACGCCTATGATCGAGATTTGAACTTTGACATTCTATTTTGTGTGTGTGAATTTTTAATTTTTTTGTCATTTCGTTTACATAAAAAAAAACAAATAATGGATGCAAATAATTGACCCAAACCTGGAAGAAACCCCATTCCTTACAAGCATTGTGTAGATTCTCTAGCTCAATTGCATCTTCGCATAACAATTTATCAAGGTCAATAATTGGAAGCTGTGGTATAGAGGTTGTGTTTGATACAAGAACAGGGTCTTGATTTGGTACAAGATATTGTTCTGGAACTTTTGTAATCCCTCTTTTTGCCAACTCTTGGACTGAAGGTGCTAGGACAAAAGAACCACCAGCCATTCTGATTTTTCGTTTGGATCGGATTCGGATGGGTTTGAAAGAATGACTATATAGATGACTATATGGATGGGTTTGACTATATCGAAATTATTATACCGAATGTTCACAATTGGGGTCCGAATCTTGATCCCTCTATTTGCAAACCTTTAAATATAATTTTTTTTTGACAAAATCAAATGACATTCATTCATTCAAATTGGTAGAATACATCAGATACAATTTACATTCAACATAGCTAAAAACATAAAGGATGAATTTGCAAACAACCTCACATCATCCAAGATAATAACATACAACGACAAAATGTCTACTACAAATAATATAAAACTAAAGTCACCGGAATATACATATCTCCGAATCTGCAACATTGATGTACAAATCATTGGTTGAATCTGCAACTGGTTGAAACCGATCTTCCAAAGTGAATCAAATAAACTCCGCAACAGTTCAAAAAATCGAACAACGCCGTACAAGACAACGAACAATACAACGCCGCACAAGACGACGAGCAACACATACAACACCGCACTAAGACGGCGAAATCAACAAAAACACAAAGAAAAATGTGGTATATGTAAAAGTCGCTTATTTATATTAAAAGAGAACAACAAACAAATGTGGAGGAGGTGATTTTAGGTAAAAAATTAAAGAACCTAAAATCACCCCTCTATGACCAAAAGAGAAAGAGAGAGCAAGAAGAGTTATTTTTCTCTAGGCCGACTGTTTTTTTAAATATAATTTTTTTTAACTTTCATACTTTGGGGAGAGTAGTTCAGAGTTTAGAGTTTGGGAAGAGTTCTGATACCTATTTGTTTCAGTCTCCTCTTAACCACAGGAGCGGGAATCAAACCGCGATCCTCTCCCTATCAAATTCAGCGTCAATCACCACTGAACCAACTAGCGTTTGGTTCCTTTTACAAAGAGTTTTATTATTAAAGGTAATTATAATGAGTAGTTAATTTAAGTTTGATTTTTTTTTGTCTCTACAAAATTATCAAACTTGGAAGATCTTCTCATAAAAATATTGACTTTTTTTTGTCATTACAATTTTTTTTTACATATAATTTTAGACCATATACTATTTTTTTTTAAATTGTTTAACTATTCTTGTAATTTAGTTGGTCACTTTGAAATGGAGTTGGTAATTAAGTCAATATTATTCTTTAATAGTAAAATAATTAGTATTTTATTAAAATATGAAATGGAGTTGGTAATTAAGCCAACAAACCAAAAATGTATAGTAGATGGAAATAATAACTACCACATACAAAAAGGTAGATGAAAATTAAATTTCCATATAAAAATGTATAGAGTATATGGTGGGGTTTGAATAACATCAAATTTAATGCACAAAAAATGTCAGTTAATAATTTTTTTTGGTACTAGTGCTGCTGTATATTATCAAACTAGTATGTGACCCGTGCCAAGCACGGGTAAATCATCAGATTTGAATAATATTTAACTATTGTAAAATAAATTTTAAAGGAATTTAAAATAAAATTAATTTAAAAGCTACATTATTATGAATATATATTGATGTACTTTTAAGTTAAAATTTAAATTGAGATGATAATTTATTTACTTAGTTAGAGTTATCAAGTCAATGTTTTAAAACCAAATATTCTAATTCAATCAATTGGATTAGGAATCAGATCTATCACCAATTTAGATAATTTATAAAACACCGGTAAAAATTGGTGGAAATGGGTGGGGTGAGTGCGTTCATGATGCATGGTCCACCCGCTCTATTTTTTTTTATCTTTATTTTTTTATTTTGGTTTATTTATTTATTTTAATTTAATCAATATGCAAACTTATGTAGTAATCTATATAATCTCATAAATAAATTAAAATATAATAATTTAGAACATACAAATATATAAATTCCTATATAATAATTTTGTAGTAATCTACTTAATTGAACGTACAAATATTTCCTTCATAAAATAATTACTATATATAAATAATTCTCATTTAAAAATATAATATAGAATTATTTGTTGTCTTATAATAAAAAGTTGGCGCCTATGAAATACTAATGCTTATAAAACTCTCTTTTTTTGCATTATATAGAATGAATAATAAGTAGTGTACTTTGAAACATTTTAAAACATATAAAGGTGAATATGAAATAAATGTAAAATGATGTAATGATATTAAATGTTGCTATAAAATAATGCTATAATTGCTAATAAATATGAAATCATTGAGAGAAAAGGGAAATTGTGAGAACCACACATATACTTAACAAATGAAGAACCGGTCACAAATATTATAAAAATTAGTAATTCTATTATACCTTTATGATTTATCATAGTATTCAATAAATTTCTTGTATATTAATATTCTATTTGATTTAGATCATTTCTATGAATAAAACAATGTGATTCAATCAACATCAAAGTTTGCTATCAATTTTGTCGAGGTAGATTTCATAATATAAAACAAAAATACAATAAAATAATTTGTAACTATTATGATTACAACAATCATACATATAGATCATTTTTTTATATATTCAATCTTACATATATAATCGGTTCAAGAAAGTAAAAAGAATGTATCGCTAATTCATCAAGTTCAATTACAACTATTTTGATCTTAATTCATCCCTTTTTTTTTCTTCTTCAGCAAATGGGGTGCAGATGGTCATCTATTTCATAGTCTTTTACACACCTACAAATGAAATATAAAAAATAATAATTAAATTCAACACAAAATGATATGCATTATATATTCACCTAAAAATAGGTTGGCATGATTTAAAATAGATTGCAAGAAAATAATATATGTGAATAAGAAATAAGAGAACAAAGAATAATAGAAGTTTATAGAAGACTTACAAAAACATTGTGGTGGTATTTCAAAATTGCTGCAAGAAGTGAGTCTAAGAAGCGTTATTTATAGGTAAAGTTATGAGAATGACAATTGCAATACAATTTAAAGATGAAAATTAAATACCAGCAGCTTAAATTAGAAATAAAATATGTAAGCATTCAATTTGAATTAGTAAAAATTTATTAAACTGCTTGATTTTTTTGAGGAAAATTAAATTGCTTGATTTGTTTCCATATAAATAACACCTTCTTTTTTGTTCGAAAAAAAGCACCTATTTTATCATGATTCGTTTTTTACGGTTGGACTATTATAATAATAATTTGGTGTACAAATTATTTTTCTGAAAAAAATATTTTGTCCAATTATGATTCTTTAAAAGTATTTAATGAAAAAAAATTGTGTCCTATTATGATTTTATTTTTTTGATACATATTATTAATTTTTTTAAGACGTGGATATTTAGGACTATTTGGTATTGGTATCTATACTAATTTACGGAAATGTGAGGATAAATAAATTCAAAGAATTGGTATTTATTTTATTTTTGGTACTTTTTTATTATTCTTGATTTTTTTTTGTGAAGATTATTCTTGATTTTTTCTTTATTTTATTTTTGGTACGTAATTATTATTTTTTATTAATTTTTTTAGTGAGGATTAATTTTTTTTTTTTGGGGAAATGTGTGAATATTAATCTAATTTTGGTACCTATTATAAATGCACGTGAATAGGGCTCTTAAAAATGCCATCAAATTAATTTAATGCTGGAAAGTTTTTTTTTTTTTTGGTTGAGAAACATATTCTATATATGTATATTTTGATTTGATTTTTTTTTATAAAAATATTGTATTTTTTGAATTTGAATAACATCATTTAATGTCAAATGAATGAGAGAAGAGAGTTAATGATAGGCAATTCTTGTAAGGAGAGAGAATTTGAAAAAATTCTGGCTTTTTATATATAAAGATTCATGTGATTGAAAAACCAGGTGCATCATAAAAGTGCTTCTGTCGGTGGTCTATTTCGACAATATTTCTTTTGTTTAAGCATGTGTTGTTTAATTTGTACTATCCCTGCAAAGTCTCACATTACTTTGAAATATAGATTGTGTTTCGAACGGCTGGAACTAGATACTTCCGGTAGGAAATGTGAGATCTTGATGAATAATTGTGGTTAGATTCTGTATAGGCCTCAGTAAGAGGAGCTACCTACAAAAAATGTTAACATTTCGCTCCATGTTTAAATTAGTATTTGTTTGAGAAAAAAATGTATGAATCACCATACTGATGTGAGTGAATACACCATAAGCATCGATGGAGGTGAACAATACTATTATATCAATTTGTAGCTTTGAAGTGAATTGGGTCTTTGTTTGTTGGATTGAAGTTTAGTCTGGTCCAGACTAGATTGAAAATATGTTTATAATTGAGTTTGAATTTGTTTTAATTTTTATGTTTTATTTGTTGTCTATTAATTTTTTTGACAAAAATAAAATATATTCATTCATTCAAATAGATAAAGTACATCAAATGCTAATACAAATTTCACATTGCTAAATATTAAAGGCTTAAATAATGTTTAAGTCCCTGTAAGTTCGTGTTTTTTTGAAATAAGTCTCTATAAGTGTTTTATTCTAAGTAAGTTTTTGCAATTATATATTTTTTTTCCAAATTAGTCTCTAAAGTCAAAATTTGCAGGAAAATCTACAGTTTTCGTGCAGATTTTTCTTCGAATTTTTCTGCAGATTTTTACTTTAGAGACTAATTTAAAAAGAAAATTTAATTGTAGAGACTGCTTCAAGCAAAATTGTCAAACATGAACAAACATGTTGTGACAATCAACATGTTTTTATACCTTTTGCATTTGACACTTTTAGTTTTCTAGCACCAGAGGTTGTAGAACTTTTGTAAAGAGTCCAAAGAGTCGTGCATAGCAATGTTGTGTCACCTAGATCTATGAATGTAGTTTTTCAAATATTAGGTTTTGCTATACAAAAAGGTTTAGCGGCGCAGCTTGTTGTCCGTCTACCTTTTATTCATGTGTAATTATTTAATCATATATATATATATATATATATATATATATATAATCTTCATTGAAAAAAAAAAGAACAAAGTTAAATTTATTGTAGAGACTTACTTAAAACAATAAAAACTTACAAAGACTTATATCAAAAAAGTGCGAACTTACTGAGACCTAAATATTACGAACAAACTCAACATCCAAGTTAATAGCATAAAATAAAATATTTTTGCTTACAAATAATGTCATAAACATAAAGTAACCGTTCCGGATCTGCATCGTTGAAGAACTTGATTGTTGATTGAATCTGAAATCGATCAATGTTGATCTGTTTATTCGAACCAAATAAACACCGCATACGATGGGAAAACAAAAACACCGCACAAGATGGTAAAACAAAAACATCTCACATAACGGGAAAACAAATTAACGTCGAATTAAGACGACGAAATCATAAACAAAACTAAAAGAAAACTTAATAGATATGAAAATCATTGTTGTCTATTTATAAAAGAGATATATACAAATAGAGATTAGTTCTTCCTGAAAAAATATTCATAATCATTATAAAGAACTTGATAAGCAATATGTCCAACATATTATATATGACATTTTATTAGATGGTGGTTGGGTACATTTATTGTTACAATCTTCGTTATATATAGTATTATTTTTCTGTTCAAGCAAAATCTTATGAACTTAAACCCATCTCCTTTTTAATCCTTATATTATCCAGGTTTGATTTCCCTTCTAGCTGATGTGAAAGGTATCTATTAATGTAATCAGCAACACAAATTCTTTTGAACAATGCAGGTCTTTCAGCAGTAATAAGGGTTGGTGTTGGACTTATAATTGTACTCATTGGAAGCCTATGAAACGTTGCAATGGAAATCCTTTCCTTCTTTGAATTCACAGTCCCTCGATGCTCAATGCTTCGATAAATTCCATTTGTAAATACCTTCCAAAGGATTCAAAATATGAACAATATGGTTACATTCATGAAATGTCTATTAATTTGATAACTATGATGCTATGAAGCACGGACAGTCCTTGGATTAGTCGTGTCCCAGTGCCGGAACTGCATTGTGTCCAACACCAACACTTACAATTACATTGAATTGTATCCAGAGCCGACCCGGAGTATTTCGAGGCCTTGTTCAAGCCCTTGTTAAAAAATTGTAATTTTTTTAACAATAACTCATTCTAAATTATATTACAAATAACATGAAAAAATTGTAATAAAAATAAAAGATTATTCATATCCTAATTAATAATAATAATACCATAATAATATCTCATGACTTATATAAAACGAGTTATTTTCCTGAGACAACTGTGATCGGAATAATCAATAAAATTCTATATACGATAACTATGTTAAGAAAATAATTTATGTCTTTCAAAAAGTTTAATAGTATATCAACATAGTCTCATCTTTATTGCACACAACAAAATTTTCTATTTTGGTCATGTCGCCTAATGTCTAAAAATTTCATCTATAAAATGCAATTTCCCCTGCCAACTGAGTTAAACACATTTTTTAGTAACCTTAATTAATAATCTCTCCGTCCCATGCAAAATTAGTCAACTATAGTTAATTAATGTATCTAGTCTAATTTTTAAACAAATACATCAATTTTCTTTGAGAAAATTTTATACTTAAAAATGAATCTATAATTATATTATAACTACAAAATACTATTAGTTTACATTTTTTATGTGGTGTTACTTTTTTTACAAAAGACCGCCGCAAAGATATTTATTGAATTAAAAATGTGTCTACTAAATTTATTTATTTTAAGCAAAAAATAATATTTTTAAGTAATAAGAAAATAATTATTTTTTTATACATATATATAAATTTTAATAGACATATATAAATATTTAGAGACCTTTAATTTTTGAGGCCCTGTGCGGTGGCTCACCCGGCACACCTCACAGAACTGGGGCCTGATTATATCATTTTTTTAGAAGATATTCTCTGTGTTGTGTACGTTCGGTGTCCGTGTCTGTATATGTATATGTGCTCTATAGCTATGATGTGATCAATGTTATGTCCATGGTTTTAAATTGCGGTTGCGGTAACGGATGCGGTTGCGCTTGCGGACGTTGCATTTGCGGTCAATGCGGCTGCTGCGACGCACATTGCGGCTGATGCGGCGTGAAATGAGTTTTAATATTCACAACCTATATTAAGTGGTACAACTACGCCACTATACAATTTAGCCACTATAGTAGAGTTTTAGTTTGCTTAGTAAACACTTACTGAGAGGTGGTTGAAATAAAAAGTTGATAGACGGTTAAATGTAAGATTTTTCATTAAATCTTTAGTATTTTAGCAGTTGGGATTCTAATATTTTAATTTTTTATGAGAAAATTTGAACAAATATATTAAAAAATCGTCTGATGCGGCTCCTAATGCGGTTATGTTACGGCAGAATACGTGATTTCAAATCACACCGCGATTGCGGTTGCGGTGACTACCGCATCAGCAATATTGCGAGCGCAATTGCGGTTGCAGACTGCAATTTAAAACCTTGGTTATGTCTATTACCTCCAACATATCTCCAATATTGATGATAAAAGCATTAGGGAGAGGTTGAACAGGAATCCATTGTCCATCTTTTCTTATTTGGAGACCTTCAATCTCATTTGCTTGTAGAAGGATGGTTAAGCAACCCATATCAGAATGAGGATTTACCCCAATGACATGTTCTGGCTGAGGACATGGAGGATAGTAATTCAACCTCATTCCTTGACATACTTCATCAAATAACCCAACAAGTTCGTTGGATTTGATTTTCAAAGCTTTCTCCATACGACCAATTATTGTTATAGCAAGGTTTTTCAGTTCTAAACAATAAGTCTCTAGATGATCTCTACAATAAAACAATGAAATCTATTTAAATTACCAACATAATTAATTAAAGGTTATTAGACATTTACATGTATAATATGGACGAATTTTAATTTGTTTATCTCATGTAATTTTTTTTATCAGCTATATGTAATAATGTGAAAATTTTATCGTTTACTCCTTAAATAAACTTTTTGCTAAGGTAGAAGACAAAATGTCAGATACCACATCAATTAAAGTTCACTTTTACATCAGTAAAATTTCAACAAGGATAAATAATAGAATCTTCATATTACAAAGAATAGTTAAAAAATATAATTAACGAGAAGATAAACCAAAACTCGCCCGGCAAAAACCTATTAATTACAACACAATAATTAATTAATTATTTGTAATTAAGCAAAGAAATATACATTGAGAAAAAGAGAAAATTAACCTGAATGGTTTGGGAATACTACGAATGAGATTAGGATGCCTTGACTCCAATGGATAAGTGTTAATGTAGAACATATCTTGCCATTCTAACTTTTGTTCATCAGATACAACAAACAATTGTCCAAACCCTTGCATATTATTTGGTGTTTGCCATAATCTCTTCTTCTCTTCCATTGGAAGGTTGAAGAATTCTTCAACGCCTATCTTCATATCTTCAACCAGGGAAGAGTCGACTCCATGATTAATGAGCTGCAATTACTTTTTAAATTATTAATTTTTATTTCAAAAAGGCAAAACAAATTTCCAATTCTTGGTTTTTAAATAAATTTTACAAAAAATCTTGTAATGTAGAAATTAATTTCCCCCTTATATTATTCTATAAAAATATTGGACTTATTAAATTGATCTACCAACATTATTGCTCACTTTTTTTTTATAGACAAATATTAGTAGTTAGTGTATTATTAGTATATTGTCAATTTTTTCTTCTTTGCCAGGGATTCGAACTTTGAACTTCCAGCAGCTCCTTATCCCTTAGCTGAACAACCAGTTGAGCTACCCATCCCCCCACATTATTGCTCACTTGATTATAAATGAAATTAATGCTATAAACACCCTTTGTTAAAAAAACAATATTGCATCTTGATAGTTTGTTCTAAATCAAAGGGTGAGATTGATTAATCAAGTAAAATTAATCTTAAATTTGTTGGGTAGTCTGGGGGAGCGTCGGGGAAACAATGAGCTAATGCTTCAAGATCAAAAGTGAGTGAGACGCCACATCTCCACCTAAAACTTTAAAGCATTAGACTTAACCAGTCTCACTTAAAACCCAACATTCTTCTTCCAAGTGTCAGTTCCCACATCCTATAGTTGATCTAATATCCGGATCCACTGCCTGCTCCTCCACCAAACTGAACCACGGCTCTGATAACACTTGCGTAATTAGGGGAATCCTATAGTTATTTTTAAGTGCCGTTTTAGGATAAAACTCTTCAACTTAAATTACAGTTTTTTTCTTTCTATTCTACCTTGATTTACTTTCTCTTTTCAAATATATTTAGTCGTAAACTTTTTTCGATTTGCAATAACGATTTGATAAAGAATTAATTTTATGAAAAAGTGAATTGAGTGATTCATAAAATAAATATATAATTGACAAAACATAACCTTAAAAACGACACTTAAATAATAGAGCTAAAAACTTGTTCTAAAACGACAATTAAAAATGAGCGAAGGAAATAAAAAGCTAGTTAGAACAGAATAAACCTGAAAGAAACCCCATTCTTTGCATGCTTGGTCAAGCTTTTCTATCTCAATTGCATCATCTGATAACAATTTATCCAAGTCAATAACAGGAACTTGTGGTAAAGAGTTAATGTGAGGTTCAACAACAGGGTCTATATTTGAATGAATGTATCGGACTGGAATATTTGTAATGCCTTGTTTTACTAACTCTTGAACAGAAGGAACAAGGAGAGAGGTTCCTTGCATATCCATTTGCTTCACTCTAAACACTAATAATTGAATTCTATGGTTTTCTGTTTATGTCTTTGATATCGATGATTGATAGTTGAAACTAATTACATGTATACACACGCCACGTGTAGTCCACTTTGCAATGGTAAATACTCCTTCCATCATCCCATTATATAAATACCTTTGACTAATATATATGAAATGTTGATAATGTAATTATTGTGTCTAGTTTGTGTGTGAATTTTACCAAATTGTCATTCATTTGTTTGTGTAGAAATTTAACTTTTTATATTCCAATGTAAGTTAGTGGTAATAATTAGAGGTATATATAAGAGAAAAAAATAAATACATCTAGTAATTTGCAAAGGGCTTATATTAAGACTAGACTTTTTTTAAAATGTGCTTATATAATGGGACGGAAGGAATAGTATGTGTGTGGTAATAATGACTCAAATTATGTATGTGACTTTAATTTAATTGATATAAATATTACATATTGTTATGAAATGAAGAGAGTAAGAGAGTAGAGAAAGAATATAGTCAAGTCTTATTCTTAGAGTGTCTTATATATGAGTCATAGGTTCTATTTATAGGTAAATGTAATGGGCCAGGAACATGGGCAGGGAACCTATATGGGCATCCATTATATATTCATAACACTCTCCCTTGGATGTCCATCTAGGATATGCCTCATTAAAACCTTACTAGGAAAAAACCCATTGGGAAAAAATCCTAGTGAAGGAAAAAGAGTACAATCCTTTTACAATATATTTCTTTCTCCCCCTCATCTAGACAATTATTTTTGAGACAACAGAGACCAATCTTTTGTACTAATTTCTCGAAGATTTTACTTGGGAGTGACTTTGTGAAAAGGTCTGCGAGATTATCATAAGAGCGAATTTGTTGAATACTGATTTCACCATTCTTCTGATGATCATGAGTGAAAAAGAATTTTGGAGAAATATGTTTTGTTTTGTCTCCTTTGATAAAACCCTTCTTTAACTGAGCAATGCATGCAATATTATCTTCATAAATGATTGTTGCATTCATGTTTTCGGAAGATAAACCACAATTCTTTTGTATGTGTTGAATCAAGGACCGTAACCATACACATTCTCTACTTGCCTCATGTAGTGCTAAAAGTTCTGCATGATTTGATGATGTTGCTGTTATGGTTTGTTTGACGGATCTCCATGAGATTGTTGTATCTCCACTTGTGAACAAGTAACATGTTTGTGATCTTGCTTTATAATGATCTAATTAGTAACCTGCATCTGCATTACCTTTTAATTCTAGTTTGAGTACGTTGGAATAAAATAGACCCATATTCATTGTACCTTTAAGGTAACGAAATATATGCTTAATATCATTCCAATATCTTCGAGTGGGTGAAGAACTATACCTTAATTGCTCAATTTGTAATTCAAGACAAAATTTTGTATTTCCAAAATCTTTCATCTCAAATTCTTTCTTTGAGCAATCTATGGCTTTAGGAAGCTCTTCATGAGTTCCAATAATATTGATGTCATCAACATAGACAACAATTATAGCAAATTCATTTTCTGACCTTTTTATAAAAATACAAGGGCAAATGGAGTCATTTGTATACCCCTCTCTCATCAAATATTCACTTAGGCGATTATACCACATGTGTTTAGACTGTTTAAGTCCATAGAGATATTTATTCAATTTGATGGAGTAGTTTTCACGGGGCTCATGTGAATGAAATTCTTCAGGGAGTTTCATGTAAATGTCACTATCAAGTGCATATTTAGCCCTTCGCTATAAGGCTAATTAAGTACCGAAAAGTAGTTGCATCAACGACAGGTGAATATGTCTCATCAAAATCGACACCAGGTCTTTGCGAAAACCCTTGAGCAACGAGTCTTGCTTTATATCTCACAATGTCACCATTTTCATTTCGTTTTTGCACAAAAACCCATTTATATCCAACTAGTTTCACACCTTCAGGTGTTCGGACAACAGATTCAAAAACTTGTCGCTTGTAATGCGAATTTAATTCTGCTTCAATTGCATCTTTGCATTTTGGCCAATTCTCGCTTTGTTTGCAATCTTTAATTGATCTTGGTTCATGATCCTCATTTGTAATATTTAGCGCTACATTATATGCAAACATATCATCACTTTGTTCATGATCTTCAATTGTATTTGTTGTTCCCTGGGTTGTCACACATTTTGATCAAACAACATGTTAAGCAAGATGTTTTGACATCTTGCCAACAGAGGACTGTGACATGTTGCTTCAGCAGAAACATACCAGATCAGAAATTCAAATCACTTGAATTAGCCGTCACAGATCCTCATATTTCAGTTTGTTAATTACTTAGAGATGAAGTAATAAATCTTCAACGTCCCAGTTGAAGTATATCTCTTTAGTAAGTTTGTTATGGCGCATTTTTTGTTTTTGAGGATTTAAAATATTTATCCAAACAAATATTGTTTGTTACAAGATCAACCAAACAAATAACAAATCAGAAAGTTATTTGTTTGCGCGCGCCAGGAAGTATTTTTTGAAGACCTTGAAGAAGTTAACAAAAACAAATATTTTATTTTGTAGAAGATAAAAGATTTATTCTCAACAAACTTCAACAAAATTTCCTATTATTTAGCTAAACTCTATATGAGTTTGAAAGCTATAAATAGACACTCAAGCATTGAAGCAAAGTACGTCTCAAGATTATAGTTTAAGCCCCAAGCTTTATTGAGTCCTTTTTCATTGTTGTTGTTGTTGTCGTTCTCGTTGTCGTTGTCGTTTATGTGCTGTTTCTGCACGAGTTCAACGAGCTTAAAGTCGTTCCTCCAATTGGGTTAATTGGTTGAGGGAGAGTCACATATTTAGGGGGAGTCCTAAATAATTTCATTCGGGCAGTTTAGTGAGAGGCATTGAATAGGAGCTATTCAACTAAAACCTAGAGACTAGGAACTACGGTATAGTGAAGGTTACTCTCCTGGATTGGTATCCCCCAGATTAGGTGTTTTGACACTGAACTGGGTAAACAATTACTTGTGTTCGTTTATTGCTTTCTGCACTTTATTATTCATATATTGTCACAAGCATAACGCTGAGCAGGTTGTCGAAGCACTCTGCTTAACAACTTGCCTACAGGGGACCTAGAATTTCAGTATTCCACTAGTGACATAATTTATTGAGATCTCGTTATTTTCATGAATTTCAGGTATCTGATCAGTTTCTTCTAGAACTGAAATGTTGATTATGTCTGAAGACTCTTTTAGAGTTTCTTTATCCTCATTTCTGCCATCATTATTTCTAGCTCCTTTTCTTATTCGAGAATTTCTATCTTTGAACCGATTGGTCTACCATGCTTCAGGCGCGGTTGAGACTCATTTGCAACAATAGATTATCCAATGGAGACATCTAATTTTATCGGAGCATTAGCAACTGGTATATATGACTTAGTCACACCTTTTGGATCAGTAAATAAATTTGGTAATTGATTTGATAAATTTTGTAGATGAGTTATCTTTTGAACTTCTAGTTCACATAGTTTAGTTCGAGGATCGAAGTGAGATAATGATAATGCATTCCAACTGATCTCTTTTTCTAACTGCTTATTATTCACTCCCCCTAATGTTGGAAATTTTGATTCATCAAAATGACAATCAGCAAATTTTGCTGTAAATAAATCTCCTGTTGTTGGCTCGAGATATTTAATAATAGATGGAGATTCATATCCAACATATATTCCCAACCCTCTTTGTGGGCCAATCTTAGTGCGTTGAGGTGGGTAAATCGGTACACTACACCGCATATCCAAAAATTCTGAGATGGGAAATATTTGGTTCTTTCCAAAAACCAATTTTAAAGGGGAAGAGCTATTGTAACTTGTTGGCCTGATGCGAATTAATGATGCCGCATGCAGAATTGCATGTCCTCAAGTAGAAATTGGGAGATTGCATTTCATGAGAAGTGGTATTGCGATTAATTGTATACGCTTGATAAGTGATTCTGCAAGTCCATTTTGTGTATGAACATGTGCTACAACATGCTCAATATCAAGACGTATTTTCTTGACGGGATAATCAGGGAAATGAGCTCTTATTCGAATTACTTGCGCTAACAATCTCGCAAACGCCTGGTTGCGAGTTGATAATAAACAAACATGTGACCATCTAGTTGACGCGTCAATTAAAACCATAAAATATCTAAATGGTTCTCATGGTGGGTGTATTGGCCCACAAATATCACCATGTATATGCTCTAAAAAATTTAGAGGTTCACTTATAATTTTTACTGGTGACGGTCGAATTATCAATTTCCCTTGTGAACAAGAAGCACATGAGTACTTATTAGATTGAAGAATCTCCTGGCTCTTCAATTAATGACCACATGAATTTTCAATTATTTTTCGCATCATAATAGAATCGGGATGGCCTAACCAGTCATGCCCAACAACAAATTTACTTTGATTTGTAAACTTCTGGTTTACAACACATGTGTTTCAATTGTATTTATATAAGTGTAGTACAAACCAGAAGAAAAAGTTGGTAGTTTTTCCAACACACAAGAGAGTAAGAGCATCTTCAATAGGAGTATCTAAGAGAATTTCATAGACTATTAATGAGTACCTTATTTTTTTTAACAATTGGAGCAATAATGATGTTGCATTGATGATATCATAAAAATGATTCAACTACCTTATTTAAGAGACCGTACCATCAATTTAATGTTTATTTTTTGTTAGGTATATGTAATTAAACTCATTTAATATATATAAAAAATATGAGTATCTTAGAAATTGCATAATTTTACACCATTGGAGCAAAACATGTATAAGTTGCATAAATATAACATGACATTGTAGAGACCACTTATTAGTAATATATAATACTCATGATGGTATCACTATTGGAGATGCTCTAAGAGAGCAAGAGAAAGAATATAGTCAATAGAGTAAGAGAGTAGAGAAAGAATATAGTCAAGTCTTATTCTTAAAGTGTCTTATACATGAATCATAGATACTATTTATAGGTAAATGTAATGGGCCAGAAACATGGGCCGGGAACCTATATAGGCATCCATTATATTTATAACACATATTACATATAATATATAAATATCGGAATTCGAAAAAAAAAAGAATGCTCTAATTGTATCAAGTTGTAGTGTTCTATTTGGTTTAAGATAAAATAAAGTGTGGAAATCAAATTTAATTTATAAAAGTATAAACAATATTATTTTTTCGGATACAGGATAAACATAATCCTTTTTTTTTCACGTTAGAGGATTTTGCAGTGGTAAAAATAACAGATGATTGAAAAGTTAATTTATATCAAAAAGAAACTGATTTGAAGGTTTGATAAAATAAATAATTGAATTAGCTTATAGATAAAAAATGATATAAAAGTTCAATTTTATTAGTATTTATAGTAATCATTTTCAAGTAAGATAACTAAAAAATCCACTCTAATGTTGTTGTTGAGTGTGTGCTAGCGGAGAGAAGAGTTGAAGAAACTAAGCTTTGTTGAAGACTTGCACATGGGACACGCGGCAGCGTGTGTTTGGCCCAAATCCAGCGCGTGAGAGACACGCGGGGATAGGGTGCGTCGCTCAGTAGGGGACGCAGAAACAGTGGATTTCATGGAGAGAGAGAGAGGACAAGTGGCGTGACGCGATTGGAGGGTTAGATTTTTATCTCATTTTATCTTTGAACTCAACTATTTTATTGCAAATTAATTTTTTATTTTTTTATTTTTTCACCAAAATTCGTAATTTTTTTTCTCTATAAATAGAGACTTGGTTCATTTGATTTGGACACAGAAAAAAATCAGAATTTTTGTCTAATTTAATCTTATTATTAGTGTTTATTAGTGTTAATTTTGAAGTTTAAGTTTTATTTGAGTGAAATGGATCTCAATAATCATTTCTACACCCAAAATTCCAACACTTCTCAAAATCCCAACACTTCTCGATAATTTTAATTTTATTTAATCATAAAAAACAAAAACAAAAATAAAAATTTAAATAATAATGTGAAATAAAAAGTGGTGGGGTAGAGAAAGTGGTATGGTAGAGTGTTGATGAAAAATAGATTGGAGAGGGTTAAAGTTGAAGATATGTTAAAGTATGATGTAGAGTGTTGGGAATTAAAAAAGTGGGTGTTGAAGTTGGTTTTTGGTGATGATGGATTGTAGATAGTCTAACAAAGATAAAATTACAGGATAAAATGATAAACTATAAAAAAAAATTGCATTGGCTTATTAAAACAAGCTAAACACTAAAAAATAATAATTGCAATCCATATTATTTTTTTTGGTACATCGGAAAAATAAATGCTTCCACACCAAAATTTAAACCTTAGACTCTCCTTACCAACCTTGTCCCCAGCTCTTACCACTTTAGATATCATACAGGAACAATTGCAGCCCATATTGAACTTACCACAAAAAAAAAAAATAAGCTAAAAAAGAGATAAGTGTGCATATAACAATATTGTGTCTCTATTCGTTGTCATTTTATCAATAAAATAAAGTAATAGAGTAATTAACAAAGGGTATAAGTAAGCTAAAATAGTATTGTTTATCTCTATTTTAATTTATCTCTATTTGGTTTTTACATTTTATATATCATACAAATTTTACTAAATCTATCGTTTGATTAAAAGTTTATGTCATATATTATAGATGATTCATGTTGAATTTTAAGAATAATAAAATAATTTGATATATTTTTGAGACCTATCAAGATTACCAATATTCAATAAAAATCCAAGTTAATCTTATTGACTCTCATATCTCGATAACATATCAATTAATTTTCAATTTCTTCAAAATTTGATATATATGTTTTTTTTATTACAACATACATGGATTATTTATATATGATATAAACTTTAAATACAATGGTGGAATTTTTAAAATTTGTATTTGTCATAAAGTTACTACAACATCTAAAGATGTCCAATAGCAATTAATAATGGATAGTGTGCAAGACAAAAAGATTCACATTGGTTACTATTTACCTCATCATTACTTTTGGTTTTTCTTTCTCCAACACTATCAGTGAAAATCACTTTTGGAAAAATTGACTCACCACGAAGTAACCAAAGGTTAATATAATAGTTTTATATAGTTTAAATATAGCTTTTAACTCCTTTAGAATGGAGTCTAACCAATATATAGTTTTAACTATAGTTTTGAAACTTTGGGAAGAAAATCGTCTCGCTTTGATACCTTTTGCAATTTGGAGAAACTTTGCACTCAATAACCTATGGATCGTACTTGAGTAAAAAAATAAAAAACCTGTGAATTGTACAACAATTTTTCTCGCTATTGCCCTTTCTAAGAGGCACTGATTTAGGAAGATTGAGTGCTTAATAAATATATTACTCCCTCTGTTCCTTTTTAATTGTCACAAAATGGTAGATTTAACATTTCTATTTAACTGTCATTTTTGTATTTTAAGCGCATGTTTTGTCAATTATACCCTTTATTAACTACTTTTATGTTTTTTAATAAAATATTATTTTGACCGTATATATTTGAAAAAGAAATTTTTATTTTTTAAACAAAGTTTATTTCTTGTTATATTCAAATTTAAACAAAATTTTGTTACATATAATAATGGTTCCACGAAGAGTTAAAATTTTATAAATAAAATGAGTAATAATTGTTAAAAATTTACAACTATAAAGTTTAAGAACAAATATGAGAGAAAAGTTAAAAGACTCCATGAATGTTCAAAAGGAATAAAGAGTACAAGATTCATTGAAAGTGCTGATGAGGTGAAGAAGGAGAAATAGATGAAGACGTACTCATTTGACAATAAATAATTCTTCTGACTTAAAATAATCAAAGATATGTGCACATTATTAGCAAGCCGTTTGATCTGCAAAATGAAAGTACACGACAGTGCAAGATATAACAACACAGGACAAACATTTACGGTATTAAATAAATTTTGTCTTGTATGATGGAGAAAATGTTATTTTGGTGATTTAAAAAAGTTGTGCTTAGGACAAAAAGTTGTCTCATGGCTCAGTGTGGGACAAAAATATCTGATTTTGTTTAGTCCCTTGATCCCCTGTTTGTCCAGTTCCAGTGACAGTTTTCAAATAAAAAACAGTACAATAGAAGTTCTCCTGTCCAGTCCTCTGTTTTTTAGCAGATCAAAACACCTGAAGTGTGTTTACATGTGAAATCTAATTAAGTACCAAAATAAAGAGAGTTTTTGTATTATGTCCAAATATGCACATGTTAAGAAGTTGAAAATAGTAAATTTATATTAAAATTTATGAATTTTGTATTAAATATATAACTTTTTAATAAATTATTATTATTTTCCACAAAAATTACAATTTTTAATTGCTTTAACATGTACATATGTGTGTTAAACAAATTCAAAATAGAATGTTTCATCATATATGTTCTCGTTCTCAGCTGATAAAAAAACATGTTCTCTTTCTCGGTCTCAATTAATTATAATGACTAAGTAGTCACTCATAAAAGGAGAAAAGAGAGGGGAATGTATCACTTAAGCTGTGTTTGGTTCTATAGAATGTGGGAGGAAGAAATGTTTTATACTGGAAAGTTCTTTGGAGAAAGTCATCCACCATATGGTTTCACATCACAGAGGAAAGAAATGTTTGTTTAGGTGGGGTCCATGTGTAAAAAGCTTCCAGCTCAATTATGCGAGGACATTTATTGGTATGGATGTATGAGTATTTTATAGGGACATTTATGTCATTTAAAAGTTATATATTTTTCTTTTTTTCATTTTCTTTTCACTTTCGTTCAAAGTTAAACAATTTAAGAATCATCTTACTTTCTACTTACTTTTTATTTACTTTCTTTCCTCTAACATTCTTTCTTTTCATTTTCTTTCCTTTAACTTTCTATTCTCATCCAAACACAACCTTAGTGTTAGAGCTGTCAAATGGGGCAGTCCGCGCCGAGTCTGATTTGGCCCGCATGGCTTTGCACTATACATGGGCCAAACTGTTCCGACCCATTTTTTATTGGGTCATGCTTTAACGAGTTTGGCCCGGCCATGCATGAGCCCGGACTGGTTTGATGGGCTAAAGTGTTTGTTTGACTCTTTTTTTCTTCAGTTTATTGGATCTTTTTTAAAGTTACTTTGATATATTAATTCTTAATAATTATCAATTTTATTGAGATATAATTGTATGCAAGTGTAAATAAATTTTACATCATCAATAAATTAAATATGCATGAATAAATTGAAAAATTATTCTTTATTAAAGTTTTAGGTAAGTATAACCATTATTTTTCATAATAATTTTCGATTAAGTGATAATATTTTACGTATTTATTGATATTATTTTTACAAAAATCGCACAAACTTATAGATAATAGACCGGCCCGAAGTCCAATGAGCTAGCCATTTCCTCGGAAGGGCTTCGTGAGCTTGGGCCAAAATAGCCCGAGTGCATTCGGCCTAACATTTTTTTATATAATTTAAAATGAAAATATTTTTTTGGTTTATAATAATAGAACAGAGATTAAATTTAGAACCTCTAACATACTACCTTCATCTCTAAATATAAGACATTTTTTGACCAAATTGTACTACCATCTATCATGTTTTGACCTTATTTGTTTAATATTATATAGATGTAAATATTAGCATTTAAGTTCTTGTTTCATTTGTTTTGACGAGTGTTTTCAAATCAAATTTTTACAGATTAAAGATATTATAAAGATATTAGCAAATTGCATTTTAATTTTCTTCTTTCTCAATTTCTCAATAAACAATAACTAATGAAAAATAATTTTACATCTTCCTATATATGCAACTTATTTAAAAAAAAACTCCACAAAATCATACTTCAAATTCTCATGAATATGTTTTTTTTTGGTAAGTGAGATTATTTTTGTTCTCTCTTATATTTCAAGACGGAGACAGTACTTTTAAAATTTAAAAAGATTTTTTAATCATTAAATATAATTTTTTTAAAACAACTTAATGACTAGATATTTTACTTTTTAAGAATGAATAAATGTGATGTTTAAATTTAAATCTTAACTCCTGCATATATAATATTATGTCTCTGACAAACTGAATTAAGTTTATGATAATAATAAATGATATTTTATTAAATACAAAAGTTTATTTAAATCCTCTAAAAAAAATTTATTTGAATTAGATACAAAAGTTTATTTGTTGTACCAAAAAAATAAAAAGTTTATTTTAATTCTTTAATTAATGTCTGGAGGGTACTAATAAGCACAATCAAATTGAAAATGGAGCAAAGTAGTTTTAGTGGGTGGAATCTTTTTTCTCATCTAATGAGTGGAAGCTAAATTAAACCAAAAAAAAAAGGATAATGGAGGAAACTAATTATTGAACGCGTACATAGATGGTGGGTTAGGTGACCTTAAAAATATACGTATAATATTATATCATATCTATGTTCCCCATCATCATATCCATCATTGTGATTTTATCAAATCAATTAATGATATTAAAATAAATTCTTTTGGAAAAAACTAAAGGCACATGTGAATTATGAAGTATTCAAATGATGAAGAAACTTTATCTCATAAAATTATGTATGTCTTAAAAAAATTTTAAATTAAAATATTAATTTATTTTAAAATTTATTATTTTTAACATCATAACTAAAAGTATACATATTAGCATGACCATTTTATTTTTTGTGAAATAAATCAAATTATATAAAATTTCAAATTGGCTAAGATCGTATTAATGTTATAAATTGTATATGACATTTATTTTGGAATAAATAATTTTGTTAAATAAGACATTTATTTTGGGACAAAGAGAATAATATTTATATTTATATATTAGTAATAAAATATTGTCAAAATAAATTATATGAATAATACAAAATAATTAACTGCAACATTTATTTTAGAACAGAAAAAATATATATATATATATATCTACCAGCAAACACAACTTACGTGTTTTGTTTTCCCTCTTACTGTTGGACACCTCACTATTCTTCGTGGTGTCACCCCTTGCAGCTCTATAGGCATAAATGAGTAACTGCATCATTCTTCGTGGTTTAGAATCTTTGTTCGCTATTCACCTTAAACGCCAAAGATAATTTCACTAGTTTGTTTTGAAATTAGCAACAATTCATTGTAGAATTTATGTGGTTTTTTTGGTTTTAAAACATTCAACTACTGCATGTTTGTCAATATATGATTTTGTTTGCGAATATATTTAATTGTCTATTAATAAAAATTATAAAAATTTAATATTTTAAAAATATGTATTGAAATAAAATAAAATATTATATAATAATAGTTATATTTATATATTCTTAAAAAAAATACGGTCAAAACAAAATATATAAATAGTGCAATTAATTAAACTGAATCTAATAAAATGAGACAGAGGTAGTATTTTTACGATGACTAGTAACTGCATTACTCATTAAGGGACCAAAACGAAACTTTTAATAGTTAAGGGACCAAAACGAAACCAAAAAATAAATTAAGGGACTAAAAGTGTATTTAAGCCTTAGAAATATTAGGAGGAAACGTTGATAATGATGTAACTTTTGCTTATTTTCAACTAATTGATGTAGACTATTTTCTTTGCTACGACTATTTAATTTAATACTATCTCCATTCTCCGTTCTTAAATATAAGATTATGTTTGACTAAATTGTAATATGCATCTATTATATTTTGACCGTATTTTTTAAATAAGATATATAGATGTAAATATTAGCGTATAAAATCTTGTTTGATTTGTTTTTATGAGTATTTTCAAAATATCATATTTTTATAATTTTTACTGTTAAATAATTAAAAATATTAGTCATCAATTGTAGATTGACATATGTGCAATAGTCAAGCATCTTATATTTAAAGACGGAGCTAGTATAATTTTGTTCTTGGACAAAAAATGGTGGCCCCATTGATAATTTATGCGTGAGCCCAACCCTATTTTTATATAGTGTGCGACTTTAACTCAATTAATATATGTTAATTTAATTCACAAGAACAATATAAATTTTATTTTCATCAAACCACACTATACTATAGTAAAATTTTCTTTGCATTCCTGACCAAAAAAGAAAAAATTCTTTGCATTATGCAAATATTAGAGAATATAAATTCAGCAGTACATTTATTTTCCGTCAAAAAAAAAAGCAGTACATTTATTTAATGTTACATGCATGAAACTAAAAATAGTGAGTACATATTCATTGTAACAACAGTTGCCCATTTCCTCTGTTCCATTACTTTGCTTTGTACTTGTGCTGCATTTTTCTCTACTTAGGTGAAATTATTTACCAATCTCCTTTTGAATCCTTGCAATATCCAAGTGTGATTTCCCTTCTAGCTTATGTGAAAGATATGATTTAATGTAATCATAAACACGAATTCTTTTGAACAATGCAGGTCTTTCAGTAGTAATAAGGCTTGGCGTTGGACATATAACTCTGTTCATATCGAGCCGATGAAATGTAGCAATGGAGATCCTCTCTTTCTTTGAATTCACTGTTCCTCGATGCTCAATGCTTCGATAAATTCCATTGGTGAATATCTGCCAAAGGATTTAAAATAAGAACATTATTAATTTTTATTAAAAAAATATATTGATTCTTGAAAACAATAATTCTTAAAATGTTAATTGTTTACTCAAATGTTAACAATTTTTTTATTGCAAGCTTATATATTCCCAACTGATAAATGGAATTGTGAACCACAATTATCAATATCATATGATACATAAGTTTACATCTTAATTAAATGAATAATACTACTCCCCTCCACTCTATCCCAACATATAAGCAAAACTAATCGACAAAAGCTGATGTACTTGGTTTTTAAATTTAGACCAATACATCAACTTTTGTGGACCCATTTTTGCGTATATTTTGAGACGGGAGAGACTCGTGAGTATTAAACAAAACTAAACCAATATATGAATTCCAACGTCTTTGTGAGTCGTGATCAATTTTATGCCTATTAATTACCTCCAACATGTCTCCGACATTGATAACAAAAGCATTAGGGAGAGGTTGAACTGAAATCCATTGTCCATCTTTTCTTATTTGGAGACCTTCAACCCCATTTGCTTGGAGAACAATGGATAAGCAACCCATATCAGAATGAGGATTGAGTCCAATGACATGCTCTGGTTGCGGACATGGAGGGTAGTAGTTCATTCTCATTCCTTGACATATATCTTCAAATAACTCTACTAGTTCGTTAGTTTTGATCTTCAAAGCTTTCTCCACATGACTAATTATTGTGACAACTATGTTTTTCAGCTCTAAACAATAAGCCTCTAGATGATCTCTGCAATGAAACAACCAAATCAGTTTTAATTATTTCCCTCATAATTAACTAGCAATAAAATAGGGTTAGTTAATAGGCTTTTAGCCCAACAATGTGCGCGAGTTTTAGTTTACGCTATGTAATTTTTTTTACTACCCACTCTATCATTGACCCTGTCTGTTGATTTTTTTGCTGACATGATAGTCAAAATGTCAATTACCACCTTAACAAAAGTTCATTGTCACACCAGTAAAAAGTTAATAGAGAGGATAAATGATTGAATCTTCGTATTACAAAGGTTAATAGAAAAAGTATTACAAGAGCTAAGCCAAAACTTCCCCACATTGCAATGGTACAAATCTATTTACTTACAAAAAGTTTAATTAAGTAAACACATAAAATTTGCGAAAGTGAGAAAACCTGAATGGTTTGGGAATATTAGGAATTAGATGAGGATTCCTTGAATCTATTGGTAAAGTGTTAATATAGAACATGTCTGCCCATTCTAACTTTTGCTCATCAGATACAACGAATAACTGACCAAACCCTTGTATATCATTTGGTGTTTGCCAAAATTTCTTCTTCTTCTCTTCCAATGGAAGGTTGAAAAATTGTTCAACACCTGTCTTCATATTTTCAATCAGTGAAGTGTTGACTCCATGGTTAATCAGCTGCCATTAATTTGCCAATGATTATATTTCTCTTTTCTTTTGAAAAAGATAAAAACAATAATCGATAAATTTTGATAGTGTAAATTAATTTTAAACAGATATCCAATAGAATTTAAGTATATATTTCTCCATGTTACACAATTAAAGTGGAGTGTAGTAGAGTGATTTATCAGAATAAGCGTGCCTTTCTTTCGAAGGTGAAGGAGTTGTTATTAAATGATTGTGTAAAATTATTTTACACTATCTATGCATATACTATTTTCACTACCCTTATGCCCTTTTATTACAAATTCATTGTTTTCCCTGTTCTATAAAAAATTGCATAATTTACCAAAAAAATTAAAAAATTAATTACTTGCTGCTCTACCAAAAAAAGCTTGGGAACTAAAAAACTAACTACAAAGCTAATTAACCTGGAAGAAACCCCATTCTCTGCAAGCTTGATCAAGGTTTTCTAGCTCATCAGTTGCATCATCAGACAACAATTTACTTAGGTCGATAACAGGAACTTGTGGTAAAGAAGTTGTGTGAGATTCAACAACAGGGTCTTGATTTGAATGAAGATATCGTTCTGGAATTTTGGTAATGGGTTGTTTTACTAACTCTTGAACAGAAGGAACAAGAAGAGAGGACGTTCCTTGCAAAGCCATTTGCTATACGTCTCTACCTGTTGAAGTCTAATGCTTGATTCATATATTTCCCCGTACTAAAATATTAGAGAAATTTTTCTTTTTTGTCTAAAAATATAAGAGAAAATATATTTGTAAGAATGTCTTATTCTCATAAAATTAAATGCAAATTGTATTTAATTTTTTTTTCTCTTTCCTTTGTTCAATAAACAATAACCAATAAAAAATAGTTTACACCTTCTTAATTAACCTATTTCAAAAAAAATTCCACAAAACTATATTTCAAATCCTCATAATTATGTTTTCTTTATAAATGAGATTATTTTTTTCTTTATATTTTAGGACGGAGGGAGTGTTTGTTTTGTTGATTAATGAATTCGGTCCCAAAATTTTAGTACTTTTAATTATATAAATTTTGTCATTTTCAAAAATTAAAGTAAAACCAATGATAATTTATCATTTGTATAAAAAATAAAACATTCATTATTTAATTTTCTCTCATAATAAAATAAGAGTAAAAATAACTTATCTTATAAATTTTAAATCTTCGTAGTTTCATAATCTATATGAAAAACTCTAAAGGCAACAAAATTTTTAAAGAGGGGAGAGCTTAAAATTGAGTGACCATTTTAGTGGATAGGATTCGCAACCGACAAAGAAAAAAATAGAGTGGAGAAATGGAAATTATTGAGAGAGAGAGAGAAAATAATGGTGGGGTACTAACGAAGAAGACAAAATTTGATTGTATTTTTTTATTAATGTACAAAGATAAATATTAATATTAGAGCCGTCAAAATGGAACGGGTCGTATGGGCCGGGCCGCCAAGCCCGAAAAAATACCGGGCTCGGGCTGTTAAATTTCTAGCTAAATTAACATTCAGGCTTTTTAGCCCGGCCCGTATTTACCCGATGAAAATATGGACTTAACCGAATAGCCCATGGGCCGCCCGAAAGCCCACATATATGTTTTTTTTGTTTTACTTTTTACACACAACTCAAGTCTAAGTCTTACAAAATAGTCATAAAATTATAATTATGTTTGATTATGCTCATTTATGTTGTTTTGTGTGATATTTTGATTGTAAATTATAATTGTGTTGCTTGATTATGCATAAACTTAGTTTAGTTTAAAAAATTATTTGAACTTATTATATGTTTTTTGGTTGATTGGTAACTTATTTTTGATTAATGTAAACTTTTTTGTATTATAATTGAAATGTTTAATTTATTTCCTCCATCAAATTGTTTTTTGATAATAAAATAAAAAAGAAAAAAAAAGAATCGATCCAGGCCGGGCTTACCCGAAAGCCCGCTAGCCCGCAAAGGGCCGGGCTCGGGCACTAAATTTTTAACATATATTTTTCCCGGGCTTTTTAGCCCGGCCCGATAAAACCCGCTGCCCATCCGGGCCGCCCGTTTTGACAACTCTAATTAATATATGAGGACTTGTTTGATTTGTTTCATTGAATATTTTTATAATATTAAATTTTTATAATTTTTTATGAAAGAAACTAAAGATATTAATGATTGAAATTATGCATTGGTATATATGTAAGCGACAATTATTTTGAGACAGAGGTAGTAACTGATCATAATATTTCCCTACAATCTAGATTCTCAGTAAATTGATAGACAAAACTGACATATTTAATGACGGTCTAGGGCACCCCGTAAAAATGTTTTACATATATTTATAAATAATAATTGATTTTAAATATGAAATTTGTTAATAATAAATAATAATAAGTCTTCCCATATATTTTACTCGCGCGCCACCCATATATACTCACCATTTCTCGCACGCCCTCACCTACACCAATTTCTCACGCGCCCTCCATATATATGGACGATGTGCGGGGGAGGAGGTTTGCTAACTTCCTCCCACATAGAAGGAAGTTTTTTTTTTTTTAACAACACTATATATATATATATATATATATATATATGTTTGAATTTTGTGACTACATACATAACTGGTTGACATCCTGAACTGCCTGAGAGATTTTTTTCGATAATTTTTTAGTTCTTGACGGCCTAGTTTCAATGTGGTTTTTTCAATTATTTTTTAAATTTATGAATATTTAGTGACAGTTAGATTGAATATCTTAAAATTTTTGACTTTCAAAAGTTTTCTAAGGACCAAAACCTTCAATTAATCATTTTTCATGTTTGTTGGTAAATTGACCTTCAATTAATCATTCATTTGGGACATTTTACAATATCTTTAATGTCCATGGTTTTCACTTTTTTTTTTTTAGTCTTGTCTTGATTTACTTTTCATTACACCATTGTAGTTCAACCTTCTACCCTAGGTAGGTAGGGGTGTGCAAAAAATTAAGTGATCCATAACCACACCATTTTTTGAAATTGGTTTGCAATTTGTTTCAACCTAAAAGCCCAATAGTTAGCTAAAGTTCAGATTTCAATTATTAAAATATTAATTTAATAAATAAATAACATAAATTGGTGGTGGTGGGCTGGTGGTCAACCCGGCGGTCAATGCTAGACCACCGGCAGCCGGTGGGGCGGAGCTCCGGCAATAGACAGGCCAGGGGTTTTCTGGCCATGACCGGCGGAGCTTTGGGGGTCGGCTCGGCGGCGGACTGTGGTGCTCCGGTGGCCGGCCGCCCCTAACCACCTCCAACTTTTTATTATTTATTTAATTTTTAAATATTATTTTATTCAATAAAACTAATTATTTTTAAAATAATAAAACAAATCAGATTGTTAATGTTTTTATTTTAAAAAAAATAAAAATAAAATTAGACTTAAAAAAATCTTATTGTTTGGGCTTAAAAGTAAGTTTGAGCTTAAATTATTTTTTTGTTGAATTGATATATTTTTTGAAAATTTCTCTTTCCACCCCCCACACTTCTCTAATTCCTCCCTAAAAATCCCAAAATACCCTTAATTTCATGTGTAAAATATGGTTCGGATTAGAAAATCCGAATTTTGTGGGGGTTTTAACAGGTTCGGATTATAAAATCTGAACTTTGTGGGGGGTTTTAGCAGGTTCGGATTATAAAATCCAAACTTTGTGGGGGTTATAGCAGGTTCGGATAAAAAAATCCGAATTGTGTGGGGGTTTTAGCAGGTTCGGATTTAAAAATCCAAACTTTGTGGCTATATTGTGGCTAATTGGTAGCTAATTCATAGCTACTGTTACAATGAGTACAACACACCATCCCAAACAAAACAGAATCAGAAGCCTAAGAAAAATACAACAACCAAACTACCCCCTTAGTACATAAAAAATCAGCACATAAAAACACAAAGATCTAAGTCAGGAATTTTAACAAACATGTTAAAAGCAATAAAAAAAACCTCTCCAACATGATCCAACAAAAGTATGGAGTTAAAAATGGATCCTTTACAATCCAAAGAAGCAGTTGGGAAAGATTTTTCATCTCCCAAATTACAATCATTTCCCTCTCTCTCCATTCACAATGGAAAAGTCGAGGAAACGAAATTATATGGTTTGTTAATTATATCAAAGGTTTAGACTTTAGAGCAGATACATAACATAGGTTTTGGAAGGTAGAACGAAGATGAGGAAAAAGAAGGTGTTTAGTCATCTCAACAAAGCTTCCACCAAAACGTGCCTCATACCCCCTTGTTGTTGTTGTTGATGTTGTTGTTGTTGTTGTTTCATGTGCATTTATTTGGTCAAATCCGTTGTTGGTTTCTTGATTAATCAATGCAATATATAATAAATATGTTTTGTTTGGAAGCAAGCTCCTAAGAAGGAAGAGAACTTGTTTCTTGTTTTTGGTTTCTTGTTTCTTGTTTTTTGCTACGACATATTTTGTAGCTAACTCGTAGCTAATTCGTAGCTAACAGCGAATTCAGGTTATACTTACCCATTTCGGATTTTATAATCCGAATTTAATTTGTCCTAAACACCCCCAATTTATATCTAAAGGCAAAATTGATAGTTAGGGGGGAAAAGAGAAGCATAGGGGGTGGGGAGAGAAATTTTCTATATATTCATCTATTCATACAATTAAAGAAACCAATTTTTATATAAAATCGGTTTTGAACCAAACCAAATTGGTTTTATTAAAAAATCAATTTTAGAAGAAAATGGTAATGGATTGGTTCATGAACCATTAATTTAGTGTGGTATGATGTGGTTTTTAAACCATGCACACCCCTAGACCTAGGTTTAGCAAACCAATACATTGATTTATGTAGTTTTTGTTGAAATTTGTTTTTTGTGTTTAGATTTACTAGACTTTCACCCGTGTGTTGCACAAGTCTTATAAACTTATATAAATATTGAAGAATTGTGCCTTAATAAATTAAAAGGAGGCAAATTTGAAATTTTCGTATTAGTTTGCTAATCATATAAATTATTCATTTTTTGGTTGTTGAAGCATATAAGCTATTTTCTTTATTGAAAATTGGTATTTACTAATCTTCTTTATATTTTTACTTATTTTGTTGGTCTTTGACATTTTTCTTTATTCTACAATAAATGTGATAGAACAATAATACAGTACCACAAAGAGAATGTCATTGGTAATTAATTATATTTTCTCTCTGTCCCAAAATAATTGTCACAATTGACCAATGTGCATTATTCACATAATTTACTTTGACCATATTTTTACTAATGCATAAATGCAAATATTAACATATAAGATGTTGTTTAATTTGTCTCGAATAATATTTTTAAGATTTACAATTTTTAAATTTTTTAAAAATACATAATTAAAGATATTAACGATCTAAATTGTGCATTGATAAACGTAAACTGATCAACTATGTCAATTATTTTATGACAGAGGGAGTAGCATCCTAACATTGGGTCATGAAAGGTTTTATATTTATTTAATTAATTATATAATTTTTTTTATTAATTATATAATATATTCACCCAATTAAAGCCAACACACATGTCAATGGCTATAATTAATGAAGTAGTTGTGATAGTGTTTAGGAGGGAAAATTTTAGGGTTAAGTTGTGGCTAACCTAACAACATTTATAAATAAGAGATTTCTGATTGCTTTATCAACAGTTGGGCACTCTTGAATTTTGATGTTTAGCAAACTAATGAATGTTTTTGGGCACTCTTAAGCATTCTATTTAAAAAATAAATTATCCAAAAAATTAAACACTACAATTTTCATTGCGTTGACTTTATACATTTTAATAAAAAAATTTTAAAACTTATGCCTAAATAGTATCCGGGAGATATTCGTTAGCATTTTCAATTATTTATTATCTTAAAAAGTGTGAAAAATTCAAAGAGAACACTTATTATGAGACGGAGGAAGTTATGTACCTAATCAATTAAATATAGTAAAAGAACCATTCACATTGCATTTTCATGTGTTTGGTGGAAGTGGCACCATTTGATATTATTTCTCACAACTTTTGTATATTAAAACGAGTTACTAGTTCTTGAAAATCTCAAATACTCAATTCACCTCCAAACACAATCATTTCAAATTTTAAAATGATGAAAAACAAACACAATTTTAACTAGGACCAAAAGCCTAAGTCCTCTTATTACATACACAAAATATATAAGCAAATTTAATGTTATATATGTAGTGAAATTATTCATCATCAATCTCGTCTTTAATCCTAACAACATCCAAGTATGATTTCCCCTTTATCTTGCTTGCAAGGTATCCCTCGACGTACTCTTCAAGAGTAATTGTTTTGTACAATGCAGGAGTTTCAGAAGTAACAAGACTGCGTGCCGGACCTAGATCTCTGCCCATTTGAATATTGTGAAATGCAGCAACAGAGATCCTCTCCTTCTCTGAATTAGCGGTTGCTCGATGTTCAATGCTCCGATATATCCCATTGGTCATTATCTGCCACACCACATTTAAAATATTAACAATAAAATTTGTTCGAAATATTTCACATTGTTTAGAAATCGAGAATAAAGATAGTTTATTAACATTTGACTCCTCAACTCAGAGATATGCCTTTTAACTAAGGACAAAATTGTAAAATTTATACAAAACGTATAATAAACAATAATTTAGAAAAAAAATGTAAAAAATTCTAAAACTATATTCATGCTATAGTATGCTATTATTTGTGTGAGTTACCTCCAAGAGATCTCCAACATTGACTACAAAAGCATTAGGGAGAGGATTGATAGGGACCCACATTCCATCTTTTTTAATTTGAAGGCCTTGCATTTCATTGACTTGGAGAAGTATGGTAAGAGCACTAGCATCAGAATGTGGATTAAGTCCAATGACTTTATCTGGTTGAGGACATTGAGGATAGTAATTCATCCTTATTGATTGATCTCCCTCTTCAAAGAAATCTAGCAATTCACTTGGTTCTTGGATCTTTAAAGCTTTTGTCATATGCTTAATGATTGTGAAACATAGTTTTTTCAATTCTAGAGAGTAGTTCTCAAGATTATCTCTGCAGTGCATGGAAGTAAATTGTTTTAGTTAATTACCTTTAAAATCCACCGTATTATATTGGGTTAAATATGTTTTAATTCTCTATAATATTGCAATCTGTAAAATATATTCTCTATTTTGTAAAAAATTATAAATAATTTACAGTTTTAATCCTCAAAATAGTATCTATAAAATAATATAAATAGAAAGTTTAATAAATTAAATTTAGAAGCACGTAATTTTTTGTAAGGACTAAAAATATATATTTAATGCTATTAAGAATGATATATGTTTGTAGAAAAATCACCTGAATGGTTGTGGCATACGAGGAATTAGATGAGGAAGCCTTATGTGCATTGGAAAAGTTTTAATGTAAAACATATCTCCCCATCTTAGCTTTTGTTCATCTAATGCAACATACACCTGTCCAAACCCTTGCAATTCTTCTTCTGTTTGCCAAAACTTCTTTTTCTCTTCCATTGGAAGGTTGAAAAATTGTTGAACACCAATTTTCACACTTTCTACCAGTGAAGGGTCAACTCCATGATTGATTAGCTGTAATTCATTTCCATTATATTAAATCTTATACAAATCAAGTAAAATTAACAAAAATGCTAATTAGTGTGCTGTGACAGTACTAGACACAAGTTAAAGAAGAAAAAAAATTGTATAATCAAATTTTTAAAAGTTTAAAAATTGTTGTTTACAATTTCAAATTTAGTGTCTCTAAGGCACTACTTAACATGACTATAATGTTATATATGTTTTATTGGTAAGAAGTTTCAATTATAATACATAACTTGTTAGCACTAGCTTATAGTTAATAATGATAGTTTTGTAAAATTATTATACTTATTTATTTATTTAATGTGAAATAACTTAAAATGACATTTATTATACAATGTTAAAAAGGGACTCAAATAATTGATACAAACCTGGAAGAAACCCCATTCCTTACAAGCAAGGTCTAGTTTCTCAAACTCAGCAGCATCTTCACTTAATAAGTTATCAAAGTTGATAATTGGAAGTTGTGTTAAAGAGGTTGTGTTTGATACAAGTACAGGGTCTTGATTTGGTTGAAGATATTGTTCTGGAACTTTTGTAATGCCATGTTTTGCCAGCTCTTGAACTGAAGGTGCCAGAATAGAAGTTTCAGCCATTTTCTTTTTGATAGGAGATCAGACCAATATTCTGCTTGAAAGGATATGAAGAGAGGAGAATGAATATGTAGTTGAGGTTTATAAAGGAGGGGTATATGTTCTGGTATATCCAATAAGTCCCACATTGCTTCAAACTCGAGATTAAGAATAGTTTATATACAACACTCATACATTTCAATCCAACAAGACGCCTTTTAATAAGGATAAATCCGTGAGGGCTCAAGGCAAGGCTCAAAGCGGACAATACCTCAGAACGTGGTGTGACCCACTTAATTGGTTTAATTTGAATATTGGTGCCGTCTCTAGGAACGTCAGGGGGCAGACGATACATAGCTTTGACTGGGGGCAACTGCTCTATTATATCCAATAAGACCCAGATTACTTAGAAAAAATATACCAACTTTCACGTTTTAGTTCTTTAAATTTTTTCGTAAAGGTCTTCAAAAATTTACCATCAACAAATATAGTCTCCTAAAGGCTGACGTGGAACTTGCATTAGGCTACATTGAAAACAGTAGTCTATTAGTAAGTTTTCTTTTTAAGAAAAATGCTAAACGATGTCTCTATGACTAAGGCATTAATCATATCAATAACCTCTTTTATTAATGTTGGGTAAAATTCCTCAACAAAGAAATAAGAAGAGAATGAACTTAGAGAAATGAATAAACTGAATAAATTATTTATTGTAAAAATCTATAAGTGAAGAGTTGTTTACAATGATCACATAACACCTATTTAACTACTTCTTAAAAACAAGCTAATTAACAAGTAATAACTAACCAATTTATTCCAGCTAGCGTAACTGTCAAACCGTTGAAACTAATATCCTTAAAAGGATCAAAACAGAAAAACAACAAAAAAAAGTGCACTAGCTACTCATATTGCAGCTTCTGATATAGCAGCTTCTGACCCAACTGCTTCTGATGAAGTTGCTTCTCACCCAACATCTTCTAATGTAACAACTTGAATTACATGAGAACCAATAATTAGTACATTGTTGGAGAAAAGATTTTACCATTCCTCATCCGCTAAATAGCCCAATCTACCGCGTGCCAAAACAATGCAACTCCTTTATTCTCCTTCTGAAGCTTGAGTTGTGATTAAAAAAACTTTGAAAGTGAGACAAAGTAATCCTTGGTAACATCTTTGATAGGCCAAACCAACCATGAAATTTGATTTCAAATGGAACTGCAACATAACAATGTACAGAAAGATGATACTCAAATTCTTCTGCTAACCCACACAAAGGACACAAAGTATCTGAGCCGATAGTTAATAATACCTCTATAAGCCAAATTTACTTTTGCTGGTAGTCGACCAAGCAATAGTTACCATGAAAATACAATAATCACTTTCGAAGTAGCCCGACTCTTCCGACCTCTATTAATAAGTTATTTTAAAGCTATAGAGTTATTATATATTATATATGTTGTATTAAAATTGCCTCATATTATTGTCATGTCAAACTATGTTGTTAAGCGTTGACCGCGATAATCAAATTTGGTGACGAAAATTTTTAAAAAGAATATTAATATTCGATAAAAAATTTTAGAAGATTAAAAGTAAAAGTGATATCTTTGTAAAAAAAATGAAAAAATTGATTTTCTTTTAATTTAGTGGTTCACAATCATTTACTTTTCAAATTATATATTATATTATATTATATGCTTATACAAATTGATATGCATTTATGCTCTACTTTTATATTATATACGTATTTGAGAATGATCACTAAATTGTTTATGTTTTTGTTGAGTTTCAAATGAGCGGTTAAATCTCACATCAATTATAAATGAAAAAATATTGGAATTATAAGATAAATTACTCATTAATCTATTGCCTTCAAATTTTAGGTGGAGATATGGTGTCTCTTACTTTTGTGATCCTAGAACATTGATTTATTGTTTTTTCCGATGCTCCGTCAAACTATCAAACAGTGGTATTAAAGTTGTGGTTGGACTTAGTAGAGGAGACAAAGGTAAGTAATTTTTTGGTTATATCATTTATTTTTTTATATGAAGTGGGTGAGATAGAGATACCTAATTTTAAAAGACACTAGGATTTGGGCCTTTTTACTCTATAGATTGGAAAATTACTCTGCCCACCCCCATACTACTCTTTTCCCCCCCTAACTGACATTTAAGCCCTTGGGCGAGCCCAGTATGGTTCGGATAATATATTCCGAATTTTGGCTTACTGTTCGGAAAATATATTCCGAACTTAAATAACGCGTCAGTTCGGATTATTTTCTCCGAACCCCTACTACTTATGCTCAGCTAGCTCACTTTTCCCAACTTATTCAACACACAATAAAAAACAAACCTCTCAAAAGTTTTCCATTGTTTTGGTTTTGAGATTCAAACTGAAGATTGGAGCATTGGGGAGAGATTTGCACACACTTTAGAGCGTCAACATAAGGTAATCTCTCATTTGAACCGATTAAGTTTTGGTTTTGCTGGTTTTGGGTTGGTCTGGTTTTCTGGGTTCTGACATCGCGAATATTCGGAGAATATTATCCGAAATAGGCGAGGATGAAGTTCGGGTAATATTGTCCGAACTGGTTCGGATTCTGCGCGGCAGAACTGGCCTTAAAGTGGTTTAAAAATGGTTTTGAATATATTTTGTGGGTTTTGTTGGTTGTTTTAAAATGATTGAATATGATTGAATATGGTTGTTTTAATATATGTTGAATATATGATTGTATAAATATAGTTAGTTGATTAGATGATTAGTTGATTATGGGAATTGGTTTTGTATTGATTTGTGATATTGGTTTGGTGTTGATTTGTGTTATTGGTTTTAATGTATTTGTAGTTATGGGGGATACAACAAATGAAGCTGAGCCGGTTGTTGTAAATGGTGATGGTGAAACGATCTCAAACGTTCCTCAAGTTGAGCCTCAACAAAGTTTGGCGGTCGAGGGTGTTGAATCCAACTCTAACCGTCCTCAACCCGAGCCGGTAGAAATTGATACAAGTGCTCAATTTCATACCGATAAAAAATATCGTGATAGAGAAGAGCTCATTGCTTGGGTTCGGGGTGAAGCGGCAAAGTTAAATTTTTCTGTTGTAATTGTCAAGTCTGACAATGGTTCCGATAGAAGAAAACAATATTTGGTGTTGGGTTGCGAAAGGGGAGGTTTTTACAAACCGACCAAGAAGAAGTCAAAAATGGAGTCAATTGGAACGAGGAAATGCGGTTGTCCATTTAGGCTCCGTGGATATTTTCTTGCTTCAAAGGAATGGAATCTCACGGTTGTCTCGGGGAAACACAACCATGTTATGGACCGTGCTTTAGAAGGTCATTTGGTTGCCGGGCATTTGAAACCCGAAGAGAAACAATTGGTGGTCGAGTTGACAAGAAATTTGGTCAAGCCTAAAAATATCATCTCCACAATGAAAGAGCGAGACCCGAAGAACTCGACTGTCATTAAGCAAGTTTACAACGTAGTTAGTAGAAATAAGGTTCGAATTAGGGGTTCAATGACTGAAATTCAACAATTGTTTAAATGTCTAGGGGACAACAACTATGTTTACAGAACAAGGACGGTCGGTGAGTCTACCACTGTGCAAGATATCTTCTTTTCACACCCTAAGTCCATAGACTTGTTCAACTCATTTCCGGCTGTTTTGATAATGGACTGCACATACAAAACCAACCGGTATGAAATGCCGCTTTTCGAGATAGTCGGAGTCACATCAACTCATAAGACATTTTGTGTTGCTTATGTTTTGCTAAAAAATGAAAAAGAAGAAAATTACACGTGGGCTCTTCAAGCTTGTTGTGGTCTTCTAAGGAACAAAGATATCTCACGAAGGTGATTGTTACAGATAGGCAGGATGGACTGATGAATGCGGTGAAGAGAGTATTTCCTGAAGCAACACAGTTGGTTTGTTCAGTTCATGTTAGGAGAAATGTCAAAGCCAAGATGCAGACAATTTGCTTCATTAATGATGGGGATATGGAGAAGCAGAAAGATGTGTTTAAATATATTGAGAAATGTTATGAGGCTGTGATTTTTTCAGATACCGAAGAGGTATATGCTGATAATCTTGAAGAATTTAGGAATGTATGTAAGAGGTGGCCAAGATTTATCAATTATTTTGAAAGAACTGTGTTAAACAAAGATAAAGAGAAATTTATACCAGTGTGGACTAACCGCATTATGCATTTTGGCAATACTACAACCAACAGAGTTGAGTCTGCACATGGTAGATTGAAGAGTTACTTGACAGACAATCAGAATCATTATGTCAGGTTATGGGAAACGATCCACAAAACCTTGATTGGTCAGTTCACTGAGATACAGGGTGAGTTTGGTAGGAGTTTGTCTGTTGCGGAACACAGACATGAGGGAAATATCTTGTACAAGCATCTGGTGTTTAATATTTCTAGAAAGGCATTGGATTTTATCTCTCAAGAAGCAAAAAGAGTTGAAGAGGTTGGTATGGACCGCCGACAATGCGGTTGTGTGATGAGAGCAACATTTGGTTTGCCTTGTGCATGTGAAATTGCTAGAAAGATTCATGACAAGCTACCTATTAAACTTGATGAGGTGGACAGTCAGTGGAAAAAGTTGGTGTTCAATGACGGCGAAGTCGGTGAAGTCGAAGATGATTACATGTGCTTAGAAGAGATTAATGCTATTCAGGTTAATTAAATTTTAATAAATAAGCTTGTTTTAATGTTTGTCATTTTTATAAGTAAGCCCGTTTTAATGTTCGAAATAAATTGTTTAATAAGTTTGTCTTTTTTTTGTAGGAGCGATTAAAAAAAGGAGACTCCATTTTGAGAGCTGAAATCAAAGAAGGATTACGTCATTTTGCATGGCCAGTCACAACAAAATTGACCCCTCCGGTAGTTAGTGCTAAATCCAAGTCCGCTAAATCCAAGGGAGCGAAATCCAAGGGAGTGAAGTCCACCACTCGTGAGCCTTCATATTGGGAGCATGTGGATAAGATTTGGGCGGAGTGTTGTGCTTCACAATCCACCCAAATTCTACCAAGTCAGGCCTCAACATCAAGGACCAAAAAGTTGCCCGGTTGTATTCGTAAGATGGCCAAATTTATTCAACCGTGGATCGATGATATGACTGAAGTTGTGGGTGACGGATTTTGTGGATTTCGCGCAATTGTTGTGGATGATGGTAAAACTGAAGCTGAGTTTTATTTAGTGCAACTTGCCATGTCTAGGGAGTTAAGACATTACAAACCTGCATATGTGAGAGCTTTTAATTCCGAAAGATATGAATATCTCGTGAAAGCTCTATGCCCTCCTGAAAAAGCCAGAAATAGCAGAATTGCACCAAGGGAATATTGGTTACAATTTCCAGACATGGGTCATATCATTGCTAATGCCTACAATAAAGTTGTAGTACTTCTGACTGATCCGGTAGATGGCGTATCTGAAACCTTTTTCCCATGGCGTACCAAACCACCATCCAATCCATCTTCACGTATTATGTGTGTTTTTTTACTTGGCATTCATTTTTGGTATGTTAAGTTGATGAATTGGGGGTTTGCTGATGAACTGCCCTATTCGCGTTTTCTGATGCATATTTCGCAGGGTTCGGAAAAAATTGTCTGAAGTTTAAGTAAGAATTCGGATTATATTTTCCGAACTGGGGGTTTTTTACTCGTTGTCTTGGTTCGGATTATATTATCCGAACCCCATAATTAGTGAAAACTGAAGGGCAATTCCGAATTTGAGGGGGGTTAAAAGAGTACCATGGGGGGGTGTAGAGTAATTTTCTATAGATTGGTCCCGACTATTTCTAAACATTTTCAGAAAGATTACAATATAAACATATAATATATAATTTGAAAAGTAAATGATTGTGAGAAAGAAGTTATACAACCTTTCTATTCGTAAAATAGAAGTTATACAAAAATAGAGCATAAATGCATAATAATTCATGTCATAGTGGCTGGTCCCTCCAAGTCATAATGTTCTTCTCTTTAAAATAAAATTAGTTGGACACCCGTGCTGCCGCACGGGTCGCGCGTTCCGCGCGTGGCTACAGTTACGTATTTATATTTGTAAATTAAGTTTTTTTTTTAAAATTATTCAATTTATAAATAATAAATTATTTGTAAAAATATATATAATTTATAGACAAATTCTTTATTTACAGTGAATTTCTTATTTATATAAACAACATTATCAAATGATTTCTTTTGTTTTATTTGAAGTTCAGAGATTGTTATTAAATGGTATTTTCCCAAACAATAAAATTTGAGATCATTTTATTTTAGATCAACAACAGTTTTATCAACTATTTTTTTTATCAACTTTTCCGTGTACAACAGTTTGATGACAAATTTTAATTAACTTATTTTCTATTTATAGTAATTAATTTAAAAATTTTATCATCGTCATTTGGTTTCCCGTATTACTTAATTTTTTATCAGTATCTACATGTACAATAGTTAATTAAAAATTATTCATCCACAAAAAAAAAAATTGTATTATTTAATTTTTTTTACCACTTTCCCCGTGTCACATATCGATATATACTTACATAGTTAGATTTGTTATAAATAATTAATCAGTTGTGTGCATTTTCAAGTGATTTGATATGTCGATAACTCTCCTATTAGTACTTTCTATTATATGCATTAGTGAGACACATTGTTTCAAGTGATTGCATAAGTATAGGATATATTTCTTCTATTTTTTGCATCTCTTACACTGACACTAACATATTTTATTTTTTTCAAATTGAAGACTGACAGAGGATATTTGACCCCGTGCGTACTTTTCTTTATTTGCATAAATGAGACATATTGTTTCATTTAATATTTTAATCGTATAAATGTAACTTAATAATATACGTTAGCGGTGTGCATTTTCAAAATATTGATAAGTGGATAATTTGTACGTTTGTACTTTACTATATTTGCATTGACGAGCTACATTATTTCAATTAAAAAATTTATCTATAATGTAACTTAGCGATATATATTTATATAGTTAGATTTGTTATAAGTAATTAATCGGTTGTGTGCATTTTCAAGTGATTTGATATGTGGACAAATCTCCCGTTAGTACTTTCTATTATATGCATTAGTGAGACACATTGTTTCAAGTAATTGCATAAGTACATGATATATTTCTTCTATTTTTTGCATCTCTTACATGGACACTAACATATTTTAGTTTTTTTAAATTGAAGACTGACAGAGGATATTTGACCCCGTGCGTATTTTAATAGTATAACTCTCTTTATGCCCATTTTAAAAATTTCTATCACACCTCAAGTTTAACCATATCTCCACTCCCTCTTTAATAAATAATTTTGTTTCATCATCATACATCAATTCTGACACATCAAATCCTCACACCATATTCATCATCACTCATGAATTTATTTTATTAACTTGTTAATATTATTTAAAAATTTATTTATTGCTACTATTTTGTACACCAAGTAAATCTTATCACAATTACTAACACAGTCTCACATTTACTATCTAGCAACACATCACTCCTCCTTCAACAATTGGTTTTCTTGTTTCTTCATCCCCACCATAAACCACCAACACCGATCAACTTCCGGTCAGATCTAACCTCCTTCCGACGATCTTTAAGCAAATTTTTTTGCATATTGTTTATCATCTCATTCTCATATATCCTTTTATCAATTTAGATTTTCAAAAGGAGTTTGCTTGAAATTTTGTTAATTTAAAAAAAATAATTTTTCTAGCATCTATGGTATATCTTTTAACACACCACAACAACCAATATACTCTTCTCTTCCTCCTTTACAAAACCCACAGAAAAAAAATCATGATTGGACCATTTTTTTCGTGCCGGAAATCGTTACAACCGCAACAAAAAATAAGTAAACTATTTGTTTTTGTTTTCATTCTTCCAAATTCTCATATTATCTTTCTTTTTCTTTGTAGATCTTTAAAAAAAATGATTGCAGATCTGAAAAAAATATATATATATTTATTTTGGTAGTTTTGTTCTTTTATTCATATGAACAATTTTTTTTTTGTAAAACATAATAAGAGCAATTTTGTTAACCGCCACTGCATCTTAATCAACACCGTCGATCTGAATTTTGTTGATTTTCTTATCTTTACAAAGTCTACCAAAATAAAATCAAAGGAACTTCCTTTTCCAACGACCACCGCGTCGGAAATTTCATCATTGTATCATAAAGTAAACTTTAAAACTCTTTTCTTCTAATAATGTAGTGTTTATAGATGAGAAGAAATTTGATGATGCAAATTTATTTGGATTTTTAATCTGTTTTTTTATATAATTTTTTGATCTATTATATTTTTTAAAAAAATTGTTAACATAGAAAAATTCAATTGCAGCAAGTGTGTCAAAACATAAAAAATAAATAAATCAATACTTAACTTCTTCATCTCTAAATCTTTCATAAATTTGCCGCAGTAACCACAATATAAAAAACTTCATTTACAATATTAGATAACAACATCATTTACTTACTCATGTGTTTTGTACTTTGTTGTGTTTATTTTCTTTCATAGATTTACAGCAACAACAACAATATAAAAACCTCAATAATAATATGAGAAAGAACATCATTTACTTACTCATGTCATTTGTAGTTTGTTTTGTTTGTTGTAGAGACATAAAGTTGCTTTCTAATGTTGCTTATATGAGGTTACTTAAAGAATGAAAAATAAAAAGAAACTAAAGAAGACAAATTAAATGAGTAAAGTAAGAAAATTTATAATATTATCAACTACTTGCTTGTGTTCCCGTTTGCAATGTTGTGAAGACATGTTTGAACTTTCATCCATTTCCATACTTGCTATTTTGAAAAGAATTTTTTTTTTATTTTTCCTGAAGTAAAAAAATAAATAGTGGTTAGTATTTAAACATTTGAAGTTTGTTACAAAAAAAAAAGATTGATTCATTAGAGAAAATAAAGTTGAATATGTGATGAAAGAAATGAAGTTGAAGATGTGATGAGAAAATAAAGTTGAACATTTGAAGTTTCTTACTTTAAGATTTAAAAGTAGATCTATATGAAAATTGAGAGAAAGAAGAAGATATGTAGATCTAAGAAAAGTGTGAGAAAGAAGAAGAAAAAAGAAGTTTACTTAATGTAAAGAAAAAACCATCTCTTTCTATATAATAAAAAGTGTGGGAAGTTTTAAAATTCATTCAAATTTGAAATTCAAATTTCGAAATTCAAATCCTTATTAAAAGCTTTCATGAGAAGCCAAGCAAAGCAACCTTCATGTTTCAAAGCTTGAGTTTATTAAAAGGGACACTTGGCAGCTCCTTAAAGTAACCATGTGGCAGCAGCTCATGAGGGGCATTTTCGGGTTTTAATGAGCATCTTCCTTTCTTATATTTTAAGTTGATAAAGTGTCAACTTGTGTACCCCACAAGATTTGGGGCTATTTACCCCCATCTACTAAAAAAAGTTTTGAGCGATACAATCTTTTATAAAATACACCGTTAGATTGAAAGTTTATATCATATAGATCATTTGTATAAAATTTCAGACAAATCTAAAATCATTTGATATGTTATTGAGACACATAAAGATTAATGGTGTTTAAGAAATCACAAAAACTATTAATTTTGATGCGTCTAAATAACATATCAAATGATTTTATATTTGTCTGAAATTTTACACAAATGATTTATATGGTATAAACTTTTAATCCAACAGTATATTTTACAAAAATTTATATTGGTTAAAAAAATTTAAGTCTTTAAAGGTAAATACCTCCAAATCATGTGGGATACACAAGAAAAAACCATAAATAATTAAGTTTTGTCGTTCTTTGATTGAGTGAGATACTCAAATCTGAGAGGACACACACAGACATTATTCAACATTATTGAAAGTATTAGTACTTCGTTGGACTAACCCAAAAAAAGAAAGCAAGGAGGACACACACATACATTATTGAACATTATTGGAAGCACACAACAATAATGTTAAGGACTATTTTGTAACAGTTTTGGTTTTTAATTTTTAAAATATGTTTTATAAAAATGTATTTTCAATTATTTTTAAAATAAGAAAAGAAATTTTTTTTGAATGATTTTCACTTTTTTAGTTTTAAAAACTAATAAACAGAAAACAATTTTTAAAACTAGTTTTGTAAAATTAAATGGAAAATGATAACTAGTGTTCCTAGGGCAATGGTTAAGAAACACCAATATAATAAAAGCATATTGGAATTTGTACGGTCAAAGTAATAAAAATACATAAAATATTATTTTCAATATGAACTTACCATTTTTGTTATCTTAACTAATTCTCTTGGGGCACTAGTTAATTAACAAAACCCAAATTAAATTACCAAACAAATTTATTTGTTTTTAATTCTTAAAATCTTAAAAATTGTTTTTGAGAATAAATTCAAACTGACCCTTCCTCTATATATCTATAATAGTTTTAAAATCCCGACTCGTGATCAATATGGTGTGCTAAATGTCATGGTTGTTATTTATTAATTCAAGCTATAAAAAAATTTAAAAAATAACTAACAATAAATTAGTCAAAGTTGTAAGAGTTTTGACATCTTTAATCATATGGTCTTGGGCTCTTTCGATAGTTTGATAACAAAGTTGAAATGTTGCAACTAATAATCTAATATACTAATTATAAAATGTTTTTTTAATGCTCTAGTAGTGCATAATTTTACAACACAATAGAAAAGTTGAAATTAGAGAGAGACAAAGAGAGAAAGAGAAAAATCTGAGCGACAGAGATAGTGATAAGATTTGATTGAAGGAAAAATAAAATGAAATAGTTTTCTTGATTGGATAAGGAAAAGAGAAAGAAAGTGATTTGGTGAACAATAAATAAAGGAAATAGAAACGTTAAAATTATAACCTAGTACTAGTATGTAAATATAATGGATAAAATAGAACACTTCAATACAATTAATTAAATGTAAAAAAGTTAAATATTATATTAAATAAATAAAAAAGGCTTAAATATACTTTTGGTTCTCTAAATATTTTTAAGGTTTCACTTTGGTCCTTTAATGATTTTTCATTCTGTTTTGGTCCTTTAACTATTTTTTTATTCCGTTTTGGTCTTCTAACTTTCATTATGTTAATCTATTTTGTCCTAATTATCCTTAGAAAAATGTCATTATTCACGTTGAATCAAAATCTGATGTCTGTTTTTCCAATAGAAATTTCTACCTATCATTTTTGACATTTTTCTAACGGTTAGAACTAAGTAGGTTAACAAAATGAAAATTAGAACTAAAACGGAACGAAAAATAGTTAAAAGACCAAAGTGAAACCTTAAACATAATCAAAAATATATTTAAGCTATAAAAAAAGAAACCAAATGAGAGTAACTACCCCCAATTCAAGTGGGGGTAGGCCTCACCCTAATATTATATTTTAATTCTTACCTAAAATGAATAAATATTATTTTAACTTTTTTTTTATAAATTATATTAATTCTTATTTATTGCATTTTGACTTAACAAGCTAGTCCACTAGCATCACTAATAAAAATATTTTAATAATCAAATTTCTTGTATTATTTTATTTTTGAGGTGAAATTTATTGTATTATTGAAATCAATTAAACTATTTTTTTAAAATATAAAAAATTAAACGAAACATCTTATATAAGACAGAAGGAGTACATTTTTAATTTTTTTTAAGTAGTGCTATTGGAAAACAAGTTAACATAACCACACGACAAAATGTATAGGGAAAGTTCACCTAACAATTTAAAAATATCTATTGGACAGCCATATCTACATCAGTGTTGCACATGTATGGGTATGATACTGGTATCCGGTACGACTACTGATACAGAATACAACATTTTTGAAAAAATTAAGGTATCGGTATGTTTGTATAATTTTTTTAACATAAAATAAAATAATAAATAATATTGTTAAAAAAATAATTAAAGATAAAAAATACCACACTTTAAAAATTACTCATTTAAATTGTTTAAAAATATCAAAACAATTGCATTAAACTAAAACATAATTTGTTCAAAAAGAATTGAGTTATAAACAATAACAAAAAAATACTAAAAATATTGATTATTCACAGAGTTAAGACTTAAATCTTCTTAATAAAAATTTAAATTTTCCTAAAATAAATATAAATCTTCTTAAAAAAAGCAAATCTTTAAAAAAAAAAAATTGAGAGCCGAGGAGTACCAAATTTAAATAAAAATAAAAGAGTACATCATCGGTGTATATCCAACGAGCACCGAGTACATTCCGGTATCTAATATATATCTAATACACATATTCTCCCTAAAATGGAGTACATGTACATCACTGATGTACATAGCCTTTTTATATGACTCAATGCTCATCCAACAAAATAATGAAAAAATCATATAGAAGCGTGTCAACAGGTAGATGAAATTTACACAAACTACGTAAAAGGCCCTTATGGACACCCATAATTTATACAAATTCTTACTCGAGAGTTAAATTATCAAGCCTGACCAAAAAATAAAAGAGTTCAATTATAACTTTCTTGTACTATAGTATTTAAGAAAAAATTGAATGATAAGACTTTGATGTAAGAGTTGCGTTTACTTAAATTTTTTCCATATTATGGCTGTGTTATATTCTCATCCTTGTGTATGTAACTCACTCATATTTTTTGATAAATTTACCTTCGTTTTTTGATGAGCAATAACGCACTCATATATATAATTACACGTTAGGCAGCTGTATATGTACCCCTTTTGCTAAAAGACACACTAACCACAAAAGATTGAATGCATCCATTTTAAAGAAGTTGATTTTCAATATCTTCAAAATGAAAAATATTACCGACACTGTCACTCTCGAATAGTAAAGAAAGGGAACTGAACAATAGGTTATTTGAATTTCAGTAGTGATTAGTGATAGACTTGATAAGAAGAATTGTTCGTTTTCCCCAAACTATATTTAGATGAGAGTTGAAACTACTTAATATCAAAATTGATCCTAAATTAAATTAAACTGGTGGTAAAAACTAAAAAAAAATTAAGTTTATGTGGGTCTTTAGAGCTTTCAATTTATGCAAGCCCATTTCAAATATATATGTTTAGTTTTTTTTTTCGTAAGGATATATATGTTTAGTTTGAGTGTGAGCCGTTAGATCTTTCAATTTGTACTAGCCCAGAAAAAAAATCCATCAAGAATAAATATCAATTAGTTTATGAGTTCATGCCATACATGGAAAAAAATATGTTCGTAGATTTATTGACTTTTTAACATACTTTATAAAATTATTTTTTTATGTATTTTATTAAAAAAATGCCCCTAAAGAAACAAAAAAAAAGATAAATTAATCTCATAATATCTATGGCAAAATAAATATGAAACAAAAATGACATAAAACATTACCCAAATATAGCTTATATTATTTAATTTTTTACATCAATGTCCTTCAAATAAAAAATCAGGTCTCTGTATAAATATATGAATAAAAAAGGGTCTTGTTAACATGTGTCTTATGTTAAGGAACTTAAAAGTAGTAATTTTGTATTGGAAATAACGACATATTGACTTGTAAAGTTTCTTAACATGTATTTTAAGGGCACATTTTAACATTTTCCATAAGAATATAGTTTTCATATTAATATATGCGTAAGAGTATCGGCCCATATAAATTACTGTATAACTTAAAAAGATTCAAATATTTTTTTTTTTTAAAAATTGTTCTCTTATAAAAAAAAATAGATTCCATCTAAATTACAAAAAAAAAATATAGGCGCCATAAAAAAAATACAAAAAATAGGCATGTGTATTTATATATGAGTGAAAATATAAGATTCCGCATGATTACGTATAACTGTTTTTTATAAAATCCCCCATGCTAACAAAGAGAGTTAAATTAATTATCGAACTTTTAGAGAATATTTCAATCTTTAACACCGATTTATGACCCAAAAAAATAACCTATGGAAATTCTTAAAATATAAGTCCCATATATATAAATTAAAAAAAAAAGACCCCATATAAATTACAAAATAAAAATAGTCTCTCGTTTTAATATATATATATATATATATATATCACTACAAGAAAACCTTCATTTTCCAACCAAAATGAAAAAGAAGGGCTGAAGGTTTAGGCCCTCAGGAAATATTTTGACAGCTTAGACCGTCAAAAGTTGAAAAAGCCGTCAATAAATTGTGAGAATATTTAAAAGTAAATGAAAAATACACACCGGCGGCTTGAGCCGTCAAGAAGTTATCGTCCACTGAAATTTTTATCCTGAGAGCTTTAGCCGTCGGGATATTTATACTTTCTGACGGTCTTAACCGTCGAGAACATGTAATTTTCGTCGATAAATATATGTCTGAATTATTTAATCTGGGTGACGGTTTAAGCCGTCGGGAACTTATTAAGAATAAATATTAATAAAAGCTATTGGACGTTTACGACAGTTTAGGCCGTCAAGAAATTATTTTTAACTTACTGACGGCTTAATTTGTTTTTAACAAAGCAAGAGTTGAAGGCTCAATTTGTTCAACTTATTTACACCGTGAATCAACTCACTTTTGTTCTCATTATTTCAAAGACACTGCATTGTTGGCAAGAAATATTAGGAATGAAGTGGAAGCAAATGATAGTGAAATAACTCACCCATTGAACCTATCTATATTCAACTTGCCTGGACGTCATGCTGGTTTGGAGAAAGTATGTTTTCCGGGACAAAAAGTATTAAAATCGGCTCATGTTCACGTGTTGATTAATTGCAAGGAAGTTCAACCTTACTTAGAGTGAGTAAATAATAATTACACCATAATTAATTCCCCGTGTTCATAAAATATTTTAAACAAAATTATAATGTTTATATTTATCAGGTTGTTTTTAACATCTGAGAAGATAACTCCGGGACAATCTTCTGCTCAAATACATGCATTATTTTCTACATGGTTTAGAAAGCACATGTATCTTCAAGAGCCAACTCCTATCATACAACACTTGAGGAACTTATCTGACGGGCCAAAGTCAAATGTTAAACAATGGCACACCTATTTTGTCAACGGTTACAAATTTCATACACAGAGTTGGACTGAAGGAAAAGAAACAATAAATAGTGGAGTGTGTATGAAAGGGTTGACCGAAAATGGTGAAGATAATTTCTATGGTGTCATTGAGAACATATTTGAAATCTCATACAACTACTTGGATTACAAGAAGGTTGTAGTATTGTTTTATTGTCATTGGTTTGATCAATCAAAGAGGGGTACAAAGTTTAATCCCAAGACTAACACTGTAGACATTAACATGAATAGGAGATATCCACTTTTTGATCCATTTGCTATGGCCCACAATGTCAGACAAGTTTACTATGTTCCTTATCCATAAACAAGAGTTGATAAACGAGATTGGTGTGTCGCAATAACGACTAAACCAAGGGGTCGAATTGAAAAAGATGAAATAGTTGATGAAGATGTCGAAAGCCCATATCAAATTGATGAGATGTCAAATGTAAATGATGTCATTGACGTTGAAGATTTTAATCATCTTCGTGTCGGAGGAGAAGCAGAAGAGGTACCTTCGCATGGTGATGTTGATGATGATGATGAAATAGTTGATGAAGATGATGGAGACGACGATGAAGATCTATCGGATTGGGATAATGACAATTAATTTCTTTTTATAATTTGTACTATTATTTAAGAACATATTTTGTGTTTGTGTTGTCCGTATTATTTTGACATATTTAAGAACCACCTATTGTTTGTGTTTGTGTTTGTATTTAAGAACACATATTTTGTGTTTGTGTTTGTGTTGTACGTATTAATTTCTTTTTATTGTTTATGTTTGTGTTGTACATATTTAAGAACCACCTATTGTACGTTGTCTTATTTTGTGTATGTATAGATATGGCCTCAGGAGGAGATGGAGGATCTGAACCACCTAGACCACCTCGACTTGGAGCTCCAAATAAGCGAAAGGTTGCCCCACGTAATTTGAGAACTCGGGTTATCCACAATTCTCAATTGATTCGTATGCCGACGACAAACAATCAGCAACATGTCAACGATGAACAAGAGCATGAGGACGAGGACATTCCGATTGATGCTCTCTTAGATCCTGAAGAGGAGGTGTTGGTTGACATACATGGACGGCATATTATCGTGCCATATTTTAATGAGTAAGTAATTATAATTTTCATATATATAATTAATTTCATATGTCTCTTTGGTTGGATATATAAAATATGACAGCTTATGTAGTGTTCTGTTCTCATTTTCTAACTTGGTGCTAGATATATAAAATGTGGGTAAGGAGGGACAAATTTCTTTGAAATTACTTACCCCTCACCAACTTCACGTAGTAATAAGCTCATGAACTGAGTTGCTCCAGTCATAAAAGTGGTCATAGAAAATTGTTGGTGTCCTAGGATGAGTCAATATGTATGCATACCCCTACAGTGATCAAAGTTAGATGCAGGTTAACATTTTATGCATACCCCTACAGTGATCAAAGTTATTTATTGTTAACTGAACTTGTTTTATATCTATGTTAATCAAACATGTATTCTCTACCTAATATACGTTAGTTAATCAAAGAAACAAAAAGTAGATACAAAGGCTTCTAGATGTACACCTCTAAGTCATATCATTTTAGGGATTCATGGATGTACAAAGGCTTCTAGATTTACCAGCCTTGATATCCTCAAAAAAATTAAACTAGAACCCAGCAACTGATATCTCTCATGAGTGACTGAAGTGGGAGGAATGAAGACCAAATTAAATTCATGTTCAGTGCGCTTAAACTTGAAATCATTTGGCTGGACTTTAAAATTCTTGAGTACCACAGTTCCACATTTCTTCAACAGATCCATATCTTCCTTTCACTTTTTCACTTCATCAATTGGAATAAAAACTTGGATAATATCCCCTTAAAGTTGACATATTAAATTTAGAAAGAGCAAAGAGTTTGGTTCATGTTTTGAAAACTCACACGGTACTCAGGCTCCTTTTTTAAACTGGATGGTTAACTCGGAGCCAAAACGGTGAAAGAGCTCAGTATAAGTCTAAGGCTTGATCTGCAGTGTACGGACAGTCCAGTTCCTTATAGTTATTGACTGTTCACAGATTACGCTCCTGACAAATTCCTTATGGATAAGCCTCCCCCCACCATCCTTCTCTAATCTCTCTCCCACTTTCAAAGTTTACTTACAAGTCATGTACTATTATTGCCTTCTAATTAATTGAATGTTATTTGTCTTAACTTGTGCAGTTTAATGCCGCAATTGCAAGCTACCCAGGCGATCACTATCACAATTAAAGAGAAATATGAAAAACCATGGCTGACTTAGGGCGAAATGAAGTTAGATTCCAAGGGCGCGTTCTGGACACAATTTTGGAATTTATTCCAAGTTAGAAGCGATAATTAAATTTAGCGAGTCATTAAATAATATAATATTTATACATTGACAACATTTAATTAATTTATTTTCTAATGTGTAGGAGAAATGTTGTTGGAAGAAAGGTGATGAGAATGATGTTCGACGCATCTTTAATACAAAGTCTTCTAAGAAATTATCAAATATGCTCTCAGATGTTCGAAAACTACCAGAAAATAAAAGGCCTGATTGGATTGGTGAAGAAACATGGCCAGATTTGATAAAGAAGTGGAAAACTAATGAATACATTGAGAAGTGTAATAAAGCTAAGCAAAACAGAGCTTCAGATCTTACTGCTAGTTATCACACCGCCGGCTCTACTTCTGCCTCTACAATTCGTGTTAGATTCACCAGAGAGCATGGTCGACCTCCTACACTTTTTGAGTTGCATGCATTGATGCATCGAAGGGAAGATGGAACATGGGACAGCGAGAGGGCTCAAGCAGTGGCGGTAAATAAATATCTTTAATATCTTTATTAATTTTCATTTTGCTGAGAGTTTGTGAAGGATAGTTTCATAACCAATCAATAACATTGGGGTGTGTTTGTTTGCTAAGAGTTTGTGAAGGATACTTATTACATGATAGCTTATACTTATTACTTAGTACTTAGTGTTTATGTTAAGCTGTAGAGTGCAGTCAACCAATGTGCAAGTTATATATACTTAGTGTTTATGTTAAGCTGTTAATCTCATAATATTAATTTCCCTTAAGGAAACTTGGCAGGAATATTTCTTGAAATGTTCCTGGAGATTAAGCTGTTAGATTTGATTCTTGATTAAGCATAAGCTACTTTTCAAGTTAGGAAATTACTGTATATTTTTTATTTAATTTGATTACTGCATAAGCTACTTGTTCATAAGCTGTTAGATTACTGTATATTTTTTATTTGATTACTGCATAAGCTGTTAGATTTGATTTGATTCTTGATTAAGCATAAGCTACTTTTCAAGTTAGGAAATTACTGCATAAGCTCCTTGTTCATAAGCTGTTAGATTTGATTCTTGAAACCAAGAAGGCTATTAGATTTGTACTCCCTGTATGTACTAGATGAATTGATAAGTAACGTGTTGTGTTAATTTCCAACTTGCACATGATATAATTGTCAGTATTGATTCTTGGTTAACATGTTTAGAAGGCTATTAGATTTGTACTCCCTGTATGTACTAGATGAATTGATAAGTAACGTGTTGTGTTAATTAAACTAAGAATTTTTCTCAGCTTATATTAGCACTTTTCAGCAGACATGATACTAGATGAACATGCTATTAACTCAGTGGCGGAAGCAAAACTGTTTTATAGTTATCTCAGCTTATATAAGCACTTTTCAGCTTATGAACTCTGTGCTATTAATCTAAAAAGTGCTTATATGGTAAATATTTCAAATTGTAGGATACCGTGGATCAATTTATATGGTAAATAATAGTTGTGAACTTATATGGTAAATAATAGTTGTGAACTTATAATGATGTCTTTCTTTAAATTGTAGGATATCACGGATCAATTTATAGTGGATTTTGATGCGCACCAACTTACAATTCCTCCATCTGAGAGAGCGAATGCTACTACTCGAATGGAAATTATTTTGGACAAATATGTTGAGTTTTGTGGAGGCAAGAAAAGAGGGCGTGTCAGAGGTACAGGTAGTACAACTTCATCTGTTAGGAAGACCCCGACTGGATACATTACTACTGATAGCTCCTCTTGTAGCTACAGTGCCGGCACAGGCGCATCATCTCAAACTGTGGATTTGGAAGCGATTAAAGAACAAATCCGGAAAGATAATGAAGTTCTCATCCAAACAAGAGTCCAAGCTGAAGTTCATCAACAAATTGGAGATGTCCAAGAATTCATAAGAGCAAGTGTAGCTGCAGCATTAGCGCAAGAGCGGCAACAACAACAACAGTCGCAACCACAACCACCTCAGTACAACCTGCAGCAGCCTCATCATCCACCACTTTTCCGCCCGCAACATTCCAATACTAATCAACAAACTTATATGAATGTCGAGAACTCTCAGTCATCATTTCGGCATTTCATTCCCCCTCAGGAGAATCAACCAATGCAACCACCGCCAACACCAGCACCAGCAGCAAGTCATGATCCTAATATCGATACAACCGCAATTGAGCAATATCTTGAAAGTAATCCTAATGATTGGTCTTTACATGGGATCTACGATCATGATTCCCTTCCACCAATAGGAACGAGAGGCGGTAAAAGAGGAAGAAGAGGAGGAGAGGAGGAGGAAAAAAAGGAGGAAGAGGAGGCACCGACCGTTTATGATATTTTTTCAGTTTTTTATTTGCGCGAAGTTGTAATATTATGACAATATTTAGTTGCTTACAAATATTATGTATGACAATATTTTATTTGTTTGTATTTTTAATATTATGACGATAAGAATATATTATGAGTTTTTTTATTTATAAAGAGAATATATTATGGATTAAATGTTTGTTTATTATATTTTTAAAAAAATAATAAATTATATATATAAATTAATCAGTAATTTTTCATATATATAAATAAAGTGACGTTTTTTGCAAATTAAAGAAAGAAGATTCCGACGGTTAAAACCGTCAAAAACTTATGTAATAGACGAACTTCTTGACGGCTTATGCTGTCGAAAAAGATATCTTTATTTTTTGACGGTCATAACCGTCGAAATGTTCAAAACCTATTTAGTTGTTCCTGAAGATTTTGGCCGTCGGGAAATGCGTCTGTTTCGCATTGATCATTTTCTGACTGCTTAGGCCGTCGGGAAATTTCCAAATGTTCAAAACCTATTTAGTTGTTCCTGACGGATTTGGCCGTCGGGAAATGCGTCTGTTTCGCCTTGTTCATTTGCTGACTGCTTAGGCCATCGGGAAATTTCCTGAGGGGCTATTTCCCAGCGGAATTTATCCGTCAGCTGGCCGTCGGGAAATTAATATTTCCTGACGGATTTAACTACTTCTTGAGGGTTTATGGCCGTCGGGAAATTATGTTTTTCTTGTAGTGTATATTTGTGTGTTTGTAATCTTGGCCACATATAAATTTAAAAAATTACCAAGTATTAATATATGAGTAGTAAGCAAAACTATATGTTACCTATAAATTTTTAAAAGGATCCCCTTGAAAAACAAATAAATAAATTAATCTCATCTTATTATAGTATTAATAGTAAGATAAATATATAACAAAAATAAATTAAAATAATTACCAACTTAAGCATGTCTTGTGACTTGTCTAGTATTTCATATGTATAAGTAAGTAACAACTTGATATGTACTCAAAAAAAAAAAATATACGATACATTTCAAAATAATTATCTCCTTAGTTCATGCCTGTTCTAAACAAAAAGAAAAATATACATAAATATTTATTAATTTATACAAAATATTTTAGTCAATATATGTTTCAAGGTTGTTAATTTTTCAATATTTTTAACAATGATTGATTTCTTTAATTTGCAGTTATAAAACTTGAATGTAAAGTACTCTACAATTTGGATAATTTGGATTTACTTGTACAACATCCATTTAATCAAATCTCCTTCTCCATTTTACTCCGGCAATTCCTCCTACAATTTTTGATTGCACACACACTTTCCTTAATTCTCTCTCTTTTGCATTTCATTTCATCATACCAAATGCATGTAACATTTTTCTTTGCTTTTAATTTTATTAATTATTTCAATCATTATTTTTTATTTGTGATCGACATGAAAATTATTTAGATAGAAGTAAAAAACAGAAGCAAAATCATTTTCATAACCTTTTTCTCCTTTTTACTTCGTGTTCTATTTTAATTAGTGCCTACAAACAAAATGTAAACAGGGAGGAAATTAGATCTAAGGCTAGGGGTTGCCATCTGGCCTCAAGATGTGATTTTTGTGCATCATACTTTGATTCTACTTTTAATGTTTTATTTGATTGCAGATTTGCTCTATTTTGCAGCTACCTTTTGTTCCGACTCTTGCTGATATTCTGGAGGTTTGCAAGTGTGGGTGGTCAAAATAATGTCGAGATGTAGTGATAGTCGGGATCATTAATATAGTGGATACTTTGTGGTACTGTATAAATCAACTTCGTTTCAATAATAAGAGGATCGTCTCTCAAACTGCTATCAATCGTATTAGTTCTGGTGTGGCACTTACTAGCAACACCATAAGGGCTTCAGTTTCTCTTTCAGTAAAATTGGTCTTAAAGAAGTTTATCGGTCCTCAATATGAGAGTTCATCCTTCTAATGCTCCTCAGATTAAAGAAGTTTATTGGTCTCCTCCCCTTGTCAATTAGGTTAAATGCAACACTCATGGTGTTGCTCATGGTTATCCGGGGTTAGTTGCTTGTGGTGGTATTTTTCGGGATAAGTCAGCGGTTGCTATAGGTTGGTTTGCTAAAAATTTGGTATTTCTTATGCTTTTCATGTTGAACTTCAGGAGGTGATGTTTGCTATTGAAATTGCAAGTTTAAAAGGTTGGCGTTCTCTATAGGTTGAATCAGATTGTATCATGGTCAATATCATTTTCAAGAACTTTTCTATGATCCTTGGAATTTGAAAAATAGGTTGCTTGATTCTTGTTAGACTACACCAAGATGTTATACACTGAAACCATTAATATTGTTAAATGGTTTAAAGATGTTATACTCTGAAACCATTAATATTGTTAAATGATTTCAAGATGTTATATACTGAAACCATAAGTATGGTTAAATGGTTTCCATATTTTATACACTGAAACCATTAGTATTGTTAAATAGTTTCAAGATGTAATACACTGAAATCATTAATATTGTTAAATGCTGAAACTATTAGTATTCTCTCTCATTTTCTCAATAAATAATAACCAATAAAAAATGTTGAAACCATTAATATTGTTAAATGGTTTCAAGATGTTGTAAACTAAAACCATTAGTATTGTTAAATGATTTTCAGATATTATACACTGAAACCATTAATATTGTTAAATGGTTTCAAAATATTATACAATGAAACTATTAATATTGTTAAATGGTTTCAAGATGTAATACGCTGAAACCATTGATATTGTTAAATGGTTTCATATAATCATAAGTATTGCTAAATACTCCCTCATATAAACCATTTTCAAAAATATGTTTTCCTTATTCTTATAAAATTAAGTGCAAATTGCATTTAATTTTCATTGTCTCTCATTTTATCAATAAACAATAACCAATAAAAAATAATTTTACACCTTCCTATATAACTTATTTCAAGAAAAACCCACAAAACTATATTTTTAAATTTTTATAATTATATTTTCTTAATAAATGAGATTATTTCATTTTTCTTTATATTTTGCGATGGAGGGAGTAGATTTTTGAAACAATTAGTATTGTAATAAACATTTAAAACCATTTTTCACAAAAAAAAAATTATAAAAAAAAATCATAAAATATTTTTCAAACTATATCTTCAATACCAGTAAGTAAAAAAAAAAAAAAAAAAAAACATCCAGCAGAAAAGGGGGTGTAGATAGCGAGGGGTATCAAGATTAGGGGTTTATATTAACCATGTTCTAAAACGAACATTATAGACGTTGTTAGAAGTACATAATTCTTAACTTGCCATGTGGTAACTGGTAATTTAATTGAGTGAATAATATTACTGATAAGTGATAAGTACATAATTTCCGGTGCATATGTAAATAAATAGCCAAACTTCTGATGCTTGAAATATCTGGGGGGAGAGAAATGGAATCAAATAATAGAGTTTTATCAATTTAATCCGTATGAACTAATTGTAACACCTAATAATTATATAAAAATTGGACCCTAGTTGTGCTAGTGATGGAACTAAGCAGTTTAGCTTTAGTAAATAATAACTAAATGCATGTCTAGCTCCAATATATTCAGCCAGTAGAAACTTTTCAATGTAGTAAAATCTCCCTTTGACCTTCTTGTTGGTTCTGCATCATGTTGAAAATTAACATTTGTAAATATGTGCATGAATTCTGAATAATCCTAACGTACTCTAAAAAACACATTTTTCAACATACTCTTTTTTGTTGGTAAAAAATCAAATGGTTTTCACTTTTCACCTAGTATATATGGGACCCACATAATTTTGTTGGACCTTCAACACCAATTTGAACCATAAAATGTGCGTGAGAGAGTTTGTTCTTATTGCATCTCTTAAGTTTAACCAAGATTTATATATGTAACACACCAACACTTCAAGTTGAATGCTTGCCTTTCAAAAAAAAAAAAGTTGAATGCTTATATAGTTATATTGTGAAAATTGGTATATAATGTACTTATACCAATGTCCACATCATGTTTAACTGACAAAGAAGTTATAAAGCTAACTAATCTAACTACATCAATTAAGCTAACTATTTAATTTTCAAAACAAGTAATCACATTTACACACTCATATCTTTATTATTAATAACACATGCAATTATATTTAATTAATTTTATTTTAATTATTTTGTAGTTTCTATGTGTTAGTGTTGTGTGTTTGATATAACAAGATGGCATGAAAAATGAGTAAATAAAAATTATTACCTTGTGCATTTGAGTACAGATTTCAATGACTTCATTTAGCGGTGCCCAATCACCAAAGTTTCTCTCTATAAACTGATAAGCAATGCCACTCTTTCCACTACCAATTATAAAGAGTCCACCCTTTATTTCACCTTCGCCTTTAAAATTATACTCAAAATTTGTGGATTTTGCACGTTTGTAATTCGAAATTGCTTTTGGATTAAGCAAAAATCCTGATAGAAAATTCTCCTTGGGTATTTTCCCACCACCAAGAGCTTTATATATGTCCCTGCTTCGATTAAGAAGTACAACTCCACCCCAGTATCTAGGCCAGAATTCTTTTACCTGTTTTACAATGATAAATGATAATAGGAGAGTAATTAAACCACCAAATTTGTCCGTGCCACTGTAAGTCACTCTCAAATTAGTCCATATCTTTGTCAAATATATTTTAATTTGGTCGCTGCTTTTGTCAAACTTTTCTCAGTTTGGTTTGGTCCTCCAGAGGATCAAATTGAGAAACAATTAACAAATACAAGGACTAATAATTCGATATTATTAGTAGAGTTAGGGACCTATTCGAAAGTGACTTATAAAGACATGGACCAATTTGATCGTTTATAATAAGTTGAATATTGAAGGCTTGAATGAATTAATATTGATTTAAAAATGATATGAATTACCTCTGATTCTATTTCCTCATGAAGAACTGCAAATAGTTGAACCCCAAGTGAATCAAATATGGGCTTTCTTGAATAAAGCTGGTGTGCCTCAGCTCTACACATGATGCACCTGTTTTCAAATTCAAGGAACATAAATATAATAAGTAGGCATAATTTACTTTCAAATGAAGAGACATAAAACACCATAAATTGTATGTGTGTGAGGGATGAAATAAAAAACATTTGCAAAAAATAGAATAATAACAATTTTAAAAGGTAGAAATCATATTGATCTATGTAACTATGTAAGTATTACAATTTTCGCTTTTAGTCCTTGTAATGTTTGGAACACATACATGCCAAATTGACAATTTTCAAGTGTGTTTGGATGGGGAAAATTTTTGAGGTAAAATAATTTTTGGAGCAAATTCAAATCTTTAAATGTAAATTCTCTTATTTGGATGATTAGATTAAATTGGAGATTTTTTCAAAATGATGGAAATTTATGAAGTATTTCGCTCAAATAAAATTTAAGGAATTTCAAAAAATTCTTTTCTCCCATATTTTTCAAAATATTTCTAATTTAACCTCTATAAACGATTTAAATTACGAATTGACGTCTAATTTTTTTCAAATTGATCTTTAAATTTTCAAAAATTGCAAATTGGTCCTCATTTTTCAAATTATAAATTTAACCCAAAACTTTTCAAATTTATAAAAATGGTCAAAAAAAATCCACATTGAAAATTTCTATTACTCTATCCAAACACATAAATTTATAAATGATGGCAATTCAGTTGAATCATTTGAACAATTTAGAGTTCTAAAAGCTCTAATCACTCTATCCAGACACACTCAAAAACGAGGTCGAGAGTTTGTTTTGCAACCTACGTATAATATTAATAATACTAATGTTTCTAAAAAAGTGTTTACCCTGGTCTTCGGAGACACAAGAAAACCACCGGTTTATCTCGCCACAATTCCGAAGCCTTAAGTGGTGGAGTTTTAATTTTCACCAATGGTTCCATACCAATCTTATACTCAGGAGTTAATTTCTGAACTGAAATATTCTCAATATCACTATATGCAGCAAGTTGGTCCCTAATTTGAGGTGGTTTAACACAACCACATGCTCTAGGCTCAGCTGGTTCAGAAGCTACAATCCCTTTAAAAACATATCCATCTCTTATCTTCAAATCAATCAATATTGATTGGTCATCATTATTATAACCTGCATTATTGTTACTTCTTATATGTGATCTTGTACTACTATTACTAGAGGTATAATTTGATCCATTAGTACTCTTTAGTATGCTATCATCTCCATGCATTGTTGTTCTTCTTCTAAGAGGAAGTTTTTGTAATTTGAGAGAATCATCACATCTTGTTTTGTTAATGAAACGTGCAATGTGGCCTCTTTTCATTTCAAACATGGAAATAAGATCATTAGTACTTAGTTTGAGAAGCTCTAGGAGAATTTTTCCACTTTCTTCCATTTTATCTGCATATTGCATCAATGTTCTATCATGTAGGTAACATCTGATTCCAAGTGCATCCTGTGGCATTTTAGAGGGAAAATACTTTTAGAAGCATACAGATTTTTGTAATTTATTATATATATATTTTGTTTTTGGTATTAACCATCTGGTGTTTAGAGGAAGAAGATCTTAGTATTCAAAAGTTTGGCTACGAGGTATGTAAAGTTTGGCTAAGAAATTGTTCCACCCAGAAAACAAACTCAGATTCTTCTGAAATTCGTACTTTGGTATTTTGTCCTTTGGTAAAGCTCATTAGTAGAAAATGTGAGGATTGAAAATTGAAATGTGTGATGTATTTATTATTTTTTTTTCAAACTCCAATTAACTAGGAAGATTATTTAGAAATAATTTGGTGAAGGTATAATGTGGCACAATTTCAAATTTATGATTGAGATTGATTAATGTGTGTAAGTACATGTTTTTCTAAAATGCAGGGAATCTAGATCATTTTGTGCATGTAATAGGAATTTTCTTAATGAGAAAATAGTGATATAGGTTCTTTGGAGAATCCGGGTTTGAATTTTACGTGGAATAATTTTTTACTAAGTTTTACTTACTTCTGGATCAAACTCTGAACTACTATAATACCTTCTTCAAAGAACCAAATGATTAATACTAACAAAAAAAAAATTGTAAGTGGACGGACAATTCAAACCCCTCAATCACTAACTTAAGACAAATTCAAGACCAAATTGTTTTCTTTACAATTTCATGGACTAAAATAATACTACAACACAATGATATAGAGGGTTGTCTGGTTAGTGATTGAAGTTAGATTATGAAAAAGATTATGCATGATTGAATGATAAGATTATCTTTGATGGTAAACTTAAAAAATGGTATTGATAATGATGACAAACCTTTTGTTTTTGTGTCATGTATAGTAAATCCATATCCTCTGAACCCATGACCTTGAGTGTTGGTACATCATCCCAACCTTCTTCCAACAATTTTTGGAGCAATTCTTTTAGTATTCCATTACCTATAAATTCTTCCACTGCAAATGAAGCCATATTTTCTTTCTAGAATTGGTTGCTCAATGTTCAGGCAAAAGTACCATTCACCTTATGTGTATTTATAAACCATCCTTCTTGGGTTATTTAAATTTATTATTGTGATAGTTCTTAGGTGATTTAATTTAATAGTATTTTTTGTTAACTACTTAAACTATGGAGTAAAGAATTTTTATTTTTTTTGGGTTTTTACCACTAACCAGCTCATTGGGCCAACTTAATTTGGTTTAAGGCGAGTTATGACATTAAGTTTGTTAATTTATATACATATCACAAAAAAAGTTACAACAATATAGGCTTTATTTACAATTTGATTTTATTAATAAACATGGTTATTCAATAACAACAGTTTGATCATTAAAAATAGTAGTTTACTTTATTATATCTTTTATAAAACTCATACAAATTATTTGTAATTATTTTTAACAACAAATGATTTGTAATTGTTTTTTACTGTAGCTTTAATCAAATTATGTATTTGCAATTTCTCAAATATGTAATAAATTAAACAAATAATTTGTTGTACCTTCCACAGGTACTCCACCATAGAGTGCATTTCCAGCATAGCAAGAACCAACCATTTGACTTGTTCTACAACTGAACAGTCCAAATTTTGCATGTGTACTTGATAGCTTAAAGTTGTTTTTATTTGCCGGCCAAAAATTTTTGGTACATGAAAATTGTCAATTGCATATACATTTGTGTCACAAAGACATTGATTTCTTCCCCTGGCCTAACCCCCTTGACATCACATGGTATAGAACAACTGCAGGAGGTTTTACTTAAATAAATCTTGCAAATCTTTTTTACTTCCAATTCAAATTGAAGATAGATCAGCTCTAGTTAATAGTCACAGTGAAATGTGTTCAATTTCAAACCATTGTTAAAACTACATCATCTTTCACTTAATTATTTATATAAAGTTTTTTTATTGCTTAAATTTAGAGTGAGGAGATAGTGCCCGGTCGAAGAAAGAAAAGTCTTTAGGGTTCAAAGAGTGCTTATAAAAGTTTTTAGATTTATCTTCTTCCAAAGGCATTAACGACTCGAATCCGGGACCTCTCAAATTCAAGACCTATCTTTTTACCCCTAACAATTCTTTGAAGGTTATTTATATAAAGTATTAGATTGTTGCTAGTTACACTAAATTCACACATTTTTTATTTTTATTTTTATTTTTGACTTACTATTAGATACGAAATTTCCACCGCAATTAATAATAAATAATCTCCTTTGAAAAACATGTGAGACCCATAAGATGAATTATCCTCTCTTAACTAGATTTTTTTATATGCAAGAGCCAAAAAACGAATTGAACCCCTAATTACCTATTTAAGACCTTTACCACCTAGATCAATTTATTTTTTATGGTTTCGAAATAAAACTCCTATACAAATTCAATTCCCAATTTTGGTCGACTTTCCTAACTAGAATTTATGGATCTTCTCTCTATGTGCCCAAACCACCTAAGTTTATGTTCTACCATCTTCTCTACTATAGGTGCTGCCTCAACTTTATCATATCTCGTCTAGTGTTACCACAGATCCTACCCAACATCCTTATTTCTGCTACACTTATTTTATGTTCGTAATGGTTGTTCACCGTCCAATACTATGTCCCGTACAACATCGCATGTCTTACCATTGTACGATTAAATTTTCCATTTAAATACTAAAGACACTCCTCTATTAAAACCACCCCAACTTAGATTATGTGGTTTACATCTTCTAATTCTGTCATTTTACAGCATGGGATACGTACAAAGTTTTTCAGAATTAGATAAATAGTGGATTTTTGTAGCTTGTATATTTATACCAATAACCCTTTTGGAAATTGTTCTTATATTTCAAATAAGACTTCAATGCAAGCAACTGCTTAAAAATACATAAAATTCTACACCATATTTCAATCAAAAATTCTACACCTCAAAGAATGATAGAATAAAACATCCAGTAACAAAAATGTTCTAGACTAGTGTAACACTGAACCAAAATTATATTAGGAAAGGCCTCACAGAATTAACTCTTTTATGGCATATTGTTACACATGATATTACAAATCTCTCCCTTTTCTATTGCCTTAGTATGCATCATCACTCACTATATTGCCCAAAATAATATTAAAATTTAATTTATGCTATTTGAAGGCTGAAGGGTATAAGAGACCTAATCTGTTGTTGTCCAAGGATCATTTTCAGCAATGACTTCAGAAGGTTCAAAAACTTCAGCTTCTGTGCTCTCATTTTCCTTTGAATCAGTCTCAGCTTGTGCATCTCCTTCCTCTTCTTCTGCTCTACCCCATCTTCCTCCTAAGGCTAACGCCATCATTCCATAAATCTTATTTCCCAACTCAGCAGGGCTCTCCGGCTGCATCATTAAGAAACTGTTAGTAAACTGTAGCTGTGTATGAAGCATGGAATCAAACAATGGACACGGGTAAAATATTTGAATAAAATTATATGATTTAATGTAATTGTAAGTGTCGGTGTCGGACACGCCTAATCCGAGGAGTGTATGTGCTTCATAAGTAGCTGTTATGTTGCATGAAGAAAAAATAAATCTTTATTTTGTACTTACAGAATATCCACTGGAAATTAGCGCTGTTTCGTATAAGAGTTCAACAGCTCTTTTTGCTTCACTGCTGTCTGGGCTATTTTTGCAGGCAGCCTACCAGAAAAACAAATAATTAAATAAGATCGAAGTCACAAGAAAATTCAGTTACCATAATGTATATCTTGAAAATTCAGTTTTCAATAGCTTCAGACCCAATATGATGAGTCGCTGGAATCAACTCTATTGTGTATCATAAGAGGATAAATTAAGGAATCTCTACCATTGAAAAACAAAATCAAGAATGTAATCAAAATTTACTTATTCTATGACATGAATCCAATATACAATAGTGTGAAGGCTAGGCCGTTGCCCAGAAGCAAAGCACTGTATGGCTCGAGTACAGTGTCAAATGAGCAAGAGCCACTTCATTAACATGGATTTTAATAGAACACTATGGCAATGTTAGATTCATGTAGCAGACCCCACTTAGTGGGATAAGGCTTGGTTGTTTTTGTAGTAGAATTTACTGATTAACATGTCTTACTTTGCCCCTAAAGTGAGAGCTTACTCTAAGAGTCAAATCATGTGTCATAAGACTCAACAAATAAAACATGTCCACAAATTGTTTAATCTAAATCAATGAATCCAAACTTGTAATGTAAACTTACACTTAAATCTTTGATAATGGGATGATCTGGATTAATCTCCAATATTCTCTTCCCTCTCATAAAATCCAAACTTGCTTGGTCTCCAAGAGCCTGTGCCTTCATTAATCTGAAGAAAAAAAAGGGAATCACAGATTATGTAAGCCTTATATGATATATCACTAGAATGATAAATATTCTGCTATCTATAAGCGTGCGTGACTTTTAAAGTCAATGCCTAACCTCTCCATATTTGCAGACCAACCAAACTTGCCAGAGACAAGCACACATGGAGATGAGCTCAAACGCTTAGAGACTTGAACTTTTGCAACACTATCGCCAAGCTGTTGTTTTATCCAATCACATAATAGATTGTATACTTGCTTGTTTTCCCTATCTTTGACCTCGTCCTCATCACCTGATATAAGAAAATATTGTGATAACATATTCAAAACCCTGTTAGCGATATGCAAAATACTAGTATCTAAGCATATATTAGCTAGGTAGGAAAAAAATACAAACCCAATTCCAAATCGTCCTTGCTGATATCAACAAACTTCTTTTCTTTGTATGTCTGTAGGTTCTGAATAGCAACCTCATCAATGGGATCAACCAAATAAAGAACCTACAATCATCGACATATGAAAGCTATAAGTTAACAAGAAATTAAAACAGAATTCAAAATTAACATGTAATGTGTGCATTTAGTTAGAACTTAGAAATATATACTATATTAATATCATATTCAAAATACATTAGTGGCTGGAGGTTCCCAACTTTAATGTCACCTCAATATATGTAAAAACTACATGAAATGATATTATTTATGACACAAAATACCTCAATATCTTTTTGAACCAATTTCTCTAAAAATGGAGCAGTCTTTGCACTTTTCAAGCTATCAGTTGCTAGGTAATAGATGGCGTTTTGGTTTTCACCCATGTTTTCAACATAGTCATCTAGGCTTTTAAGTTCCTCCTCGCTTTTGGAAGTGTAAAACCTCAACAGAGGTGTTATGCGCTTGTGATTTCCACTGTCCTCAATGCATCCCAACTTAATAAACCTACCAAAGTTCTCCCAGAATTTGTTGTAATCCTGAAATCACAATAGTTCATATTCTTAGTCCATAAAGACACTGAACTCATGTTGAAAAACAAGAGAAACTGATTTGTTGACACTGACCTCCTTATTTTCACCTTCAGCAAGATCTTGAATCATATCAAATGTCTTCCTAACAAGTCTCTTTCTCATTATCCGTACCTGAAATTTTAATATCAGTAAACACATTTTAGTAAGTGAAAGAAAAAGGAAAAAAAAAAAGGTACATCTATCATCTGTGTTCATCATCACGTGAAAAGTTGGTCATATTTGCAGGATAAGATGCAGTTTTCTTACAATTCTGCTTTCCTGAAGGATCTCTCGGGAAACATTCAGAGGAAGGTCATTTGAATCAACCACACCCTTCACAAAGCCCAAGTATCGTGGAAACTGCAAAAAAGAGCAGCAAAATTATAGCAAAGGGAAACTGAACAATTGACAACAGCAGAACATTGAAGAACACATGTGCCAACTTATGCCTTGTTTCGTCGCTTCAATTCTTCTTGCTCATCTTCTTTTGAAGATGCAAGAAGCATTTGGGGCGTAAATCTGCTTTAACTTACAGATTGCACATGTTTTAAACATGTGGATGCACACAAAAGACGTGATTTGATATAAGACATAACTCATCATGGCTAAAAAAGATATTATGGCATCGACATAAATAAAGAAGCAGAAAAATAATTCCGATTTGAAGCCCCCAGTAAACTCACCAGTTCACCATCAAAATCATCTGAGATGAACACACGCTTTACATACAGACGTATGTTCTTTGTTTTAGGGTTCACTACATCTTCATTGTTGAGAGGTCCCATACTTGGAATATATAGAATGCTTCTGAACTCAACCTCACCCTGCAAAGTTTGAAACTCAGTCAAATTGATGAATGCATAAAGAAAATGCTCTTCTTCTCAGAGCATAGGTTATTATAAACATACCTCAGTAGTGAAATGAGTATATGCAAGTGGTTCTAAGAAGTCATTCAAATTATTCTTGTAAAACTCATTATACTCTTCTTTCTCAATATCCTTTGGACTCCGCATCTACAATTAAGAGCCAAAAGCATGTCAATCAAAGAGGCACTACTAATAGATTATAGGGGAAAAAAACAGGGTATCGACACCCTAATATAACTCAAACTCACCCATATTGGCTTTGTCTCATTGGCTAATTCCCAATCCCAATACTTCTCAGTTTTAGTCTTTTTTGTCTTCTTTTTATCATCCTGATGAAAGAGCACCAGCAGACTTGGTATTGATAACATTTGAAAAAAGAAAGTACAACACTGATATCGAGAAATAAAACACTAGATACCTCTGCTTTTGGTTCTTCCCCTTCTTTCGGTACTTCTTCCTCTTCCACCTGTCAATTTCAAATTAATTAATGGTTACAACTAAGAACTGATTCAAATGTCACTCCTTCAAGGTACATGATTCAATAAGCTCCAGTATTAGTAATGATAATAGGAATGAAGATCCTATGAGAAGGGGGAAAGATTTGCCCACATTGAAGAAGGAAACATTTCTAAGGATATTTTTGGGAGTTGGGTTTTGGAGGATTTAAAAAAAAAGAAAATAGTTCCTTCCAAAACCCTCCATCCAAACATACCCTAAAAGAACATACTTGTTACTACTAAACATAATATCATAATCAAACTAAGTAAATATAGGGAAGCACTCATTCACCAAAACCCAAAAGCAGTCAAACATTTAGAGATACCCAGCAAGCGTAAGGTGCTTAGGTGCGCAATCATATTTATAATTTATTTCAAAGCATTGTCAAAGAAACATCAAACATTTCAACATTCTACCTAGTTCCTACCCCGGATTAGAAAAATAATTAGGATAAATCATATTTCACCTTTGTCTTTATCTTAAGTTTCAATTTGGTCTCTCTTTTATATTTTTCATTGAAACAGGTCCTTATATTGCAAAGTTATAACAACCAGGTCTGTCGCATAATTTTTTTTACAAAATGGTTCCTTATTTTACAAAAGATATACAAAAATGTCCCTTTTTGGTTACAAAATGGTCCTTAATTTTGTAAAAGGGAGTGTTACACCAAGGTGGTCGTCTGCGGGGCACAATTTAAACGTAAAGGACCACATTGATATAACTTTAAAAAGTGGCCATTATAGAACCAAAAAATAAAAGAGAAATCAAATTGAAACCTAAATGAATATAAGGGAGTAAGAGACCAAAAGTATAATTTATCCCTAAAAGTGAATCATAGAACAAGCACATTACATATGAGAATCCAAACATTGGGAAATTAATGCTACATAAGTAACTCTCATGTGATTCCTTCTATAAAACTAATTGTTCATGAAACATACACATATCACTATCATTATCAGTAATGAGTCATGCATGAAAGAAGAGAACTACCACGCACATGCGAGAATTTGCAAAACAATTAACAGAAACAACAAAATGACAGAAGTCTGTAACAAAAAAGAGTTTGATTACCTCCACAGTTCTAGATTTTTCTTGCCATGTAAAGATGGGGAAGGAAACAAACTGCGAGTAATTCTTCACCAAACTCTGAATTTTCGTTGGCTCTGAGAATTCATACTTGTCATCCGGCTGGTCAAGCAACAAAAAAGGTTAAACAATTTTCAAACACAACAAAAAAATAACTTAATAAATCTTAAGTAGACAATTGACATTACAAATTTAACACTGAAAATGAATACTTATCATTCACTAGACCAACAATATGGGGTATCTAACTACATGTTTGCATTAAAATGTTGTCCAAAATTACAAGCTCATTTCAGATGATATCATTCTTTAATACCAGTTCGGATGATACTGTGGAAACAACAATTTAGAACCATATCTAACACATGAATATGAGATGATAGTGCATCTTACATTACATACAAACTGTGCATTAGAAAAATGAAAAAAATATCACTCACTCTTAAGTGAAGTGTAATCTGAGTACCACGGCGCAGAATCTTTTCAGGATCAGTTTCTTCCCTTATCACATAAGAACTGCTATCAGCTACAGCTTCCCATACATATTGCTTATCTGATCTAGGGCTCTTGGTAGAAACAACGACCTGATTTCCATTATCAGATATAGCCAATCAATTATAAAAGTATTAAAATCAAAACTATCAACCATAGAGAAAACACTTGTGAAATCGACACCGTACCCTGTCTGCAACAAGAAATGCAGAGTAGAATCCAACACCAAATTGACCAATCAAACCATTATCTGCTCCTAGATCCTTGTTTTCCTGAAACATTGAGGAAATAACCGTTTATGAATGTTAAAGATTAATCATCAAAGTATTACACAGAATGATCTCACTGATCAATAACAAATTACCTTAAGTGCCTTCAAAAACTTTGAGGTACCACTCTGAGCAATAGTACCAAGACAATCAATGAGCTCTTCTTTAGTCATTCCAATACCAGTATCGCTGCAATATCACATTTTAATCATATGTCTGCATTCTCACCAGAAAAATAAAAGAAAATCGAAGCCACAACAATAAACAAACATACGTTATAGTAATAGTTCCATTGTCAGGATCGGGCTTGATTCGAATCTCTAGTTCTCCAGATTCTCCAAGCAAAGAAGGCTCAGTCACACTCAAAAACCTCAACTTGTCCAAAGCATCACTAGCATTACTGAACTCAAAAAAAAAAACAATAAAACAAAATCAAATTGCTGCACTGTAGACACATGTAAAAAGTCATAGATAACAAGCAAAGCAAAAAGAAGTTACACACAAAGTTTTAGAGTAATATTTAAAAAAAAAATTGGGGAAAGGGGGATTTTTTATTAATTATTGGCACAAATGACCATTTTACAACTGTCTCTGGCGGGATTTGAATTCTGCACCTTGAAGTTATAATGCTAAGCTCTTATCACTTAGCTAGTACTTCAAGTGTAATAAACTAATAATAGTAAACAATTAAGTCAATTTCAACATAACATGCTTCAAATTAGTGTAAACAAAAAATGGATATGAAGCACAGACACAGATAAAAATTTGACAAAAAGATAAAATTCAGTATAATCATAAGTGTCGGTGTCGTTGATGGTCAGACACAATACATGTCCCACACTGGGACACGTCTAATCCAAAGCGTGAAAGTGCTTCCAAAGTTGTAAAATTTCAAATTACCTCACAAGTTCTCGAAGAAAAACTTCCTTGTGACTATAAAGACTATGAACAATCAAATCCATCAAACGGCTCACCTGCAAAAAAGAAACAAAAAAAAATAAACAAATTATAATTCATTTCCTAAGCAAAAACTCACTAACCCTTTTACAAATTAATCCTTTTCATTTCCATTCAATAGTAAAAATTCCAAACCTAGAAACAAAAAAGTTAAAACTTTAACAAACCACCAAGAAGGGCAAAAAGGTAAAAAAAAAACTTGACAAAAACTAAAAATTCACCTCAGCTTGATACTCAAACTTCTCCCCGGTGGCTTCTTCTTGCTCTGCAACAGCAGCCTCACAACGAACGGAGAGTCTGCCGTTTCTTCTTCTATCATTGTTTTTACACTTCAAAGCTGCGGCGGAGGAGGAGGATGAAGATGAAGATTTTCTGCGAGGAAGTTGCGGCGGAAGAAAAGCAGTTCGAAGAGCGGAAGAAGGTCTTGAGAGTGAAAAGGAGGAGGAAGAAGGGAGGGAAGCGAGAGAAGCGGTTGCGGCCATGGTTCTGCTGAGTACAGGAGCCATTGTTGTTTAACGTTATCTTAATGTGAGAGTGAGTGAATAATTGGGAAAATGAAAAACCCTTTTGAAAGGTGAAAGAGAGAGAGAAGGGTTTATGGAGATATGGTGGATGGTTCTAGAAAGAAAGAAATGATTTGGCAGCATTAATGTCGATTTCAATGGCCTAGATTATGCCAATTCACCCATACTCTCTAATCTGATTTTCATTATTTCGTTAGGGTGTAGTATCAGCAAAAACGATAAACTAGACTAATTATTTCCTATTGTTTTTTATTTCATAGTTTAGAATTAAATTTTCATTTTATAAAGGAGAATAAATAAGTGTATGAAGATTTGAATTTTAATATGGTTTCGACATATAATATGTAATAATTAATTATTGTTTTTTTTTTAGTCAAGTAGTCTAGTGGCTAGAAATTAATGCAGGTGAACTTTTGCACGGGTTAATATTCAAATTTAGTATATGTTATTAAAATTAAAGTAGAATAGTTGCAATATTAGTTTTATTAATTTAAGTTCTTTTTTTTTTAAATTCAAGTTAATTAATGAAATTTTTGTCAAATAATTTTATTTTTCCAATTACTTGTGAAATTAATTTTATATTTCTATTATTTATATATATATATAAGGATATATAAGGATTTTAATGAGATAAAATAGGGTGGAGAGTGATCTTCCGCTCCCCGTTTCGAACATATCATGTTTCATTTCTAGTTTCCATTGAAATTACAAAAAAGATAGGTCATGTATTAATATATGAGTATAAATATTGATCATCATATAAATTATAAAATCAAAAAACATTCGTATTTATATGAGTAAAATATAAGTCATAGTATAAAAAATAGGTTTTCCGTATTAATATGTGTATATATATTTAAGTTCCTATAAAAAAAGTCTTTCGTCTCGTATTAAAACATTCGTAGAAAAAATATAACTATGTAAAAATTACAAAAAAAAAAAACCCCGTACATGGTACATATATAGATCCTGATAGAAATATACATTCTCGTAAAATTATAATAAAAAGTCTTTGTATTAGTATATGATTTTTATTTTTATTTTTATATTACGTAGACGTTCATTTAATATTGATTTTATTCAAATATGAAAAATAATATAATTGTAAATATTTAAAAGGATAACTACTCTAAAGGGTGTGATCTCCCACTTTCCGTTCTCAACAATATGATATTTTCTCTCCCGTCTTCGTAGAAATTATAAAAAGAAATACAGACGGCCATGTATTGATATATGAATATAAATATAAGTCCCGTGTAAATTAAAAAAAAAAGGCACTTGTATTAATATATTAGTATAAATATTGATCCCGTGTAAATTAAAAAAAAATACAGGCATATTAATATAAGTGTAAATATTTTTCATAAGCAATAAAATAAAATATCATAAAATTGCCTCAAAAATAATCATAAAAATATAATTTTAGTTGTTGGTGGAAATCGAATCGTGTGATATTGAGAAACTTTAAATTTCTCGGCCAGCTATCCCACCCTTTGAAGTGCATCTAATCTAGCGAGCGATTAGTCACTGCGTTCGGCGGTGGGTACTCCGGTCTCAACAAAAAAAATTCATACCGTGTATCTTATATTAAATTTTGTTCGTGAGAGAGACATAAATGACACACATAAACTTTGATTCATTATAGATTGTCCCGTGAAATTTTGTTCATGAGAGAGACATCCGTAAATATATATTATAGAGATAGAGATAGAGATAGAGATAGTGATTTTAGAAATTAGTAACTTTTTAAAAAATATTGTTAGCGACAATTAAGTTAAAAAATACATCATAAAAATAGATTTTTGGTGTGGGTTGGAATTGAACCATGTTCCTTTTGCTACAACTCCTAATTTAATCTACGTAATATAAGTAAAAATATATATCATAAAAATAGATTTTTTGTTGTTGGTGAAAATTGAACCTTGTTACTTTTTTTTTTGGTACGGAACCATGTTACTAAGCTCTTAAATAAATCTAAGTAAAATAATATAAAAATTAGAAAAATGTTGCTGGAGGGAATCGAAGGGAGTATATTTAGCTTGCTTAATTGATTAAAACTTAAAGCCTTGAAATTTTGCCACCTAGACAAGACTTGGTTGCTTGCCACGTTGGATTATGATCGGGAGAGAGACATTCGTAATTATATTATACTAGTATAACTAACCCGTACAAATGTACGGGTTAAAATTCAAAATTATATTAATATATATAATTAATGTTAAAGTAGATTAGTTTAAATATTAATTTTTGTAATTTAATTTAATTTTTTATATCTTATTTTTAATTAATGAATTTTTTGTCATATAATTTATGTTTTTCTAATTACTTATGAAATTGATTTAATATTTATATTATTTAATTATAAAAAATAATTATATATTTAGGGATTTTAAATGGATAGAACATGGTGGAGAATGATATTTCACTTCCTGTTCTCAATAGTATGGTATTTTCTTTTTGTCCCCATAAAAATTACAAAAATAATAGGATCTGTTTTAATATATAAGTATAAATACTGTCTTGTATAAATTACAAAATAAAAATACACTCATATTAACATGAGTGTAAATATAATTCATAGCTGGAGAATGATCTCCCACTTTTCGTTCTCAACAATGTGATATTTTTTCTCCCATCACCGTAGCAATTTAAAAAAATATAGGACCTTGTTTTGATATGTGAATATAAAGTCTCATTTTTTAAATAAAAAAATAAGCTGTTGCATTAATATATGATTATTAATATTGATCCCGTGTAAATTATAAAGACATGCACTGATATTAATATAAGTGTAAATATAAGTAATGATAAAAATTACAAAAAATGGGTTTATTCTATTAATATAGGAATAAAAATATGTTCTTAATAAAATACAAATAAAACATAAATAATAAGTATGATTTATATTTGATACAACTTAGTAATAAAAAAAATGATCGATAGAAATGAGTTAAGTTTTGCATGTAAATAAAAGTTAAAAATTAAATTAATAAAATATACTTTTATTTGAGAAATTATGAATTTTTTATCATAATAATATTTATGTAATAGTATATATTAATTCATACAACTTTATTTTTTAAAAATAGATACATATAATTGTTTGGGTACTTATATTTATATAATAGTATTTCAACATTTGAATCAATTAATTTTTTTATGATATATCATTAGTTACGATGATTAAAAAAAAAGTTATGGAAACGTTATTAAGAAAAAATTTCTTTAAAAGTATTAATCTTAAAAAATTATTGTTATTTGTTAGAAATTGGCTTGATTTACTTATCTTTATCCAAAAAATTTGTTTGTTTTTGTCTATAAGTGACTATTAATCTTAGTTATATAGAATATGTATTTCAAAAGTATCTTTTAAAAAATGTCTCATAATTAAAAATGTGTCATGAGTGAAAATCAAAAAATGATACATTAAGGAATTCTAAAAAATAAAATAAAATAAATTGTAGCATAATTAAAAATGTGTCATGAGCGGGAATCGATGAGTGGTACATCAAGGAACTCTAAAAAGTAAAATAAAATGTTTCATAATTGAAAAAATGTCTTGAGTGGGAATCGAAGAGTGATACATTAAGAAAGAATTTGTTTGTTATGTAGATAGTCTCATAGTTTGCCACATAGGTATATGGGTACTTGATAGCTTGCCACATATGATTACGACGAGGAGAGAGACATCCGTAAATATATTATACTAGTATAACTGACCCGTGCAATGCACGGGTTAATATTTAAGTTTATAGTATATGTTATTAATTTTTTTTAAAATTTAAGTTAATTAATATAATTTTTGTCAAATAGTTTTTTTTTTCCAATTATTTGTGAAATTAATTTTATATTTCTATTATTTAAATATAAAAATAATATATATTTAAGAGTTTTAAAGAGATAAAATAGGGTGGAGAGTGATCTCCCGTTCCCCGTTTTGAACAATATCATGTTTTATTTCTAGTCCCCATTGAAATTACAAAAAAGATAGGTCGTGTATTAATATATGAATATAAATATTGATCATCGTTTAAATTATAAAATCAAAAAACATTCGTATTAATATGAGTGTAAATATAAGTCATAGTATAAAAAATAGGTTTTCCGTATTAATATGTGTATAAATATTTAAGTTCTAATAAAAAAAAGTTTTTCGTCTCATATTAAAACATTCGTAGAAAAAAATATAATTCTGTAAAAATTACAAAAAAAAAACACGGTGAGATACTATTTTTGTTTAATGCAGTGAACACCTCGACTGTCCAAGCCGTCTGCAAATTACAAATAACTTCCTGACAGTCTATACCATCATAACCATCCATCAACTATATTAATATTTATTCGTAATGACTTCTCGACGGCCTAAACCGTTATCAAGATTAATTAATTCTGACACACTTTTATCGACGGAAATTACATGTTGTCGACGGTCAGGACCGTCAGAAAGTATAAACATCCCGACGGCTAAGGCTTTCAGGATAATAATTTCAGTGGACGATAATTTCCCGACGGCTAAAGTCGTTGGTATGTATTTTTCATTTATTTTTAAATATTCTCATAATTTGTTGACGGTTTTTTTCATTTTTTGACGGCCTGAACCTTCAAAATATTTCCTGAGGGCCTAAACCTTCAACCCCTCTTTCTCAGTTTGGTTGAAAAATGAAAGTTTTCTTGTAGTGAAAAAAGACACTTGTATTAATATATTACTATAAATATTGATCCCGTGTAAATTAAAAAAAAATACAGGTATATTAATATAAGTGTAAATATTTTTCATAAGCAATAAAATAAAATATCATAAAATTGTCTCAAAAATAATCATAAATATATAATTTTAGTTGTTGGTGGAAATCGAACCGTGTGGTATTGAGCAACTTTAAATTTATGAGACAGTTATCCCACCCTTTGAGGTGCCTCCAATCTGGCGAGGGATTAGTCACTGCGTTTGGCGGTGGTTACTCCGGTCTCAACAAAAAAAATTAAACCGTGTATCTCATACTAAATTTTGTTCGCGAGAGAGACATAGATGGCACACATAAATTTTGGTTCATTATAGATTATCCCGTGAAATTTTGTTCATGAGAGTGACATCTGTAAATAAATATTATAGAGATAGAGATTTTTTTGACTAATTATAGAGATAGAGATAGAGATTATAGAAATTAGTAACTTTTTAAAAATGATGGTTAGTAACAATTAAGTAAAAAAGTACATCATAAAAAAAGATTTTTGTTGTGGGTGGGAATTGAACCATGTTCCTTTTGCTACAACTCCTAATTAAACCTACATAGTATAAGTAAAAATATATATTATAAAAATAGATTTTTTGTCGTTGGTGAGAATCGAACCATGTTACTTTTACTTAAACTCTTAACTAAATCTAAGTAAAATAATATAAAAATTTGAAAAGTGTTGTTGGAGGGAATCGAAGGGAGTATATTTAGCTTGCCTAATTGCTTAAAATATAAAGCCTTGAAATCTTGCCACATAGACATATGAAGACTTGATTGTTTGCCACATTAGATGATGATCGGGAGAGAGACATCCGTAATTATGTTATATAGAGATAGAGATATAGAGATAGAGATAGAGATAAGTGGGCATACCGGATTCGAACCCCGGTCTCTGCACTTCCGTGCAATATGTCCAACCAATTGAGCTAAACTCATGGGACAATTATTGTTTTTTTTTTGTTACAATTATTATTGTTTTATTTGAAGTAAAAAAACTATATTTTATACACTTTGTGTGTTTTGAATGTTGTCCTTTTGTTTCTTTGCTTCATCGATACATTTTTGTAGATAATGCCTAATAATATGTAAGCATATAGCAGTTCAACAAAGCTCAACAAATATGAATGGAGTTCTCCTTGTTAGAAGTTAAATAGTTGGAATATTGGAATAGGAACTAAGACTTAAGACTTGTGGGAGAAATTGTGATTGGGTGCCTATTTATAAAACAATCTCAGACAATGATTAACAAAATTCATAAAACATCTTCACTTTTTTTTTTGCTTAAATATATTTTTAGTTCTCTAAATATTTTTAAGGTTTCATTTTGGTCCTTTAACTATTTTTCATTCTATTTTAGTCCTCTATCTTTCATTCTGTTAGTCTATTTGGTCCTAATTATCGTTAGAAAAATGTCAAATACGTTAATTTTGCGTATGTGGCACTTAGTGACCTTGTGGCTTTGGTGTGAGATCCAATAAGAAAACACCACGTAGCCAGAGACATTTTTCTTCCTTCTTCATCACGTACGGAGTTTCTTCCATCACCGTCTCTGTTCATATCACCAGTGATCTTTCCAGTAACGAAAGCTTACAAAACAATACTCCAAAACCTCTCGGTATTCACGCTAAATCCAAATCCGATGTTTGTTTTCTCAATAGAGGCTTCTACCTCTCAATTTTGACATTTTTCTAACTGTTAAGACCAAGTAGGTTAACGGAATAAAAATTAGAGGACCAAAATGGAACGAAAAAAAGTTAAAAAACCAAAGTGAAACCATAAAAATACTTAGAGGATCAAAAGTGTATTTAAGCCTTTCTTTTTTCTTGCCTAGATTTTTTGAGTTACATTCATAGTAATCGAATAAAACATGAATCATAACAAAAACTTAACTCTTAATTATAATTGCTTGTTGGGAGGTCCCCGCTTGTAAATCTATGAAGGATTTTTATGTCGATCAAAGTCAAAAATTCAACAAAATTCATAAAACATTTCCCACTTTATTTTTTTTCTTGCCTAGTTTTTTTTGAGTTAGATTCATATTGATCGAATTAGCCATAAATTCTAACAAAAACTTCACTCTTAAATTTGCATGTTAGGAGGCCCCACTTGTATATCCATGAAGGATTTTTATGTCCATCCAAGTCAATGATTCAGCATAATTCATAAAACATTGAATACTTTAATTCCATTTGCAATATTATGATTTACATGGATTGCTAAAAAAAGAAGAGATTTGGCAACATTTTTGAAATTCCTGGCGCTCAGTAGTAAGATGCTATAGCAATTGCTACAGCGTCTACACATAACACAGATAATAATAAAAGCGATAAAGAGCAGAAACGTAAATAACACAAGTGTTTGTTGACCCAATTCGGCGCAACTTGCCCTAGTCTGGGGGATACCAATCCAGGAAGGAATCCACTAATATAGCCCTAGTTCAAAGACCTCAGTAAACGCCCTGTTTACGTCTTCTCACCTAGCAACTACCCATGCAACTCAACCTAAGAACTCCTAGATCAAAGGCGCCCCACCTTACTCCCTTACCAACAACACGCACACAGTGTTGTTCACAAACAAACAAACAACTTATGATGGTGAGAACACACTCAGATAAAAGATTAACTCCGTACCTAAAGGCATAAGAGTAATCTCACAAATAACACAAACACACAGCCTATGTCCTTAGCATGTATCAAGGTGATACAAGAAAGGACTCACAAGTTCACTAGGAAAAATAAGAAATTTACACGCTTTAGTGAACACAATAAAATTCCCACAACCCTAATTAGGTTTTACACAAGTATATATAGAGTCTTTCACGTAGCTTGGCTTGTTCTCCAAGAATAGGAGTCTTCAAAAATATATCCAATAAAAATAAACCGAATCCTAAAATATAGGAATTATATTTCAGAATTAAATCTTCACATAAGAGATAACTTGTGACACCAGGCGCACTCTGTTATGCCAGCTATGCATGATAAAAAATATTTTTAAAACAACTCTTTTCAAGATATATTTCAAAAATAAAAACGCGCACGCACCAAACACCTTTAGAGCTCAACATACTCAGATGCTTCAGCATGTCCTAGAGCATGTGACAAAATGGGTTTTTGTAAGATTATAGCCAACATACAAAAACGCCAACAATTTGTGTCGATTTCAATGGCCGAGATTAAGCCAATTCACCCATACTCCCCAATCCAATTCTCGATACCTTGTTTGGGTTTATCATAAAAAACAATCAACTAGATTAATTATTTTATATTGTTTTTGGTGTCATAGCCTAGAATTAGAATTTCATCTTATAAAAGAGAATAAGTAGGTGTATAAGAATTTGAAAATATGGTGCCGACATATAATATATAATGTCTCTATCAATTAAACTCATTTTATTTTATTTTATTTTATTTTATTCCAATTATTAATTATTGTTTTTATTGTTACAATTATTATTGTTTTATTTGAAGTAAAAAAAACATTATTTTATACACTTTGTGTGCTTTGTACGTTGTCCTTTTGTTTCTCTACTTCTTCTATACTTTTTGTGTAGAGAATGCCTAATAATATTTAGGGTTAATTGCATTTTACCCCTGTAATATGTGCTAAAGTTGTTTTATCCCCCTGTAATATTTTATTGATGCATTATCCCCCTGTAATATTATATTATGTGTTTTACTCCCCTTAGTTTTAGTCAACGAAAGTTGACTATGTATGTGGCACGCCACATGAAATTTAATTTAATTTATATATATTTTTTTTAAAAAAATTGCCAAGTCAGAATTTTATTTAATTGTTTTTTTATTTAGTTTTATGTTTGTTTTTAATTAATAAAATTAGAAAATAAAAAAGAAAAAAGAGAACAGAGAACAGGCGAGAAAACTCAACAAAAAAGATTGATTAAATTCATTTATCTTCTTCAACAACAAGAAAACTCATTCAAATAAATTCATACCAAAAAACTTTCATACTCAAATCCAATCATCTATTTTCTTATTTCACTTTCTCTCACTGTTATTCAATTTTTTTGGTTTCTTTCCGAAAGGAGATCGGAGACGGTAAAGATCCATCACTTTACCAACAACAACAACAACAGCTAAAGATCCATTAAAATAAAATCTAAAAAACCATCACAAAACTAAAAAAAAAAGTTAAAAAACATAGAAAAGGATGCTTGTTGATTAAAATCCCAGAGATTTGCGAAAATCCAAGATCTGCAAAAACATAAATAGGATTAAAATAAGAAGATAATAGGAAGGCATGGACAAAGAAAAGCAAAATCATATGATGAAGAAGAAGAACATGAACGTAAACATCTGCAAAAAAATCCAAGAACTAAAACCCATGTTAGAATCAATCAATAACGCAACAACATAAACACACATGAACAAAAACGCAGGAATAGAAACGACAATAACAACAACATCAGCCGAGAGAAAAAACACAGCAACACGAAAATCAAATCGATTTTTTTAGCTCTAGGTTCAATCACTTTTTGAACAGAAACGCAACAACACAAACAGCAACATCAATTGATTTATGAGCTCTAGGTTAAATCGATTTCTAAGGTTTGAAATGAATATTAGGATTTGTTCAATTAATTTTCAAAAGAAAGAAGTTTCTGAATTTAATGCAGAATAGAATTTACAAGATGAAGTTTTTATGAGTTCAATCTAATTTTATGGGAAAGTGATGCTTGAACGTGTTTCTGTTCTCTATTCTCTTCTTTCTTATTTTTCTTTTTATTTTCTAATTTTATTAATTAAAAACAAACAAAAAACTAAATAAAAAAAACAATTAAATATAATTCTGACTTGGCAATTTATTTTTTTAAATATAAATTAAATTCCACGTGGCGTGCCACATACATAGTCAACCTTCGTTGACTAAAACTAAGGGGGGTAAAACACAAAATATAATATTACAGGGGGGTAATGCATCAATAAAATATTACAAGGGGGTAAAGCAACTTTAGCACATATTAGAGGGGGATAAAATACAATTAACCCTAATATTTAAGCATATAGCAGTTCAACAAAGCTATGGTGAAAACAATGTGTTTGAAGAGAACCATGAACATTATATTACATAGAAAATTCTACAATAAATGTCATTAATTACAACTGGCTGGTATGTTTAATATGTTATGCTAAGAGAATAGTATTAAATATTAACAAATTGAAATCCCAAATAGCAATCACATTTTTCCCAGTGGAGTCAATGGCAACCATTGGATTTTTCTTACGTAAACCAAATATCATTTGGGCACAACTATAGAGACTAAACTCTCAAGTTTTGTGGGTATACTCGCAGAACATATATTTTCTTTGGCGAGGCTTAAGTGACTTGAGTGATGATGTTGATGATGATCTTCAAGAACGAAAGAGAGGGTACCTACAAAGAGGTTAACACTTCAACGCTCAACTCAGTATGTAAAAGAGGTGAAATGAATGTGGAAATTTGGTGAATTATGTGTACTTTGAGAGTAAATTTACATTTTATAGAGAAAATGTGGTGTGCATGAGGAATGATTATACCACGTAAATCCCAATACGCAAGTGTCATTTACGTACTACTTATCATGTAATACGAGTATTTATTTGCACGGGTCGTCTCGGGTATCATTGTAGATATAGATGGGTATAGGCAGGGCGAGCTAGGCTTTATCAGGCATGAGCCTGACCTGTCAAAAAACTGAAGGCCTAACTTTGGCATGTGGCCTGTTATAGGCTTGATTTTTAGGCTTGAAGTCTGACCTTTGGAGAGTTTGGTCTGACTTATTAGCTTGTTTAAAAGCCTATTTCATATGAACAAATTTATATAAGTAATTATATTTATATGTAAATAGACTAATCAATTAATTTATCAATGAGATTATACACTCTTTTGGTATTTCACATCATACTTTAAAGAATTTTTTTATATATCTACAATATATATATATATATATATATAAGCCACCATTTTCATGGAAAAATAGTAAACGCGTAATATTCATATTTATAGTGATGAAGTGACATTTTAAATAAATATTTTTAACGTTTCAATTTTTGTATATGACGTTTCGATTTTATATTTATGTTCCATATGTTAGACTACGTGGCTACGCTTAGAGGGGGGTGAATAAGCGTTCTGAAATAAAACAAACGATTTTTCGAATTTCAAATAAGAGTGCGTCTTAAGATTTTATTAGTAGCAACCCCGTTTGCAATAGGATTTCCAAGACCATGCAATTTGTGTGTGATTTTAATGAACCTTGTTGCATTTGCGCGATGGTTTCACCATCTTGCATGCGAAAAAGCTCAAATTCTTGTGTCAAAGTGTTTATTTTAGATTGCTCGACTTCATTAATACCCTCAAAGTGGGTGATTAATGTGTCCCACATTTGTTTTGCCAAATTACAATGCAAAACATGATAGAATTGCTCAATCCCCAAAGAGGAGATCAAGATGTTTTGAGCTTTCGCATCGTAATTCACTTTCTTCTTATCATCGTCACTTCATTATGCCATAGGCTTGTTTGTTACAACACCATTTAAATTGGTATTTGTCGGAACAAAGGGACCGTTTTCAATGGTGTTCCAAACTTCACTATCAAAAGAATTGATGTGAATCTTCATACTACTTTTCCAATAGTCGATGAAATTCTGGCTACCAGACAGACAAACGCTGTGAACAATGTAAGCACAATTGTCCGAGCGCGTGTCTATCTCAGGACAAATACAGAATTAAAACGTAATTTAAAAGCAGCGAAAAAGTAAATAACACAACAGGTTTGTTAACCCAGTTCGGCGCAACTGCTCTAGTCCGGGGGATACCAATCCCGGAGTTAACTCACTATAATAGTCATAGTGTAAGGACCAACGTAGCCGCACTACTTGTCTTCCACCTAGACCCTACCCACGTGACAGCCCTACCTAGGAACTCCTAGATATGAGACCCCGTCTCAACTCCTAACCTAAACAATACACTCAGCGTTGCTTTTACTTTTCTTTTCTTGATATGTTTTCTTTGGACAAGAGACACACTCTTCCGACTCAACACTTACTCTGTACCTAAAGGCTTAGGAGAAGCACAATTACAACTCTAACAAACACGTCCTTTACTTGAATCAGTTACGACGCAAGCAAGGCTCACAAACAAAAAAACAAAAACAAAAAGAAGACTAAACTTTAAACACGCGCTTTGAGAACACACACGGTTTAGCTTGGTTTTTAGGGTCTGTCATTACATATATTTATACTACTAGAGTAGCACAGGGTTTGGGCTTCAGACACCATTGGACGTTGTAAGGTCCAAGTCATGAATCTTCTAGAACAAGAAATCTTCTTCAATAATAAGTCAATATCACCTTTTAAAATATATCTAGGCTTGACCGCCTTAGACTTCTTAGGAAACACGTGACTTAATCACCAAGTAAGGTTTAAAGAAAAACTCAAGCGAATCTTGTAAAAGATTGCATAATATAATAAAGCGCGAGCTGGCGCGAGCTGGCTGATCACGCAATGTTGTTCCATATGCTACAACATCAGACTAATCATCAGTGATCATAAGCAACTGACCACACATCTGGCTAATATATGTTTTTGCACAATTGTAGCCAATCTTCAAAACTCAACAATCTCTCCCTTTGGCAAAATTTTGGTTAAAACATTTGAAAGTCAATTCTTGGAGAGATAAAACATGATTTTCCTTTAACCACCATAGGCACAAGAAACACAATAGATAGTGAGAACACTTTCAGAACGGCTCTATGGTCAAGAAAAACTTACACGTAGAATTAGAGGCAATCACTAGAAAAGAACACATCAAGCCTCAAAGAAAACAGCCTCTCACATAGTGAGTTCAAATAAATGCCTTTGGAAAAAATAAATTTCCACAAGCACAAGTAGAGATAAGTAGATAAACTACTCCCCCTCAAAACATGCGTACAAACATGCGCGCACACACCACCATAGGACAAATGTTAGAGCATCTGTCAGATCTTCAACAAAACGTATCAGAGCTACGTATTAAAGCTTCAACAAATTACTACTCCCCCTTTTTAGCCACAAATTCTGACAAACATAATCCATGCATTACGAAATGCAGAAACAGGGAAATATCACATAATGCATATTACAAACCATAAGCACTTAGAGGTGCATCAGAAATGCAGGACATCACAAAACATTAAAAAGAAAATAAGAACATATCAGAGTCAAATAGAGGCAGACTCATCAGAGTCATCTGACATCTCCTCAGTGTCACCAGCAACAGAAGCATCTTCTTTTCCTCCTTCTTCTTCCTGAACTTCCTCATTATCAGCACCTTCAGCTTCCTCTTCAGCCTTCAAAGCTGCAATTACCCTATCTATCTTCAACTTTCTGGCCTCAAGAGCCATACTGGTTGTAACACCCGGCGCAAACACAAAATAATATTGCAATGAAGCCGCCACCATATTTTATTTATCCCGTGAGGGCAAAGGAAAATAATGATAAAACCTTGAAAAGTCGGGTTCGGGAGTTGGTTACATGAGGGGAAGACGTTAACACCCCCTCATATCCGTTGTACTCAACGGGAACCATTCGAGGAAATTGGTTTGCTTAAAAAGGAATAACCTCATTAAAAGATTACATAACCGCATATTGAACAGAAAAGGAAAAAAAGAGTTTTTTATTATTTGGCTTGACGAGATTACGATCTCGCTCCTACGTATTCCCCATGTGCAATGAGAAATTCAAAGCTCACTTAGTTCTTCCTGAAAAAAAAATTGTTTGTTGGTTGTTTTTAATGAACAACGTTTATGTCGCATTCCACTAGTACGACAATTTGCTTGTATGCTCGACTGAGGCTTAAGCATTTGTCGGTATCAGGGGAATGGATAAAACATCGTCCTTTTAAGAAAAGAAAAGTGAAAAAGATTTAAGTTGAAAAAGAATTGATTGCGCAAAGGCAGTAAAAGTAGTTGTGTAAGTTGAGTGATTTTTATGATCAGAGATATTGTTTAGTGAATGTGGATAACCTCAATGTCGCAAGTCATCCGTCAAGGACGAGATTATCCAAGCAGAGGCAAGTCATCCGTCAAGCCCTACTTTTTCACTCAGTTTATTATCGAATTAATTAAAAAGCGAAAATAAGCGGAAACAAGTCATCCGTCAAGCTCCCTCTTATCCTTACTTTTTAATTAATAAGTATTTTAATTTTTAGAACACAAATAAACTAAACATCCCTAGTCATCCGTCAAGGACGTAGTTTATTCATATTCTATTATTTAACAAAAGATTTTCGCAAATTCTAGTTCAGAGGAATAAAAGAAAAGGAAGGGAAGAGGATGAGCAGGATGCATATGAATGACAGATAATGACGATGCTGAGTAATTAAAATAATGCGAAATTAAATCATGGAAACAAGAATTCAATCAATTAACATCATTTAAACAATTATTTGAACTTGATTAGTTAAATAAAATAAGACGGAGGCGAGTCATCCGTCAAGCTCCTTCTTATTCTTTTTTAACTAACGAGTTTTTCTTCACTTTTTAAAAGTTCTGGAATAACGATAAATTAAAGCCTCAAGTCATCCGTCAAAGGCTATTTATCGTTATTCTATTTATTGTAAAAAAGGTTTTCAAATAAATGAAAAGAAATGCGAAATAACTAAATAAGCACTTATCCCAAAAGTGCTTATTAGAATAAGCTCTTTTGAAATAAGTACTTATTTTTAATTAGCACTTTTCATTTTATAAGTCACAAAAAAAATTAATTAAAAGTTCACAGCATGGGTGCAGCAACAAACAAGGGGTGTAACAAAAAAAAAAACAAACAAAAACAGACACTGGGCCTAGACTCCTGTTTGGCCCAATTCCAATCCACCAGACCGGGCCGGGTCTGGGTCTAAACTGGGTCAAGTTGTCCCATGGAGCCCAACTGGGGGGCGCGGTTAGAAATAAAGGGGGCGCGCGAGTAATTGGCGAGGTCCAATCCCCGCGCGCCACGTGGCGAGGTTTCTATCTTCTTCTTCAACCTTCAGAAAATTAAACAGACGACGGAGGGAGGGAGAGGGGTCGGCCGGAGACGCATTCTACTCCTCCGGTCACCAAAATTAATAAAACCATATACCAAATTGATCGGAAATTAACATAGATTTCAAATCCAAGATCAAAATTAACAAACGAAACACGTACAAAAAAAAACGAACGGAAATCAAAATGAGATCTAAAACTCAAAACGCGTTTCCGGCGAGATTTGACGAAAACTAATTGAATAGGAATGCTCAGAATTGTCCCAATAGCAAGAATCTATCGTTATTTACCTATAATTATGCTTGAATGAAACGGATCGGAGAGTTTGTTTTCGGCCGCGTCTTTGTTCTTGTTTTTGGAGCTTTTCCGGTCGTTTTCTCGCGAAACAGAGGCCGGATTTGGATTCAGAAGGGTTTAAACTATAAGAAATGAGTATTTGATTATTGATTTTCGAAGATTTTTGAGTCGCCGGAATTTGGAATTCCGGCGGTGGTTGGTGGTGGCGCGTGTCATCAAAGGGGAGGCTATTTTTTCTGATTTTTTCTTGGAATGTGTGCTCTCATGATTGAATATGATTTTTTTATTATATATAGGGGAGATTAGGTTAAATGACATTAGTGTAATAAATGAGTAGTTTTGTGATTAAGGGGAAATTATTAAGAAAATGATAATGAAAATGATTATGAAGTGTAAGGGGTGAGATGTCGCAATATAATTGGTTCTTTTGAAAAATGATTTTTGTGATGAAAAAGGATAAAATGATTTATTGATAAAAATAAGATATTTTTGATGCTTTTTCTCTATTTTGTGTAATCTCTATATAATATATTTACGGATGTCTCTCTCCTGGTCGTAATCCTATGTGGCAAGCTATCAAGTACCCATATACCTATGTGGCAAACTATGAGACTATCTACATAACAAACAAATTCTTCCTTAATGTATCACTCTTCGATTCCCACTCAAGACATTTTTTCAATTATGAAATAATTTATTTTACTTTTTAGAGTTCCTTGATGTACCACTCTTCGATTCCCGCTCATGACACTTTTTTAATTATGCTACAATTTATTTTATTTTATTTTTTAGAATTCCTTAATGTATCAATTTTTGATTTTCACTCATGACACATTTTTAATTATGAGACATTTTTTAAAAGATACTTTTGAAACACATATTCTATATAACTAAGATTAATCTTCACTTATAGACAAAAACAAACAAAATTTTTGGATAAAGATAAGTAAATCAAGCCAATTTCTAACAAATAACAATAATTTTTTAAGATTAATACTTTTAAAGAAATTTTTTCTTAATAACGTTTCCATAACTTTTTTTTTAATCATCGTAACTAATGATATATCATAAAAAAATTAACTGATTTAAATGTTGAAATACTATTAGATAAATATAAGTACCCAAACAATTATATGTATCTATTTTTTAAAAATAAAGTTGTATGAATTTATATATACTATTACATAAATATTATTATGATAAAAAAATTCATAATTTCTCCAATAAAAGTATATTTTATTAATTTAATTTTTAACTTTTATTTACATGCAAAACTTAACTCATTTCTATCGATCATTTTTTGTATTACTAAGTTGTATCAAATATAAATCATACTTATTATTTATGTTTTATTTGTATTTTATTAAGAACATATTTTTATTCCTATATTAATAGAATAAACCCATTTTTTGTAATTTTTATCATTACTTATATTTACACTTATATTAATATCAGTGCATGTCTTTATAATTTACACGGGATCAATATTAATAATCATATATTAATGCAACAGCTTATTTTTTTATTTAAAAAATGAGACTTTATATTCACATATCAAAACAAGGTTCTATATTTTTTTAAATTGCTACGGTGATGGGAGAAAAAATATCACATTGTTGAGAACGAAAAGTTGGAGATCATTCTCCAACTATGAATTATATTTACACTCATGTTAATATGAGTGTATTTTTATTTTGTAATTTATACAAGACAATATTTATATTTATATATTAAAACAGATCCTATTATTTTTGTAATTTTTATGGGGACAAAAAGAAAATACCATACTATTGAGAACGGAGAGTGGAATATCATTCTCCACCATGTTCTATCCATTTAAAATCCCTAAATATTTAATTATTTTTTATAATTAAATAATATAAATATTAAATCAATTTCATAAGTAATTAGAAAAACATAAATTATATGACAAAAAATTCATTAATTAAAAATAAGATATAAAAATTAAATTAAATTAAATTACAAAAATTAATATTTAAACTAAACTACTTTAACATTAATTATATATATTAATATAATTTTGAATTTTAACCCGTACATTTGTACGGGTTAGTTATACTAGTATAATATATTTACGGATGTCTCTCTCCTGGTCGTAATCCTATGTGGCAAGCTATCAAGTACCCATATACCTATGTGGCAAACAATGAGACTATCTACATAACAAACAAATTCTTCCTTAATGTATCACTCTTCGATTCCCACTCAAGACATTTTTTCAATTATGAAACATTTTATTTTACTTTTTAGAGTTCCTTGATGTACCACTCTTCGATTCCTGCTCATGACACTTTTTTAATTATGCTACAATTTATTTTATTTTATTTTTTGATTTTCACTCATGACACATTTTTAATTATGAGACATTTTTTAAAAGATACTTTTGAAATACATATTCTATATAACTAAGATTAATAGTCACTTATAGACAAAAACAAACAAATTTTTTGGATAAAGATAAGTAAATCAAGCCAATTTCTAACAAATAACAATAATTTTTTAAGATTAATACTTTTAAAGAAATTTTTTCTCATAACTTTTTTTTTAATCATCGTAACTAATGATATATCATAAAAAAATTAATTGATTCAAATGTTGAAATACTATTATATAAATATAAGTGCCCAAACAATTATATGTATCTATTTTTTAAAAATAAAGTTGTATGAATTAATATATACTATTACATAAATATTATTATTATAAAAAAATTCATAATTTCTCAAATAAAAGTGTATTTTATTAATTTAATTTTTAACTTTTATTTACATGCAAAACTTAACTCATTTCTATCGATCATTTTTTGTATTACTAAGTTGTATCAAATATAAATCATACTTATTATTTATGTTTTATTTGTATTTTATTAAGAACATATTTTTATTCCTATATTAATAGAATAAACCCATTTTTTGTAATTTTTATCATTACTTATATTTACACTTATATTAATATCAGTGCATGTCTTTATAATTTACACGAGATCAATATTAATAATCATATATTAATGCAACAACTTATTTTTTTATTTAAAAAATGAGACTTTATATTCACATATCAAAACAAGGTTCTATATTTTTTTAAATTGCTACGGCGATGGGAGAAAAAATATCACATTGTTGAGAACGAAAAATGGGAGATCATTCTCCAGCTATGAATTATATTTACAGTCATGTTAATATGAGTGTATTTTTATTTTGTAATTAATACAAGACAATATTTATACTTATATATTAAAACAAATCCTATTATTTTTGTAATTTTTATGGGGACAAAAAGAAAATACCATACTATTGAGAACGGGGAGTGGAATATCATTCTCCACCATGTTCTATCCATTTAAAATCCCTAAATATTTAATTATTTTTTATAATTAAATAATATAAATATTAAATCAATTTCATAAGTAATTAGAAAAACATAATTATATGACAAAAAATTCATTAATTAAAAATAAGATATAAAAAATTAAATTAAATTACAAAAATTAATATTTAAACTAATCTACTTTAACATTAATTATATATATTAATATAATTTTGAATTTTAACCCGTACATTTGTACGGGTTAGTTATACTAGTTAAAATTAAAATGCGTTGAAAATAAAATGGAAATCTAGCGCACGGCGCATAAACATATTTTTTTTAAAACTATTTTTGGGCGTTTCTTAACGTAAGAAACATTTTTCAAAATTAAAATATTTATTTAAAAAAAGTACAAAATTAGGGTATTACACTGGTCTCACTAAGATCAACAATCATTTGTTTCCTGCTGAGCACACCTGATGACCGGACAGAAGTACCAACTTCATCAGCAGCATTTGACACAGTCAGCAACCTGCAATCCACAGACAAAGAACTTGGCCTTTTGCAGGGCTCATCAGTCCCAACCAAAATATCTAGATGTTGCTGGAGAATAATATCACACAGTAGAGTGGGAAAAACAATAGGAAACTTGATAGCATATGACTTAGCATGCTCAAGAACTTGATAGTAAATATAGGAACCAAAATCAAATGGAGTTTTGGTACCAACAACATAGATAAACCTCGCCAAACCAGTAGCAACAGAGTTGGAATAAGTAGTTGGAGTCCAATTTGAAGCAGCAATCTTGTTCCACACAACATACAGTGGGGAGAGCTTAGCAGATGACAAATGTATAGGCAAATGCTTGACCTTATAACGTGTGATAGCTTTGCAGATGGTATCATTTGTCACCTCCAACTCAAGAGTCTCCTCAACAGATCTCTCAAGATATTCATTGATAACTAGAGGACAGAACTTCACACACCTACCCCTCACAAACACTTGTCTATACTCAGGATTCCTTGAATCATCACAATCTTCAGACACATTCACTAAAAACTCCCTATACAGCTTGTCATAACAGAAACCCAGATTCTTCACAGTCTTCATTAAACCAACAGTAGTTAGTAAATCCACAAGCTCTTGGCATTTAAGCACATCTTTCAAATTCCTTTCTAAACCAAGTCTTCTATGGTAGATGTATTTCCATCTAACAGAACCACTTTCCAGATGGAAAGACACATTATCCAGAGGTGCTGGAGGTATAGATAAAGGTACTTTCATACCCTTAATTGTCTTCCTAGATGCTTTGCCAAAAGTGGCAGCATTAGTCTCAGCAACCTCAAAATCAGAATCATTAGTTGGTGGATCCTTCCTTTTAAGATTTTTCTTTCCTTGCACAGATTGGGGCACAACCTTGCTCCAACCCTTAGGGGTACCATACATGGGCTTCTTCGTAGTATTAGCTTTCTTCTTCTCGCCCTCTTGGACACTTTCAACTACAGTAGGTGTACTCTTGATAGATTTGCTCCTTGTCCTACGAGTTACACCAGAAACAGGAGTTTCCTCCACAGACATATCTACTGGCTTATCATCTTCTTCTACCAGAACTACATTATCAGGACTCAAGGCTTGCTGAGTCTCAAATTCTTCAGTTTGAGGTTCAGGGGAACCTTCCACATGAGCACTCTCAAGATCTGGTGTATCTAGGACCACAATGGTCTCAACATTGGCTTGTGCCAAAGATGTGTGAGCATCTGTCAGAGCATCTGTCTGCTTCTCAGTAAAAACAGCTGATTTCTCAACAACAGGATTACCAACATCATTTTTCTCAGTTTCCACATGTTGCTCAGCAAACGAATTGAATTTTTCATCATTCAAAGTGTCATCTACCTTAGGATTATCAGGACCTAGGGTTTTTAGAAATATTCTCAATAGTAACATTTCCCTCACCAGGGGTATCATTTGATTCATCATTATTTGGTTCCACAACAATTGAGACAAAAAGATTTTCCTTACAATAAAGGTCATGCATGCTTAATCCTACTCTTTTTTCTAGATACTAGCACTTTAGCGCGTCGTGTGGAAACTCCAGTACTAGAAACCATGGCAAGCGGTTGAGCATTTGTAATAACCGTCGCAGGATCTGCTTGTTGAGTGACGGGATCAGAAATAGGATCAGAGGGAAGATTGGTGTATTGATCTTGTAATGTGGGTGAAGAAGTAGAATCAGACATGGTGATAGTTTGTTGTTTGAGAGAGCGAGAGTAGAATAAACTATGAATGATTTTGAAACGGGCGAGAGAGAAGTTGAGAAGTTTATAGTATGAAAGATTAAAGTTGTAATGTGTAAGAGTAACACTTAAGGAAGTTGGAGAGTGGCTTCCTAGACTTGTGTGCAATAAATGGTTGAGATAGGAAAAAGTAATTTCTGCACGCCTCCAATAAATTAACTGCTACAATTCCTCAATCTGGCAGATACCTAACTTCCCTCTTAATTTTTCAAATTGTGTAGTATCAAGGGCTTTAGAAAAAATATCTGCTACTTGCTCTTCAGTTGCAACATGCTCAAGAGTGATGACTTTTTCTTTAACTAAATCTCTAATAAAATGATGTCTAATGTCAATGTGCTTAGTCCTGCTGTGTTGTATAGGATTTTTAGAAATTTTAATTTCACTCAGGTTGTCACAGAATAATTTCATAGCATCTTGCTTGACATTGTACTTACTCAGCATCTGTCTCATCCAAACTAATTGTGCACAGGTACTTCCAGCAGCTATGTACTCAGCTTCAGCTGTGGATAAAGAAACACAATTTTGCTTCTTACTAAACCATGATATAAGATTGTTGCCCAGAAAGAAACATCCACCAGAGGTGCTCTTTCTATCATCAGCACTTCCAGCCCAGTTAGCATCACAATATCCAATCAACAAAGTATTATTCCCATGGGTATATAGAATCCCATAATCACTGGTACCATTGACATACTTTAAAATTCTCTTTACTTGAGTCAGATGACTCATCTTTGGCTCAGCTTGTTACCTAGCACATACTCCAACTGCAAATGTAATGTCTGGGAGCTGAAGTGAGATATAGGAGACTTCCTATCATACTGTTGTACATACTTTGATCAACATCTACACCTATTTCATCCTTTGATAGTTTCACATGTGTGGGAGCTGAAGTTCTTTTAGGAGTAGCATTCTCCATACCAAATTTCTTGACAATACTCTTAACATACTTACTTTGAGAGATAAAGATAGTGTCTTCCATCTGTTTCACTTGAAGACCAAGAAAGAAATTTAGCTCACCTAGAAGGCTCATCTCAAATTCAGATTGCATCTGCCTAACAAAATGCTCCACCATCTGGTCAGACATTCCTCCAAACACTATGTCATCAACATAGATTTGTGCATCCCTTCCTGTAGCCATGAGTTACCAAAAAACTCAGTAAGTCTCTCATACCAAGCCCTAGGAGCTTGCTTCAACCCATATAGGGCTTTCTTCAATTTATAGACATGATTTGGAAGACTTGGATCAATAAAGCCTTTAGGCTGTTCCACATAGACAACTTCATTAAAGTACCCATTGAGGAAAGCACTCTTGACATCCATCTGATATAGCTTGAATTTGAGGATGCAGGCTATTCCTAATAACAACCTAATGGATTCCAGCCTAGCTACAGGTGCAAAAGTCTCACCAAAATCTACTCCTTCAATCTGAGCATAACCTTGAGCAACAAGTCTGGCTTTGTTCCTTGTGATAGTACCATTTTCATCTGACTTGTTCTTGAATACCCATTTTGTTCGTATTACATTCACATTGTCTGGTCTAGGAACTAAATCCCACACATCACTCCTTTTGAACTGAGTTAATTCTTCTTGCATTGCATTTATCCAGAACTCATTAGTCAAAGCCTCCTTGATATTCATAGGCTCAAAATTTGATATAAAACAGGAATTTGACACCTCACTATATCTCCTTCTAATGGCGATCCCTTGATTTAGATCTCCAATGACTTGATCTACAGAATGGTTCTTCTATACTCTGATAGATAGCCCTTTGTTGGGAGAAGTATTTTCTGAACTGCTCTCGATCTTCAGATTCTTCCACATTTGTGTCTACATCTTCTGTCTCTCCCTGAGTGTCACCTGCTGAGTCAGATGTGCTATCATGTGGTATAACATCTTTACCACAGTCATCTATCACAACATTAATAGACTCCATCATTGCTCTAGTTCTTGACAAGTTGCTTAAAATTATGGTTTCTATTAGGATCTGTCAGCCATTGATAAAACCATGACACAACTTTTGTCTTATTATTATTAGTTTAATGAAAAGATCTCAACTTATATGAATATGGGTTGTAGTTTATTTGTCCTTGATATTTGTAGGATAAAACAATAGTTTGGTTTTAGTCGTGTGCTTCTGATATGGCTCCAAATTTGATTCTAGTTCTTGCTTAGAATTTTGTGTTATGGTCTATCATGTTAAATCAATTTTGGCTGTAACAATTGAGAAGTGATATTGTAAGTGATATTGTGATATGTGCAATTTGAATTAAATTGGTGATGAGTAATTGGTAACTTTTGATTTGTTTTGACTGAATTTGAGTAAGAGGGTTGTTTGTTTGGAAAATTTTGATTTTTGAGACTTCTCAATTTTTGAGATTTTGCCGTTGAGTTGTTGTAGTGTTGAACTTGTTTGATATTTGGGAGTTTTGCATCTGTTTAGATAACTTTGACATGCATACATTCATTTGTAGTGCTTATGCACAGTGACGGTGATTAGTGCTTATGCACAACGATGGTGATTGGTGCTTTTGCACAACGACGTTAAGGAGTGTTCAGTAAAATAATTCTGACCTTCGACCCTGGTACCACATGCATACTAGAGAGTCTTAGAATTTTTGCACATCATTCATATTGCTTTGAATTTATGTATTTCTGTTTGTTTCTTATTTTAGTTGTTGTGAGTATCTCATTGAATCCTTGATTACTATTATTGTATTATTATTATTATTATTATTATTATTATTGATGTTAATATTATTGTATCGAGTAAAGCTATTACTATTGTTATTATTCAGCTACCTTATATAAACATCATTACTAATTCCCTTATGGTTTGACCCTACGACTTGCAATCATAGACTTTCAGGAAAAGAAGTAATCGTAGAGTTAGGTCGGCATTTTGTTCAGCTTTTCAGTTGTTGCGTCTAGAGTCTCTCTGATACCGTGACGTCGGGGGAAATCACTTAGCTTATTTATTATCAATGTATTGAATTTATGAAGTACTTATGTTTTTAGGGATTTTTCTTTTATGTAATTTCTTTTAGCAAGAATTAATCTCAATTTAAATTATTCAGACACTTCATTTATCAATTTAGTATCACAGTATGTTAGTTTTTTTAATATTTTAATTTTCTGCTGCGTATTTTTGAATTGAACGGAATAAATTATGTCATTATGTTTAGACGTGACACCCTTTTCATAACTAAATATCATTTTATATCAATAATAATCAATTGGGGTTTAAGGGTGTTACAAGTTGGTATTAGAGCAGTCGGTCCTGTCAGATCAAGTGCTTCGGTCTAGTTGGACCAAGTCTATGACTAATTTCTTGATTTGCAGTAGAAGATGACTAAAGGAAAGATAGTCGGCAACTGATAGTGTGTTTGGGAAGCTGACACTAGTGTGACGAAGGTATTGGCAGTTCTACAAACATTGCTGAATCGACAAGAAGTAGTAGAGGAATTCTGCAGAGTAGAGGGGTTTCAAAGGAAGTTTAATTATGGTGAGCAAATATTGCTTGAGTTGAGGATTGGAGGTGGATACAATTAAAAGTGGGGGAGAGAGCTCTACCCTCTCAAATCAAGTAAAGTCGGGAAGTGTGTGGCGAAGTGCAGGAGTTTCGGCATAGAACAATATTTAAGAAAAGACAAAGCGATGGAGACAACTTGCGGTTTTCATAAGATTGTGTTAATTTACCGAACCTGAAAGGAGTATGAACTTATAGTTTGCAGCTGTTAGATAAGCAGTGGTGTTCTTGAAGGAGAACAAACAAGTGGTTGCGGTGCTGTATCGTTGAAGATAGAAGGAGTACAATTCATAGATCTAAAACAAAGAGTATGTATGTAGCTGAGTACGTGACAAGGGAAGATGAGTCGTTGAGGTTGCACCATCAAGTAAAATGCTATTGAAGTTGAACTTTTCTAATGCGATAAATATGAGAATGGATTGCATCCGAAGAATTAGAGTGGCACAACGAAAGAACGCTTATTGTAAGTGTAAAAGATGTTTTGTACCCACATAACTTGATTAAAAAAAAATCGAAAGTGGAGAGCGAATCAAAATTTGTGACGATGTTAGTTGTGTAAGAGTTCTTGAGAACAACAAAAACACACCGTTGAGAGGGAAGAAGTTCATTTGAAATCGGATCGAATGTATCTCTAGGGGAGTGTTAGTGTTGTTAAGTAGACGGCGGCATGAGGTCACATTTGGATTATCGACAGCTGAATGAAGTTGTCAGCAGAAAATATCTAAGGATTGATGACTTAAGAATTAATTGGTCGACATTCATGGAAGAAGTAGGGAAGCACTATCTATATAAGTCAAAGATGGAAGTTTCTAGCAAACACATGAGTTGAAGCATATGATTGATTAGAAGGAGTTGAACGTGAATCAGAGAAGATGGTTGGAGTTTCGAAAGACTACGACTATGAGTTGAATTATCATCTTTGTAAGATAACGTGGTGGAAGATGAATCAAGTAGAAAGTTATTTCGTGAGTCAGCATTCATGGATGAAGCAATGAGGGTGATTGAGCAATTCAGGGATTAAAGTTTAGTAAGTGAAGCAACTGCTAACAATATGCAATAGACATGGCGATTCTTCAGGAAATCAAGAAGAGCTAGAAGATAAATTAGGGGCTAGTAGAGAGGTTAGTGTGGATCAAGCGAAGCGAAAGAGTCGACTTTAGGATAGGCCAAAAAGAGATGACGAGATTCAGAGGCAGATGCCATGTTTTCTGGAGGTCAAGCGATGAATCCTAAAAGGAATTCAAGAGGGTGGTATAAGTAATTGTCTTAGAAGTACATGATGTACCAAAAAATCGAAGAGACATGTTGATGCACTAATAAAAAAATTAAAAAAAAAAGATGTGGTAGGAACTGTGTAGTACTATCTGGTATGTTAAAAGTCAAAAGTCGAACACCAGAAATCATTTAATAGGGAATTGCAAAGATTAAGAGGATTCATGAGAAGATGAAAGTTTCACAGGTAAGGCAAAAGAGTTTCTATGACCAGAGGCGGAAGGTACTTGAATATCAGAAAGGTGAACATGTATTCCATTTGCCTCAGTTGTTACACATCCAACTCATGTTATACATTTTGATGATATATAAGTAAAAGAGAATCAGACCGTGGAGGCTTTAGCGTTGTGAATTGAAGACCGTGTGGTGTAGCATCCGGTAAATAAGGAGATTATTACTGTGAATGTGGGATGAGGAATATCTATAGGTGAATACGCAATGTGGGAACTCAAAAGTAGAAAGGAGGAGTCGCATTTGAAGTTATCTCTTTTAATGAATTTTCGAGGACGAAAATTATTTAAGTGGGGGAGAATTTTAACACCCCGATTTTAATATTCATTTGTTTATTAATTATTTCTTATGTTTGTGCATGTTAAGTTATTTTGTGTGTGTAGATTTTAGGTGGAGAGTTAGTGAATAAAGAAGTAAAATAAATGAAATTTGAATTTAGAAAATAGGAGAATAAGAAAGATTGGATAATTGGGAGTATGGATAGTAATTGAGAAATATGACGCGAAATAGACGAAGTTAGAATATAATAATATAGATATATTTTAATTTAGTGCAGAAAAATAGAAAATAAAATAAATGGTTGGTTAGTAGATTGTATGGGAATTATTAGTAAAATGATTAGATAAAATAAATGAGTTGAGAATAATAAAATATTTATAAATAAAATGTTATAAGAGAAAGAAAAATAGAAAAGTGGGCTTGAATTTTGGGTAAGACCATTAGAAACAAAAATAAATAATAATAATAATCAAATTTTTGGTAATATAGTTTTAGTTATAAGTAAATTTTGTCAAAACCTAGGTTAGCACACAATTACGTTACGTGAAAGAAATCTGAAAATTGGAGAATAGAGAGTGAGTAACCGCCCATAGGAGAGGAAGAGAGAATTTGCAGCAGCTTAGGATTAAAGAAAGAATCCATCAAAATTAAGGTGAGGGATTAGTTTTGGTATTTATATTGGATAATTGGATAGTGTTTGAATTTTTATTTTTTTTCTTCTCCTGAACTTCTTTTCAGGTATTGTTGTTATGTCTTGTGATTGATGTGTTTTGTTCTTATTCCTTATATGAATTCTTCATCATATGCCGTGGAACTTGAAAATTTTTTAGAACCGATTTTATAATAACCGTGTGTATGGCTTGTTTTCTCCTTATTATCCCTTTCGTGGATGATTTTTGATTTTTTTTTTGTAAATTTCTGAGTTTTAAGCTCTGGTTTTGTAAAATAGTTTTTGCGTTTAAAGCAAAACCATGTTTTAGTTGGATTAGTCAGTGACGCTAGAGACAGACCAAACTGAAAGAATTTCTTATAAAATCTGTGTTTTTATATTATCATTACCTATAGCTATACCTCCTAAGAATCACACGACAATTGAACAATCCAACTGTCAGGTAAACTGAACGAATAGAGTAGAGATAGTTTAAATTTTGTTTTTGCACATGAACTAAAATCTAGAATTGGACTGAGTAATTGTAAGGGAAATGATGTATAGATAGATATAACTTTAAGAAAACAATGTTAGTATAATCTGTTTTAAGTCTTAACATGATGCTCCCTTATACATTTCTTGACAAGTTGCTTAAAATTATGGTTTCTATTAGGATCCGTTGGCCATTGATAAAACCAGGACACAACTTTTGTCTTATTATTATTAGTTTAATGAAAAGATCTCAACTTATATAAATATGGGCCGTAGTTTATTTGTCCTTGATATTTGTAGGATAAAACAATAGTTTGGATTTAGTTGTGTGCTTCTGATATGGCTCCAAATTTGATTTTAGTTCTTGCTTATAATTTTGTGTTATGGTCTATCATATTAAATCAATTCTGGCTGTAACAATTGAGAAGTGATATTGTAAGTGATATTGTGATATGTGCAATTTGAATTAAATTGGTGATGAGTAATTGGTAATTTTTTATTTGTTTTGACTGAAATTGAGTAAGAGGGTTGTTTGTTTGGAAAATTTGATTTTTAAGACTTCTCAATTTTTGAGATTTTGCCGTTGAGTTGTTGTAGTGTTGAACTTGTTTGATATTTGGGAATTTTGCATCTGTTTGGATAACTTTGACATGCATACATTCATGTGTAGTGCTTATGCACAATGACGTTGATTTAGTGCTTATGCACAGTGACGGTGATTTAGTGCTTATGCACAAAGACGTTGATTAGTGCTTATGCACAGCGGCGATGATTAGTGCTTTTGCACATTGAGGAGTGTTCGGTAAAATAATTCTGACCTTCGACCGTAGTACCACATGCATATTAGAGAGTCTTAGAATTTTTGCACATCATTCATATTGCTTTGAATTTATGTATTTCTTTTTGCTTTCTTATTTTAGTTGTTGTGAGTATCTCATCGAATTCTTGATTACTATTATTATTATTATTATTATTATTATTATTGTATCGAGTAAAGCTATTACTATTGTTATTATTCAGCTACCTTATATAAACATCATTACAAATCCCCTTCTGGTTTGACCCTACGACTTGCAATCGTAGACTTTTAGGAAAAGAAGTAATCTTAGAGTTAGTTCGGCATTTTGTTCATCTTTTCAGTTGTTGCGTCTAGAGTCTCTCTGATACCGTGACGTCGGGGGAAATCACTTAGCTTATTAATTATCAATGTATTGAATTTGTGAAGTACTTATGTTTTTAGGGATTTTTCTTTTATGTAATTTCTTTTAGCAAGAATTAATCTCAATTTAAATTATTCAGACACTTCATTTATCAATTTAGTATCACAGTATGTTAGTTTTTTTAATATTTTAATTTTCTGCTGCGTATTTTTGAATTGAACGGAATAAATTGTGTCATTATGTTTAGACGTGACACCCTTTTCATAACTAAATAGCATTTTATATCAATAATAATCAGTTGGGATTTGAGAGTGTTACATTAGGTAGTGACCTAAGCATCTTCCTTACTAGAGTGTCATAATCAAGAATAGTCATGTGTAATTCTTGAATACTTTCATCATCCTTCATTCTCAAGCTCTCAAACTTACTAGTCAAAAGTTGCAATCTTGAGCTTTTCACCTTAGATGTACCTTCATGAACAGTTTGAAGTATCTTCCATGCCTCCTTGGCAACAGTGCATCTTTTGATCAGCTTGAAAATATGCACATCAATTCCATTAAATAGAGCATTCAAGGCTTTTGAATTTGTATTAGCTAATGCCTCCTCATCTTTGCTCCATTCCTCCTCAGGTTTGAGGGTGGTGGTGGCTGCACCATCTTTATCAGTAACTACTAGAGGTTCCCATCCTTTTATAACAACTCTCCATTTTTTGTGGTCCATGAATTTCAGAAACGTTGTCATACATGACTTCTAGTTGTCATAATTAGAGTCACCAACCAAAAGTGGTGGCCTATTCATAGGTCCTCCTTCCTTTTCCATTCTTGCCAGAAAAACCTCCCTGGAGCTCACCCTAAACAGAACAGGGTGTCTGCTCTGATGCCAATTGAAATTCTGGCTACCAGACAGACAAACGCTGTGAACAATGTATGCACAACTGTCTGAGCGCGTGTCTAGCTCAGGACAAATACACAATTAAAATGTAATTTAAAAGCAGCGGAAAAGTAAATAACACAATAGGTTTGTTAACCCAGTTCGGCGCAACTGCCCTAGTCTGGGGGATACCAATCCACTATGAAGCCCCGATACTCCAAAATTGATCAAGTATCGTGTCAAATACCGTATCCGATACTGATACGCGTCAGATACTTCCCGATACTTCATTATACGTATCGGGAAAGTATCCAATGATTAAATTTTATTTTATAAATAAAAAAAACCGACACTTATGTGATACTTGTCAGATACTTTTCGATACGTATTAGAGAAGTATTCGATGTTTATATTTTATCCATTATTTGAAAAGAAATAAAATGAATCCATGATGGCTAATGATTTGATTAATGTGCATACAAATTTTCAACTTTAGTAAAGAAAGATGAAAATATATAAAAGGAGCGACAAAATTATTGGACATTAGTGGAGTTGTACATGACTCGCTTTTTAGATAATATTTAAGATATATAATTTACTTGTTTTGATAATTTTAATAATGTGAATGTTTCTTTATTATTAATTTTAGTTATGTTTATATATTTTGCATTTATATATTTAATTTTTTATTGAAGTATCCTAGCCGTATCGTATCTTAAATTTCTAAATTTTCTGGTATCGCCGTATCGTATCGTATTCGTGTCGTGTCTCGTATCTAAGCTTCATAGCCAATCCAGGAGTGAACTCACTATAATAGTTCTAGTGTAAGGACCAACGTAGCCACACTACTTGTCTTCCACCTAGACCCTACCCATGTGACAGCCCTACCTAGGAACACCTAGATGTGAGACCCCGTCTCAACTCCTAACCTAAACAACACACTCAGCGTTGCTTTTACTTTTCTTTTCTTTTCTTGATATGTTTTCTTTGGACAAGAGACACACTCTTCCGACTCAACACTTACTCCGTACCTAAAGGCTTGGGAGAAGCACAATTACAACTCTAACAAACACGTCCTTTACTTGAATCAGTTACGACGCAAGCAAGGCTCACAAACAAAAAAACAAAAACAAAAAGAAGACTAAACCTGAAACACACGCTTTGAGAACACACACGGTTTAGCTTGATTTTTAGGGTCTTTCATTACATATATTTATACTACTAGAGTAGCACAGGGTTTGGGCTTCAGACACCCTTGGACGTTGTAAGGTCCAAGTCTTGAATCTTCTAGAACAAGAAAACTTGTTGAAAAATAAATCAATATCACCTTTTAAAATATATCTAGGCTTGACCGCCTTAGAGTTCTTAGGAAACACATGACTTAATCACCAAGTAAGGTTTAAAGAAAAACCCAAGCGAATCTTGTAAAAGATTGCATAATATAATAAAGCGCGAGCTGCCTGATCACGCAATGTTGTTCCATATGCTACAACATCTGACCAATCATCAGTGATCATAAGCATTTGACCACACATCTGGCTAATATATGTTTTTGCACAATTGTAGCCAATCTTCAAAACTCAACAATCGAAATGTTTGCCGTTGAATATCGGTGCTCGATTTTAAGCCCCCTTCGGTGCAAAAGCCATTGTGATCTAATAATTGGCACAAATCCATACAATTTTTCGTAAAAATCAAATTGGGATCGTGATACCACTTGTTAGATTACCTGGCTATGTTTAGAGGGGGGTGAATAAGCGTTCCGAAATAAAACAAATGATTTTTCGGATTTCAAATAAGAGTGCGCGGAAGCTACCTAGATCGGTTGTCTACTTTGCACCTTCGACCAAAGGGAAAGTAATATAGCCTTCAATATTGAAACAATGATAATTCGAATGCAATTACAAATATTCGAATTCAAGCAAATTGTGTCAAATTAATGTTTACTTTGAAAATCTTTCACACACACAATTTATGGTTTGTATAATGCTATCACAAACAAAGTATCAAAACAATACTTTTGTCGACCACTTGGCATGCACGACAAAACTATGTTTAGAGTTCACAATAAAACGGAAAGTAAAAGAGATAAGGGTAAGAGAATGCAAACGGAGATGATCAGGGAGTTCCCAGCATTCGTGTCGTCCTCGCGGTCGGCCGGTACGTCTCCCCCCAACTTATCAAACGGATAAGTTGATATTTTCACTAGTTCTTCGAAAATCTTTACAAATGCACAATTCCACAAATAATACAATACGTGAATGATACAAACTCAATCAACTATCTTCACCGTAACTTCTATTGTGAATTGCGGACCTCAACCCAATTTTGGCTTCAACCTCTGATTCCAACAATCGATCCTCACACCTATCTTGACCCAAGATCCTTGTGACGATTGTCTAGCAGATTCCTTCGCCAAATTGTGTTGATCATTCAAGCAAGCGATGCCTCTTGAATCCGGATGAGAAACCCAAACCTTCAAGAACAAATCAACCCGATCGTAATTCTGATTCACCGCGAATTACACCGAACGTTATCTTCCAAACTCTCTAAGCAACCTTAATTAAACCCATATTCAATTTCAATTTGATGGATATTTGAAAGAAGATGATGATCTTGTCTTGAATGCGCTTTGATCCAAATTACTCAGTAATTCCGATCAAAGGAGTGTTTTCCAACTGTTTCACATGTTTACAACAATTATTCATATAGCTATTTATAGAGAAAATAAAATTGAGTAAATTTAGGCACAATTTGACAGAAGTGTATCGATACATACATTAGTGTGTATCGATACAAGTACTTGACAGCTTTCAGAAAGTTGAAGTTTTGCATGTATGTATCGATACAACCACGATTATGTATCGATACATACACTAGTAAAATCAGTTTCTTGACTGATATGTATCGAAACACACATGTATGTTTTGATACACAAAGCTCTCTCTGGTTTCAGGAAAGTCTGCATGTGTATCAATACATACAAGTATGTTTCGATACACAGAGGCTCCTGTGACTCCTTTAAGAACTATTTGTATCAATACAAAAGTGCTATGTATCGATACAAATACGTGGTGATCAACCTGAGCAAGTTTCGGGACATTTGTATCGATACAAGTATGTATGTATCGATACAAAACACCTAAAAATTGGTTTTTCAAAGTTTCAAAAATGTGTTTCGCTGTCAAGTCAATTTCAGTTGATACCAAAATATATTCTACTCTATTTTCATGTATTTTGACAATTATAAAAACTCGGAGGGGAACTGGTGCATTTACACCATAATCATTCTATGACATAAACGTTACGCTATTAATTTTATGTATCATAAACATATTTGTCAGTTAAGTAAAAATCATAATTATTTAAATAAAACAGTCAATACTAGATTAAATATATAATAAATATAATTTACTTTTGTGTTTCTAAAACTCACTATATTTATTTGTGTTTCTCTTTTTCCTAAGACAATACAAAATGGCTTCAAAATTAATCAACTATCTAAAATCATCCAAAGTAATGAGAGTTTGAATGTTGATGTTCGTGTAATTTGGTTGTGGTTTGTTCGAGATTTGACTCGCAACAACCAAACATTTTCATTAGACATAATAATAATGGATTCAAAAGTAAGAATTGTTATACAAATTTACACTATTATTATTATTATTTTAAAAATATGAATTTATAATTATATAATTACTAATTTTATTGATTTTATCATGTATTATGTTAACAAAAAATTATTGTGTTCTACAGGGCAACAAGATTCATGTCACAATGCGTCACACTTTAATTTTATAAGTTTGATAAAGAACTTATAGAAGCTAATTTCTACTCAATTATTAATTTTAAAGTAGCTGATAACGGTAGTTCAGAGAGAACTACTAGGCATGAGACTAAACTTAAGTTTAAGTTCCACACAAATGTTAAAATTTATGACTCAAAAATAGTTCCTTCTAATACTTATAAGATTGAAAGTCTTCTTTTAGTGTTTGCTCCTTATTACGATATAAATCATCTTTATGGTAAGAACTTTATATATATTATGTATAATTTTCTATTTATCTTTATACATTGTCAACATGTTATACTAATAAGGGTTAATTACCTTTTATCCCCTGTAAAATAGACTATAACCGCCGCAAATAAAACCGCCGTAACGAGGGTTTTAAACCGCCACAAAATAAAATTGCTGCAAAAAATATATTTAGCGAGGGTTTTAAATCGCCGCAAATTATATTATGGTTGACTAAGACCAGGGGGTAAATTACAAAATCTTATATTACAGAGGGTAAAGCAACAAAATAATTTTACAGAGGGTAAAACAACTTTAGTCTATTTTATAGGGGGTAAAAGGTAATTAACCCTATTAATAAAATAGAATTTATAATCAAATATTATAGATGTTATGGGAATACTAACCGAAGTTGGTTTTGATAGAGAGTATGAGCGAAAGAGTTTGAAAGCTAAAATGATTCCAACTCAATTGGACTATGATAGTGCAATTTCACATTTTCTAATCTATATACTACAATATTTTAATACTTAAAAATAAGTTAATAATATGTATTACTTTAACAACGTCAAATTGAAAGTTACCCTTTTTGGTCAATATGTAGACGAATTGAATGTCTTTTTGCAGCTGGCAAAACTGAAAATGCATTAGTTATTGTTTTAATGGCTAAAATCAAGATATGACAAGGTATTACGTTACAATAAAAATAATTCTTTACAAAGTTGTTTTCGGATATATGTGTATATAAATGTTTGTGACTGTGTATATTTTATAGGATCTGCAACTGTTCAAAACTTAATATTTTTGACTAAATTGTTGTTTAATCCTGATTTTATAAGCGTCGATGATGCTGTAAAAAAACAATAATTATTCTCCTCAAGTTTGCATGCTCCAAGACCAATAAGAAGGGTTTAGATTGATTGTTGGGAGAGAAAATGTTTTTATTAATTATATGAAAAATCAGCCCTTTTTCACTACCAATGCTGCATGAAAAAACCTGAACATTGCTTAGTGTTTAGAGAGAGATTTTTTTTGGTTGAATTAGTCAAAATGTATTGGAAGATGAAAAAGCTTACTTTAGTATTTTAATTTATTTATTTTATTGTAAAAATTTAATAAAGAAATTATGAAGAGTTTTGGAGGGAAAATATTAGGGTTAAGTGGTTACTAACCTAACAACATTTAAAAATAAGAGATTAGTTCCACATATTCATATTCATCCGTCAAACAATTGATTTTTCATTTTTATTAGATAGATCTTTTATTATTACAGATGGTGTTTACTCCTCCTATGATGACCAACTTAAATCGTATAAATAGTTTCTACTTATAATACATCCATATTGTTCTTTTTTAAAGGTAGTAATGTCCTTTCTACTGTATTTTTTCTTTTAGATTTCAATTATATTGTTAGCTTCAAAAGCATAGACATTTGATGCATATTTAGACCAATAACTTATTTTATTAGTGGTGCCATCATCTCTTCCCGTATGTTGTCATCATGTGATTACTTTATTCCTCTGTTGTTACTACTGAAACAAGTGGTAAATGTTTGCTTACACGAAATGTATTTGCTTTAAAATAATGAGTTTGTTAATCAAACACAATACTAAAAAAATTATTAGTGCAAAAAATTAGTGTACCTAATACTAAAAAAACTAGCGATATAATTTACAATCATGATCATACAATTGATCGGTTAATGATCACAAAACTTTCAATTGAACTTATTCATATTCCGCACCTTTTCGTTTATGAACTCACTTATCCATGTTATTTTTATGTGGTGTTATCCCCAATTTTGTTGGTGTCATGTTTTTTGATATCGATTTTTTGTCAAAAAAAAAATTGTTTTTTCATATCAATTGAAACTTCATATGATAAAAAGATGTATATATTGTACAACGATATTTCAAAGTGGTTTCTAATTATAAAAAGATAGTTTACTATATTTTTATTACACACTTATTAATATTAGTTAATATTTTATGATATTTTATTTTTAGAATTTTCTAACATGTGCAATCTTGCACAGGATAAGGGATAATAAATGAACCTTTTTTCCAAAACACATTAATGAGTCATAATGGGTCAGTTCATTTTTCTTTCTCTCTCTCCTTATTTTTCTCTCTCCCGTACCTTATTTTCTTCTCTCTTCTCTTGTTTTCTTAAAATTAAAAATGGCAACTTCTTCAATCACATCCTCCCACGTAGTGACGTAGAGCCATCAAAATGGGCCGGGCCGCCAAGCCCGAAAAAACACCGGGCTCGGGCTATTAATTTTCTAGCTAAATTAACATCCGGGCTTTTTAGCTCGGCCCGTATTTACCCGGTGAAAATATGGGCTTGCCCGGATAGCCCATGGGCCGCCCGAAGCCCGCATATATGTTTTTTTGTTTTGTTTTTTTAGACACAACTCAAGTCTAAGTTTTACAAAATAGTCATAAAATTATAATTATGTTTCATTATGCTCATTTATGTTGTTTTGTGTGATATTTTGATTGTAAATTATAATTGTGTTGTTTGATTATGCATAAACTTAGTTTAATTTAAAAAGTTATTTGAATTTATTTTTGTTTTTTGGTTGATTGGTAAATTATTTTGATTAATGTAAATTTATTTGTATTATAATTGAAATGTTTAATTTATTTCCTCCATCAATTTTTTTTTTGATAATAAAATAAAAAAGAAAAAAAAAGAATCGATCTGGGTCGGGCTTACCCGAAAGCCTGCTAGCCCGCAAAGGGCCGGGCTCGGGCACTAAATTTCCAACTTATATTTTATCTCGGGCTTTATAACCCGGCCCAATAAAACCCGCTGACCATCCGGGCTGCCCGTTTTGACAGCTTTACTCCCACGCCGTTCATCACGTCGACCTCCACCACTACGCTGTCCACTCATACTCACCACCACCGCCGCCACAAATCCGTCCATCACCACCACCATACTGAGAACACATGACGAGAGCAGTCAGAAAATAACAGATCTACTGAGTGAGAGAGGGTGGACGGGGACCGGTGGAGTGTGGCCTGGCCCGACCGGAGAAGAGAGATTGAAAGTACAGAGGAGAGAAGAAAGAAAAAAAAGGTTTAGATTGAAAGTAACAAGGAAGAGAAAATCAATTTTTAAGAAGAGAGAAAACCAGAGACGAGAGAAGGAAATAGGGGACGGAGAGAGAAAAATAAGGAGAGAGAGAAAGAAAAAAGAACCGACTCATTAATGAGTTTTGGACAAAAGGTGCATTTATTATCCCTTTATCCTGTACAATCTTGCATAGGTTAGAAAATGTGCAATCTTGCATAGGTTAGAAAAATCCTTATTTTTATTACTTTTGGTACCATCTATGATATATTTTAGATATAATAATTTATAAGACCACCCGTGCATCGCACGGGTGATAGTCTAGTTTTATTAATATATTTGTTCAATTTACATACAAGTCCATGTATGAATCAACTTTGGTTTTTATTGCATATAAACAATGTAAGGTTTTTTATATTATTTAATGTAGAAATCATCTTTTGTTGTGTTGGACACAATCAAATACATCATTGATACAAATAGTTGGTGATATACTGCATGTCAGTGTAACAAAAAAATTATTTTAAACAAAGACATGCCTTTTTGTCATAATTGCAATAAACATGTTGCAGCTCAACATTTCCAGCTCAACACCTTAATTTCTTCCACCAGGCTATCCACCTCCATAAATCCATTTGCAAAAAATTTATTGTTCCGCGCTTTCCATATTGCCCAAATAGTCATGTGTCAAATAAGCAAAAAACCAAGCCTCTCCTTCTTATTCACCGCCGCTTCCCACACCATCTCAAAGAGGATTGTTGGGTTTTTGTGTATTGGCCTCATTTTTGCTAAAACACTAACTAGCCAGATGCTGGACCAGATGCTAACGTGACAGATGCTGGACCAGATGCTCCAGCATGTGCGTACAACATCAGGACGTACGCGTATTTTTGTGCGAGATCTTTTTAAAGATTTGCTTCAGTTTTATCTCAATTACTTGTGCACTAAGTCTCGCCTTTTTGTGTAGAACCTTCAGGAGGTGGCGTTTTGCCCTGATTGCTTCATAAAATATGTTTTTCCATTTATGGAAACATATTATATGTTTCTAAAATATATTTGCAAGATTTAACAGTTGGACATGACAACGTCCAAGCTCTGTTTTGAAGCCCAAACCCGTGCTATCTCAGTATTATATATATGTGAAGACAAACCCTAGTTTTGGGTGTGGAAAACCGTATGTGTACTAAAGCGTGTGTCTTAAGGTTTTAGGTTTTCTTGTTAGTTGTGAGTCTTGATTGTATCTTCCTGATTCAAGTCAAGTACTCTGTGTTTGAGTTGTAATGGTGTAGTGCTCCTAAACTTTGAAGTACGGAGTTAGTTGTGTCTTTAGAGTGTGACTCTTATACAAACGAAAGGAACAAATGTGTGTTTAACAGTGCTGTCATTGGTAGGGTCGTGGTGGAAAGACAAGTAGTGAGGCTACGGTGTGCTTTTCACTAGAACTATTATAGTGGAGTTCATTTCTGGATTGGTATCCTCTAGACTAGGGCAGTTGGGCCGAAATGGGTTAACAAACTCACTGTGTTTTGTTTATTTTGTGCTTTGCTACGCTGTGTTATTTTACTGTCATAAGTTCTAAGTTGACAAGTGCTCGGACAGTTGTCCTTACATTGTGCACAGCATTTGTTTGTCAGGTTGCCAGGATTTCAATTGGCATCAGAGCAGGCACCCTGCCTGATTGGGTGAACTCCAGGGAAGATATTTTTGGCTAAGATGGACAAAGAAGGAGGAACTATGAATAGACCACCACTTTTGGTTGGTGATACTAACTATGATGACTGGAAGTCTAAAATGACTACGTTTTTGAAATCCATGGATTACAAAACATGGAGAGATGTTATTAGAGGATGGGAACATCCTGTAGTTACTACTAGTAAGGAAGGGGAGACTACCACTACGCTGAAACTTGAGGAGGAATGGAGAAAGGAGGAAGAAGCATTAGCCAATGCAAATTCAAGGGATCTAAATGCTTTAATCAATGGAGTTGATGCGCATATTTTCAAATTGATAAAAAAATGTACTATTGCAAAGGATGCATGAAAGATACTCCAAACTGTTCATGAGGGTACCTCAAAGGTGAAAAGCTCAAGGCTGCAACTCTTGACTAGTAAGTTTGAGAAATTGAGAATGAAGGATTATGAAAGCATTCAAGAGTTTCACATGAGAATTCTTGATTATGACAACCAATTTGATGCCTTGGGTGAGAAGATATCTGAAGAAATTCTAGTAAGAAAAATGCTTAGGTCCCTGCCTAAGAAGTTTGACATGAAGGTCACTGCAATAGAGGAAGCCCAGGACATTTCTGAATTGAAAATGGATGAATTAGTTGGTTCTCTACAAACTTTTGAGATGTCAGCAAATGAGAGATCTGAAAAGAAGACGAAAAACATTGCTTTTGTCTTTAATGCCGAGGAGACTGATCAACAGAGTGATATGGAGGCTGATGAAAGCATCTCTGAAGCTATTGTGTTGTTGAGAAAACAATTTAATAAAGTCTTGAAATTGATGGACAGACGCCCTGACAACAGTCGCAGCATCAATAGGAATGCCAACAATCAAAGGAAACCGCAAATTGATGAAGACGAATCAGAAGAAGATTCTGAAACTGCTAAACATGTGATTTGTTTGACAGGAGTGTGTCATCTGACAGAGATTCTTTTGATGGAGAGTTAACCTATGATGAATTGGCTGATCTTTACAGGAAGTTATTTATCAGAAGTGTAGAAATTGGTATAACTTCAGTAAGGCAAAAGAAGACCATTACTCTCCTGCAAACTGAAAAGAATAAACTATTGGAAGTGAACTCAGATCTCAATGATGAGGTAATTTTACTTAAATCCAAGGTTGACAACATGAATAAGCAATTGAGGATGCTAAACAAAGGTACTAATACTCTAGATGAAATTCTAGAGATGGGACAGAAACCAAGCGACTTTAAAGGTATAGGTTTTGACTACAGATCTGTGCCTCATCAGAAACAACCATCAGTGAGACAATTTGTACCAGTTGTTAGTACTTATGATCCAACTATGTCAAGACAGATGCCCTTACATCAAGCAAGACAACAAGCGACTAGTTACAAGTCCAGACGAAAGGGTAAATACTATGATTGGGTATGTCACTACTGTGGAAGAAAGGGACATATTAGACCTTTTTGTTTCAAATTACATGGTTACCCCGACAGAACTTATTCATCAAGACCTGAGTTTACAAAGAAAAACATCAAGAAAGAGTGGAAGCAAAAGAATGACAAATCCACAATGCATGATCAATCTTCAACTTTACCGATCGATTTTGTTTGCGATCCTATCACTCAACAAGTGGATCTTGCGACGGTTATTACTGATGCTCAACCTCTTGCTATGGTTCCAAGTTCTGATTTAACTACACGACGCTCTAAAGTACCAGTGTCAAGGAAGAAGAGTACCAGAAAAGTCTCTTCATCTTCTGCAACGAATAGGGGTTCTAAATCTAAAGGTAAGAAATCAAAACCCTCCCATGCTAAGCGTGTAGGATTAAGCATGCACGATCTCAACTGTAAAGAGAATCCGTTTGTTTCGACTGTTGTGGAACCAAGTGCTGACACGTCTGTCCGTAAATCTGAGGATACCCCTGGTGAGGGTAATGTTATTGTTGATACTACTGAAACCCTAGGTACTGATAATCCTAAGGTAGATGACTGTGTAGAGGATATTAAGTCAAATTCCTCTGTTGAAAAATTTATTGATCATGAGAAAACTAGTGGTTTTGTTGCTGAACAAGATGTTAGTGTTGCTGAGAAATCAGCTGATTTTACTGATAAGCAGACAGATGCTATGCCAGATGCTCACGCATCTTTGGCACAAGCCTATGTTGAGACCATTGTGGTCCCAGACACTCCTGCTGCTGAAAGTGTTCATGAAGAAGGTTCCCCTGAGCCTCAGTTTGAAGAATTTGAGACTCAGCAAGCTGTGAGTCTTGATAATGTGTTACAAAATAATGTGGTTCTGGTAGAAGATGATGGACCAGAAGATATGTCTGTGGAGGAAACTTCTGTGACAGGTGTTGCTCGTAGGACAAGGATCAAATCCATGAAAAGTACACCTGCTGTGGGTGAAAGTGCCCAAGAACTTGTTGATGTGTTGGAGTATGCTGGGTTGATGAAGACTGTAAAGAATTTGGGTCAATGTTATGACAAGCTGGTGTGTAAACTTCTCTCCTCAAGTTATTAATACTTATCTTGGAATATCGGTTGAAGACATTCCTATGTTGGAAGTGACCGATGATACCATCTGCAAGACTATCACAAGTAACAAGCTTAGATACTGGCCTGGACATATGTCCTCTGCAAAATTGTCTCCACTTTATGCTGCCTTAAACAAAATTGCTGCTAATAATTGGTCCCCCACTACTCACTCTAATTCTGTTGCAACTGGCTTAGCTAAGCTTATCTATGCAGTTGGTACTAAATCTGCATTTGATTTTGGTTCTAACATTTATTATCAATTTTTAGAGCAAGCTAAATATTTTGCTGTTAAGTTCCCTATTGCCTTTCCCACTCTTTTGTGTGGTATTACTCTTCAGCAACATCCAGATATTTCGACGAGTCCTGTAAGAGGCCTAGTCCTCTGTCCTTAGATTACAGGTCGCTTTGTGATTCACATGCTGTTTACTTAGCTGGCACTTCTGTCTAGCCAACATGTGCTCTCTATAGAAAACAAATGAAAGTTTATCTTACTGAGACTAGTATGGCTCTTGGTGTTAGAAAAATTAAAATTGACAGGATTATTGTAGCCTTGAAGGTTGAAGGTGAAGTTAAGGGTGAAGATATTGAGGGTGCGCAGGAAGAAGAAGAAGGAGGAAATAAATGCTTCTGCTGCTGGTGATACTGAGGAATTGTCAATTGACTCTGATGAGACTGCCTCTTTCTGATCTTGACGTTTCCCTATTTCTTATGCACTTGTGTGTGGCTTATGGCTTGTAATAAGTACTCTATGTGTGGCTTCTCTGTGACTATTTGGTACTCTGTGATCTTCTTTTATGCATGAATGTTGTTTGTCAGAATTTGTGGCTAAATTGGGAGAGTATAAGTTGTTGTGTTATTTTATATGCGTATGATGCATAAAACTCTGACAGATGCTCTAACATATGTCTTGTACTAGTAGCTTAATATTGTGTGTAGGTGAGTATGATGCATGAAGCAGTGACAGTGACATCTGACCTATTGTAGTAGGTGAGTTTATGAAATACGCATGCATGTTTTGAGGGGGAGAAATTATATTTGATTATCTCCTATTATCTACCAGTTGTGATTATCTGAGGGAGAGTAGTATGTGTCTCCTTCCTATCTATCTATGAGTGGAGTGCTTGTGCTTGTTTTGAGGTTGAGTATATGCATCTTGTGTGATGATGACAAACTAGAATTACTTTCTACTATATTTTGATGATTGCATGAATTAAGGGGGAGGAATTTATTTTTCCTAGTCCTTAAGCTTGATTTGTCTTGAAGCTTCTATTTCCATCTGGAAATCCACTGTGAGAGGTTAATTCTCTTTGTTCATACTCTATGAGGCTAGTTGTTCTTATATCCTCTGTGCATGCCTCTGATATATTGTTGGCCAAACCATTCAAGTAATGTCCTATCTTCTTAGCTGTGTATTGATGTTGATTTGAAGATTATTTTATTATGCATATTGGTCAAAATTGATTTTTGTCAAAGATTTTGGTGTTGAAACTCCTTCTGAATAATATTGATATGTGTGATCCTTCTAGAATCCTCATTAGTCTTGTCATTTAAACTGTTGTTAACTCTACAATAGTATATGAAAGATTCTTGACCAAATGCTGTGTCATATGGAACAGCATTATGTGATCAGTGATTTTGTGTCAACTAGCGCTATATTTCTGTACGCAATCTTCTACAGATTCTTTTGTATTTTTATCTAGCTTACTGATCAAGGCACCTGTATTTAAATGAAGTTCAAGATACTACTCCTGATAATGTTTTGCCTTAAGTTTTGGTCTATGAAGTGCAAGTATATATGAGAAGTAACATTGTTGGAACATCTAAGAAAGTTGCAGTTGGACCTATGTCAAGAAAGGATATAATAGCTGGGTTTAAAGAAACCTGCAAAGCTTTGGAACTTGAAGAAGCTTATGTTGTGGCTAATCATGAGACAGTTACACTATGAAGTATCTAAAATGACATGGTGTTCTTTGTAAGGTATTTCATCTACCCGTTGTATGTTGTTGCTACATGAGAAGATTAGTTGAAAATGAAGGGTCTGAGAAGGAATACAGGTTCACACTTTATGGTAGGGGTGCCTATCACTTACATATGTAGAATCATAACTCTGCACTTTATGCTTTATCCATCCTCTTCTCTATGGTATGATATCTTCTGGTTCTTAGCTATGCGAATTTACTAGCATTCTACTTCTGAGATGTTCTTGTATGACATGCTATGTTTGGCAAGATTACTTCATGATCTTGTTAGTTGTTACTTGTTATAATGCTAGTTGTATGATGTGCTTGCTGATGCTGCAGCATGTTACATGGAGTAGGAATGTATTGTGTTGGATTGTGCAGTTGTGGTTATCTGAGTATGTTGATCAATGGAGTTACTATGATATTGTCGCAAGTGTTCTATGGTGCAATGTGAAATTGCAAAACAAGTTTATGAGCATGATTCCTTTATGTTTTCTCTTCTTGTGTTCTTTGGATGTTTATGCTACTCTAGTATATGCCTGTTTCAAATCCTCATATAATGTTTGGCAATATTTATGTCTAAAAAGGGGGAGAAGTTAGCTGATATTGGCTGATATGCATGATGCTCTACTAGATGTTGATACATCTGTCTATATGGTGATATGGAGTAGTTTTTGTTGCTTTGCCATGGCAAATATGCATGAGTTGTTTCTTTATTCTTTATGATATGCATGAGGTATTGTTCTCAGGGGAAGTGTTGATGTTTGCTGATGTTGAAGGAGAATGTTATGCTTATGCTTGCATGGTTCTTGTTCTCCTTCAAAGTTGCTATGTTTTGATTGATTAGAAGGAGTGTGTTGTGTATATCTCTCTGGCTTTCATATATGGCGAAGATTGTTTTAGCCAAAAATTTGCCAAAGGGGGAGATTGTTGGGTTTTTGTGTATTGGCCTCATTTTTGCTAAAACACTAACTAGCCAGATGCTGGACTTGATGCTAACTGGACAGATGCTGGACCAGATGCTCCAGCATGTGCGTACAACGTCAGGACGTACGCGTATTTTTGTGCGAGATCTTTTTAAAGATTTGCTTCAGTTTTATCTCAATTACTTGTGCACTAAGTCTAGCCTTTTTGTGTAGAACCTTCAGGAGGTGGCATTTTGCCCTGATTGCTTCATAAAATATGTTTTTCTATTTATGGAAACATATTATATGTTTCTAAAATATATTTGCAAGATTTAACAGTTGGACCTGACAACGTCCAAGCTCTGTTTTGAAGCCCAAACCCGTGCTATCTTAGTATTATATATATGTGAAGACAAACCCTAGTTTTGGGTGTGGAAAACCGTTTGTGTACTAAAGCGTGTGTCTTAAGGTTTTAGGTTTTCTTGTTAGTTGTGAGTCTTGATTGTATCTTCCTGATTCAAGTCTAGTACTTTGTGTTTGAGTTGTAATGGTGTACTGCTCCTAAGCTTTGAAGTACGGAGTTAGTTGTGTCTTTAGAGTGTGACTCTTATACAAACGAAAGGAACAAGTGTGTGTTTAACAGTGCTGTTTGTACTGTTAGTGGGAATGGAGACAGGGTCTCATACCTAGGAGTTCCTAGGTAGAGCAGCCATTGATAGGGTCGTGGTGGAAAGACAAGTAGTGAGGCTACGGTGTGCTTTTCACTAGAACTATTATAATGGAGTTCATTCCTGGATTGGTATCCCCCAGACTAGGGCAGTTGGGCCGAACTGGGTTAACAAACTCATTGTGTTATTTATCTTTCTGCTGTGTTTCGTTTATTTTTTTGCTTTGCTACGCTGTGTTATTTTACTGTCATAAGTTCTGAGTTGACAAGTGCTCGGACAGTTGTCCTTACATTGTGCGCAACATTTGTCTGTTAGGTTGCCAGAGTTTCAAGGATGACCATCGAAGGTGGAATCACAATCGCCACACCTTGCCATCTAAAGATGTCATACCAAACCTCCATAGCAAACGAGTAATGTAAGAAAAGGTGAGATGTCGTTTCCGTACACCCCTCACACCCGACACACTCCCTAGACGCCTCCATCGGGAGAATACTCCAATAGTCCAGATTACCTCTAGTGGGTAACCTATCATAAAGAAGTTGCCAAGAGAACGCAATAACCTTCGATGGTGCTGGGCTACCCACAACAACTTAACAATTTTATATCAATCCATCCACATTAATTTTTGTGTTTCTCATTTATGTAAGCAATAAAAAATAGATCTCAAAATTAATCAACTATCTGAAATCAACCAAGATAATGAGAGTTTGAATGTTATTGTTTGTGTAATTCGGTTGTAGTTTGTTCAAGATATGTTTCGCAACAACCAACAATTTCAGTAGATATGATACTAATGAATTCAACTCTAAAAATTGCTATATTAATTTACATTCTTATAATCACTAATATTATTGTTTTTATCTCACGTATATATTAAAAAGATTCATTTTATTGTAAAGGGAAACAAGATTCTTGGCATAGTGCGTTTCACTTTAATTTATAAAGTTGAAAAAGAGCTTATAGAAGGTAATGTCTACTCAATGAATAATTTTGAAGTTGCTTCAAATTAGTGGTTCATACATGAGTACTATGCATGAGAGTATAAACTTAACGTTCACTATTACCATATATTCTCTTATAATATGAAACAAAGGGAGTATATAAATTCATGTGACACTTATACCGTGTTGTATGTGCATAGCGCAGGATCCATACTAGTACATCATATGTATTTATATGGAAACTAGTACATTTCAATTCTAGTTTATAACAATACATTCATATATGCAAAAAATTAATCCATTATAAAAATTTTAGAATTATAATTTTGTTCAAAGTTTAATATTTAACATTAAATGATAACTTTAATAAAAATATTGTTAATATTTATTTAAATAGGCCGATCTTGTAGACTCAAGAAGTTTTTATTATGACATGTAGTTTGATCTTTTTAGCTAAATAGACTCGTAAAAAAGTTTGGTCTACTCTATTTATAAAAACGATCTGACCCGACTTAAGCCTGTATAGGATAAGTTAGAGACCCTTGTAGGCCGGTCTGTCTATTCCCACCCCTAATTGTAGATTAACATTTGATCTCTGGTGTATTAAACAGTAAACTCTCTCTAATGTTGTTTTTGGTTCGCGAGAAATTAAGATCAGAGAAGTGTCGAAGAGAGAAAGAGGAGTGAGTTGCCACACTTCTTCTTATTGGGAGACCGAAGAAATAGAGGAGAAATGTCAATTTGTTGTGGGTTCCACGCTTTTCCTCTTCTTCCCAAAACTGCGAAGAAAGACGAGAGAAGTTCAATTGTTTCACTTTTTTCCATTTTTGCCCTTCCTTTCTTCATCAACAAATATGAGTAGCAAAAAAAGCCAAAAACACCATTACACTCTAAAAGGAAGAAGACCAGATCCACCACGCACTGTGATGGTGTCTACTATTTCGTTTCAACTTTGGTGGGTGAGTTGGTTATGCCTATGTTAAAAGGTAGGTTGAGGAAAAATAAAATTGTGGAAATATGAATTTCATTCAATTGATTGTTGAATTAAATAATTAGTATTTGGAGGTGAGAAGGGGAATTATTATCAATGATTGAATCGGTGTGGATGCATGAACATTGAACAGTGGGCCTAGTGAATTTATGTCTTACTTTTTTAAGAAAAAATTATTGGAGAACCAAGGGTATTTTAGCCTTTTTAAAAATAATAAACACTTCTCTCTTCTCAATTTCTTTCATCTTTCTGTTGTACCAATCAACTCTATTTATCATATATTTCTCTCTTCTCACACTTTGTCTCATATACTTATCTCTTTTCAATATTTCTCCACAACCAATCACACCCTAAGAGTAGCATTGGATTTTATTCCACCTAGCTACCGGTGGATTTGCTCATTCTTTGCTGTGGAATCCACAATTCAGTCCCACATACTGTTAGATATCAATGAACTCAAAACATTTCTTGTTCGTGTCTTGGCGAATACATGAAATTTATTCCTTCCTTTTGTCAGTTTTGTGTACTCGGCCTTCAAGTCACCGAATATGGAAACATGGCATAACGTTGACATGATATAGGATGCTACCTTAACTAAGGAAGTGGGTCGAAAGGCATCAATCTAGCAAGGATCTGTGTTAATGAGGATAGACATGTTGGGGATTTCAATGTGAGTTAGGGAGTTTAATTTGGAGGAAAACTAAACATTGAAGTATAAATAGAATTATTAGATTTTGGAGTTTTTTTCATCTTTTTTTTTCTGGGCTTGTTGAAGAAGAAAATGAAGAGGATGATGAAAGTAATGAGTATATTAACACGATTAAAATAAACACTTTTTTAGGGCTAAGAGGATAATTTTTTTGAGTTTGGAAGATGAAAATTAACACTTTTTTACAAAATTTACTAAGAATGACTAACTTCTCTTACATAAGTTAAGGGAAAATAATAATTAATTATTAGACCAAAATGAAAGCAATAATTAAGCTAAGGGAATAAAAATTCAATTTAGCTCAATTTTCTTTATGACTCGTCCAGTCGGTAGCTAACAAGAATATTATTAAAGAGACCACTACAGATTTTTCACGTCTCTAAAATATTTAAGTCTAGTTATTAAATTATTAGACAAAAAAATCAAACAATTTTTTTTTTGTGAACCTCTTTCTTATGTATGGTATGAAGTCCATTTTTTATTAATTGGAGTACACAAATTATTCGGTGAAAATAGAATAGATTCTTTCAATTTCTCATGCTTTTTCCTCTAGTATATCTCATGTGTAATGTGTTATCAACTTACCATTAAATATTGATTTTTATTTTTTATGTTAAAAACACTGTTGAGATATTTTATATTTATACTTTATATTTATGACTAGTATCTTTTAGGATATTATGTTTTTATATCTAGATTCTTATTTATTTTAGTGACTCATGTATCTATATATATACATTGTATATTTCCCATTCAATATATGAAAAAAACTATTCTTCAGTTTCAAGTTGGTATCCAGAGCTTAGGTTAAAACCCTAACTTTTTTATTTTTTGCGGCTGAAACCTCGCCGCCAAGGTCCTTCACGCGCCGCCGCTTTTCTATCCACTTTTCCGGCACGTGTGGGCCACGCGCCACCTTCTGCTGATCCGTTATTTTTACAGCGTTTGTTCTGTGGGTCTCGTTTTTCATCCTTGGTTCTGTTGGGACCCCTTCCAGTTTTTAAGTTTCACGTTTGAGGTGTGTTTCAGTAGTTTTTTACCTTAGCCGCATCGGTTTTTTCGCTAGTTCAATATGTAACATTGAAACTTTCAGGTCTGTTCACTGTCTCTTCAACTCAGACCACTATTTGGTTTTTTTTTTGCAACTTCCAGTTGAAGTATCATGTCGGGAATTCCAAAGAACGATGCCGAGTCCACGAAAAAGAATTTAATCTCGTTTGCTTTTCAAGGAACACCTATGACCACAACAGAAAAGTTGACTGGTGCTAAGAACTATCTTAATTGGCACTCTTCTGTTGAGATATGGTTTTAGGGACAACGCCTTCACGACCATCTTACTAAAAAGGCGTCAAATATCGATGCTAAGTCAAAAGATGATTGGGAGGCAGCTGATTATCAACTTGTATCTGTGTTGTGGAATTCTATTGATCCCAAGTTGATGGTGCATTTTCGTCCGTATAAGACATGTTATGAGGTTGGGCAGAAGGCTAAAAACCTTTATGCCAATGATATTCAGAGATTGTATGAATCTGTCTGCAACTTGGCTACCCTTAAGATGATTGATCAAGATTTATCAGAATACTTGGCTCGGGCTCAATCTACTATTGATGGCCTGAAACTCATGTTGGTTAGTGCTGACAACAAGAAGGTATTGGAGAAACTTGACAATATGTTCATGGTGTTTATCCTTCATGGTCTCCCTAGTCAGTATGGAGCTGTACGAGATCAAGCCTTGACGAATATCACAATCCCTACGGTAGAAGAGCTTATTGATTGTCTAACCCGAGTTTCTTTACCAAGTGAAGATACGAAGCCAGCCCCCGAGTCCTCTGCGTTTAGTTATAATTCTAATGATCGTAATTGTGGACGTGGGTGTGGTCGTGGCAGAGGACGTGTTAGAGGAGGTAGAAGCAAGTTCAATTGTACTTATTGCAAAGAAGACAGGCACATTCGGGGTTGGTGCTACAAGTTGCATGGCTATCTGAGTAAAATTGCAAATGGGGCTCAATCTTCTCAAGACTCTGAGTCGAAGTCTGACTCTACGACCACTTTCTCTTACAATGAATATAAAGAGTATTTGCAGTTGAAGGCAGCAGAACATGCCACCTCCTTGGCCACTACAGCTCATACTGGTAATTCTACAATTTGTCTCTCTCACTCTAAACCTATTGGATGGGTTTTTGATTCAGGTGCTTCAGATCATGTGACTGGTAATTCCTCATTATTCTCCGAATTATCACCACCTAAATATCCACATTATATCACTGTTGCGAATGGGTCTAAAGTTGAAGCTACTGGAGTACGACGAGTTTCACCTATTTCCTTTCTTTCTTTGAGTTCTGTTTTATTGATTCCTAATTGTCCCTTCAATTTGATTTCTATAAGTAAATTAACTCGCTCCTTGAATTGTTCCATAACCTTTACTTCTGATTCTTTCTTGATACAGGACCGGAGTACGGGACAAACGATTGGAACCGGCACTGAATCTTGTGGCCTTTACTACCTTCAGCCTTGCACTTCTACTGTTTGTGTTGCTACTGAATCACCTGAGCTTCTGCATCGTCATTTACGTCATCCGAGTCTATCCAAATTGAAGAAAATGCTGTCTGGTCTCTCTAAATTAGAGTCCTTACAGTGCGAGTCTTGTCAATTAGGAAAGCTTGTTCGTGCTTCTTTTCCCAGTCATATTAATAATAGAGCCTTGTCTCCTTTTGATGTTATTCATTCTGATGTTTTGGGTCCTAGTCGTGTTACTTCTGCCTTAGGATATAAGTATTATGTCACTTTTATTGATGATTTTTCAAGATGTACTTGGATATTTTTAATGAAAGAACGTTCTGAGTTGTTTAATATTTTTAAGAATTATTGTTCTGAAATTATGACTCAGTTTGGTAAAACAATTCGCATTATGCGTAGTGATAATGCAAAGGAATATTTTTCTGAGTGTTTTAATTCTTTTATGCAATCCAAAGGCATAGTCCATCAATCTAGTTGTCCTCATACACCTCAACAAAATGGTGTAGCTGAAAGAAAACACAAACATATTGTTGACATTGCATGTACCCTTCTGTTAAATGCCAATGCTCCTCTTAAGTTTTGGGGTGACGCGGTTCTTACTGCTAGTTATTTAATAAATCGAATGCCATCCTTTGTCCTCAATGATCATGTCCCTCATTCTCTTTTGTATCCTACAGAGCCTTTATATGTTGTTCCTGTTGGAGTAAGCCCTAAGAGCCAATCTATTTTAATAGTATTTGCTTTAGGAGTTTGAATATAAATATGGCATTTCTTCATATGTTTGTAAGAGTCAAAAAGAATAATAAAGTCCCTACAATAGATAGTCCGTTTAAAGAAATATTAAGTATGACTGAATCATGAGATTCTATTAAACATAAGGAAGCTATTTTTAAAGTATCCGTAGTCGAGCTTTAGGGTGAAGTGGGATAACCTTAAAGCATAAAGACTATTATGAAGATAGACTGACTATTATTAAGTCTTGACATAGGTTTAAATATTAGGAGTAATATTTATACTGGATTGACCCGCTATGAGAGTACTACATGGAATATTATGTTGATGACACGAAATCATATCGTATTTTTAGCTTGATTTACATGAACTTTTAGTTGCATTTCATATATTTTTATTTCTTTTGTCTCTTTTTATGCTGGTATTTGTTTCTATTTCAGATATTTTAATAAAACAAGTCAGAAAAGAGAATTGAGCTAAAAATGAAGAAAATTGGATCGAAAAGAGATAAAAACAGACGAAAAGAACAAAACCGCAAAATTGTGGGTCACCACATGCCACATGATGAGGTCACCATGTGACACATGGGACCCACCATATAAAAACCAAGAAAAACACGTGACATGTGATGCACCACATGATCACACATGAACCCATATATATATATATATATGTGCCATCCATGATTCATTCATAAATATGTATGTGGGCAATAACATGCCACGTAACAAACAAACACGAAGAAGCCAAAGAAAATATGTGTGGCACCCGCCACCCCTAGTATGGCGCCCGCCATACTCTCAACTGTTCTAAAAGAATTGCACGCGCGTCACAAATCAAACTAACCTGTTTCTATACTTTTGGATCGGAAAAGGCTTATCAGTACAAGACTTTTTTCTATAAATAGCACATTAGAATTCTGACTTTGATCTCTCTTTTTCCATGCCTTGTACATAGTTTTAGACATTTTAAATTCCAGTTTTTAATTCAGAATTCTGTACTAGTTTAATTCAAGTATTCAGTTTCTTTTTCAGGTTTTTACGCATTTAATTTCCCGTTTATTTATTATGTTTAATTTAATTTTCTGTTTTGATTTATTTATTTATTTACTTTTCCATGTCAGGCTAAATTCCTAGTTATCGGTATGTAATCCTAATTCACCGTAGGGGATTTAGTAATGATTCGGCGCGTAATTTTATAAACTATTTTTCTGATTCGAGTTTCTAATTTTAAAACTCCTAAGCTTTTGAACGAAAGTAAAATAAAGCGATTAAGAATAAAATCAATAGAGCGAGAGTTTGAGGTTTTAACTAGATAGTAGAAACTTGATATTAATTTTTGAACGAGGGAGAGCCACGTTAGAATTAATTAGGATTCATTGGTTTTCAAAATATACTTTCGAAACTAAGGTGGTAGAAAAGTGACAGTAAAACTCCTAGTCTAGAAAGTATGGTCTTTATCAATAAAATGAGAGTGTGAGGTTTAGACTTTTAAATCGAGAAAGTCCTTTTGAAAAATAAATATTTTTTCGCGCGCCATTAATTTACCGAATCCCCGATGGTTAATTAGTTACATACCGATATCCCGCTTTTAATTAATTTAAATCTTTAATTTAATTTCTTTTAATTTCTAAACAATTCTAAAACCATAAAAACATTTGTCTTAGATTTACACCGTATTAATAGAAATACGGTAGTTCGATTATTGGTCCCTGTGGATTCGATATCTTTTAAAACTACACGACGAGACTGTGCACTTGCGGTCAAGATCAAATATTTTTATACACAAATTGTCGATCAAGTTTTTGGCGCCGTTGCCGGGGACCAATTTAGTCGATATCGTTACTCCGTTGTTACACCGTAGAGACTAAGGCAATTTTAATTTTTAGTAAAAGATTTAAAAATCCAAAAAAAAAATAAAAATATAAAATCCAAAATAAAAATAAAAATGGGTGACCATCCGCAAAACCGTCCACTTAAGTTCTATGCTATTCCTTTACAAGAACCTCATAATAGCATTGCTGCCCCTGCTATTGAGGCAAATAGTTTTGAGCTTAATCCTTCATTGTTGTCTGTCGTACAGCAGAATCAATTTTCTGGTAGTCTTGATGACGACCCTAATGAATCTCTTTAATGGATTTAAACAAAGTCATAATGAATCTTTTTTTGAAACATGGGAAAGATACAAGGACATGATAAGACTCTGCCCACACCATGGCCTAGAAGATTGGTTAGTGATCCACACCTTTTACAATGGTCTCTTGTATAACACAAGAATGACAATAGACGCCGCAGCTGGTGGCGCACTGATGGATAAATCTTACACTGAGGCCTATAACCTTATAGAAAACATGGCTCAAAACCATTATATGTGGGGAAGCTCAAGAACACCTTTAGAGCAACCTTTTGCGAAAGGAGGTATGCATGAGTTTAGTGAACTTAATCATGTCAAAGCACAAGTAGATGCTCTGACTCAAATGTTAGAGAGCTTAACCAAAATACCTGCCGCTACTGTGGCTACAGTGGTTTCAAACTGTGAAATATGCGGAATTCCTGGACATGCTACCCCTGAATGTCAACTTTTGGCAAGCGTTTCCCCAAACCAGTTAAACTATTCTCAAGGAAACCATTACACCCTTGCTGCTCCAAATGTCCATACAAAGTCAAACTTGGAGCTTATGATAGAAAGCTTTTTAACAGCTCAAGCTGAAACGAACAAAAATTTCCTGAATCAAAGCTTAAACAATAGTGAGCAAATTAAGCACACTAACGAGCAAATTAAGCAATTAGCAAGCAAGGTAGATGCTCTAGCCACACACAATAAAATGCTTGAAACCCAAATTTCACAGGTGGCCCAGCATCAAGTGTCTACTGCCGCCCCAGCAACCATATTTCCTGGCCAACCTCAGCCAGATCCAGAAGGACATGTTAATGCTGTTATACTACGAAGTGGAACACATTATGATGAACTGAGTGATCCTAGGACCGAGAGGCCAGCCATGCAACAAAAGCCTGACGAACCAGTTGAGAAAGAGAGTCAACCTAAAGACAAAGAAGGAAATGGCGTTGAGGCTAAAGAAAAAGAGAAACCTTATGTGCCTCCGCCACCTTATAAACCACCCATTCCTTATCCTCAAAGATTTGAAAAGACCAAAAGCATGGAGCAATTCAGAAATTCTTGGAGTTTCTGAAACAATTAAATATAACAATACCCTTTACAGAAGCTATCACCCAAATGCCTTCATACGCTAAATTTCTCAAAGAAATCTTAACTAATAAAAAGAGGATTGCAGATAATGAAACCATTGTGCTTACTGTCGAGTGTAGCGCAATTCTTCAAAATGATATGCCTCCTAAATTGGAAGACCCAGGAAGTTTTTCCATACCTTGTGTAATTGGAAAGTATGTCATAGACAGGGCCCTATGCGATTTGGGAGCCAGTATTAGTCTCATGCCCATGACCATATGCGATTTAGGATTCATTCATAAATATGTATGTGGGCAATAACATGCCACGTAACAAACAAACACGAAGAAGCCAAAGAAAATATGTGTGGCGCCCGCCACCCCTAGTATGGCGCCCGCCATACTCTCAACTGTTCCAAAAGAATTGCACGCGCGTCACAAATCAAACTAATCTGTTCCTATATTTTTGGATCGGAAAAGGCTTATCAGTACAAGACTTTTTTCTATAAATAGCACATTAGAATTCTGACTTTGATCTCTCTTTTTTCATGCCTTGTACATAGTTTTAGACATTTTAAATTCCAGTTTTTAATTCAGAATTCTGCACCAGTTTAATTCAAGTATTCAGTTCAGTTTCTTTTCCAGGTTTTTACGCATTTAATTTCCCGTTTATTTATTATGTTTAATTTAATTTTCTGTTTTGATTTATTTATTTACTTTTCCATGTCAGGCTAAATTCCTAGTTATCGGTATGTAATCCTAATTCACCGTAGGGGATTTAGTAATGATTCGGCGTGTAATTTTATTAACTATTTTTCTGATTCGAGTTTCTAATTTTAAAACTCCTAAGCTTTTGAACGAAAATAAAATAAAGCGATTAAGGTTAAAATCAATAGAGCGAGAGTTTGAGGTTTTAACTAGATAGTAGAAACTTGATATTAATTTTTGAACGAGCGAGAGCCACGTTAGAATTAATTAGGACTCATTGGTTTTCAAAATATACTTTCGAAACTAAGGCGGTAGAAAAGTGACAGTAAAACTCCTAGTCTAGAAAGTATGGTCTTTATCAATAAAACGAGAGTGTGAGGTTTTGAAAAATAAATACTTTTTCGCGCGCCGTTAATTTACCGAATCCCCGATGGTTAATTAGTTACATACCGATATCCCGCTTTTAATTAATTTAAATCTTTAATTTAATTTCTTTTAATTTCTAAACAATTCTAAAACCATAAAAACATTTGCCTTAGATTTACACCGTATTAACAGAAATACGGTAGTTCGATTATTGGTCCCTGTGGATTCGATATCTTTTAAAACTACACGACGAGACTGTGCACTTGCGGTCAAGATCAAATATTTTTATACACAAATCGTCGATCATATGTAATGTGTCATAAGTTACTCTCATGGTGATAATGGTGTAACCCACCCTTCGACCTTAAACCACGTTGGACCCTAGATGTAGAGTCAAGTGTTTTATCACTTATCTAACATTGTCCGTAACTGGATAATCATAAAGACAGTAGATGGGTACTTCACAAAGCATGCTGAGGGACAGTAGTCACCTAGATGGAATTTGCCAATCCTACATAACAGGATAAATGTCTATGGGCCCAATATTGAACTGGACAAGGATGACACAGTCTATGCCTTGTGTTCAATATAGACATAAGGGCAAAGGGGTAATTGTACACGACTAATAAGATTACAGAATGTTTTGTTAAGATCACATAAACATTTCGTGACTTGATATCAATGAAGTGTTGCTAGATTACCTTAATTTTTGACTTTTTAAATAAATGTTTTATTTTTTATTTTTCATAGAAAACGCCAAAAAGTAGTTCCAAAAATAATATTTTCGCGTTCTTCGTTATTTATGCATAAAATCATAAAAATATGTTTCATTTTATTTTCATTCGCTTATTTTATTCATCGCATTTTCATCATCAAAAATATATTTTCCATGAACCAATCATTGTATGCCATATCATCATTTCCATCTTATTACCATTTCATTATCATTTTTTCACATTAGTTTTCCCTTAACCTCAAAAGTGTTAATTATCATCAAAATGTCAGTTGCCCTAATCTACCACTATATATACCATTATTTTAATCAGATTAGAGAGCACAATTCCCAAGAAAGTCAGAAAAATCCCTCCTCCTTCCTCCACCATTAACCACGCCACAAAAAACCACCTAAAAACAAAATCAAATACTCATTTCATACTAATTCGACCCTTCTGAGTCCAAATCCATCGTTAGTTTTGTCAAAAAACGCTTAGAACAGTATCAAATCAGCGACCGAAAGTACGCCGAGAAAGGAAGCTTCGATCCGGTCGTTTCGTATACAAACGAAGGTAAAGGACGATGGATTTATGATCTTGAGACCCTTTTGAACGTTTCTGTTAATTTAGTTTTCGTTAAAACTCGTCGGAATTGTGTTTTCCATTTATGAAGGTCGATCGGTTCTTAGTTGTTTTTACGTTATTTAGGCTTTAATTCATGAATGCGAACTTGGATTTGTAATCTAAGATTAATTCCGGTTTGATTGGTATAAGATTTGCTATTTTTGGTTGTTGGAATCGTGTTTTTGGAACGTCGTTGCAAGAGCTCTCGCGCGCGGCCACCATTGTTTGTTTCAGGTTGTGTGAAGGTTGAAGAAGAGAGAAGAAGGGCCACGTGGCGTGCGCTGAGTGGCCAGTGGGCCTTTCTCGCACGCGCCCCCCTGTTTTCTCCCCACACCCCCCAGCCGGTTCTTTGGGGGTGAACCGGTTCACTGTTGAACCGGTCCGGTTCATAAGTTTGGAGGCAGACTTGGGCCTATCCCTTTTGGGCCCAGTTTCTTTGTTTTTTTTTCTGTTTTTTTAAATATTGTTTGCACCCCTGTTTCACTATTACACCTTTGTGAATTTATTTAATTGTTGTGACTTATAAAATGAAAAGTGTTTATTAAAAATAAGTACTTATTTCAAAAGAGCTTAGTCTAATAAGCACTTTTGGCATAAGTGTTTATTTAACTATTTTTGCATTTTTTTCACTTATTTGAAAACTCCTTTTACAAATGAATAGAATAATGATAAATAGCCCTTGACGGATGAATTGAGGCTTTAATTTATCGTTATTCCAGAACTTTAAAAAAGGGTGAAGAAAAACTTGTTAGTTAAAAAAGAATAAGAAGGAGCCTGACGGATGACTCGCTCCCGTCCTATTTTATTTTAACTAACTTAATTTAAGTAATTGGTTAACTAATATCCATTGATTGAATTCTTTTTTCTATGATTTAATTTCGCGTCATTATAACTGTTCAACATCATTATTATCTGTCATTCATATGCATTCATCTGCATTCTTCTCATCTTCTACCCTTTCTTTTTTTCTTTTGTTTCTTTGAAATGAATTTGTAGAAATCTTTTCTCAAGAAGTAGAATAAAAATAAACTAGTCCTTGACGGATGACTTGCGACTTTGAGTTTATTTTTGTTCTAAAAAATTAAAATATTTATTAATTAAAAAGTAAGAATAAGAAGGAGCTTGACGGATGACTTGCTTCCGTTTATTTTCGCTTTTTAATTAATTCGGTAATGAACTGAATGAAAAAGTAGAGCTTGACGAATGACTTGTCTCTGCTTGGATAATCTCGTCCTTGACGGATGACTTGTGACATCGAGGTTACCCACATTCACTAAACAATATCTTGATCATAAAAATCACTCAACACACTCAACTATTTTTCCTGCCCTTGCGCAATCAATTCTTTTTGAACTCAAATCTTTTTCACTTCTTTTCTTAAAAGGGCGATGTTTTATCCATTCCCCTGATACCGAAAAATGCTTAAACCTCAGTTGAGTATAAAAGCAAACTGTCGTATCAGTGGAATGCGACATAAGTGTTGTTCATTAAAAACAACCAACAAACAAACTTTTTCAGGAAGAACTACGTGAGCTTTGACTTCCTCATTGTACTTAGGGGATACGTAGGAGCGAGATCGTAATCTCGTCAAGCCAATTAATAAAAAACTCTTTTTTGTTTCTTTTGTTCAACATGCGGTTATGTAATCTTTTTATGCGGTTATTCCTTTTTAAGCAAACCAATTTCCTCAAATGGTTCCTGTTGAGTACAACGAATATGAGGGGGTGTTAACGTCTTCCCCTCATGTAACCAACTCCCGAACCCGACTCTTTAAGGTTTTATCATTATTTTCCTTTCCCCTCACGGGATAAATAAAATATGGTGGCGGCTTCATTGCAATATTATTTTGTGCTTGCGCCGGGTGTTAGAGATACCTCTCATTGTTTATAATATGAAATTCTGGCGTACTACTTATAATAAATTATCAGACAAATTAATGTGCGGTAAGATGTGCGCACATTAATCAACCTTGCAGAATACGTAACAAAGAAACAAATAACAAAAGCAGTAAATAACACAAGGAAATTGTTAACCCAGTTCAGTGTAAACACACCTAATCTGGGGGCTACCAAGCCAGGAAGGAAATCCACTAAGTAAAACGAATTCAAAGTCAAACTCCCCGTTTGCACTTCTCACTTTGTAACTACTCGTCTAGACTTCTACCTAGGTACCCCATAGGTAAGAGAGACCCTTCTCACTTCCACTCTATAACAAATACAATCAACAGATTTTAGAGAACAATTCCCAAACAATAAACACCACTCGTACTTCAAAGCTTAGAGTGATGGACAATATTCCTTGCTTAAAAGCCTTCGGATTACAACTCAATAAACTCAGTCCTTATGCAAGCATCTAGGTGACTCTAGCAAAGGCTCACAAATAACAATTAACAATTAACAAAAGACTCAAACCCTAAAACTCTAATCTTCAATATTGGCTTGCGTGAATATTAGGTTTAGTCTTCTTACATATATATAGTCTTCAGAATCTTCTAGGTCTTCAGACTAGTCTTGGGCTTCAAGCAAATAATTCCTTGTAATAATTCTTACCCAAGAAATATAAATTTGAACCAAATAAAATATTCCCATGATTGGAAAATATTTTTTACAATTAAAATTAGGTTAACAAGTAACCTTGATGGTTCATGAGACGTGCGCGACTTAGCCTGCAAGCAAGCGAAGTAAAAACAAAACAAATCTTTCAAGAAAGATGTGGCGCGTAAATAAGTGTTAAGGCTCCGGACTCATATGATGTGCACACATTGTTCTTAACATCATGATATGCGCACGTTGTCCTTCACATTGTGTTTTGCCAAAAATGAGGCCAACACAAAAACACTAACAATCTCCCCCTTTGGCAAATTTTTGGCCAAAACAATCTTCAACCGGATAGACATGCTAGAGAGATGTAAAAGATGAACTCCTTCATATTGATCAGAGAATAAGGACTTTGAAGGAGTATAATTAACAATCAACAATCAACAATTCACATAGTGGATTCCTTATAGAAATGCTTACCAAATAAGCTTTCAACAATGAACATCAGAGGCACACATCAGCGGATAATAGACGGCCTCACACAAGAAACACAGAGGATAGAAATGTCCTCACATAGGTGTTTTAGAAAAACACACATAGGGCTTGACATGCTAAAAGTAGCACATTCGCATGCAAGCACAAAATCAGCAAGTAACAATCAAGAGAGTCAAAACTCCTAAAAAAAACAGCTTCATATAAGTGGCACTCCCCCTCAATAGTAGCTTCACATAAAAAAACAAGAGAGATTTTCTCCCCCTCAAATCATGCATATCTCAGATCATGCATATCACAGATCATGCATACAATAAACATACTCACAAGTAACATAGTGACACCGACCATGTGTCAACATTTTCATGCACATCGTGCAGACAACTCATAATGAGTAACAATCAGCTTATAAGCAACACCCATAAATTAACATTCTTCATATGGCAAATAATATGCACACATAGTCTCATGCATATCATACCTTCAAACAAATAACATACTTCCAACAACTACTTTAACATCATCTTCATGGCATAAACGGGTAGTAGTGAATTAATAACTCACATCAGAATAGCAGCAGAGCAACAATTAACAACTAACATCTTCTCCCCCTTTTTAGACATAAAATTTTGCCAAACAGAACATACCATGTAATAGGTCTTCAAAATCAGAGAGATATCGGCAAGAGAACAAATAAGCTAGCAGATTCGCATAGCAACAAATCATGGGAGATAATAAGAGTGCATACCATAAGATTCATAGGGCACAGATAGTGCATAAGTGTGCATAGCAAAACAACAAAAAAACAAAGATGGTGCAAAAATATTCAGAAGTAAAGACCATAGGTACAAAGGTGCTGCATAATTTTCAAGGCAAGTGCCCAAAAGAGAAAATTAATAGTCCAACAGAAATACATAACCAGAATAGTGATTAAGCAGAGGGGCTTTCTTCCACCAGTTCTTCTTCATCCTTCTCCTCTTCTTCACTTTCTTCTTCTTCAGCATCAGCTCCAGATCCGGATCTCCATTTCCATGTCTGCTTGTTCACCCTTGTCAGCTTCTTCCTTTTCTAAGGCAGCAATAACTCCTTCTAACCTGGTCTTCCTTTCAGCTAGTTCTTTGCAGGTAGCTTTCAGCTCTGCAATCATATCAGGTCTAGACAGGGTGCCAGATGTGGATGAGCCCACATTACCCTGCACATCATCCTTACCAGAACTGGGAAGGATAACATTCAGCTTGCTACCCCTTTTCATGGCAAAATCACCTTCCCTCTTTAAGGTAGGATGTTGGTCAAGCATGATTGCACATAATAAAGTAGGAAAGGCTATAGGCATTTTTACAGCCGTGGGTCTTTTGGCATGTTTGATGGTTTGCTCTAAAATATAGTTTCCATAGTTAAAGGGAAAAGCCTTACCAACAGTATAGACGATCCTTCCAAGAACAGTGGCTACATTGAAGTTGTGATGAGTGGGGACCCAGTTTGCTACAGCTATTTTGTTGAGCACACTGTATTTGCGTATAAGCTTTGTAGCAGATAGCTTATCCTTCTTTGGCCATACTTTCACTTTGCTACCTGTAAGCTCCTTACATACTTCATTATCTGTGACCTCTAGTTCAGCTTGAGAGCCTTCACTTCTTCCCAGAAACTTATTAACGATGGCAGGTGAACACTCAATGCATCTTCCTCTAACAAACACTTTGTGATGTTCCTTGCTCAGAGGATTATCACATTCAGCATGAATGTTCACTAGGAATTCTTTCATTAGCTGCTCATAACAATCTCCCAGTTTAGTCACAGTTTTCATCATACCAGCTTGCTTAATTAATCCCATAATTTCCTTTTCCTTCAATATGTCAGCACTCAACTCTTGTTCCAACGCAATCCGTCTGGTACACACATACTTCCATCTTTGTGTGTTTTCAAGCTTGTGAAAAGAGACATTGTCAATCTCCACATCAGGAACATCAGCAGTTTTCTTGGACTTCTTTGCAGTTGTGGGTACTGGAGAAGATGTACTCACATTTCTGGCATCATCATACTCTGAGTCAGAGTCACTTTCAGCAACCTTCCTTTTCTTCCCTGTCTTAGCTTTCTCAGTGTTGGGAATTTCAACCTTACTCCACCTTCTGGGTGGACCATGCACAGTTGTTTTCTTTCTCCCCATAGAAACAGAAGGAGCAACCTTTGCAGTGGGAGTAGGTTTTTCAGCAGGAGTGAGTACAACACTTCTTTGTCTTAACCTTCCTTTAATACTGGTGGTAGGAGCAGACTTCCTTTCTACTACCTTGTAATTTTCAACATCAATCAATTCTTCATCCTCTTCAGAGTTTTCAGCCTTCTTGTTGGATTTTTCTGATTCAGAACTAGAGGACAGAGATTCATCATTCTCTTTTTCTGATTCTTCCTCAGATTCAGTTTTGTCATCAGTACCTTCTTCTTCAACTGATTTTTCAGTATGTGCTTCATCAGAAGTTTTCATTGTATCAGCATCTCCATCATCTGAAGATTTTTCTTCTTTGCTTACAGATTTATTATTAGACTCACTTTGCTCATCCTCTTCCTCAGTGTTGACAGCAGGTTCAGGATGTGTCAATGATGTGTCAACATCAGGCACAATATTTTGATCAGAACCAGACCCTTTTAAGGATGTAAGCACATCAGCCACAAGTTGTCTTTTTGGTGATGGACCTTCAATAGTAGGATCAACTTTGTCGATTTCAACAGCTTCAATGGTGTGACTCTCTTTGCCAGATCCAGCGATGTGTGGAATCGTTTCATCTTCCGCTGGTTTGCATGTAGTGTGCTCTGCAACAGTAGTCTTTTCTTGATCTTTGCTTTCCTGTGTGTTTTCAATAGATGAAAGATACAGACTTGTCATCGTATAAGCCTTCTTTTTAGGAACTTGTTTTTCTTCCTTTTTCTTTGTTTTTGTTTTCAACGATGCAGACAAAGCCATTTTCTTCGAGCCAGAGGCAGATACTGTTGGAATCAGTTTTGCTTTAGTATTGACAACATTTTTATCCTTCATTGTTCTGGATCAAGTAGATTCTGATGGAGAAGGAGTTACAGATAAAGATTTTTGTGGTGTGGAAGTTGATTTCTTTGTCATGATTGAAGGATTAGGGTTGTAATGAAGGATGAATCACTGACTTTTTAGGGTCGTAAGACGGTCTAAATTCTGAGAAGTGGCTAAATGCCATGAAATCTTAAATAAAAACCATATACACTAACCTTATGTAGATAATGGTTATGTCATCAAGATGAGTAAGACTCATACAATGAAAGTGATTATTCTTATTGAATATTGATATGGATGGTATTGAGAATATCTTTTAAGATTTGATTAATCATTAAAGGTTTCACGCAAAATCATAATGCAAATTATGATGAAACCCTAAATGTAATTAACAGTAAAACTTAAAGATCTGTTTGACTGTTTTACTAAATGTTGTACTACATGTTTTGGTGGATGGATAACAAAGTTGCATTCCTTAATTGAAATGACCTCATATAAATGTACTAGACGTATATGTAGGGTTTTGTTGATCCAAAGGATGCTAGAAAAGGGTATACAACTTGTAGCTATCTAATTTTGATTAGATAGAGTTCTCAGAAATTAATTAGTATTTGCTCCTTTTATGAAGTTTTGAGAAAACAAATTATTAAGGACAAACCTATCTAATTTTGATTAGATTAAATAAGTTTAAATATTTGTTCCTTTTGAAAGTTTTATGGAAAACGAATTTATAAAGGACAAATATATCTTGTGCAAGGATTTAGTGGGAGTAATAAAATTAAATCTGGTGTTATATGTGGATGACATATTAATCATCAACAACATTTTCCTTATACATGTAAGACATGGCTAAGGAAATGAATCTTGATGAAATACTTAGGGAAGAATTCCTAAAGGGTTAGGAATAGCCTATGTATTTAGGCGAGGATTCTTAAAGAGTTAGGAATAGCCTATGTACTTATATTAGCGAAGTGTTGAGACACTTAATGTGTGAATTTATTGCATGTGTCAAAAGATTCATTTTTTTCTAAAGGACAAAATCATGTCTCATTAGATGAGAATAAGGCACATAAGAATAATCCATATGCTTTGGAAGATAGGATTAATCATGCACATCATAATATGTACATAATCAAATACACCATATGATTGTAACACAATCAGTTAAGTACCAAAATTGAAATTAGTGTTTGACACTAACTTACCTTCAAGAATATCCTTAAAGGAACTAAGGACCTTTTCTTGAAATAGGTAGGAATGGAAATGATCATTATAAGGAAGTTATAATAATGGAAATTTCCATACCAATGTATTGTTTATCATGCCTGAATATTAGCATTGAAAGCTATAAGATATGCTTAGTAGTATGTTTGTTTCAGTTGTAGAAGTTAAGTAAGATTGGATCGTTTAGCCAATGGTTGAGCTAAAACTATGTTTCCGGTGTTGCAAGTCACATTAATATCATTAATGTTTTAATCTTGCAAGAACACTTGAGAATAGATCTCACCGACGATTCATGAATATACTTAGACACTACTATGTTTCGATAGAGATCGAAATAAAACGTTGGAAGATACGTAAGATACCAACATAGGAAATAGTTCCTTATCCACTAACCAAGCCTTTAGAATAGTTGAAGCGTGATGGGCATACTAAGGTCTATAGGTATTAGAGAATACTTGATTGGCCTTAGTGCTAGTGGGAGATTGTTGGAGTAAGCCCTAAGAGCCAATCTATTTTGATAGTATTTGCTTTAGGAGTTTGAATATAAATATGGCATTTCTGTATTATGTTTGTAAGAGTCTAAAAGAATATTAAAGTCCCTAGAATAGATATTCCGTTTAAAGAAATATTAAGTATGACTTAATCATGAGATTATATTAAACATAAGGGCGCTATTCTTAAAGTATTCGTAGTCTAGCTTTAAGGTGAAGTGGGATAACCTTAAAGCATAAAGACTATTATGAAGACAGACTGATGATCGCATCTCATGGATCATAGGATAAGGAGTTATCAAGTCTTGACATAGGTATAAAAATTAGGAGTAATATTTATACTGGATTGACCCGCTATGAGAGTACTACATGGAATGTTATGTAATGTGTCATAAGTTACTCTCATGGTGATAATGGTGTAACCCAACCTTCGACCTTAAACCACTTTAGACCCTAGATGTAGAGTCAAGTGTTTTATCACTGATCTAACATTGTCCGTAACTGGATAATCATAAAGATAGTAGATTGGTACTTCACAAAGCATGATGTGGGACAGTAGTGACCTAGATGGAATTTGCCAATCCTACATAACAGGATAAATGTCTATGGGCCCAATATTGAACTGGACAAGGATGACACAGTCTATGCCTTGTGTCAATATAGACATAAGGGCAAAGGGGTAATTGTACACGACTAATATTATCACAAAATGTTTTGTTAAGATCACATAAACATTTCATGACTTGGATATCAATGAAGTGTTGCTTGATATCTCTCATTGTTTATAATATTAAATAGATGATTTAATATTATTACCAACGTTACGGAAACCTACAAGGTCACACACACAAGGACAGTATAGTGTGAGAATTGAGAACACCGTAAGGTATGGTGCACTTTAGAGAAATAAATATATATATTGTGATAAGGTATCACAAATTAATAATAAACGGTACACCATAAGGTATGGTGGGCGCGCGTGCAAATGGGTAGCAAGACTCATGGGGCGCGCGCCCTAGGTAAGTTTATTGGGCTTTTTGCTTCTACTTGTCTTGTTGGACAAGATAAGTGTTTTGTCTTGGAGAGCAAGACAATAAACTCTATAAATAGAGGTCATATGTAAGAGCAAAATACACAAGATAAATTCATAAGAATTTTAGGGTTACTTGAATCATAAAATTATTTCTCTACTTCTCTCTCTCTCACAAAGTCCCTCATTCAAAAGCTAGCACTTGGAGTGAAGGAAAGCTGTTCGTGTGGACTAGTTAGAGACGTTGTTGTTCATCCTTCAACGTTCGTGATCATTCAAAGGGTTCTACGCTTCAAGAGGTAAAACCCTAAACACATAATCATGTCCATTCGTAAGGATCATTAAAGAAATTTTTTTGAATTCCGCTGCTTAAACCATCTTAATTTTCCTTTTGTTCCCCCTCGGGTCTTCGATTGTACTTGTTTTGTTCATGATTTAATTCCAGGTCGTGATAAGATGTCTGCTTGTGCTATCAAATGTGTCTTTCTTGGTTATTCCCGTGTCCAAAAGGGCTACCGGTGTTACTATCCTTCTATGCATCGTTTCTACACCTCTGCCGATGTTACATTCTTTGAGGACAAACCATACTTTGTCAACTCAAATGCTCCTAAACCTGACTTAGATAAGGTTCTGCCCATTCCCTATTTTGATTATGTTGAGTCCACTCCTCTATCATCCGTGTCTCTAGAAATTCCAGATACATCATCAATCGAGTCTCCACAACCTTTCAACCAACATGGCGTCATCATGAGAAAAGAGTTAAACCACATGATTCGGCTTCGGCTCCAAGTGTCCCCGTCCCTGCTCCGGCTCCTGAGTTGCCCACTATCATCCGCAAAGGTAACCGTTCAACTCGTAATCCTCATCCTATTTATAATTGCCTTTCTTACCATCGTTTATCTCCCACTTATTGTGCTTTTGTTTCTGCAATTTCATCTGTTTCTATTCCTAAGACAGTCTAGGAAGCATTATACCATCCAGGCTGGAGGCAAGCCATATTTGATGAAATGTCGGCCCTAGACTCGAATGGCACTTGGGAGCTTGTTCCACTCTCGTCAGGGAAATCTGTTGTTGGTTGCAGGTGGTTATTTAATTTTCAAGTGGGCCCTGACGGTCAAATAGATCGATTGAAAGCTCGCCTAGTGGCAAAGGGATACACTCAAGTTCATGGTCAAGATTATAGTGATACTTTTTCTCTAGTGGCAAAGATGGCATCTGTTCGCCTTTTCTTGGCCATGGCTACGATGAAACATTGGCCCTTGCATCAATTGGATATCAAAAATGCATTCTTGCATGGTGACTTGGAGGAGGAGATTTACATGGTGCAACCTCTTGGGTTTGTTGTTCAGGGGGAGTGTAATCTGGTATGCAAATTGCATAAGTCCGTGTATGGCTTGAAATAATCACCTCGGGCATGGTTTGGAAGATTTAGCAAAGTCTTGCAACAATTTGGGATGATCCGTTGTGAGGCTGATCATTCTGTGTTTACTAAATGTTCATCATCAAATAAATATATCTACCTTGTGGTTTATGTTGATGATATTGTGATTACAGGTGATGACAATGAGGGTATCAAGGCGTTAAAACAACACTTATTTCAAAACTTTCAGACAACGGACTTGGGTCCTCTTCGTTACTTTCATGGGATTGAGGTTGCTCAATCGAAGTCTGGTATTGCTATTTTTCAAAGGAAGTATGTTCTTGATATCTTGGAGGAGACTGGTCTTACAGATTGCAAACTTCTTGATACTCCTATGGACCCTAATGTAAAGCTTCTACCTAATGAGGGGGAGCCCTATTCTGATCCGGATAGATACCGGAGACTTGTGGGAAAATTGAATTATCTCACCATGACTAGACCAGACATATCTATTCTAGTCAGTGTAGTGAGTCAGTTCCTCAACTCACCTTGTGAAAATCATTGGAATGTTGTTATTCGAATTCTGAAGTACATTACAGGATCACCTGGAAGAGGACTCATTTTCACAAACAGAGGCAACACCAATATTATTGGATATTCAGATGTTGATTGGGTAGGAGATGCAAGTGATAGACGGTCTACATCAGGTTATTGCGTTTTCATTGGTGGAAACTTAATTTCGTGGAAAAGCAAAAAGCAAATTGTTGTTGCTAGGTCGAGTACAAAGGCTGAGTATCGAGCTATGGCTCATGCCACATGTGAGCTTGTGTGGTTAAAACACTTGTTGCAGGAACTTCATTTTCGTGAAATTCGCTCAATGGAACCTGTTTGTGATAACCAATCAGCTTTGCACCTCTCCTCCAACCCAGTCTTTCACGAGAGGACAAAGCATATAGAAGTTGACTGTCACTTTCTTAGAGAGAAGATACTAACAGGAATCATCAAAACATCTTTTGTCAACTCCAAAGATTAACTTGCTGATATATTTACGAAATCTTTACGGAGTCCTCGGATAACCTACATATGTAACAAGATGGATGCATATGACATATACACACCACCTTGAGGGGGAGTGTTGAGATATTTTATATTTATACTTTATATTTATGACTAGTATCTTTTAGGATATTATATTTTTATATCTAGATTCTTATTTATTTTAGTGACTCATGTATCTATATATATACATTGTATATTTCCCATTCAATATATGAAAAAGACTATTCTTCAGTTTCAAGTAACACATTATCTTTTCTACTTCAAAAATGTTATTCAAATTTTCATGTTAAGTTCATTAGGAGATAAATAAATAAAATTGTCGTAAGAATATAATGATTTTTACCATTGATTATTAGTTAAAACCCACAATTTAGTGGTCCATAGATTTTAGGAGTTTTGATTGTTTAATTGTCACAATGATTAAATTAAAGACTACTCATAGTTTTTTTTGAGTGATAATAACTTTTAATTCTTGATTGTAGAATCAAGCTATATAAATCTTTGATTCCAAAGCTTGCCCTCATGTATCCATATCCATATATATATATATTTACAGTAACAATGACCAAAGATAATTACATAATTTTTTTTTTACCATTTGGTTTATTGATCCTCTTATTCTTACGGTTGCTCATAGCCTAATTAGAGAGATTCCTTATTAAACTAATCTCCATACTTTTATTGTTGTTCCAACATGTATTCATACTTTTATTTTAATGAATATAATTGAGATAAGTTTATTGCTGTAAAAAAAAAACTTCTTTTCCAAATCAAAATAAATAAAATAGAAAGTTTGATCTTATAAAGTTTAATATTATTACTATTTCCTCTATAAAGAATGAACTAGTAGCTCGTACAAAAGTGTCATTAACAAACATTTTATGATAGAAAGTGTCATGAATAATTGTTTACTCCAATTATTGTACTCCCGTGACAATTTGTAAATGCAGCTATGGTTGACTTGCCCCGTAGATTGAAATGAAATGGTTTCTTTCTGCTCTTTCCGTCCCATTATATAAGCTCCTCTCACTAAAATCATGTTTATTAAGAAATATTGATAGTGTAATTATTATGTCTATTTTGTGTGTAAATTTTATTAAATTATGCTTTGTTTGTATATGTATTTAATTTGATTTTTCACATTTCAATGTAAGTTACTGTAATAATTAGGAGTATGCATAAAGGAAAAAAAGTAATAATTACACATAATAATTTATAAATTAACTTATATTTTGAGACTAGACTTTTTTTGAATTGATGCTAATATAATAAGACCCATGGAGTACTTAATTTCTACTCCACTTCGAGTCTTCGACCACTTGGTGCGATTTTCACACTTCACACAGTGACCAATACACGTGAAGATTTTATCAACTTTATTCTTTAAATTTGATTGGAGTATTATTCCTACCCCAACTAGCCATGCCAATATTCTTTTGGTATAGTCTAGCCATGCCAATATGTTTGTAGGTTTTTTTTTAATGATAAATATGTTTGTAGGGTTGAATTTGACTATATCAATTTGTTAAAATTTCAATCTTCACTTGCAGTTCTTTGTTTTGCCTTATTTTGGATTATTTATTTGGATTTTGAGTTTAATAAAGTTGTTTTGGGAAGATAATGATGATCTGAAGATATGATGACGAACAATATTTCATCAAAATATAGATTAATTGAATTTTAATATTAGGATATTTTTTTCTTTAATCAAAAAATTAAATTGTCTAAATTTTAAAACTTAAAAGATCAAATAGTTCAACACTTATAACTTAAAAAATCAAAATATTACGATACATAAAGACCAGATTATATGATATTTCTTAATTTATGAAAAAAAATAAAACAAAAGTTTTAGGAACAAAATTAAAATATAAAATTAATTTAATAGACTAAAAATGTAATATAGGCTTTTAAATACAAAAATTAACCAAATATTAGTGGATCTAAATTGAGCTGGACTTAGTTGGGAGAATACATGATTTGCAACTATCCATAAAAGAAAATTTACTGGGAAAGATACGTGTGGTGAAAACAAAAACAAAAAATATATATCAATTAAAGAAAAAGGGAAGAAAAGGAATAATACAAAAATGCAAAATATGCTTCCTAACAATATTGCAACAAAAAAGGGAAAGAAAAGTTACAATCCATTTCATCTTAGCGAAGATGAAGTTTTCTTTTTGACCAAAAACGAAAATGAAAATGAAGTTGTTAACCCAACAAATTAAACCCTATTTAAAATAACAATGATTTAATATATTTAAATTACATGATTGATCATCTCACTTGTTTACTTTAAAAATCGAATTTCTAACTGCTAGGTTACTTGACAAAAAAAAATCAATATTATCAAATTGTATGTAACATGTCACATCATTTAAGGGAAGAGACCAAAGTAATTGACAGAGATAAAGTTAAAGGACTAAAATGAAACTTTTAATAGTTAAGGAATCAAACTAAAACAAAAAAATAAATTAAGGGACCAAAAATATAATTAAACCATTTTTTTTTATCACGGAGGGATCAAAGACCCTAAGAATTCAAAATAGGGGACTAATTTTGTTAATAAGTTAAAATAAGGAGAAAAAAATGATTAAGCCAAGAAATTAAACAAAGTTAGTCCAAATGAAAATAATTTCTCAACAGAACCGATCTCATCCCATCCCACTCTTTCTTATGTTAAAACAAACTCTTCAGTGGATGGATAAGAAAGACAGAAAAACTCATACATTCCATAATTAGTCTCATTTGAATCACTCTTTTGTTTCAATTTACTCTTCACTTCTTTCATACTAACTAACAATACAAATAATTTTTCACATCTCATTCTTCTTCTAAAATCAAATCATGGAAGATGTTCATAGCAAATATCCTGGTAAACTCACCTTTAGGGTCATCATCACTTGTGTCATGGCTGCTAGTGGTGGTTTAATCTTTGGTTATGATCATGGTGTTTCTGGTAATTCATTTTATATATATATATATATATATGAAAAATTACATTGTTTTTTTGCTTTCTTGTTAGTATCTTTTTGATTAATTACACCCTTTTGATCATAGTTTTAATCTGAAAATGGGTTCTTAGTAATGTTAATTTATTTTTTGTTAATCTTGAAAACAATGTAGTTTTGTGTTTTTTTTATTATTATTATTATGCATATGTTATGATTGATGAAATGTGTGAGATGGATTTTTTATTTTATAGGTGGAGTTACGTCGATGGATTCGTTCTTGAAACGATTTTTTCCGTCTGTTTATGAACAAGAATCAAATGTGAAACCTTCTACAAATCAATATTGTAAATACAATAGTCAGATATTGACATTGTTTACATCTTCTCTTTATCTAAGTGCTCTTGTTGCTGGTCTTTCGGCGTCGAGCATAACTAGAGCTCTGGGTAGGCGTACAACGATGATTTTGGGTGGAATGTTCTTTGTGTCGGGTGCGTTACTTAATGGATTAGCTATGGATATCTGGATGCTTATTGTGGGAAGGTTGTTGCTTGGTTTCGGCATTGGATGTGCCAATCAGGTACATTTTGTTTAGATCTCAACAAGTTCTTATTCACATTTTTCATGCGTCGTTGAAAAAATTAATGACAGTTAGTATATGATTATGGTCTTTTGTTAACCAATTGTTTATTTTTGTACATTTGCAGTCAGTTCCGATCTACGTCTCAGAAATGGCACCATATAAATACAGGGGAGGTCTAAACATGTGCTTCCAATTGTCAATTACTATTGGCATTTTTTCAGCCAATCTCTTCAACTACTACTTTTCCAAGATATGGAATGGTGAAGGATGGCGATTAAGCTTGGGGCTTGGTGCCGTACCTGCAGTGATTTTCGTTATAGGTTCATTTTGTCTTCCTGATTCACCAAACTCACTTGTTGCACGCGGTCAACATGATGCTGCAAGAAAGGAACTTGTGAAAATTCGCGGTACTGATGATGTTGATAATGAGTTCAGAGATATTGTTGCTGCAAGTGAAGCCTCTGATAAAGTGAAACACCCTTGGAAAACATTGTTGGAGAGAAAATATAGGCCTCAACTTGTTTTTGCTATATTGATTCCTTTCTTCCAACAATTCACTGGATTGAATGTGATCACGTTTTATGCTCCTATTTTGTTCAGAACAATTGGTTTTGGAAGTCAAGCTTCTCTCATGTCTGCCGCAATCATTGGAAGTTTTAAACCCATTTCCACTATAGTTTCAATAGTTGTTGTAGATAAATTTGGACGACGTGCCCTTTTCCTTGAGGGTGGTGCACAGATGTTGATTTGTCAGGTACCTCCTGTTTCACATTTTCCCCACTGAAAATAGCGATTTAATCAAATTCCGCTGCATAACAATACTATAGCACTGTTGTTGCAGTTATTTGACAATATTTTGTAGTAAAGAGCATAATGTGGAACAATAGCGATTTGTTCAAATTCCGCTATGCTGTAGCCCTTCAGCCACTACTTAACAACACTATAAAAACCCTTTTCACTTCGTTGTGTTTCTATATTTTTAATTTGTGTTCTTTTGCTTGTTCTGGCCACAGATTATCATGACAATTGCTATTGCCGTCACATTTGGAACAGATGGGAACCCAGGAGCACTACCTAAGTGGTATGCAATAACTGTCGTAGGTGTAATCTGCGTGTACGTTTCAGGTTTCGCTTGGTCATGGGGACCTCTTGGTTGGTTAGTACCTAGCGAAATTTTTCCACTCGAAATTCGCTCTGCTGCCCAGAGTATTACAGTCGGTGTCAATATGACATGCACTTTCATCATAGCTCAATCCTTCACGGCGATGCTTTGTCACTTCAAGTTTGGTTTGTTCATCTTCTTTGGAAGTTTTGTGATCATCATGACTACTTTCATCTACAATTTTCTTCCAGAAACAAAAGGTATCCCACTTGAGGAAATGCATATGGTTTGGAAGAAACATCCCTTTTGGGGAAAGTTTGTGGCGGAGTCAGAAAATGATAAGATACAAACTTCCAAGGCTTCAATATAGTTCTATGTTTATAGTACAAAAAATATACCACTTGGAATCTTTGAGCTTTATGTACTTCAAAGACAGATAGAATTTGATGTCATCAAGTTAATAAGATATAGGAAATATAATCAAGTTACATTTAATGGCACTTATTTTTTACTATATGAAATAGTAGTCTTGCATTTTGAGATTCTATCTTTTCCAAGGAAGTTTCTGATCAAATATCAAACAAGTCTTTTGCTAATCTTTCTTTAATATAGCAATGATTTATCAGTAGTTATTATAATTTCAAAATCAAGATATAGAAGTTACATCAGCCTGATATCAAATATTCACCAAATTCACTAAATTACAAGGCCTAAACATGTAGAGGAGATAAACCCATTTGCAGAATCAAAGCAGTATTTTTTCAACAAATTAAACTTGTGGGCATTACCACTTTAAATTTGGAAGATGAACATTAACAATATTTGACAAATAGTCATTGTCATTTTATTGTTTTTGAAAAAACAGAGAGGAAACTATAATAGGGTGGGAACTCCAAAGTGACATTAACAAACAAATTAGTCATTGTCAATATTTAGCACAACTGGATATTAGTAATAGTCCCTCTCATGTTTTTAAAAATATACACTTTCTTGGTGTTTCATTAGTTTCTTTGATAGAGATATTACCGATACTAATTATTTGGAGGCCCTCTTCAAATATAAAACAAGGGTCTATAATAAAAAATAACCCAATTTTTTTTTCCTTTATTAAACTTTAAATTACATATATAAAAATAATTATCATTGTAAATAAATCAAAAAGAGTCTTCTTATTCTTAACCAAGAATTAAATTTATCTCAAAATTTTAAATGGCCTAGTAGCAGAGTTTATGAATGGCCTCTGCATGTAATGGTTCGATTCTTATGTTTTTCAAAAAATAGTTATCAAAATATATGTCAACTAGATCTTTCACCCATGCGTTGCACAGTTTATACAATTTATTACGTCTAACAATAAAATTTATCATTATTAAAAATTACATGATAAAAGTAAATTAACACAAAAAATTAGCATATAATATTTTAATCCAATAAACTAATTAGCACATAAAAATAAACCATACTATTAAATAATAGAACTTTACATAAATTTTAAAATCAAACACATTTGAAAAACTTATTTATACACCACATTTGATATTACGGAAGTGTCTTCGTCATCTTCATTGGTTATTAATATTTTTAATCCTTCTTTTGAAGTAACTCTTATATTACAACTTACATTTGACCATGCAAAACACCGGCGTCGTATATATAGCTACATCTTAGCATCAACTTAATCGTAGAAAACATAAAAGAAATTTAGTAATGATTAGAATCCTTATCCAAGCTAAGGTAGGATTTCTGTACATTTTATTTTCCCTTATACACTGTATGTTGCGCCACAAACTTTGTTCATGTCCTGTCCCGAAAGATCAATAAGACTACTTCTACTACTTTTCAAACTACTAAAATCATAGCATGAATCAATAAAAATCAGACGAAGCCAGTTAACTAATAGAGCAGAGTAACACTTTAAAGTTGTCTTCAATTTTGAATAAAAGAAATGATAGCATCCATAACAATTCATAATAAATAGAATTATACTGGCAATAACTTACACCACGACTCAATTGCAAAAGTGAAAATTACGTTTGGATCTAGATATTTTCCAACTTTCTACTTGAGAGGCCATGCAGCATATAAAGATCAAATAAAAACTAAGATGCAAAATTGTATATTCAATTTCCAAGAATATTTGATTTGAAGATATCCTTATCCCTTACCTTAATCAGAATTTGGTTCACATCATCATAGCTAGTAGCATATACCATACTTAGAATCTCCAAGGACAATGCATTTTTTGATTCATGCTTCATCTTTTACCTTAAAGTGTGCTGGTTTGGATCAACTAAATCCCCAATTTATTCATAGTAAATATAAGCAACAACAAAAAAGATCATTATCAAAATGTTCTCGTGAGTCATGACTAAAACATAATTAAACTGATTTAGAAAATTCAACATCATTCAAATTAAGGACCAAGAAATATAACCACCACAAAATAATCAAACTTCAATTGAACATAAACTAAATAAAAACTACACACCACAAAATCCCTAAACGTATACAAACCAAAAGCTACTTACCAAGCATTTTAGGATATCCTAAATTAAATATCATATCAAAACAACCTACCACAAGAGCCATCAAGTTGATCTCATTCTTGCACCTATAATGCAAATTTCCAAATTTGAATCAAATCATTGAAAGATTAAAAGAATCAACACAAATGTGTACCAACAAAGAAAATTCCTAAACTGAAAATCCAAATTGGTGAAAGAAAGAACAAATCATATACCATAAAAAATTAGAAATAACATGAGTCTATGTCTTCTTTGCTGCGGTCCATGTCATTGAAAATGAAGAGAAAGAAGAAATTTATAGCTTCAGTTCTATTTTGGTTTAATACTGTTAAAGACAATAAAACATAAATTGAACTATTTTGGTTCAATAATAACAACGGCGAATCTGGCGGTTGAACCGTGGAAGGAGTAACATAATTACACAAAGGATAGTGGGAGTAGGAGGAGAGTGTGATCGAACAAATGGGAAGGGATATGGATGAAGGGAAGAAAAAATATCATTGAATTAGTAAAAGAAGAGTTATGCTGACTGCTGAGAGGCATGGATGAGAGAAGAAGAATAGTGGAGAAGATTGAATATAGAAGGGTGGAAAAGAATTTAGTAAAAAAAAAAAAAAATAACGTGAAAGAGAAGAGAGAATAGTTATCTCTCTATTTTGAAATACTTACCTACATTTATTTTAATTTAGTGGGAATAGCAAGGTACATGGCAGTATGGCACGATTCAATGTACCGGAAATAACAATTCCAATGTAGTGAAAATAGCAAAGGAACAAATGATATAAATAAGAGTTTACAAAAAATAAGGAATAATTTTGAAAGAATTGTAATTGTAATTAATGATATTTGAGAGGGAAAAATTAGGTTAAATTGTTGCTTGAATATTAAGTATCGTAACAAACATATAGTATAAAAGATATTGAGATTTTTGACCCAAAGACCTTACAAACACAAACAATAAAGTTCTCCATTCTTTTGTTAATTAACGTATTTTAGGAACATTAACAACATATAAATAACTACTAGTATTATAAGACAACAAAAATTTGAGGCTCTAACGTCTTTTGTTATTGCACACCCCGCATATATTTATGCTAGACCGGCTGAAAAAGTGTCATTTAAGATAGAGGAATGTTAACATGTGCTCCAAAGTCATATAATAATGAAATAAAAGTAGAAATATATGTCTTTAACTTTTTTAAAGTCAAAATATTGGCAAATTCTACCATACCCATGAGATATGATATCCAAATGTGTTGTTTGAATCTAATTGGTCCATGTGTTAATTAGTTTCCAAAGTTGTAATTTTAAAACATTGCCTTATCTTTTCTAAGTTATTATTTTAAAATCCCAAAATTTTAAATTTATTATTCATAAGTCCTCATCTTTCTTTTCTCATTCTCACTATTTATTTTCCTCTCCCATCTCTATTCATTTCTTCCACCCTTTGAAATTTCTAAATCAGTAAAAATTATTCTCTTCTCTATCACGTTATAACATACTATTATTTAGGCTTAAATACACTTTTGGTCCTCTAACTATTTTTTAGGTTTTACTTTGGTCCTTTAACTATTTTTTGTTCCGTTTTAGTCCTCTAACTTTCATTCCGTTAATAACTTTAGTCCATTCCGTTAACTTTTAACTTTAAAATAACATGGTGAAGCACCATTGTAGGTAGTCCATCATAGACCTCAATAATTTTTTAATATTGACCATTTGATTTCTTTATCAAAATAACAACCATTGGATCTTGAAGATTTATTCTATCTAATAGTGCACTAACAACACTTTATTTTTATTTACTTTTCTTCATCAAGAAGATAGTTAAAGGACCAAAGTGAAACCTACAAAATAGTTAGAGGACCAAAAGTGTATTTAAGCCTATTATTTATATTATATTCTCTTGTTCCAAAGGCATATTATTACAGAATACAGATATAACTTGTTTGCAACACCTTTTGGAACAAGACTATTTGCTGTATCTGCTCTTGAACACTCTGCTACCTCCTATATCAAACATGCATCATCAACTCTTAATTTGGGTTGTTCAAAGTAATCGATTTTTTTAGATCTGAGAAAATACAGTTTCAAAATCATATTAAAATAGATTTCGTAAACTTTATGTGTTTTATCCGTCGATTTTGGTGTTAAAAATGTATTGAAAAAATCGGGTCATATTAAGGTAACGGGTCATATTCAGACCCGGCTGGAGGTTGAAGAAGGAGACTGATTGTCATTGAAATAATAATAAACTTGTATATTAAACTAATTTTGCAAGCTATCATAGTTGGAGTAGTAGTTTAGTGCATCTCATTTAACTGGATGGTGCAAGTTCGAGTCCTGACCATTAAAGTTTACTAAATTTTTTTTTATTTTCTTATAATTTTTTTAATAAAAAAAGAAAAGATCTTCATCAAGATTTGAACCACACACTTAAAAACTTAGGAAAAAATAACAATAACTCAATAAATTTTGTGTTTAAATATAATTTTAGTTTTTCTACTTTCTTAAATGTCAAGTTTTGGTTACTTTATTTTTTAAGATATATTTTTCTACTTTTTGAACTTTTCCATTTTAAGTTGTAAATGTTTTTTATTATCATGTAGATGGAAAAATATAATTTAATTGATAATAAATGATAGAAAACGTATGATTAGGTTAATAATAGCCTTATCTCCTTTAAAGCAATGGCCCAGGTTCGAGTATTTGTGACAATTATTTTAACACTTTTATTCATTTGTTTAATGTTAAAGTAATTACTCTCTCTGTCTCAAATTATAAGAAGAAAAATCCCACTTGTTAAAAATGAGAGAGACAAAAATTAAATGCAACTTAATTTTATGAGAATAAATAAAAAATATTTTTAAAAATAGTTTTGCTTCTTATATTTTAGGACAGAGGAAGTTTAAGTTAAAAAGCTCATGAATAAGATTTGAATTTGAACCATAGACCTTAAACTCAAAATAAATTATCAAATTTGGTATATTTATAGGAACTAAAAAGATATTAAACCCTATATTTTTTTTTGGTCGAGACCGGCGTATCCACCGCCGAACGCAGTGACTATTCCCTCGCTAGATTGGAGGCACCTCGAAGGGTATATTATTATTAAACCCTATATATTATTATGTGCTTAGGAAAAAATAATAATTGACTCAATAAATTTTATGGTTCAATACAATTTTAGTTTTATTTTACTTTTTCAATTTTAAATATTAAGTTTTGTTATTTTATTTTAAAATTCGGTTTATGATTTTTCTATTTTTTTTATGAGTTTTGATCTCTATCCTATTTTAAATTCAATTTTACTAATGTGACAATGTTTCAATGGATAAATTAAATATTCATGTCATTACAACTTTTGAAATTTTAATTATTATTATTTAGAAGAAAAAATTTATTAGTTGCTAACAAATAAACTCTAAACCCTAAACCCTATATATAACCCTAAAATCACCCGAAAACCCTAAAATCTCAAAAACCCTTAAAATTGACACTAAGTACGACTTGAACTTTAAAATAGGTCAAAAACCCTACATCAAATTTGAATCCCTATATTTAATCTAAACTAGTCGGACTAACTACGACATAAGAAACATAGTTTATCTAAAAACAACCGTCAGATCTCAGCTGTTGGACTGAATGTGACTTAGGAATTTAATTTTTCTCAATTATATCATTCAATCTCACTTAATTGATTTATTAATGAATTGGGAATTCGAATTGTGATAATCTAATGGTTCAATCTAAATTAGTTGGACTAACTCTAACTTAAAAAATCTAATTCCTATGAAAAGATCGATAATCTCAACTAATATAACGTATCTTGACAAATGAATCCCTATATTTTGAACCAAATTTATTCAATCTCACCAAATTATACTAACAATTAGTTATTAATTTGAATTTCATCTATCGATATCAAAACTAATTTGACCAACTTTTGACCATATATTTTCATTAATATATAATAACAAATACTCCCTCTAGCCCTTATTATAAGAAATTTTTTAGTACTTTTTATGTTCATTCAAAACGTAAAGAATCTAGCCTATATTGTGAACAAGATTCGTTACTTTTTCAAGGAATCAAAAAAGGAAATTTTTTCTTATAATAAGAATCGGAGAAATATTATAATATAAAATGTTGTTCAATTTATATAGATAAATATTTCATAAATATAATATTGTATAATTCATAATTAAAATTATTAATCGTAAAAGACATATATTGTCGTATGTGCGGTGGTCACTCACCAAAAATATATACTTAAAATAGATTACATTGAATAATGTAAAATGATTAACTGTGACTTAATAGACTCATCTATTATCAATGTTAGTTACATCACATTGTAAACTGAAAAGGCACCATAACTATACGTCATACGTCCGGTGTTGCATCACATGTTTAAAGGTTATTTATAAAAATAAAATAAAAAAAATTCTCACTAGGAGGATCAAACACATGGAATTTCCTCCATTTCCCACGAAATTTTTCCTCACAAATGGACCAAATTTCCTCGCAAATGGTAAATTAAAGGCTGTTCGGACGACATTTGCGAGGAAATTTGCGAGGAAATTTCCTCGCAAATGTCAAATCTGACGCAATGACGCGGGGGACATTGATGTGACATGTCTGCACATACATTTGCGAGGAAATTTCCTCGCAAATGTATTAAATTAATTTTTTTTTTAAAAATAATAAATCAGACTTTAATTTAATTATAATTAAAATAATTATAATTTGTAAAAATAATAATTAAAATAAAATTAAAATTTTAATCAATATTAAAATTTGGTGGTAAATTTATTTTAGAAAATTGCAAAAAAAATTTGCTGGGAAAAAATGAAATTCGAATTTTCGTTAAAAATTTATTGCGGGAAAAAACGAAAAATTTATTGCGAGAAAAAATGAAATTTGAATTTTCGTCAAAATTTATTGCGGGAAAAAATGAAATTTGAATTTTGCGAGGAAATTTCCTCACAAATGTGAAAAATAAAAAAAAATAAACAGAAAACATTTGCGAGGAAATTTCCTCGCAAATGTCAAAAAAAAAAATCGCAAAAATAATAAAAAAATCATAAATTCCTATTTAATTTGTTAAAATATGTTTTAAAATATTTTAATTGGATTAAAAATTTGATATTTATATTTTTGGAAAAGAAATATATATGATATATATTATAAATAAAAAATAATTGAATGAAATGATAAAAAAAATAGATGAAAAAGTTGTTAGAAATGATGTTGAAAAAATAAAATGATAAATAAAAATAAAAGTTGAAAAGATGTTGAAAGTGTTAGATATGAATGTGTTAGATAGAGATGTTGTTGAAAAGATGAAGAAAAGTGTTAGAGATATTGAAAAGAAAATATAAATGTTGTTGATGAAAGTGTTAATGTGAGAGATGTTGTTGAAATGATGAAGATGTTTAGTAGATAGTGTTTTGAAAAAAAGATTTTAATTAGAAATTGTAGAAAAAGAAGAAAAAGTGTTGAAGAAAGTGAAGAGAAAAAAAGAAAAAGAGTTGAAGAAGTTGAAGAGAAAGAAGAAAAAGGGTTGAAGAAATTGAAGAGAAAGAATAAAAATGGTTGAAGAGTTTGAAGAGAAAGAAGAAAAGTGTTTTAGAGATTGAAGAGAAAGAAGAAAAATGGTTGAAGAGTTTGAAGAGAAAGAAGAAAAGTGTGAAAGAATGAGTATTGAAGAGTAGATAGTGTGGTATATATAGAAAAGTTGTTGGAAGAATAAATAATATAATAACATTTGAGAGGAAATTTGCTCTCAAATGTCTTCAGCAAATTTTAATAATTAATTTTGCTTAATAAATCGAAAATTCGAATTTCAATTTTTCCCGCAATAAATTTTACCGAAAATTATAATTTCAATTTTTCCCGCAATAAATTTTTACCAAAAATTCGAATTTCCAATTTTTTGACCGTACAAATGTAATTTTCAAAAAGTTTGGTTTTCCCTCTATCAATTTACGATGAAATTAAAAATTTTAATTTTTGCGTCTATATATACATAAAGTTAGTTTCTCTATGCAGAAAATTATCGTAATTAAAGTTAAATTATCGTAATTCAATTTTTTTTACACTGTTACATAACATAAAATATAATTATTCTTCATTCCTCCGGATTTGATTCCTCTTCATAATACCCTTCTTCCAGATCAGACTCTTCCAATTCGCCGTCTTCAAAACTTGGAGCAGGGAAATATGACGTCGATGGTCTTTGTGTCGCAGGATTGTTCGAGTTATGTATATGTTGCATCATTTCTTCCTGCCATCTTAATCTGTCGGCTTTTTCTTCCTCATATTGCTGTTGCAATCTTTGAGTCTCTAGATCCCTTCTCCGCAACTCCTCCTGAAATTTTTGCCACATTTCTGACTCAGACATCCTTGGTTCAGGGCAATCGTCAGGACCAGAAACATGATATAGGTTGGTTCCTCGATGAAAGTTAACGGCCAACCTCCCTAGAACAGGGAACCTATGTTCTCTTCCTTGAAGTCCGAGTACTTCGGTAGCCTCTCTCCAGAACTGATACTGAACTTCAGGTGGTAAATGACTGTAGGAGGCATACTCAGGATGTTGAAACAAATAGATTGCAACTAAGCGATCATTCTCCGCCTATATATATATATATATATATATACACACATAAAAAAATTGTGAGAAAAAATTAGCGAATGAATAAAAATGTTTGAAAATAATTCTAAAATATATATCAAATTATAAATTTACCGAAAGTTGTTCAGATATTGGATGAACCCAAGCATTGTCTCTCGTTCTGCTGATGTGGGTTTGTCTGTAGACCTCGTTGACAAAAGGTTCTCTCTCTCGAGAGTACTTTCCTAATTTTTCACAAAATATTGATTAATATTTAAATATATAATTCAATATTTCAATATATTTAAAAAAACAAATTAAATATATGTTTATACCAAGTGTCGAGCATGAGTAGAAAAGCTGACACATCCCCCAGTGTGCAAGTTAGTACCCTTGGCATTAGCCCTATTTCTCTTAGATAAGTCTCATCTTTAGTCCAATGCTCTACAAATTTGTCCCAGACATCCTCTCCGATAAATTCTGGACGATATTGGTTTGGACGATCTAAGTAGCGCTTTTTTTTCGGTGTAAAGTTTCTGCGAGAATCGGGTACCACATGCTTTAATCCAGTTTTCCTTACCATTTCTTCATGGTAAGGCTCCCAGGTACAGTATCTCTGAAATAAAAAAATATAATTATTAATTACATATAATAAACATTTAATAAACATTTCTTCATGGTAAGGCTCCCAGGTACAGTATCTCTCAACTAACTTTTTGAAGCTGGGGGCAAAGTGTTTGAGGGCGAGTTTGACAACACAAGCTACCGCTTTGGCTGCATCTTTAGATGACTCCAAACTACACATAATAAACATTAATCTTTTAATTAAATTGTTCATTTTAAAGAAATTAAAAATAAAATAAAAATATAACCCAATACTCGAACTCCTTCAGTGAAGCGACGCCGTGGTGGTCTGAAAGCCACTGGTCGCTGTTGCTCCTGTGAGCCTTGTGGTTGTGACGACGATGAACCATCCTGATGTGGTTGTCGTCGTTCTTGTTGTTGTTGTTGTTGTTGTTGTGGTTGTTGTTGTGGTTGTTGTTGTTGTTGGCTGAAAGCTTCATTAGGTGTATAAGTCATAAAACCTATTAATAAATCATCATTGGCATCAACCGTATGAAGAAAAGGCATATTCGATAAGCCAGCCTCAGGAATATCAACCAAGAAGCTAAAATCAGGTCTATATGTTGGTGAGGGTGTTGGATACGAAGACCTCGGAACATCAACCGAAGACCTTCGTGGAGTCGGTCTAGAGTGCACATCAACAGTCGGCGAAGGTGCTGGATGAGAAGATCTCGGAACATCAACAGAGTTCCTCCGTGGGGCTGTAGGTGGAGTAGGTGCCGCAGAAGTGGGTTCTCGGATAGAAACTCCTTGATTCTGACGAGACGACAGAAAACTCGGTATCATACTTCGAGCGATCTTTTTTACATATTTTGACGGCTTCTTTCCCTTTCTCGAACCTTTCTCCTGATTATTTTGATCTGCCATCCCTACATAAAATAATTTCAAAAGTTTGAATAAAATTAACAAGATTAAATAAACGAGTAAAACAATTTAATTAAAATTAAAATTAAACAATTCATGGCAAAAGATTAATAGACACTATGATAATAAAAGTTCCAAGTGGATTTATAATTCATTCTTAATTAAAGATAAACTAGATTATGAGCCCGTGCATGAGAAAAAAGTATGTTCGTAAATTTATTGATTTTTACACATACTTTATAAAAATATACTTTTATACATTTTATAAAAAAAGTTAATTATATTATTACTTTTATACATTCTCGTATTTCTATTTCATAGGTGACTTATGATGTGAGTCTTATTGATTTAAAATGAACTCTAACTTGAAGTTAGAAATTGTAAAATTTGATTAAAAATATAAGTTATACATTACTATTCAATTCACATTAAAGATGATATATCAAAACATTTATTTTATAAAAAAAAACATATTTTTTCTTAAAGATATATCTAAACATTAAATAAAATTAACTATTTATTTTTTTTGATAAAAATCAACTAATAACTCCTAATTTAATTCGTCAAAAAAAAAACTCCTAATTTAAGCCAACATACGCGCCGCGTGCTTTTAAAATTAGTTAATTCATCCGATCAATATCTATTTTATCGTCAATAATATATTAATTTAATTTATATGCACTGACAGTGTAAAGTTATTTTACACGTGTATCCAATTAAATCACGCCATGTAAGCATTTATGGAGATTTTTTAGAAACTAATCTATAAAAGTGACAATTTCTTGTATTTTGATTAGATGTATGTGTAAAAAAAGTTTACACCGTCAGTGCATAACAATTAAACTCATAATATATTTCAAATTTTATATTTATGAAATAAGCATTTAAAGTGATGAAGAATGCAATATAATATTTCCACCATAAAAGGCAAGTGCATTATAGTGTATTGTAACAAAATAGTTATTATTGTGATGATTCAACTAACATTTAAAGTTATTAAGTACAATTAAAAATCAAAAATTCTAAAATCAAAAATAGTCAAACAAAGATCCAGATTAAAGCAATTCTTTGGTAGTATATTTTTAATTATGGGACTTATTTTTTGATGAAACGGTGAAAAATATATTTCCACTATGTTTAATATAGTTTAAAAAACTTATTTATATTATTTATAAAAGATGAAATATTCAGAATTTTTTAGCAAATAAAATATTATTTTGATATAATTTTAGCAATTAAATTTAAATTACATTTTTTAACAAAAACAAATTAAATTGTTTTTTTACTAAAAAAAAACTATTTTTCGCAATTAATTTCAAAATTTCATAGGCAACTTTGTTGTAATTCGCTTGAATTTCAATTTTAAAATATTTTGGTTGACTTGGTATTTAAATACTTTATTTGTTATTATAATATTATAATTATAATTATATTTATAATAGTTAACAACATTTATATATGGATTTTTCTAACCTGTGCAACTTTGCACAGGATTAAGAGTAGTTAATGCATTATTATTTTCAAATATCATTAATGAGTCAAACTTTCTTGTTATTGTTTTTCTCTCTCCTCTTTTTTATCTCTCGTTCTCTCTCTCCTATTTTCTTTTTCTCTCTTCTCTGCAACTTTCTCTCCTAATTTTTCTCTCTCACTCTCGTCTTTCTCACCGAAATTCTCCACGGTCCACAGTGACCAAAACACACATTGAAGAAGAAAGTCATAGTAAACTACCATTACCCAGTGCACTTTATCCTCTATTAGTATAACACAATACACTAGCACTACCATTGAAAATTACAAAAAAGTCACTTTCTACAAAACACATTAAAATTAACTATTTTATTCTCTTCACTTTCTCCTAACTTTGAAAGAACCAGGCATCCATTTTTTTGATATAATTAGAACCATTATGTGAGGAAGAAGCTTTCAAATATAATGAGAATTATGCTAAAAGAAGGTTATTAATTAGAAAAAGGTAGATTTGCTAATAAAATTGATATAGTGCATAAGAGAGGTTTGTTTGGGTCACCGTGGAGATTTCCAGAAAGGATTTGAGAGTGGGAGAAAAATTAGGAGAGAAAGTTGCAGAGAAGAGAGAAAAAGAAAATAGGAGAGAGATAACGAGAGATATAAAAAGGAGAGAGAAAAAACAATAAAAAAAAAGTTTGACTCATTAATGATATTTGGAAAAAATAATGCATTAACTACTCCTAATCCTGTGCAAAGTTGCACAAGTTAGAAAAATCCTTTATATATTTGCTAAAAACTTAATATTTATATTAGTCACATAGAATATAAGTGACAATTAATTCGATTCATATATTTGGACAATTATGTAACAAATTACCGTGAACTATGATTTTTTGTGGAACCAAATGTAGGTGTAATGATCACACATATATTATATTTTGTTTCCATATAATTCTCACTGAGTAAATAAAATGGACTATATTACATAAATAATTTGATATAAATCACACTATTGAAATGGACAACCACATATGCGAATGAATGAATAAAAATTGAGGAGAATGAATAATTAAACTTGTTTTAGAACTTCACAATGATAAAACTATATATAATAATTAAAACAGATGTTGCAAATATAATAACGCCGGTCCAATGAATATTATATTGTAACATATATATACTTGCAGAAAAAAAAAAATATACTACTTGTCCATCATTTTTCAATGGAAGAGGTTGCAAACTCACATTTTAGCACGTACAATATTATAGAATAAAAAAACATTTTAATAGTATACGGATAAAAAAAAAAAATTAACATTCTTGTTCATCATAACGATTTCCATTGAAAAATTAAAGTCTTACAATATGGACTATCAGATTTCAAGTTTCTTTGGCAGCAACAACTGAAGCAAAACAGTTATATTTGGGAGCCATTGAAAGACAAATTGTAATTGAAAATTGGAAAATACGTAAATAATGCTATTGAGAATTAAGTGTATAACAAATGGCATCAGTGACACTGTATTTATAGTGTTTGACATGTGTTGTTTTTTTTTTTACATACAATTGGTAATGATTATTTGTTTCTAAATTTAAGGTTTATTTGTTCAAAATATACCCAGGCAATTATAACTGCTATGGGAGCCATTGAAAGACAAATTGTTATTAAAATCTTTGTATAGCAAGTCAATAACCTAGTTTATGGTGGCTATGCGCCTATGCCTATGCAAATATGTTGTTATAATTCTTTTTACAAATCTGACTATATCATCTATTTTAAATGTGTTTTTATTCATGAAGCAAAGTGTCATTGTTATAAAAAATAGTCATTGTTAATGTTATTAAAATGAAAAAAAAACTGTAATAATTGAGTAACTTTCCTATTAAATCGTTGATACTCATTAAGGAATTTGATTTTTTTTTTCTAGTAATAAAAACGTGTAGATTTTTTTTTATTTTGAAACAATGAGAATTAAATGTTAAAATGATGTGAGAAGAGAATCATTGAGAGACTGCCACGTGTACCAATTTCTTTGAAAAATAGGTCCTAAATAATAATAGTATAGATAGTTACAATATGATAATAAAAATTCCAATTGGATTTAAAATTCATTAATAAAGATAAATAGTTACAATATGATAATAAAAGTTTCTCAATTGATTTAAATTTCATTACAAAGATAAATAATTACAATCGAGATTTATTCATCATCATCGTCATTATTATAATATGTATCTTCATCTTCATTGTCTTCATCTTCATTGTCTTCGTCTTCGTTATCTTCCGAGTTAGATGCATCGTCATCCTCATTATCGTTATTGTTATTCACCGCTGCAATCAACTCCTCAAACTCAATTTGATCACCATCAACTTCTTGGTTAACCAAATTTGTAATGTGATCGACTTCAATCATCGCAGAAACTCTTGACATTTCATCATCTTGGTAAGGCACTTCTATATCTGGAACTTTTGTTTCAATTTCACCTCTTGGTTTTGTCTTGATAGCTGAACACCATCCTCGTATACCCTGGTGATGAGAAGGATAAGGTACATAATACACTTGAGAACACTTAGTCGCCAGGATGAACGGATCAAATCGATTATACCTTTTATTCATTAGTATGTCAACAAGTTTGTGCTTTGGATCAATTTTTGTCCCATTAGTAGTTGGGTCAAACCACTCAAAATAAAATAACACAACATTGTTATCTTGACCCTCATAATAGTAACTCAATTGAAATATGCGCTTAATCACACCATAGAAGTCATCTTTGCCACCATCACTGACCCCTTTGACATAAACTCCACTCCACTATTGATTGTTTTTTTGCCCACTGTCCATGAATCAGTTTGAAATTTATATCCATTGACAATGTATGTGTGCCATTCATTGACATTTCTCCGAGGACCTTCAGCTAATCCTCTGAAATGTGCCATTTGTTCATGTTTTGCCACTTTACCCTTAAACCATTCTGGAAAGTCGGTATATGTGTCTCCAAGTTGTTTCCTTTCAAAAAATTCAATATATGGTCCAACTTCAATGCAATTAATCAAGACATGAACTTCGGCTGATCGCATCTCTTCATCGTTCATCCAGTACTCTTTCGCTGCCCCTGAATAACGCCCAGAAACACGAAATACTAACAAAGCGGAAGGGTTACTTTCATCAGGAACATCATTCCGCGTTCTTCTTGGTGTTAACATCACGTGGTTGAAATAATGAGAGCAAAAATGAGTGGTTTCCCGATGCAAGTAAGATGCACATATTGACCCTTCAACTCTTGCTTTATTTTTCACTGCTCGCTTTGAATCACCCATGAATCTTTCGAAAGGATACATCCACCTATACTGAACAGGTCCACCAAGCATAGCTTCATACGCGAGATGTACCGGAAGATGTTCCATAGAATCAAAGAAAGCGGGGGGGGGGGGGGGGGGGGGAAACTAGCTCCAATTTACAAAGTATTGTAGCAATGTTCTTATCCATTTTAACAAGTTCATCCCTCCTGAGCGTTGAAGCACATAAATCTTTAAAAAATTTACTCAATTCAGTCAATGGATTCAAGACATGGTTTGGTAATGAACAAAACGCAATTGGAATTAAGCGTTCCATAAAAACATGTGAATCGTGACTTTTCATCCCCCGCAATCTTCCTTCCTTGACGTCGGCACACCTTGCCAAATTCGAAGAATATCCGTCCGACATTCTCACTTCTTTTAACCACTGACAAACATATTTTGCTTCATCGGATGTTAAACAATAAACCGCCTTAGGTTTTAGAACTTTTCCATTTGGAAGACTTTTTAGGTGCAGTTCCGGTCTATTGCAAAACTTCTCCAAATCAAGTCTAGCCTTCTCATTATCTTTTGTTTTACCGGACACATTCATCACTGTGTTGACTATGTTATCACAAAAATTCTTTTCAATATCCATAACATCAAGATTGTGTCTCAGTAAATTGTCCTTCCAGTAAGGGAGGTCCCAAAAGATACTTCGTTTTGTCCAGTTTTGCGTCTCGCCATATCCATTGTATCTTACTCTATTTCCAACATCTGGATATTTATCTAGGCCGCTCACATCTCAGGAGGAAGATTATACGGTGTGACAATAATTGGCCAACAAGAATACGGCGATGCAGACGCTTGGATATAAGGGGTAAAACAATCAGAGCACAATCCAAGTCTTACATTACAGGGATCATGCGCAAAATCAGGATACGTTTGATCAAAATGTTTCCAAGCCAACCCGTCACATGGATGCCACATCTCATTTGAATTTGTTGCGTTGTCATAATGCCATGTCATTTTGCTCGCAGTTTTCCAACGATGCAAACAATCTCTGCAACCTCGGTATTAACGGCAGATAAAACATTGACTTAACCGACACCCGTTTCTGCTTACGATGCACATCACCGCTGCGGACTTGATACCTCGGTGCACTGCAAAATTTACACTCCTCCAAATCGCCGTCATTCGTACCGAACTCGTTGTCGTAGAACAACATGCACCCATTAACGCAACAGTCGATCTTCTTAACTTGCAATCCTAACTTCGACACCAACTTCTTCGCTTCATAATAACTAGCTGGCAGATTTTCTGGTACATGCGACACATTCAACACCAGCTTGTTAATGAACTCCAAGCAATCATCAAGTACATTCCAATTTGACTTGGTGGCTAAAAGGCTCACGCACACCGATAACTTTGACTCAGAAGACCCTTCATACAACGGCCGGTTCACTTCCTCCATCATTGCATAAAACTTCATCGCTTTTTGGTTCGGGATTATTTCCTCTTCGCCGCTTCCTTCATACGAGTGATTTACCCCAAGAGCGTCGCCAACCATATCTTCCATCCTATCAAAGTTTTCACACTCCGCATGCGCTTCACTGCCCGAAGCCTCCGCATTGACATCAATCTGCTTGGTGTTAATATCCGCCGGCTCTTCTTCACCGTGATGTCTCCACATGTAATAGTCATTCATAAATCCATTTTTTCTTAAGTGAGCCGTGACATCTTCTGGACTCTTAATCAATGTACACAAACATTTCATACACGGACATCTTATCCCTCCTTCCGTCCTAAAATCTTCTAGTGACTTCGCATACTCAATATATTGTTCAACTCCTTCCTTAAATTTCGCTTTAATCAACCTATACCCGGATATTTTCTATAGTACATCCAACTTCGTTGAGATCCAATTTGATCCATCTAGAGTCGTTTTAAATAATACAAATTAATCAGGTTCAATACATTAATTAAATATTTTATCCATTAATTAATACATTAAACTAAATTAACGATTAACTAAATATTTTTACTAACATATATTTATAGCACTATCTTTTTATAAAATTGTTTTCATAAATTATAAAATATCTTTTTATAAACTAAAATATTAATTAAATATAAATATTTATACTAACAATACATTTAAAAACTAACAATATTTTTAACGAATAACATTATTTTTACTAACTTCTATATTTAGTTTTCTTACATTAATTTTTTCACATTATTTTTACTAACTAATTTTCTTAGTCAAATTTACGATATATTAAATTTAAACTACATACAATACATTTATTAAAAACTAACGTTATTTTTAATCACTAATTAATATTTTTTTAGTCAAAACAAACTAACACATAAATTAACATATATTACTAATTAATAACTAATTAAAATAAATAAGATATACTAACCTCAGATAATTATGTCGGTGAGTTTAGAAGAAGGAGAAGACACCGATCCAACAATCAACGCACAACAAACAATCACCCTAAAAGATGAAATTAAAAATTATAAAAAAATACCATATTTAATTAATTTTTACTAACTAATTTGGAGTACTTTTTTTCTATCTAATTTTTACTAACTAAACTATAAAAATTTAAATGTACTTAATTAAAATAAAAAGAACAATAATAAATTTTTTTTTACTACTTAATATGGGGTAGGGGGGCGGTCAAATATTTTCTAAGGGTGGGGGGAGTTAATTGAATTGGAAACACAGTGGTGGTGGTGCGCCACTGTTGTTTCCTAATTGCATTTTTTTTTATTAAGTTATTAATTTCTAGTAGGAAATAATAACATATTTTTACTACAAATAAAAAAATAAACTAAATAAATACTTTTTTTTGTTATTTATTTAAACTAAATTAAATAAACTAACTTGAAATATACGTCGAAATGTACAACGACGATCAAATAATCTCTACCGAAACGATCCAACAATAATATATATAACTTGTGCAATAACAAGTTATATCACCCTAAAAAATATAATTAAATATTAAAATAATTATACAAAAATTTTCTATTATAACAAGTTTATTTTTACTAACTAATTTTTTTTTACAAAACAAGTTAATTAATACATATTATTAAACTTATATTTTATAATATTAATTAACATTATTTAAACTTATATTTTATAATATTAATTAACATTATTTAAACTTATATTTTTAAAAGACTAACATTATTATATTTAACTATATAAATTTATACAAAACTAATTATTTACTCAAACATAATAATGTACTTAATTTAAATTTTAAAAAAAAAATAAGGGTGGGGAGCCGTAACAAACAAATTTTAAGGGATGGGGGAGTTTAATTTTATAGAAACACGTACAGTGGGTGTGGGTTTCTTTCAATTTTTTAAATTAATTTATAGTAACAATACCAATAATTTAGAATTTGTCATTTTTTCTCATTATTTCTTAAAATATAACATGTTTTTTAAAATATATATTTTTATATAAACAATAATAACATTATTAATCAACAATTAAAAATAAATTAGACAAGTTAAAGTACAAACTTCGAATAATATTATGATAGATGGGATGAGATAGAGCTCCGAATCAAAATATAGCAACAACAACCAATAACCAACAACAACCTAATTAAATAATAAGATCAAAAAATGTGTTAAAAAATATATAATCACAAATATTTAGATAAAATAAATAAAATGTTAACATAATTTATGAAACTAACCTTGATTAATAATGAAAGGAAAAAATAGAAGTAGATAAATATATTTGGATGAAATTAGATAGAAAGATTTTGAAGAGAAGAAATTTTTTTAAGAGAAGGGAGTAAGTATATTGGAATGGAAGAAGGGAGTAAGTTATATATAGAGGAGGAAAGGAAGGGATGAGGAGCGTATATTCAATTAGCCGTTGCAACGTTCTGATTCGTGGTGGGCCCAGACATTTGCGAGGAAATTTCCTCGCAAATGTGTTTGACCAGGTCGTATTCAATGCGTGCCAGGAATCTCTGCAGGTGGCGAAGACCATGTAAAACGCACGCGGACATTTGCGAGGAAAAAATCATAACTTTCGTCGCAAATGTGTTTGACCGTCAAGCACGCGTGTCAGATCTGTTTGCAAGCTGGGTCCCACTATAGTTTCCTCGCAAATGTTGGTAGCAAATGCAGAAATTTCTTGTAGTGACACACCTCATCTGTTGCAAAACAGACCTTTACCACTACACCACCACTTGAGTTTTGATACATTGGACGCCATTTAACTATTTAAGGGTTAAAGGTTTATTTACAAAACCCATCGTCTTCTACCTTCAGCCGGGCCATTCTGACCCGGTTGCTACCCGCGCCCTGTAACGTTTTTCTACTTATTCACAGCACCAAAATCATAAAAAATAATCAGAATGTTTAGAAATTCCTTTACACATTGTTCAGAGAAAGAATAAGAAAAGAAATTGGAAGAAGAAACGTTTTGAAATTGGGATTTTCGTGTTCCTTTTGTTTTTTTAATCTCAATGGACTCTAACATCAAACTACGTAGGCAAACATGAAGATGGAAATCCAGTTCTAGCGGTGTTGTCCAGTTCCGGCAACAACAAAATATAGATCTGCAAATTTTATAGGGGTTGATTTGCAAATTTAAAAGTAAAGTATATATTAATAAAAATATAAATAGTTTTAATGATATGTTAAGTGAAATACAAATGGCAATTTTTTATTTGTCCAATTCATTTTGGGTTGCATACCTGTTCACTGGGAAATTTGGTGAACAAAAGACTAGTTTTAAAAGCAAGTGAGACCAACTAGTAAAATCTCGAACATGTTTGTGCGTGGTTTTTAAAGTTATTTCCCAAAGTTTTCGTTAAAAGAAAGTATCTAAATTAGTTGACAATGCGAAGAACACAAGGTTCAATTCACAAATATTAACAAACAGATAAGTTGTAACAAGTTTAAAAGTTGACAGAAAAGTTAAGACTTGTTGAAAAGACAATAAATTGCATTAAAGTTGTAAAGATTACAAGAAAAGTAAAAATGGTGGGAAAATGGCATACATTGATCCGTTGTGATTCCGTTTCTCAAGCGTTAGGTACTTTGGAATTCTGTACGATTCTGTACGACTAATTCTCCACACTAAAACCTGATTACAAGTTTTCTATTTATAATAGTCTAACCCTAGCAGTTACAATTCTTGAAGCAACTAAAGATACAACGCGTGTCCCACGTTCTAGCGCCACTACTTGTGAACTGCTTCCTGTCGAATTTAATCTTTTGCTTCGACACTCTTGCATTCGACGCCAATTTTCTCTGAATCACTTCGACATCTTTCCTTCCTTTCTCCTACTCCAGCTGAATTTTGTCGAAATTATTCAATCATTCCTCCGTATTGGTAGCAGCAACAACTCCTTTCTTTTCGATTGGTCTATACGACAGCTTCCTCCCTTAAGCCATTTTAACTTAGAAACTAGTCGTAATAAAACAATTTCTGTTGTGACTATTCTATAGGTGATTTCTCATTTTTAGTCACGATGAGTTTGGTCGAAAATATCGACTAACAAATTGCCCCCCAAAAGCGTTCGTTTCGACGAACATTGGAGAAACTGACGGTTTTGAAACGTTTTTGTAAAGCACGTGCTTTTCTGCCATGACGTCAGCGTAATTATAATCTTTTCCCTCAATCGTCGCCTCGATCTAGGAAGTGCAATGATGGCAGGCGAAATTTCAGAGTAGTGGGGCACGTGTCAACCAATAAACTCCTGATGCAAAAGTTGAAGCGACTTGCCCTGATTTTCTTTTCTTTTAATTTAATCAAATCAATTCAAATCTTCCCCATTATAAATACTCCTCTTTTTCTTCACTTTACCCTTTCTGCTTCTTCTTCCATCAAACTCTCACACTATTTTCTCTCAGAAAATTTCTTCTTAGTTTATTCTCAACCCACGTTTCTTCTCCGATGGCCGCTCGGAACTCTTCCATTCCACCTACTGTTCCCATTGCTGTGAACATGACTGCACCATTGTTGAGAGGTGATGATCTCGCTTTCGTCTCTGAACCTACACGCACAGTGGAGGAGGCCAAAATCTGGAAATCAAAGGTACTAATCCCTTTCACCATGTCTGAGACCATGCATGCGTTCGTGGGACCGCTACCTAAAAAACTTGACTTGCACAAAGACTTTGACTCATTCTTTCCCACTTACTATCCTTGTGCCTCCAGAAACATGACTAATCAGGTCTCCTTTAGGATGGAGTTTTTGAATCAGAGGATCTTTAGGGCCGCACCCTACTATAACCACGAACCTTACATCAGCTGGTTGAACAGGGTTCAAAGTTCAAAAGGCACCTTTTGGAAGGAATATGGTATTTTCGACTTGATTCAGTTGTCTAGGGTAGGTCCTAGGTATGACCCGGAACTTTTAGTCGCAGCTATGCACTTCTGGGAAGGTTTGACAAATACTTTTCAACTCCCCTGTGGGATGCTAACCCCTACTCTCTTTGACATCACTGCTATTACAGGTATTTCTCCCTTGGGTGACACCTATAGTCCCGACTATAAAACCAAATGGTCGTTCGACTCTAAATTTGCTAGCTTCACCAAATTCATTCCTGAATACACCGGCACGACCGCAGATGTGTCTGATGAAGAGCACATCGCCTTCTTAACACTATGGTTATCCCACTATGTTTTTTGCTCCAGTTCTTTGAAAATTGCCAAGCAATTTGTGTCTATGGCGACGCAGATTCATGATGGTGTTTGCTTCAACCTTGGTAAACTGTTACTGGTCACTCTCTATGACACCCTAACTGAGAGTAATGTAGATCTGGTCTTCATGCACCCAAACAAGCCTCTCACCGTCGCTGGGCCCATGTGGATCTTACAACTTTGGCTTGTCGCTACCTTTGAGCAACAACTAAGCATGCACATTGCCCCAGACCTAACCCACTTTGCTAGCAATACTGTTGTTGCTGGGTACCGACTTGCTTCCATGTCTTTCGTTGAGACCAACAGGACTGTGAAAGATGTGTTTTTTGCAATGATGCATATTTTTCTGAACTATGTTGACTTCACCCCCTCCCTGGCTCTGTTTGTCGGGCGTGCTGTTGGCCCCGACTGGTTTAGACGGGAGTTTCCAACTCTTGATCATGAACATCAAGAGGGTAATACTCAAATCTGGAGGGCGTTCCTAACCCCTACCCTGCTTTCAAGTCGAATAACTCCTGGCACCAAAACTTATACTCTCGTTGGTTACCAACCCAACTTAGTGGCCCGACAAATGGGTTTTACCAACTTCGCCCCAATTCTTTGTTCAAAACTCCTGACGACATCTGTGGGGCTATTAACAAGTTCACAGCGACTGAATGCAGAAACAAAGTCATTGCTGTCGCAGCTTTAGCCTGTGAATTTCACTCGTTCAGCTATCAACCTAGTTTCTTTTGCACCGACACATTCCATAACTGGTGGACCACTCACTACAAAGCTACTGCTGTTGATAAGGATACATTTTTGCAACGACTAACAGAAGCTTTTTCCACTATGCAGAACAAAGTTTCCAAAACTAAAGGTACGCATTTAAAAGAAGTCAAAGCTTTCCAATCATTTTTTGAAGTCGTGTACAATCCAACGAACCTTAGATACACTGTTTACAAAGCTGGTCGATCTCTTCGTTTAAAATACCAAAAAAAACTTCATCAATTAAAAATTCCCCCATACATTCGGGAGCGTTACGAATACGCGCTTAGGAACGATTTGATTAAATTCCCACCACTCCCGACTTCACAGTTGGGGTTGACTTTCTCACTAAAACCTCATCCATGGTTTTGGGATGGGGATCTTAAATCTTAAAGAAAAGATACTCGACCAGTTTCGCAAAGAGTCACTGTCGCTAAGGGTGCACAGGATGACTTCCCTGCGTGGACACATCATTTTCGACCTGCTGTGTCGACTATAAAACCTATCCCTGAAGGTGACACTTCATTTTATTTTTTAACAATTGTCATAAGTTTTTATTTTTGACTGTACGTTGACGTTTTGCATATTTGTCGCGAGCAATTTATTTAACTCCCACTTCCGCTCTTGCTAAGCCCACCACGTCAAAGCAAGACAGTGGTGCCTCCATTACCACAACAGCTCCTTCTATTCCGCCGCTGGCTCCAACTCAAGATGAAGGCACTTCGTCTAAAGTAGTATCAACTCTTATCATTTCATTGTTCCTCTAAATTTTGGGCTACTCTGGTTTCTAACTCACACCCACATTTTCAGGTCGACAAGAGCCAAAAAGGACATTCCAAATCTACCCATGGCAAAAAATCAAAGAGAACCAAGAAATCTTCACCGCCTCCGTCTGAAAGTGAGCATGATGAAAGCTCTTCGATGGAAAAAGAAGAGGAGGAAGACGTGAGTGCAACCTGTTATGTCTTTGCCTCTTTTATGCTTTCCCTCTATTTCGACTAACATTTGACTCATTTGTTTCTTTTGTAGTCCGACAGCGTTCCCATTAGTCGCCATATAACCAAAAAGACTACTCTTTCGACTAAACCACCAACGGCTTCTGCAACAAAATCTAAAACTCCCTCTTCTCCACCAGAGATCGAAATCATTGAGGATTCTTCTGAAGGTCATTCTTCATCTCCAATCAATGATTCGACCAAAATTCCTGGTGTCGAGAAGAAAAAGAGAGCATGCTCGCCATCTTCCGTTTCCGTTGATCTCGACGCTGAAGAACTTTCTCCGGTGGAAGAAGAGACTGTCGCACCTGACACTTCTGCCGTCGAGAAGAAAAAGAAGAAAAAGAAGAAAAATAAGAGAGAAAAACACCACTCTCACCATTCCCAACGCAAAGAAAGCACCAACTCTTGTGCTGCGACTGCTAAGGTAACTTGCCTATTCTCAGAGATTTGATTGATTTTCTCTCCCTCCTTTCTTTATTCATGCGACTTTTACGTTTTGCAGGATTCTTCTCAACACGGCTCTGCCAACTTGCCATCTATCGAGCAACCCACTGTTGCGACTGCCAATGACCAAACTCCCGTCGACAAACCAGCTACTGAAAATGCTGTTTTCGACCCCAAGTCCACCATTCCTGGCGCACCAACATTTTTGGCCTAAGATCAACTCATCGCTGATATGGTCACAGAAATGACCACTAATGTTGCGATTGAGGTTAATGATCCTGCCCCAACAACTGTCAGGGAGGTCGCGACTTCTGGTCTAGTCGAACAAGAACAACCATTAGCCCCAGGCTCAGGAAATATTGATGACAGTCTTGTTGACAAACCTACTCAAGAACCTGCTCCCTCCATTAATCTTAACGTTGCAACTGCTGAGGAGCCACTTGACAATATTGAGAGTCATCCTCTTCACACCGCTACTGTCCTGACTGCAAGCTCACTCCCAGCATTTGACGCAGTCATTCAAGAGTCTCAACCCATCCTTCAACAACATGACAATGTCGAGGCAGACAAAGAAGGTAGCATTGGATCTGATGCTTGGGAAATTCATGAAGAAGATCATGACATGACTTCTCTTGAACCAAGTAGAGAACCCAATTATACTTGGGATGAAATGGATGAGGATGACTTTATGGTGCTGAAAGAGAAAGATCCTGTGAAAGCCCTTGAACTTTTGACCCGACATAATGAGATGCCACTTTCTCCCGACGTGACGGGTCTAGTGTCGCTCAATGTTGATCATCCCAAGCTGCTGCAACAACTCAAGGAAAAAGCTTTTGATATTGACTTTGTTGCAACCCTCACAGCTTTCCCAAACTTGGCTTTTGAGCTAAAGACTCTCATTCGACCTCTGCTAGACCCTCATGCCGCGTATGACACCGCTCGCAGTGTGCGCACCTTTGAGCTCCTGTTGGAACAAACCCTTCGTGACTTGGCGGAGATTCGCACCATTGAAGCCCGTGTTATACAACAGGAAGCCGTGGCTAAGCAAGAGTGGGAGTTGACCATGTCGACAAAAACTGAAGTCAAGGAACTTGAACGACAGATTGCCAATAGTGATTATCAGTCTGAAGAGTTGGCAGCTTGCGACCAACAGATCTCCGACTACAAAATGGAAATTTATGCGCTTCAAAAGAAGCTGGACGCGGAGAAGAAAAGGAGGACTCAAATCCAACAAGTGGATGCCAAAGCTGCTGTCGCGGTGGAGCATGGGATAAAGAGCCAGAAACTGCGACGGGAAATTAGCACCCTGGAGATGACGAAGGAAAAACTCAAGCTTGGCCTGGAGATGATGAGGGAGCGTTTCAATCAAATCAGAGCTGAATTTTTAGTTTAACTTAGCAGTTTTTTTCCTTATATAATGGCATGTGTCGCTAAGACAATATTATTTTATCATTTGTAACTTGACAACGCCACTTCTGATGGCAAATTTGGTTGTTGCATTTCATTTGCCATTTCGATTGTTTACTCTCTTATTCTTCGCCTATTATTACTTCTTGCAGCGTTGGTTTATATTTTTTCAAATATTTACCATTTATACGCAATATTCTACAATCACCTCCAATCTCTTCGATTTTGTATGCGCCATTTGAAAATACTTGGATAACTTTAAATGGTCCTTCCCAATTTGGGGACCATTTGCCTCACACTCTGTCGTGCCGATCCATAGGCAATACTACTTTCCACACCAAGTTGTCCAAAGCAAACGTTTTTAACTTAAATTTTTTATTATAAGCTTTAGCAACTTTCTCTTTATGTCGCACCAAATGATCAAACACGACAATTCTTTCTTCACTTACTTCTGTCAATTCATCAAACATCATTGCCAAATAATGGTCAACAGGAATTTCATGTTGTCTTTGAAATCTGACTGATTGTAAATGTATCTCGACAGGCAATACTGCGTCATGTCCAAATGTAAGTCGAAACGGGGTAGCGTTAGTTGCTTCCCTTAGGGAGTTTCTGCAAGCCCATAAAATTTGGTCTAAGGTTTTGTGCCAATTTCTAGGTTTTTTGTCAATATGTTTTTTAGCTAAACCAATGATAATTTTGTTGGCAGCCTCCACTTGACCGTTTGCTTGCGCATAATATGGAGTTGAGGTTAATAATTTAAAACCCATTTGCCAGCAAATTCCACCATTTTGCGACTTGTGAAGACTGTCCCTTGGTCAGTCATGATCGTTTATGGCACACCATATCTGTAAATTATATGATTTTGAATGAAACTAATCATTGTGTCCTGGTCTACATTGGTGAGTGGAATTGCTTCGACCCAAAATAGTCTATTCCGACTAAAATATACCTATGCCCCCTTGAAGAAGTAGGCCTAATTTCACCAATTAAATCCAATGCCCAACCCCTGAAGGGCCATGGTTTGATAATATCATGTAGCTCATGTGCAGGGACATGTTGGATGCCTGCATGCTTCTGGCATTCTTGGCACCCCTTTGCAAAATCAATGCAATCCTTCAACATAGAAGGCCAATACATGCCCTGTCGGAACAACAACCATTTCATCTTTTGGCCTGCTTGATGGGCACCGCAAGCACCACTGTGAGTGTTAGAAATTGCCAAATATGCTTCACTTTCACTAAGACATTTTAACAAAATTCCTTGAGGAGTTTTTCTAAGCAAGTCGTTTCCTAAAATAACATAACTTGGCGCTTTGTATTTTAACTTGCGACTAACTCCGTTTGTGGGATTTTGTAAATAATCCACAATTTCTTTACGCCAATCATTATCAGTTAGATTGTCAATGGCCAAAATTTGAAAACGTTCCAGCTGTTTTGAAATTTTTTGTTGCTGTGACATATTTTCCTTGTTTTCACTTTCTGGAGGAATCTCTCACTCTGCCCCCACAAGTTTTGGCATTGACAATACTTCATGATTTGAAGTCGCAGGAGTTTCTGGAGTGATTAACTTTTCTTTAATCTCAATTAACTCTTGCAAAAATTTATTTGGTACTTTGTACCCTGATGCTAATTGAGCTAATTCATTAGCTATCTGGTTTTCCAGCCTGGGTATGTGTTCCAGTCGAACCAAATCAAAACGACTCAACAAAGTCCTTGCGACTGCAAAATATTTAATCAAGTTTGTACTTATGCATTTATATTCTTTAGTAAGCTGTTTGATCACTAATTCTGAGTCGCCTTTAATTACGACTGACTTTTCCCCCAGGCTCAACAAGATTTCTAAACCTGTGATCAAAGCTTCGTATTCTGCTTCGTTGTTAGAACATTGCAAGTCCATGGCATATTTAAACTGAGTGGGAATTTGGGAAGGTGAAATAATCAACATTCCAATTCCAGCACCTAATTTGTGACTAGATCCATCAAAATATAATTTCCATGGCTCTGTGTCAACATATTGTGCTGCCATTTCGACCACAGAATGATCAGTAATGAAGTCAGCGACAATTTGGCCCTTGACTGATCTTAGAGGTTGATAAAATAAAGAATATTCAGTAAGAGCCAAGGCCCACTTGCCAACGCGACTATGTAAAATGGGTTTCGACAACATATGCTTAATAATGTCAAAGTGCGAATAAACATAAATGTCAACTGACTTTATATAATGCTTCAATTTAGTACATTAGAAATACAAACAAAGACATAATTTTTCTGTCACACTATACCTAGTTTCTGCATCATTTAATACACGACTAAGGTAATAAATAGGCCTTTCGACTCTATCATCATCCTCTTGGGCTAACATACTGCCTATGGTTTTGTCGGATGCAGAAATGTACAACTTCATAAACTTAGTACGACTAGGTGGTAATAACAACAGAGGTTTCATCAAGTATTCCTTGATCTTATCAAACGCTTGTTGATGTTCCTGCCCCTAAGTAAAAACTTCCTCCTTCTTTAGTCGTAGCAACGTACAGAACGGTTGGGATTTACCACTAAGATTAGAAATAAATCTTCGTAAAAAATTTATTTTTCCTAGCAGCGACTGAAGTTCTTTCTTCGTTGTTGGAGGCTTTGTCGCTAGGATAGCCTTTTTTTTGTTTGCATTGATCTCTATGCCTTTTTTGTGCACTACGAAACCAAGAAAATCACCTGCACGTACACAAAATGCACATTTTAGTGAATTCATTTTTAATCCATATTTTCTCATTCTTTCAAATGATTGTCGCAGATGGTCCAAGTGACTCATTTTCGACTCAGATTTTACAACTATGTCATCAATGTATACTTGCATAAAGTTTTCAATAAAATCATGGAACATTAAATTCACAGCTCTTTGATAAGTCACACCAGCATTTTTTAAACCAAAAGGCATTACCACCCATTCATAAGTGCCTAATGCCCCTGGGCATCTGAACGCTGTCTTTGCGACATCTTCCTCAGCGACAAAGATTTGATTATATCCAGAATATCCATCAAGCATACTTAAATAATCAAATCCTGCTGCCGAATGGACTGACATTTCAGCTACAGGCATAGGGTATGCATCTTCTTTCCAGCATCCCTGGGATCTTTCTCGAAACCCAGAGGTTCATCGTCATAGATACAATCTAGTCGCTGCGACTCCATGGACTGCTCTATTTTATCAGGTTTGGTGGCTTCGACAGCCATTTGCTTTTGAATGGCAGCCTGTAAGGCCGCTTTTTGTTTATTTTCGGCTAAGTATGCCGAAATTTTATTTTCGGCCATGTAGGCCGAAATTCTGGCCCATGCATCGGGCTCATTCATCATTAATACTGTCAAGATCCCAACCAGATGCTGAGATTGTTCCTTCCTCTGGTGGCAGTCCATCCATCACCTCCCTTTCCCAAAAGAACCCATGAGTTGGATCCAATTTGATTGAACACATCACATTACCTTGGTGTTCAAATCCAGAATCAGCAGGAAGTATTGGAGCAATGTTCGCCAAATTCTTGTCAAAGGTCTTCTTCGACACCTGGTCAAATTCAGCTAAAAAATAACTTTGGTCGGCTTCAATATACTCGACCAATCCATCATCCCTCCATAGAATGAGACGCTGATGTGCATTAGAAGGCACTGCCCCCACACCATGAATCCATTCTCTTCCCAACAGTAAATTGTAATTTGCTTTTGAGGGCACAACCAGGAACAGTGTTGGTCTCACCACACTCCCTACCGCCAATTCGACCTGAATAGCACCATAGGAGCGACCAATTTTTCCTTCATAATCAGCCAGCAGCACATTGTGGGGCGACAATTCTGTCTCATATTTTCCAATCTTCCCCAACAAAGAATGGGGCATCAGATTGACTGCTGCTCCCCCATCAACCAACACTTTGTTGACTCCTACACCATCTACCTTTTCTTGGATAAACAAAGGTTTCAAATGACTCCACATCCCTAGGTGAGGCCTTTCCAGTACAACCTGTTGTTCTTCCACACAGCTGTTGTTCATCACATAATAACATAGAGGCTTATGCTTCAACATATCCTCTAAGTCACTGCCCTCCTCTTCGACTTCATCCACTTTTGTCGGGACATCATACTCCCTAGGCAGAATCGACACAACATTCACAAGCACATCAAAATCAGGTTCTGAGCCAGAGTCCCTGGATCCCATCTCTTGATCCTCATTGTCTTTCTCCATTATTAGGGGAAGGGGAGGAAAGATCCTTTCCTTTGCTGGCCTCCTGCCTTTGTCGACAACTTTCACATTATGTCGAATGATAACAGGTTGTGCATTCTATCGAATCACCACAGCAGGATTCGAATTCTGTTGCGCACTTGGATTGGCATTCATCCTGGCAGATTTTTCCTGTCGCTGATGACGACGCCATTGGGACCTGTTCATGGGATTCTTTCCCTTGTAGTTATTGATGTAGGCAAATTTGTTTGGGCCATTTGGCGCCTTAGGCTTAGTGAACTTCTTCTCATCCTTCAGTGGCCTATGGCCATATCCAGCATATTGCCCCCCAGCATGCACCCATTCTCCCACAGGTGCGAGCACATTTGGGACATAAGTTTTCTTTTTCTGCCAATGGCTTGTTGAGCAACCGCGAGGACTTTCTCCCCTCTTGAAAGCTTGGTTAGGCTTGTTGTCAGCCCAAGTTCCCTTCCTATAGGGTCTGTATCGCTGGAGGCTCTTTGTAGCCTCTTTGTCGAACACAACACTACACCTGGGGCACATCTTAACTTCGGAGTTCCCCAACTTGCAGCGATTGAGGAAATCAACCAATTCCTCTTCAGCAGTTGGAAACACCTCTTGCATCTTCTCTGAGTATTCAACTTCTAAGACTTCTTTCATTCTCTCTAAACTCTCAGCAGATTCGACCACACCTTTGGCCTTTGCAAGCTCAACAGTCTCGACCATAGTCTCTGTCTTAGAGCTTTCGACAACCTCTACCATATTGATATTCAGCATTTGCATGGCTCCGACCATTTCCGCTTCGACCATATTAACCATCACTGGTTCAGCATACATGGCCTCCTCGACTTGCAGCGGGTTAGCATCCACTTGCATAGGAGGCTTTGCCTTCTCAGCAAACTTCAGCCGTCCTTCATTCAAAGCTTTTTGAACTTGATCCCTAAAAACCATACATTGAGAAGTTTTATGACCCAAATAATGATGAAATTTGCAAAAATTTTATTTCCTTCTTTGTTCTATTGGCGGAGTTTTTAACCCCTTTGGCACTATTATTTGGCCATCAGCAACTAACAAATCAAAGATCTCATCACATTTAGACATGTCAAATGTATAAGTCTTAGCAATAAATCTATCATTTTTAGGCTCGACAGGATTCTTGCCATTTGAAGGTTTTAATAATTTGCAAACATATGGTGGCCTAGGTTTAATTTCAGCCAAATTAATTTCAGTCTCTTCGACAAAATCGCTTGTGTTGTCGTATTCATGATCACTATCATTTGTTTCGACATATGCAATTTTCTCTTTTTTATGAAACTTAGTATTTCTGGATTTTTCCGCTTTTAGTCGTTCGACTTGGCGCACTCTCTCTGCAAGCTGCACCATGTCGCGCAAGTATTGCGTGTCGAGTTTTTTCCTAATTAAGTAGTCTAGGCCTCCAGCAGCCATCTCGACTAACTCGTGCTCAGGTACTTGGGTAAAACATCTAGCCTGAAGCAACCTGAACCTATTTAGGTAATCGTCAATGGACTCCGACATTTTACGTTTTACACTAGCCAACTCTTTGAGACTAATCTTCGACTGACCCATATAAAACTGTTCATGAAACAAACGCTCTAGTTGGGTCCAATTAAACACTGAATTTGGGGCCAAAGTTGTATACCAGGTAAAAGCATTTTTGGTTAACGAATTAGGGAAAATTTTCATTCTTAAATTTTCATTATTCGCTATGTCACCCGCTTCTGTGAGGTACCTAGCTATGTGCTCGATTGTGGATTCAGTCGTATCCCCGGCAAACTTAGTGAATTTTGGGGTTTTCCAACCCCTTGGCATTTCAGTTTGCAATACATACTCAGATAATGGGGAGACAAAGTTTGGCCTTCGTGGACCAACATTAAGGCCATTTTGAGCAAGTATTGTTTCGACTAAGGCTGCTAAGTTGTTTTGACCAAAGTTTTCTTGTTGGGCGTTTCGCAACACCTCGTCAGCGTTTTGATTCCTCCCAACTAACACGACTTCTGGCTCGACCTCTTGATGTATGTGTCGCTCCAACACGCGAGGCATAATGTTTTGCCTCTGAAGTTGATTTACTCCATTTTCAGCGACTTGCTCAGCCATTTCCCTATATAGCGGCACCTGGGGAATTGGCTGAATTGGTGCTTGGGGCCCGCCAAAAAAGTCAGCAATGCGACCCATCTGTGTCGCTAGGGCTTGGTAACTTTGGTTAGTATTTTGGATCATGGGATTAAGTACAGTCCCCATTTGTGTCGTGAGCAAGTTAACCATTTCATGGTTTCTCTCATCCATTTGCTGTTGCATCGACATCAACGCATCTGTAGTTAAAGTTGGCGGGTCGACACGACTCAGAGCATTTGGAGCGTTAACCGTTGCGACACTAGAATATGTCGCAGGGTGCGAAAAATAGCCAGTCATCATAGATGTTGGCATTCCATAAGGGTAAGTTCCGTTTGGATTGAAAAACGGTCGTTGGTAACCCGCAAAGTCAAAAGCGCTTTGGCTATTTTGCACGTTCACCTCACTCACACCTAATGCTAGTTGAGAAACGGTTGCAAAGCTTTCAACCGTTGAAGTAACCGCTGTTGAACTAGATGATGGGATCGTGGATCCTATCATTGTGGGTATTGCGATGGGACGTGTCGTTCCAATCACTTCAGAAACAGTTTCTTGTTCTGTTTCTCTTTCAGGGCTACTCTCAACACTCTGATTGTTGTTGTTATTATTATTGTTGTTATTACTAGGTGGCCTTCCTCTCGCCATTTAAACAGTTTTGAAAAAAACTAAAATTTTTAGAGACAACACAGTTCAAACAATGTGAAGAAGAATGTAACAACAAAATCACCACAAGTGTTTTTTAAAACAAATTCTAAGACTAAAACACAGAACAGAAAGCACAAACAGGTCCCACCGAGCATGCCAATTTGTTCACTGGGAAATTTGGTGAACAAAAGACTAGTTTTAAAAGCAAGTGAGACCAACTAGTAAAATCTCGAACATGTTTGTGCGTGGTTTTTAAAGTTATTTCCCAAAGTTTTCGTTAAAAGAAAGTATCTAAATTTGTTGACAATGCGAAGAACACAAGGTTCAATTCACAAATATTAACAAACAGATAAGTTGTAACAAGTTTAAAAGTTGACAAAAAAGTTAAGACTTGTTGAAAAGACAATAAATTGCATTAAAGTTGTAAAGATTACAAGAAAAGTAAAAATGGTGGGAAAATGGCATACATTGATCCGTTGTGATTCCGTTTCTCAAGCGTTAGGTACTTTAGAATTCTGTAGGATTCTGTACGACTAATTCTCCACACTAAAACCTGATTACAAGTTTTCTATTTATAATAGTCTAACCCTAGCAGTTACAATTCTTGAAGCAACTAAAGATACAATGCGTGTCCCACGTTCTAGCGCCACTACTTGTGAACTGCTTCCTGTCGAATTTAATCTTTTGCTGCGACACTCTTGCATTCGACGCCAATTTTCTCTGAATCGCTTCGACATCTTTCCTTCCTTTCTCCTACTCCAGCTGAATTTTGTCGAAATTCTTCAATCATTCCTCCGTATTGGTAGCAGCAACAACTCCTTTCTTTTCGATTGGTCTATACGACAGCTTCCTCCCTTAAGTCATTTTAACTTAGAAACTTGTCGTAATAAAACCATTTCTGTTGTAGCTATTCTATAGGTGATTTCTCATTTTTAGTCGCGATGAGTTTGGTCGAAAATATCGACTAACAATACCCAAATTATTATAAAGGGTGTGGGAGTGTTCACCCAAAATATTATGTTTCTACTTTAAGATTCCTTAATATATGGTCTTAGGGCACATGTTAACAAGATCCTTTAAGATATATTAAGGTTGTATGATGCAAGCGGCGAGGAAGCTGAAAATATCATTGGTTGCTTTTCTGATGAGCTAGTTAACCTTAAAGACGGGAATGAATTCTCCATTGACATAAGAGAAATAGTAGAATCTTGACTATTAAATTAAAATAAAATATCAAATAATAAGTGAGAGAAATATATTTAAGGTTGAGATTGAACAAACATGATAAACAAGAGAGATATTAAATTAAGAGAATCCATTTCCTTTATCCCCCATAAAGACATATGTAAGATGAGAGCTTCTCATTCAGATGGAAATGCTGATTCAATGTTTAGATCTTTTGGTTCACTGCTTTTTCAAGTATATTGTATGTTGCACATAATTATTAATCTAATGCTCGGATAATTAATTATATATTTTGGCTGACTCTTGAAAAATGGATAGAAATTTCATGTTTTTAGTTTCATCCTTATATTTAAATTACCATTTGTTACTGCAACTTTGAATAATAATATTCATGATATTCATTATGTTGTAAGTAATAATAACAAGGAAAAATAGCTATAAATATTTTGTATTCCATGCTTGGAAATAACATACATGACATTCAGAAGGCACAAGCCATTCCATGTCCAAAACTTTACAAGTGTATGATAGCAGTGCGCATAACACCTTAACACATTAAAATATAAATAAAAAAATAAATTACATTTGCCTAAGTTTTTAATTGGAACATCCTTTTAGAAATTCACCACTCACTAAAAAGTGGGGTGCAAGGGACTCATTGAAGCCATATTATTTAGAGTTTTGGTGGTGGAAGCAGCCATTTAGATCCTTGAATCATTCCAAGTGTAATCAAAGGCTTAACTTCTGCTTCAGTTAGTTGCTTTGTGATAGGTGCACGTCCTTTAAGATCTGCTTTTGGTCCTGTGTTCTGATATTCTCCAAAGTGTAAAGTTCTGAAGATAACAATATGTATCAATCAGCATATTTCATGTTCAGACACTCCTCATGTTAGGTGTATCTCAGTGTCGGACGCGACACCGATACATCTGATTACATAATGATATGATTTTCTTAAATTTTTATCTGTGTCGATGTGTTCGTGTCGTATCCGGTGTCTGTGTCTGTGCTAGATTATGCAAAGACATGGAAATATATATTTTTAGCGATTATAACGATGAATTAGGGAGTTACTTACTTGTCATATTCAGGGTGCAAGTTGTTATTCCAAGCCAATGGATTAAGAACATCACCAAGAGTTGAGTAAGCAAAACAAACTTTGCCACAAGCCATCCATGCTCTGGCTAAGAAAGTATCATGTCCAGTTCCAGTGACATCACAATGCACAAATGAGTATAATGTATCCTCTGATTCATCTTTTCTTGCTTGTGCTACTATAACTGTTGGACCAGTGTCACCAAGTGATCTCAATTCATTTTTCTGCATTATGAAACAAAAAAATATTTTTTAATTAAATCATAATTTCATTGAAACACTTTGAAAATATGTTTTAAAATTACTTACCAAATATAGTGACCTTCCACTTCCAAAGATGTAATCAACTGTGCCTTGAATTAAGCAATCTTTGAAAAAATGATTATGTCTGTCATCACAAACTGTGTCTTGGAATCCAATGAATTGACAGTTATAAAATGCTGATTTGTCACCAGAAATTCTAATTGCGACCGCTTGAGCACCAGCCCTTTTTCCGTCAGGTAATGGTGCAGAATTCTGTACCATACCGAAAAATAAAAACATGCTTAAGAAAAAAAATTCGCGAATAAATAATAAATTTAATAACGTTATTTATTATAACAAACCGATATTATGACGTTAGCAGCAACAAAATAATCTCCTTCAGTAATAACAGTAGCACTATCAACTGTGCCATATTGTGCTGCAGTACCACCATAAATTATATTTGGCATTTTGTCTGGTGCTCCATAGAACGTAACAAAAGGTTTTGTTCTATCGATTTTTATTTTCTCGTTATAAGTTCCAGGACCAATGTTAATAATTACACGGTTGGTGTTTCCGCTAGGTATGCTATTAACAGCATCATTGATGGTTTTGAAATCACCACTACCATCTTGCATTACTCTGATAGTTTTAGAACCAGCTTCTGCAGTAACCAATGCAGGATCAAGTGTTGCTTTTCTTGAATCTAATGGACCTACATTGGTGGTGAACCATGTATCTACTTGACCTCTATCAGCTGGAATTGGAATTGTATCATCAGATAATACAACATTGCCTGTGAATAATGCTACTAATATAGCAACATTGATGATAGAAATTATGGTTTTTGAAACCATTTTATTTTATTTATTTGGTTTTTTATTTGGGTTTTTATTTTATTGTTTTTGTTTTATTGGATGAATGATTTAAGTGTGATTGATGCTAGAATTTATATGTTGTTTGTGTGACTTAATTTAGAAAGTAGTTAGTTTGATTCAACCATATTTTGTGAAGCATGCTAAATTAAACATGAGGTCAATAGTGCATGAGTGTGATTTGTAACCATACAAATGTGTGTTAACTGAAATTGCACATAATTTCTACACCATAAAATTGCAGAGTGATTATAAGCCTTGAATATTGAGAGAAACTTTAGGATGCTTTTTTATTGTTTGAAAGGAGCTTAAGTTTTCATGGGGACCAACAATTGAGTTGAGTTTTGAGGCACATACATATATATGTTCTCTCCATGTATTTCTATTCCTTATAAAAAAAAATAGTATTTTTATTTTATATTTATGAGGTGTTGGCTCAATAATAAATAATAAAAGGGTGAAGTTTATTTGAGATATTAATAGTTGGTTATATTAATATCATTAATAAATTTCAAATCTTGTTTATTGATAGTTTCTCTATACAATTAGTTTTTTAAGAAAATAGTATATTCTTATTTTTCACATATATCTTTAAAAAAAAGTCTAATTAAGTCGTTTGAAACATAGGAACAACAAAGAAGAACTCTGCTACAAAAAGAAATAGATGTGTGGTATGTAACAACATGTACATGTATATAGTCTTGGCCTCTTGGGAGTAGGTGAAATTATCATTGTTGAAGTTCCACGCCAATTTAATGGATGCAAAAATAAGAATTTGAAGAACTGAAATTTAAAATGGAAGAAATGAAGTGAAAGGGATGAAACTTCTTTACGTGGTAACACAATTGATAGAAAGTTTAAACTTTCAGCTGCTGAAACAAACAACATCTTCAACAGTGATATCACTTTGAGTATCATACATCACTAAAAAGTGGACCCTACATGCCATATAATATTTATGCAATTCATATATATTTTTTTCCAATGGTGATATTATTTTTGGTATTATACATTAATAACAAATTGTCCATTACATTTAATTTGATATACAAAAAAATGTAATATTAATTGATGATACGGTACCTTATTTAAGGTATTGGTATCATCAATTTTGATATCTTCATGCCACGTCATAGAACTCCAATAGTAAAATAGAATAAATTACAGATCATTAATCTATGAAACTCTCTATGATACCCTTATTGAAGATGCTATAATGTTCATCAAGTTAATGTGATTGATGATAATGATGATATTAAGTTAATGTGATTGATGATAATGATGATGTGTTTTGGTTATGGTGAAGAATTAATTAAATATTTCCTCCGTCTTTAATTATAAGACCCTTTTTTATCATTGCACGTACATTAATGCACAACTTTGATCGCTAATATCTTTAATTATCTAACAGTAAAAATTATAAAAATTTGATATCTTGAAAATACTCATCAAAACAAATCAAACAAGATCTTATATGTTAATCTTTACATCTGTATATTATTAGAAAAATAAAGTCAAAACATGATAGATGAATAGTAAAATTTAGTCAAAAATGGGTCTTATAGTAAGGGACAGAGGGAGTAATAACAAGTGTAGTACTGATTTACTCCCTTCGTCCAAAAATATAAGGGAAAATAAAAAAATCACACTTTTGAGAAAATTAAAATATGAAAATTTAAAACATGATTTTGTGGAATTTTTCTTGAAATAAGTTGTATAGGAAAATGCAAAAACATTTTTCATTGGTTGTTGTTTATTGATAAAATGAGAGAGAAGGAAAAATAAACGCAATATGCATTTAATTTTATGAAAATAAGTAAAACTAATACTTAGAAAACATAAATGTCTATTTTTTTCCTTTATATTTTGAGACAAAAAAAAAGTGTATTTTTCCCTTATATTTTAGGATAGAGGGAGTATATTTTTATGTTTTGTAGGAGTTGTTTTTTGATTTAGGATATTGACTTTTTTGTATGTGTCCGGTCAAGGTGAATATATCAAAGGTATCAATACAAAAAAGTTATGATTTTTTTTATTCTTTTTGATTGAGAACTTTTCATATAATTTATTTTATGACATTTTTCTCCGAATTTAGCATGAATCAATTTTGATAAGAAAATGCATCTTCAAAAATTTTAATAAGAAAATTGACCCTAACTAAATTACATTTGTAGGTACTAAAAATGAAGTGTGAAGTTCATGTGGTTTGATTGTATGCACGCGGGGAAAACAAATATTGATTTTATAAAAAATTGTAGTTTTTGACAAAATTGTAGTTAAAATATATTTTGAGATACTTCATTTCTATTCTTAGTAAGTGGGAGAACATCTTTTTATCTGATCACTCTGATTATAGTTACCGTTTGTGTTTATAGTGCTATAACCGACTTTGAGCAAGACTTTTTATTAGTGGTTGATTTCAATTTTAAATCACTTGGAATTGATTCTAGACGTGGAGAATCAATTCTAATATGTTTGGCTGCAGTATAATTGATTATATTTAAATTTAAAAATTGTAGCTTTTAATTACAGACTTGATTTTCTAATACTGATATTTTTTGTTCAATTTATTTTTAATTAAATATATCTATTAAATCAATTATATTAAACTCATCGAGGTGCCTCCAATCTAGCGAATGATTAGTCACTGTGCTCGACGGTGTATACCTCAGTTTCGACCAAAATAAATTATATTAAACTCAATTCTCTTAAAGTCAACTATACATTTAATCTCAATTATATCAATTGTTTTAACAACACTTTTATCAAAATCTTATATCCACCGCCAAACAAAATACAGCTTAATTTCATAATTTTAAAGTTTTGGTCTTCTTATTTTCAAAACCAACTTTTTGGTCTCTCAAGTTTGAAAATCAACTCGTTTTTTAAGTCTCTCTCTCATTTTAATGATGTGGCATTTCTATCGCTGACATGACAATGATGACTGGATTAAAAAAGTGTCATGTCATAATATTTTATTTCTACAATTTTTATTTTTATTATTATATTAATAATTATAATTATTTTAATTATTTCAATTAAAAGAAATAAAAAATCTGAATTAAATCTAGTTTCTTCTTCTTCCTTATTTCAATTAATTGTTTTCTATGTTTCTTCTTCTTCCTCGTTTCGATTAAAACCCAAAATTGAAAACAATAGAAACCTAATTTGTCACTGAAAAACTTTCTCTCGTGAAAAAAATTTGTGCTGCGTTCATGTTCTCATCACAAAACCTCTATTTGTGGCGGTTTAAAACTCTCGTTAAATAATCGATGCATTTTCTTTAAATAGATCTATTATTTATCGTCAAATTTTAGTATAACTTAGCGGCGGTTATAGACCCTCTCTAAATAACCTGGCACTTTGCATAATAAATTTCTAATTTGCGAAATTTATTATACTGCCGCAAAATAAAAATTTCGCTAAATATTATAAAACCGCCGAAAATTATACTAGAACCGCCGTTAAATAATAAATCTATTAAAAAAATTATTTCTTTTAAAAAAAAGTTTAGTTAACAGTTTTTTTGAAAGAAAAAAAAAAGATAAAACGTGGTACACCACGTCACATGCCACGTTTATAAGATTATGCTTAATCAAATTTTAATGATTTTAACCATGGAATAAAACACAAAATTTTAAATTAAAATAGGGTAAATCGACTTTAACCAATTATACAGGAGGTAAAAAATAATTAACCCTACCATAAAATACTTACTTTGTTTAGAATTAAACTCTATATAGAAAAAAAATACAATAAGCGTTCAAAATTAGGGTGTTATTGTTATATAGAGGTTGTCATATGGTCCAACAATATTATTATTCCTTTGTGATTTTATTTTTTTATCACGGAAATTTAAAATATAAAAATATTTTTTACTTTATTTGTTTTAAAACTATTGTCTTTTTATAATTATGCATGTGGATTAAGAAACAACAAAGATTGATAAGTTAATTCTCTTTTACCTTTGCTTTATTAAGAAAGAGAAAATATATTTAATTAACTAGTATAACGAACCCGTGCAAATGCACGGATTAATATTCAAAATTATATTACAATATGTAATTAAAGTTTAAGTAAATTAATTGAGATATTAATTTTAAATTTCATTTCATTTTTGGAATTTTATTTTTAATTAATGAATTTTTTTTGTCAAGTAATTTGTATTTTTCCAACTACTTTTGAAGTTGATTTTATATTTATATTATTTAAATATGAAAAAAATATATATATTTGGGAATTTTAAAGAGATATAATAGACTGTAGAGTGATCTCCCGCTCCCCGTTTTTAACAATATGGTGTTTTCTTTTTCATCTCCGTAGAAATTACAAAAAAGATAAAGCCATGTGTTAATATATGAGCATAAATATTGGTCCCCGTGTAAATTACAAAATCAAAAGGCACTCGTGTTAATATGGGTGTAAAAATAAATCATAGTTTAAAAAAAAGGTTTATTGTATTAAAATGTGTATAAATATTTAAGTCCCCTTCCTATAAAAAAAGTCTTCCATCTCGTATTAATAAATTCCGTATTAAAACATTCGTAGAAATATAACTCTGTAAAAATTACAAAAAAATAAACCCTATAGAAAAATTTTCATAAAAAATATTTATCTCAAAAAATTATTGACATTTGTATATGAAATTGATTTTATTTGTTTGTTTTTGTCCAAAAGTTTTGTTTGTTTTTCTTCAAAAACGATTCATTAAATTTACTTATACAAAAAAGTGTCTCATTAATATATCTAAAAATAAGTTATAAAAATAGATCTTTAAGTTGTGTAAAAAATATATGAAGGAGGTGAATTTAAAATTATAAATTTGCATTAATGACATTTGTAAAATTGCCAAATAGATGAAGAGGTGAATTTCCAATTATAAATCTGAATTAAAACCCTTCTTTATTATGCTTGGCTGAACAAAAAAAAAAAGCAAATGTGCAAAATAAATATGAAAAAAATTAGAAAAATATTGCTGGAGAGAATCAAATGGAGTGTATTTTCATATTGTAGTTCGCCTGATTGTTTAAAACTTAATCGAAGGGATGCAATCGCATGATACAAATAAATATGATAAAAATTAGAAAAGTGTGGTCGGAGAGAATCGAATGGTGTGCATTTGTGCTTTTGGTTAGTGTAAATGTGTAAAACAAATAAATATGATAAAAATTAGAAAAGTGTAGCCGGAGAGAATCGAAGGGAGTGTATTTGTGCTTAAAACTTAAAAGTTTTTTTTTTGTTAATGTGTATTTTTGGAGTATGCTTGGAAAAAACGTGTAAAACAAATAAATCTATATATCTATATATATATTATTTGAGACCTATTTTCTAAAGTCTAACGTACACATGGCATAATCAAATGAATCCTCTTCTCATATGCATTTAGCAATTAATTCACATAAGTTCAATTTACAAAAACGCAGTTAATACTTTTATTTTTTAGGGAAAGCTGTATAAATGGAAATATTATTGCGCAATTATTAATTTTTTTCAAAATTTATTGACATCTCTTCTATTATGTTTCTTCAACAATTTCGGGTGTGTGGAAATATTATTAAGCAATCATGACAATAAAAGGAAAACCAAAAAGGCATATTCCTGAATATGAAATAAACGGAAATATTATTATGTAATTTAATGCAATTAAATGGTATACATTCGTTTGTTATATATACACAAATGACTCTCACTCTTTTTCTTTTGTTGTTTGCAATAAAATTTTCCATCATCCACATTTGAATATCTTTTATTTGTTGTTTGCTTTCTGAATCATTTTGATGGCTTTTTTTTCTTCATAATGTATTAGAATAGACAACATTTAGACATGTTTTCTATATACCAATTTCTTATTCTCATCATCAATATAGTTTTTTCAATGGTCTTCATTTTGTTGAATATGTGTTTTTAGTATAATTTTTTTATTTCTGTTTATCTTTTCTTCTTTATTTCTCTTTATTTCTTCTATTGTCATACTATAAGATTTTTATTTACTTTTTCATTATCTTGTGTTGGGTCGCAGATGCTATTCGGATATATACAGAATACAAGACGAAAATACTTTTTTCCAAAGTTACGGTGAGGTAAAGCCTAAGTTTTATTGACCTACATATATAATAATTATGTAACAAAAATAAATTCATTTACTCTTTGTATTAAATTTGTATTTGTTTAAGCATCGTATCACGTTGTACTGTACGAGAAACTCTTATGTATGTGATTTGAATTTTTCTTCTTGACTAATCTATATATATATATATATATATATATATTATTTGTGAGCTTCTTTTCAAAGTAACGTGTACACCGGGTATTGTGTAAAGCATTATCCTCTCATATACATTTCATATTTATACCATTGAATTTTAATGATGTAAGCAAAAAAAAACTAGACAACAAAAATGGTACTATTACATATGAGAGATCACAAGAACTATCCATTGACCAAAGATTCATTGCATAATAATGCAGTATCAATATTATGCATTCAAAGTTCTTCATAAATGGCAATTTTAAATCTCTTTAAAAAAAAATAACATTTACCATACAAATTTCAATTTTGTAAAAGTAAAAAAAATCGAAAATTATTCTCAAAAAACGAATTTAAAAAATAAATAATAAAACAAAAAAATCACTTATTAGTGTTTTTGTCTCAGAACTCTTATATTTTGGGTTGAAAGGTTGTATCTAATCTAATTGGATAATAAAAGTGTATCACCTCAATGACTCAAATCAAAATAATAAATTTTCTGTTAAAAAAATTGCTTTAATCATAACCATTCTTATTTAAGAGAATCACTATTATTTAAAAGAATCACTATGCAATATTATTTACGTGGAAATTGATTATTTTCTGTTAAAATTTTATTATTGAATCATAATGTGCAATTGTTTCCTCACTATTATTTAGGAGAATCACTATGGAATGTTATTGGTCATAATTATTTAAGAAAAAAAATAATGTTTTGGTCATAATCAATCTTGAATTTATACGGGACCTATCATAAACCGTGCAATGTTGTTATTTCAAATTTCAAATAGTGTTGTGAATATTTTTATGAGGTATTCAATGAAATAAATATTATTGGGTTATGAATAGAAACTGTATCAAGGTTTTTCCATTTAGGTTCAATCGGTTATGAAAAAATATTTTCAAATCAAAGGCACCAATTTACAATCAATTTATTGCATCGTTCCAAACCAATATATTCTTCATACATGTCTCAAATTTTTTACATAAAACTTATTTACAAATTTTCATGGCTCTCAAAGAAAATTGGAACTTGATGATTTGTGTTAAAGATCTTACTTCAAACAAGTTACCGTTTTCAATGTAAATGGTCATGATGAACAGAAATATATGATTCTTGTATATTTTCATTTTTTTTATAAGGTATGTATTATGTTATCTGATTTTCTTTACCTTTTTACTCTCGATTCTTCTTTCTCCTATTGACTAAATTTTATTGATTTGTTCTACCTTTTAATTTATGTATATTTATTCAAAGATAGAAATATGAAATGTCAATTTAATTATTATTTTTTTTTGTGGTCGAGACCGGGGTATCTACCGCAGAACGCAGTGACTAATCCATCGCTAGATTGGAGGCACCTCGAAGGATGGGATAACTGGCCCAAGAATTTAAAGTTGCTCCATACCCAAGGTGAGGATCGAACCTTCGACCCTTGGTTAAGGGAGGATGAGAATTTAATTTTGTTTTGATTGGGAGTCTTTATTTGTAAACATAAATTGAAATAATTAAAAATTATTTCGTCATACACAACTCATATATTAATATATGACCATATTTTATTTTGTTGCATTTTTACGGGACCTATGTTATTTTCTATGTAATTTATATGAGGCTTAATTACTTTTTCAATTTATACGGGACTATATATATATATATATATATATATATTATGTAATTTATACATGCATACTTTTTTATCTATATTTTATTTGCAGATGTGTAGAAAGACTATGAAAGAAATGAATTAAGATCAAGATGGTTGCAATTGAACCTGACGGATCAATGATATTCTCTTCTTATTTCTTATTCTTTTTCAGTTGATGGTTTCTTGAAGAGCTTTTAAGCATTTGTGTGTATCGTTGCCAAGTGTTGACTATGTTATAGTTTTTCAATAAGTATAATTGATTTTCTATTTCAAACTATTTGTCCCTTAAATTTTCATCAAATTTAAGTACTCCCTCCGTTCCATAAAATAAGAGAAAAAAATTCAATTTTTTTGTCCCAAAATATAAGAGAAAAAATTCAAACATTTATCTTTTCAAAAAAAATTTACTCTCTCTCTCTTACTTTTTCTATAACTAACAATCAATAAAAATTGTTTTTACATATCAATAAAAATTGTTTTTACATCTTTTCATACAACTTTTTTCAAAAAACATACTCTCAATCTTTATATTTTACTTTTTCTTAATAAGTGTTATTTTTGTTTTTTCTCTTATATTATGGAGCGGAATGATTATTTCACAATGATTGATTTTGTGTATAAGGGACAAAGATTTTTTCATCTATTTGAGAGATGATGGGAGATGAAAGTTATCATATTTCTTATTTTTGTATGTGGTTGTTAAATTGAAATTGCATAACCAATGATCACGATTGTAGATTTATTTAAATATTTTGTAGTTATTTAGAAAATTTATGTTGTACTCTAGCTATCATGTGAAAAAATACAAATAATACAAAAAATGTGTAGTGTGCTTTCGATCCATATTTTAATTTGGAGACTATTTTCTTTTAATATCAACGGGAAATTATATTTCTGCTTAAATATTAATACATAAATCAATTTTTTATTTATTTATATTGTTGTCTATATTTCTGCTCATATATTGATATACTGACATTTTTTTTTATAAATCATATCCAACTCAAAATATTTTTACGAAATCTCAAAGTCTCTTATAGCGGAGATATAATAGAAACAATACATTTTTAATTTGATAAAAAAAAATACGAACTATATGTATCTTCATTAACAAAATCTATGACACTATACAAAATTTTACGATTAATTTTTATTACAGAATGTTATTTTAATTGTTAAATTATGATTGTAAATATTTATGTTTATAGTTATTAATTATCTTTCATTAATAATTAAATTTTTAAATTTAAAGTAAAATATATTAAAATATAAATTTTTTGACAAAATTAAAATATATTTTTTAAAAGTTAATAAATCTACAAACGCATTTCTACCCGTGCTCGGCACGGGCTCATAAACTAGTTATTATAAAAATTAGAAAAGTGTAGCCGGAGAGAATCGAAGGGAGTGCATTTAAACTTAAAACTTAAAATGCTTGAAATCTTGCCACATAGACATTTAAGGACTTGGTTGCTTGCCACGTAGGATAGTGATCGGGAGAGAGACATCTGTTGGGTTTGGGCTCCCTTTCTATGTGGAGAAAAGTCCAATATTATTAGCCCATTATGTCTCACTTATATAAGTGGAGAGTGGTCTTTCTACGGTTTAAGAGTGAGTAAATTTTGTGAGAGAACAACCTACAAAAAGAGAGAAAAGAAGAGAGAAAGTTGTTCTCTGTTTTGAAAAACCAGTCTGACTAAAACTGCGATTCCTGATTCGTTAACCGTTGGATCGAGCTGAAATTTTGGGACAAGGTTCGTAACGCCTGAGGCCATCTTTTTCCCGTTCGGATCTTCAAGACGAGTTCTGGTTGGGGAGAAATCGACCCCGCAATGAAGCAGTTTTGTTTGGTATTTTTCATCTTCTTGTTCTTGATTTGTAAGCTAGCTTGCTTTGTTGTTAGCACTTGTTGGTGCATCACTTTGAGACTCTCTTGTAACCTTATTTGATTATAGTGGAGCTATTTATTTGGTCTGGACGACCCATGGTTTTTTACTCTCACATTGAGGGTTTTCCACGTTAAAACTCCGGTGTTCGATTGTGCTTTTATCTTGTTATATTCGCTGCCATATATTTGTTGATTGATCCTCATAGGTTCTTACAAGTTTGGGGAATTATATTTCCGCTGCATATTGCTCTGTTATCGTTATTGTGTGTGAATTCCCCATCAGAGTGGCATCAGAGCTCTTGGTTAAGGGCAATTTTACTTGTTTGAATGATAGAGTCAAATACAAATGTGAAGATGATTTGTTTGAATGGCTCTAATTACCATTTGTGGAAGGGCAAGATGAAAGATTTACTATTTGTGAAGAAATTGCATTTACCGGTATTTAGTTCCACAAAGCCGGATTCTATATCTGATGAAGAATGGGAGTTTGAGCACTTACAGGTTTGTGGTTTTATTCGGCAATATGTAGAAGATAATGTTGATAATCATATTGCTAATGAGACACATGCAAAGACTTTGTGGGAGAAGATAGAATCTTTGTATGCCTCTAAATCAGGGAATAATAAATTGTTCTTGTTAAATAGCTTCATATGTTTGAAGTATAAGGAGGGTAATTCTATTTCAGCACTTGAGTGAATTTCAAGGGCTCCTTGATCAGATGTCAGGAATGGGTATCAAGTTTTAGGATGAACTGTTGGGTCTATTTCTATTGCTATCTTTACCAGAGTCTTGGGAGACGTTTCAAGTTTCTATTACAAGTTCTGCTCCGAAAGGTGTTGTTTCATTGGAAACAGCTAAGGGTGGTATTCTTAATGAGGAGATGAGAAGGAAGGCACAAGGTACTTCATCTCATTCTGAGGTACTTGTCACTGAAAATAGGGGGAGAAGTCAGAAAAAAGAACCGAATGGTGGTAGAGAGAATAGCAGAAGCAAGTCTAAAGGGCGATACAAAAATGTAGAGTGTAATTATTGTCACAAACCTGGACACATACAAAAGTATTGCTTTCAGTGGAAAAAGGAGAACAAAGGCAAGAAGGGTAAGCATAAACAAAAGGATCATGATGATGATCGTGTTACTACTGCTACTAGTGATGATCTTGTTATTCTCCGTGATCATGAGTCTCTTAATCTTGTATCGGATGAGAGTATGTGGATTGTTGACAGTGGTGCTACATTGCATGTTACACCAAGGAAGGAGTTCTTCACATCTTATACTTCTGGTGACTTTGGAGTGTTGAAGATGGGTAATGATGGTGTATCTAAGGTTATCGGTGTTGGTGATGTTTGCTTGCAAACCAACATGGGAATGCAATTGTTGCTTAAAGATGTCAAACATGCTCCAGATGTCCGCTTTAATTTGATCTCTGTGCATTTACTTGATGATTGTGGTTATGATAATCACTTTGGTTCTGGAAAGTGGTAACTCAGTAAAGGTAATTTGATTGTGGCTAGAGGGGAGACAAATTCTAAATTGTATTGGACAAAAGCTTTGGTTGCTAGAGACAGTGTGAATGCTATCGACATGGAAGCATCTTTGTGGCACCGAAGGCTTAGTCATATTAGTGAAAATGGGCTGAATGTTTTAGACAAAAAGGATGTGCTTCCTGGATTGAAGAATGCAGATTTGGAGAAATGTTCTCATTGCATGGCTGGTAAACAAACTAGAGTATCCTTCAAGAAGCATCCTCCCTCAAGAAAGCCAGAGTTACTTCAGTTGGTGCATTCTGATGTTTGTGGACCTTTAAAGGTAAAATCCTTTAGTGGTGCACTTTATTTTGTTACTTTTATTGATGATTGTTCCAGAAAGTTATGGGTATATGCTTTGAAGACAAAAGACCAAGTGTTGGAAAAATTCAAAGAATTTCATGCTTTGGTTGAGAGACAGACAGACAAGAAGCTGAAATGTGTTCGTTCTGATAATGGTGGTGAGTATTGTGGTCCATTTGATGTCTATTGCAAACAGCATGGTATTTCACATGAAAAGACTCCTCCTAAAACTCCTCAGTTGAATGGTTTAGCAGAGAGGATGAATCGAACACTTGTTGAGAGAGTTAGGTGTATGCTCTCTGAAGCTAAGTTGCCTAATCATTATTGGGGTGAGGCACTGTACACGGCGGTGCATGTTATTAATCATACTCCTACTGTTGCTTTGAACAGTGAAGTTCCAGATAAAGTTTGGTTTGGTAAGAATGTCAAATATGATCATTTGAGAGTCTTTGGTTGTAAGGCTTTTGTGCATGTTCCAAAGGATGAAAGATCCAAGTTGGATGCAAAGTCGAAACAATGTATCTTCATCGGCTATGGGCAGGATGAGTTTGGCTACAAGTTGTATGATCCTATAGGAAAGAAGGTTATCAGAAGCCGTGATGTTGTATTCATGGAAGACCAAACTATTGAAGACATTGATAAGGTGGAAAAGACTACACCCAAGAAAGATATTAGTTTGTCTAATGTTGAGCCAGTTCGGTTACCTGTTCAAAATTTGGATACTATTGGTGGTGATGTTCAAAATGATGAGCCACATGATTATGTTGATGATCAACAACTTGGAGAAGAGGTAAATATTCCAGCTAATAATGATGAGGAGAATGATATAGAAGATGAGAATCTCGATGAAGCTCCAGAATCACCTCAAGTTCAACTTAGGAGGTCCAACAGACAGAGACAACCTTCTACAAGGTATAATTCTGATGAGTTTGTGACTTTGACTGATGAGGGTGAACCTGAGTATTTTCAAGAAGCCATGGAAAGTGATGAAAATCAAAAGTGGTTGGATGCGATGCAAGATGAGATGAAATCATTGCATGATAATCACACTTATGATTTAGTAAAGTTGCCTAAAGGCAAGAGGGCTTTGGAAAATAGGTGGATATATAGAGTTAAACATGAGAGTAACTCTGAGTCTCCAAGGTATAAAGCCAGATTGGTTGTGAAAGGTTTCCGTCAAAGAAAGGGTGTTGACTTTAATGAGATTTTCTCACCTGTTGTGAAGATGTCATCTATTAGAACCGTGTTGAGTTTGGCTGCTACTCTTGATCTAGAGGTTGAGCAAATGGATGTGAAAACAGCTTTCCTTCATGGTGATTTGGAGGAAGAGATCTATATGAAGCAACCCGATGGTTTTCAAGTCAAAGGCAAAGAAGACTATGTCTGTAGACTGAGAAAGAGTCTGTATGGGTTGAAGCAAGCTCCAAGGCAGTGGTACAAGAAGTTTGAGTCTGTTATGTGTGATCAAGGATACAAGAAGACTACTTCAGATCATTGTGTCTTTGTTAGAAAATTTTCTAACGATGACTTCATTATCCTGTTGTTATATGTTGATGATATGCTTATTGTTGGGAAAAATATTTCTAACATTGACAGGTTAAAGAAGCAGTTGGGCGAGTCATTTGCCATGAAAGACATGGGAGCTGCTAAACAAATTCTTGGCATAAGAATCATGCGTGACAGAAAGGAGAAGAAACTTTGGATGTCACAAGAACAGTATATCAAAAGAGTGTTGCAGAGATTCCAGATGGAAAATTCTAAGGCGGTAAAAACTCCTCATGCTACTCATTTCAAGTTGAGTTCTAAACAAGGTCCTTCAAGTGAAGATGAAAAGATTGACATGAAACGTGTTCCTTATGCGTCTGCTGTGGGTAGTTTGATGTATGCTATGGTGTGTACAAGACCAGATATTGCACATGCTGTTGGTACAGTCAGTAGATTTTTGTCAAATCCAGGCAGAGAATATTGGAATGCCGTAAAATGGGTTTTGAGGTATCTTCGTGGTACTACTTGTATGAGGCTTTGCTTTGGAGGAGATAAGCTTACTTTAGTGGGGTATTCTGATATGGCTGGTGACATTGATTCTAGAAAGTCTACTTCAGGTTACATGATTAAGTTTGCAGGGGGAGCTGTTGCTTGGCAATCCAGGTTGCAAAAGTGTGTAGCATTGTCTACTACAGAGGCATAGTTCATTGCCATTACCGAAGCATGCAAAAAGTTGTTATGGTTGAAGAAATTTTTGCAGGAGCTTGGTTTTGTTCAAGACAAATATGTGTTATTTGTTGATAGTCAAAGTGCTATTCTTCTTGGTAAGAATCCGACTTTTCATGGTAGGTCCAAACACATTGATGTGAGATATCATTGGATACGTGATGTTTTGGATGCTAAGTTGTTGGAGTTAGCTAAAGTTCATACTGATGATAATGGGTCTGATATGATGACTAAAGCGTTGCCAAGAGGGAAGTTTGAAGCATGTTGTGATATCGCCGGTTTGACGATTTCCTCCACATAGTTGTGAGGGGGAGATTTGTTGGGTTTGGGCTCCCTTCCTATGTGGAGAAAAGTCCAATATTATTAGCCCATTATGTCTCACTTATATAAGTGGAGAGTGGTCTTTCTAGGGTTTAAGAGTGAGTAAATTTTGTGAGAGAACAACCTACAAAAAGAGAGAAAAGAAGAGAGAAAGCTGTTCTCGGTTTTGAAAAACCAGTCTGACTAAAACTGCGATTCCTGATTCGTTAACCGTTGGATCGAGCTGAAATTTTGGGACAAGGTTCGTAACACCTGAGGCCATCTTTTGCCCGTTCGGATCTTCAAGACGAGTTCTGGTTGGGGAGAAATCGACCCCGCAATGAAGCAGTTTTGTTTGGTATTTTTCATCTTCTTGTTCTTGATTTGTAAGCTAGCTTGCTTTGTTGTTAGCACTTGTTGGTGCATCACTTTGAGACTCTCTTGTAACCTTATTTGCTTATAGTGGAGCTATTTCTTTGGTCTGGACGACCCGTGGTTTTTTACTCTCACATTGAGGGTTTTCCACGTTAAAACTCCGGTGTTCGATTGTGTTTTATCTTGTTATATTCGCTGCCATATATTTGTTGATTGATCCTCATAGGTTCTTACAAGTTTGAGGAATTATATTTCCGCTGCATATTGCTCTGTTATCATTATTGTGTGTGAATTCCCCATCAACATCCGTAATTATATTATATAGAGATAGAGATGTTTTAACTTTTGCAAAAGCGCAAATGATAAACTAACATTAATTTTATATTGATTTTCGAAAAAGGCAACAGTTTTGAGATAAAATAAGAAATTAAAAAGAAAATAATTTTGATACAGAGGGTGTATAATATAATTTTTTTTATTCCGTCATTTTAATAAGTGTATAAAAGGGACAAGACAAACACAATCCTTCAATATAGTTAAGAGACATTTTAGTACGTGTTCTATAAACAATTAAACTTTGTGTAAACAAAATGTGTGCACTCATTAAAGTGATTAAATCCAATTTTATTTATGAAGGGCGAAGATATGGTTAACCGTATGAAATTTGTTTATGTTATGATCCACTTTCTTTCATTATTTCTTGTTGCAAAAGGGGGTAAGTCCTTTCTTATTATTTTTAACCTTTCTTTTTTAATTCTCACATAATCTTCTATAGCCTTTAATTAATTAAGAAAAAATATATGTTCTCTTTTCTCATTACAGTATATGTTCATCATGTTGAATGCTTTTATGACTTTCTATGTGAAAATGAAATTAAGTGTGAGCTTCCTTACATTCCACGGTGTATCAATACCTTCTGTCAATGTGTTCATCCAGATGATCCCATAAAACCTTGGAGTACAATAGCAAAGAGAGTGCAAAATTTCCCTACATTGAAGAATGATTCCTTGCATTAGAAAATGATCTAAGATTATATATCGAATACGATAAAATAATCCATGATATATCATTTAATTATTGTGTTGATCTAATAATTTCGTTTGTTTAGTTTTTACTTTTCCTTTTATAATTTTACAAACCATTCAATTATCACATTTCTTTTTGTTCAGATAATTTAATAGTTATAATTTTATCTTTAAAAATGAATAAAATTAACAATTAAATGAATGTACTAAGGTTCAAACCTTATCTCCAAACATTATGTGTTTTACCAAGTGAGTTAAACTCACGGAACAACATTATGAATTTTTATTATAAGATTATGGAGATGAAATGATATAAAACTGCCAATAATAAAATTATTTAGATTGTCATGTGCTCTTTTAATTTTTCTATGACACGTATACGCTAACTATATTACTAATTATAATTCAAAAATATAATCTATAATTTACTTTAGATGATTGTAGGATACAATGGAAACATTAAGAAAATTAATCAAAATAATATTAAATAAGTTTTAGTAGATTTAATATAATGTTATTTAATGTGGCCCTTTCAAAAGGGGAGAAGGGGTTGAATAAAAAACAACTATTCTTTCCGTTCATTTTTACTTGTTGTTTTAGAAAAAAATATATTTGATCCTTTTTACTTGTCGTTTTGATAATTTAGATTATATTTTGTTTATTATACCCTCCTTTCTATTTTATTTTATTGACTAAATTTTGTATAATTTTTTTGTTGTATAATCTTTTTACTATATACAAATTTTGTTTGTTTTTAAATAAAATTTGTTACAATTTTTTTGAAAATAGATAATGTTTGTGAAAAAGTAGGGATTTATTGATGGATTAAAAATTATGATATATATTTTTTAATAAAAGGACATCATAAGAAAATAAGGTGCAAAAATACAATACCCCATTTTGATCTTTATTTGTCTAAAATGACAAGTAAAAATGAACGGAGGGAGTAATATTTTTGAGCGGAAACAATTCTGTAAAAACTTTACGGAAATTATATATGTTGAAACAGTTATATAACAATATTGTTAAAAAATTATTGCAAAACACTAAAATCGATTATAGAGATGTTAGCTTAGGAAAAGTGATGTTTAGATCCTTCAAAATGTAACGTAGCAATTGGATCTCACATGTGAGCAATGATTTAAAAATCGGACCGGACATCGAACCGGAGAGAGTACTGGTTCACTGGTTCATTGATCGAACCCCCGAGTGACTGGTCGAACCGTATGACTAAACCGGATCAAACCGGATTCACCCGGTGGAATGAACCGGTATCTATAAAAAAAACTATATAGTAATTAAACCGGTCGAACTGGATCGAACCGGATGACTCGGTCTCTAAAAAAATCATGACACTTAAATAAAATATAATCATTCTTTAAATTTAAATTTTAGACATATGTGAAAATTTAAATTTAAGTTCCACAAAAACATTTTCCATTTGATTTAACGAAAATAAATATTAAAACATATGTATTTTAATTTAAATATAACAAATTGAAATCTTTAGTGTTTTTTTACCGCAGAAGTAATAGTTATAAATGTAAAAAATGAGAGTTGAACAATTAAATCAGTATTAAAAAACAATAAATAAAATCTAAAGTCATTAAAAAAAAGTGCATTAGAAACCAAAATCAACACTTGTGAAACAATTTTTTTTTTCTATAAAAATATTAGTACAAGAATTATGTAATATATACAACACGTAGTAAAATTATTTTCAAATAAACAACATAGCTTAGTGGTTGCATGCTCCTTGTTTTATAGAGAGGTCAGGGGTTCAAACCCTGTTGATGACAATTTTGTTATATTTTTAACCAATCAAAATATTCATATTTTATTACTAACAAAACAGGGTCAGTTTCAATAGAATTAAAATGGGCCCGTTTAAAAAATTCAGTAAAAAAGCCTGTTTCTGAAAAAAAAAAGAAAAAAAAAGAATAAGTTGGACATAAAACCTGAAAACCGGCCGGTTCACCGGTTTGGGCCCGGTTCACGCCGGTTTTCTCCGGCCCAACTGCATCCTCGATCCAATAATCAGACCGGACCGGTTGTCCTCCGGTTCACCAGTCCAACCGGTATGACTTGCTGGTCCGATTTTTAAAACACTGCATGTGAGGCTAGCCAAAGCTCTGTATTATGCTTCAACACTGAATCACGTGGATTGTTTTTTTAACTTTCAAAAGATCAGGTCATGGCTTTTGCTAGTTAGTGAAAATAAGTATTTAATTTTATGATAATAAGTAAAAATAATGTTTAAATTGTTTTTTTTGTTGGTACATAGATGAAATGACAAAGTCATTATAACTCACATACAAAGTAAAGACTAACTAGAGATCAAACTTTGATGATGGATGTCCGACTTAACAATTTTTTTCTCTTTTAATTTAGGACAAAAAAATAATTTTTTTTCATATAAGTTTGGACGGAGGAGTATCATCTAATATAACTAATTAATTTATGTGTCAAAAAAAACTAATTAATTTATAAGGATCCTTAAAAAATGTGGAATTATTTTACTTTTAGGATTACTTTCACAAATATTCCTATATTATAGCAACCTTACTATTATAGCAACTTCTGTAACATCCTTTTTAAATTAATTAGAATTATTAGCTTTTTATAATTAATTATTTATGAGATGATGTCCAAAATAGAAAAGAGTAGAGAACATATGGTTAATTGATTATTAAATAGAATGAAAGAATAGAAGTGATTTGGGCTTAGCTATTGGGCTTAAGTCCAAGAGGAAGAGTATTGTAGACTTGAGTTCGTGGGTTTTGTAGAGTAGATAATGACATTTTGGCAAATTTCATTTAGGTCACTTATGACACTTTAGCATAGTGGTTTACATAGTGGTTTCAGGTCTAAGGGCGGTTTACACCATTATCATCATGAGAGTAACTTATGACACTTTAGCATAACATTCTATGTAGTACTCTTATAGCGGGTCAATCCGGTATAAATACTCCTAATATTTATATATACCTATGTCAATTGACTTGATAACTCTTTATCATATTATCCATGAGATGCGATCATTAGTCTATCTTCATAATAGTCTTTATGCTTTAAGGTTATCCCATTTCACCATAAAGCTCGACTGCATATACTTTAAGAATAATGTCCTTATATTTAATAGAATCTCATGATTAAGTCACACTTAATATTTCTTTAAACGGACTATCTATTCTAGGGACTTCATTATTTTGGACTCCTACAAACATAATAAAGAAATGTCATATTTATATTCAAAGTCCTAAAGCAAATACTATGAAATTAGATTGTCTCTTAGGGCTTACTCCAACATTGGACACCACCAATTGTGGCCACTAAAGAAGGCACATCTACTCAAGATCTAAAGGATGAAGTTAGGAAGTTAGGAAGGAGATTAATCGTGAAGTGTTATTAATGGAATAAAAAAAAGTTATTCGATGGAAGGACATTTTAGGAACTAGTAATGAAAGTATACATAGAAATGTGACTTATGTCAAGTGAATATTCGTCAAAAGAATTGAAGTGGTTGTACATATATCTGAAGGGTCTATACTTGAATGGGTATTACGGAATGTTGTTGTTGTATTCATATATAAGATTGTGATTCAGATAAAATTTGGACTTGAATACTTTCGGATTAAGAGCATCTATGGAACAAAAAGGAAAAAAGTAAAAGTTTATGGAAACTTGTGATACGGTGAGGTTCTGGATGTAAGGTATTCTATTGGAGAATAATGAATTGGTTAGTACTTATTATGGAATGTTTCTTTCTGGATGTTTCGTGCTTAAGATAACACTATTGTGGTTTGGTAAAGATAGTTGATGCCACCATCATGATTGTTGGCTATTTATTGACAAATTGAGGAACTTGCCGTCCTTGATCTCTTGTCGATGATAGACGAAAATCATATTGAATGGATGAGATTAATTTTGTCAAACTCTAGTAGTGTAATGCTTTGAGTGTTTTGTTAGAGAATCAGATGGAGGAATCTTATCTGGAGTAGTTTTAGTCGGGTAATTTTCGAGGAAGAAAATTCTTTTAAGGGGGTAGAGTTGTAACACCCATTTTTTATTAATTAGAATTATTAGGTTTTTATAATTAATTTGTGTTTTGGTTGTTAATTAATTTGTGGCACGGGGAAGGTTTATACATATATATCGAGTCTTTTATTCTTACCATTTATTTAAAGTTGTATTGTATTAGAAAATGATTTTCTTGTACGAAGGATGATTACTATTTTATAACATTAATATTATGTAGTACCATAAATTAATATTTATGTCTCAACTTTCATTTTCAACCAATAAAATTTTATTTTCCACTGCGTAATTTAAAAATGAATGTCTAAAGTTAGAATTTTTTAAATATTTGGTTTGGGTGTTACAACTTCCGACACTCTTCGTCAAATAAAAAAAAACTTCCGACACTATATTTTTTTTGACAAACTAAGACCCCCTACTTATTTATTTTTAATGGTAAAACTCTAATGACTAAATTAATTAATAAAAAGAATGATTTTTGAATATACCACTAAGACTTAGCTCATTTGCCAGCTCAGCACCATCACATTAAAATACATTAAAATGATGGTGGACAGAATAAATATGTTGATTTTCTTAATAGACGTTTTAAAAATTTGTCTCCATAAGACTCAAGTGGTAAATGTTGGGGGACATATGTTGAGTAAGGGGAGGTCCAAGTTCAAATCCTGGTGGGAGCATTTATCTTTCCGATCTACAATAAAAAAGAAGTTCTAAAATTTTGGTTTTAAAAAAAAGATGACTAACCAAAAACATTAAACTCAAATAGTTAATGAATATTATCAAATGGAGAATTATAGAAGAAACCGAGCTCGTTTGCTCGGATTGAAAATAAATATATCAAAAGTGCATCCAAATCTAAAATAAATGGATTGAAAACATATGTATTAAATTAAAACTCGAGAGTCACATTTAGTTTTGGAATTAAATATTTTAAAGTATTTCATGTTTGAGTTTCAAACATCTTACAAATATTTATTCGGTCCAGGAACAATAAATTGATCCAAGTAGTAAGAGTTTTGATCAGCTTAAGTATATGGTCAGAGGTTCGATTCCTGGTTCATGTCTATGCAGAAAATTCAGCTGGAAGGGGAGAACCTACCTTATGTGTCCCACAGCCCGACGAGATTAGTCATCGCTAATGACAGTAGAAACTTCGTACCAATATCATGACAACCAAAGAAAATACTCTCAATACTTTAGAAATTCAAAACTTCTTGAAAAACATTATATTTATAAAATACGAACACTTTATTATATCCATATATGTTCGGAAGAAATGAAAATCCTGGAGAAGATTGTGGTAATCATACATCATGTCCACAACACAACTTTAGATCTTAAAATGCACAAAAATATATTAAATAAAAAACATAAATTGTATTAAAATATAACTATGAATTTATTTAATTTTCAATACAAATATAACTAGGAATTTTAAAATAGTCTTATATTATAATTTGCTTTAGGACTCAACATTTATTGCACCAGCCTTGTCTCCAAAATTGTTTAGATTAAGAGAAGTATATTGAAGAAGCTTCACATCATGCTCAAATTTAGCCATAACATTCTCTTCCAAATTCAAAACCACTTCAACTCCATTCCCATCTTTTGTATCCATCAAAACTAAAAAATTCCTCAAAGAACTACCGGTAGTGGTGACCCATGTTGGTTTTCCCCATCCAAAATCTGTATCATATATTGGTAACCTACACCAACTAGTAAAATTAAATGTATTTTGGTTCTCAGGAGGAGGCTCAGTAGCTTGTTTCAAGCACTCACATATTAATGACAAATTATCCTTCTCTTTTCCTCTAAATATTTTAGGATAAATGTCAATAAATTCAGATAACTCTTCTTTTATTTTGCATACCAAATCTTTCAACTTCATTTCTTTCTCATCAAAGAATATAGACAAGAGCCAAATTATATTGCCTACTGATTTTTTAGACAATGGAGGAACCATTCTGTTGCGAAGGTTAACAAACATCGAAAGTGATGTTGTCTTGAAATTTGAAACAGTACACTTGTATATCCATGCAGCTATAACAAGTACACGCGATGGCGAAAGCATGGAACTAGAAGTTACCTCTTCCTTGAGAAACTTAATCATTGAGGGTTGAAATACAAACCTTTTGCAGACGATATTGTTTTCTCTCTTGACCGAAATTTCTGGGAAAATAGGTAAATCTCCTTGTGGAAAAAATGAAGCTCCTCCATCAAGTTTATTAGAAAGAGGTAATTTTAATAACCCTTCTTCTTCTCCTAATTTTTGGTTGATGATGGTCCAATCATTCATGAAATTGAAAAAGGTGGTCGCATCACAAGATTTGTGACTCGCACAGATACTAATTGCCATTCCTCCGCATGCAAAACAATTGATTTTAAATGACATTAAAGGTTCACTCCAATCCAACATTGTCCATTGCAATTCATTTGGTAACAAAGGGTTTAACAAATTTTCTGTAGGGTTTTGAAGGATTTATGATAATTTGGTTTTTATCTTTGTGACAAAAAATGGCACACCTTGATCATTACATTCGATGGTAATTTTATCTTTCAACCTTCCAGCAAAAGGGTAATATTTGGATAGAAGTTGAGATAAGGATTTTTTGAGTTGTGATATTTTAGAATTCTGGTCAATGACATCGTTTGGGTTGTAAAAGAAAATTGTTGGCATGTAAGTACGAGACATAATGTTGTCTATGAAAGAAAGTGGATATATTCTAAGATGAGAAGGAGTTGGTAATGAATGTTTAATGGTTTCTCTAGAAATTAATTCAATTTCCATTGTTTATTATCTCTCCAACTGAAGATATAAAATTTTCTCACTAATGTTTAACTATCAAGAATGCTTTGCCTTGACTATAAGAGCATAGGTGTTTATATCTTTAAATAGCCTCTCTTAGTTATCTTCACTTTTCATTCATTAATTATTAATGTTTTTTTTTTGACTAACATTAATTACTAATGATTTTTTTTGACTAACATTAATTACTAATGATTTTTGTTTGACTAACTTTTTTTTTTGATGAACTAAGAGAAAAACGGACATCAAAAAGACTATGGACATCCTAACTATGTTGGCACCTCCAGAACCCCTCATCCTATGCCATATTCTTATAATAAAATATATTAAATAAAGGAAAAAAATATATACAACATGGGGGACTAGGCCAAAACCCATGGAAAGAAAGAAAAACATTATATAAAGCGAAAGGAAGATAATAATGTTAAAATAACATTAATTACTAATGTTAAAATAAGTTAAATACTTAGGTATCCATCTTAGTTGGATGGGTACCGGTACCTTGGTGATGTCGATATGAGGTGGATGGCACAACATTAAAAGCTAATTTTTTTTCTTTTTCACTTTTCTATATAAAACATTAAATTTTATTATTTGCAATTATATCCTCCTACAAATATAACCATTAATATATTTCCTTTTTAATATTATATAATTTTTTTTTTGAAGCGGATTATATAATTACTTATAGAATGATATATGCAAAAATATCTTAACAAAAAAAATGCAAAAGGTAGTTTTTCTTCTTTAAAATAAAAAAAATAAGTTATTTTTTGTGTCAAAAAAATTATGTTTTTCTTCACTTAAAAATTATTAAATTTTAATTTTTTTTTCTCATAAAATATTATATTTTTGTCACTAATTTTTTTTAGTCACTTATATTAGATTTGTATTTTTTAATAATTATTTTGTCTACATATTTATTTAGAACTTATAAAAATTCCTTCAAAAATAAGTAGCCTAAAATTTTCATTACTTTAATCTTGATTTTTTTTTAATTTCAATTTTTTTAAAAGTTTCCTAAAGAAATGTTTTAAAGTTATTCTAAAACTTATTGTAAAATTCAAAAATCAACGAGGACTAACATTTTTAGTAACAAAAAATTAGTAGTCCAGCAAATTAAAGCGAACATTTTTTTATGAGGATGGGAAATGGCATTATAATTCCTTAGTCATAAAATTAGTTGGATATTTCCATAAGCATTATGTTTCTTAAATCATTGTTGACAAAATTTGAATTTTATAATTTTATAATCAAAGTATAAACAGTTAAGTTTTCATACTGACTATGTTTTAAGTTGAACGCTCTGATCAAGATAAAAGCATTTTCTTGATCACAGTTAGCATAATTAGTTTAGACTTAACGATATTTTGTATAAACTAGGTTTCTAGGATTATAATTGATCTAGTTGAGATTGAACTGTCAGAATTTGATTGAATTCTTAAATGTTTTACATTCCAATTTAATCATGAACAATTTGATTGAAATTTTTTTGAGAAATTAAGTTTGAGACTTAACAATCTTTTTATAAGAACTAGATTATTGAGTCACGGTCTCAATGATAGTTTCAACAAGATAAGATTGAATAACTAGATTGTTGAAATTCAAGTTCTTAAGTGTTTGGAATTTCAATTAGGCCAAGTTGAGTCTTAATAGTCATTTCATAAGAACTAGTTGAGTCAGAGTTATCTAACTAGTTGAGAATATTGAACCATTTTTTATTCTCGAAATTTAAATTTCTTAGTTTTTGTCATTATGGTTAACAGAGATTGAATTGAGAAAATTTGATTTCCTAAGTCACAATTACTAAAATTAGTGGAGGCTTATCCGTTTGTCATTTCAATTAACTGATATTGACCAATTTAATTGAAAAAAAATTATTTTGTTAGTTAAAGTTGTAAATCACTGCAACATTTTAGACTTTAGGGCGCGGTCCAAAATCGATGCTTAAAGCCATAAAACCGTGCCTAAAACCTTAGGCGATGGTGGTTTCGCCACGGTTTTGTTGGTGTATCTTATACGGCCACGGCCTTTTCTAAAGGCGACGGTTATCTGAATTTCAACAACGATTTTAGTCTGGTCTAAAGGCAATGGTTTTTAGACTTTGAGCAACTGTTATTGAATGTTGCTTTATTTTCGCCAATGGTTTTGGTCTGGTCTATGTTAGCCCATATTTTGGTTAAGTCAAAATATGCCCTAATTATTCTTTGAATATAATTACTAGAGCCTTTTAACTGTGGAAATTAATGTTTCCGAGTCATTAAATGATAAAATAAAGGTTAAAAGTAATATATTTAATATAAATAATATTCTCATTAGGGAATATTCAAGAATTTCAGAAGATGGAAAATATTCACAAGTCTAGAAGATAAGTCAAGATGTGGTTCGAGTTGTTCACCATTCGAGTAGCTGCTAAGGATTATTCGAACTCGAATGCTGTTTAGGACTTAGTACATTTTTCAACATTTCTGAAGATTCAAAATTCAAACCATTGCAACGTTTCATTCAAAAGTGGCAACTTGTGGCATTTTGAAATGAAGATCAGATGGCAGGACATCTGTCAAATGGATGTTAGTTAGTCGTTAATAGATAGTTGTAGAATTTATCTATAAATACTAGTTCATTTGATGTAATTTCTATCACAAATTCACATACTAAAAATCCTTAAACATTCTAAGTACCCAAGCGTTTCGAGCGAAAGGAATATACAAGGAAACAATGTATGATCTTGTGATCACTCTATTTTAATTCAATGCAATTTACATTTCTTATGCAATTTACATGCTTTCATTTACAATTTCTGCATTTTAATTCATTGAATCATTTACTTTTTCTTGTCAAAACGTACTCATTTTGAGTATTTTTACATTTCTTGTCATTCAAGTTATTTCTTTTTATTTCATTTACTTTTTGCAAACAAACTTGTTCATTTGCGTTAATGAACATTGCTATTTTCAAACTTAAACAATGAATGCACAAAACATGTTCCGAGATTCTCTAGTTGGTCTCTCAAGCATTGCAAACTAGCGGTTGTTTACCAAAAATCAGCGTAAACAAATTGGCACGCCCAGTGGGACTGGTTTTGTGTGTTTTAGTTTAATAGTTTATTTCAAATTTTTCTGAAAAAAAAGTATTGTTAGTGCATGAGCATTGCATTTTGCATAAATTTTTTTTTTTCTAGAAAAGTTTACAAATTCATTGTTGTGTAGTGTATGCGTTTAAGATGTGGTAGAATAAAACCAGAAATGGTGAGAGCCAGAGCAACAAACGCTAATAACAACAACAATAACAATAATAATAATAATGAAAATAATGATCCACATGATGATCAAGACTTCGATGATAGCCATCCAACAATAGAGTTTGGCACATCAAGGGCCATGACTGGCCCAAATCAAGTTTCGAATTCCATAGGGCTTGCACAAGAAATTCCTGTGTTAATACCTACGGGGTCTACCAACCCCTCAGGGAATTCGAATTCATCCACAACATTATTGGATCAGTCTTCAACAGCCCCAGCCATAATTTCTTCCCAAATGGGGACTGACAATGGCAGTTCAGGGCCAGCATTTGACTTTAGGAGTCAATCAGGGTCATTATATCATTCAGGTAGGCCAAATCCCTATGGGATGCCAACCTCACTCATGCAGGGTATGTACACACATCAATCTACATACTCTGATAATGCAACGGTTCGATCCCCACTCCATGGGGGACAAACATCTATTAATAACCGTACTAGAGGAAGTGCACCAACCTTTACTACAGATTCCATGTTGGCTATAAGGAAACAAATGGATGAGAGTAATCATCAAATGGTGAACTTACTCACAACACAAATGGGTACAGTAATTAACCCATTAATTCGAGATACTAACAATAGTTACCATGCATTGGCCACCCAAATGGGTAGAATAGCAGATTTCTTTGGTGGCCCTCAAATGCCTAGGGAACCATTCCAAGAAATACAGGCCCCAGAACCTGAACCAGTTGCAGAGGCTCGAAATGAAATACTGCAGAGGCCACAACCAGCGCCTCGAGTAATAGAACAACCTGTGCAAAGGAATATTGAACCTGGAGTGGTGTTAGTTAATCGAAACCAAAATGCTGATGAGGTTTTGAGAAATGCCCAACAAAATGATTATGGGCAAAATAACTTAACCAATTTGGTAGAGGCAATTCTTGCCCAAAATGGTCTTAATGTGGGCCTACATAGGCCAAATTTTGTGTCACCATTAACTGAGTTTGTGTTGCAAACAGAAATACCTAGGGGTATGAAAACCCCGAAATTTACTAAGTTTGCTGGTGACACCACAGAGTCCACAGTTGAGCACATTGCTAGGTATCTAACAGAGGCTGGGGACATAGCAAATAATGAGAACTTGAAAATGAAATATTTTCCAAATTCCCTGACCAAGAATGCTTTTACTTGGTTCACCACATTGCCTCCCCATTCTGTGTATACATGGACCCAATTGGAAAGACTTTTCCATGAACAATTCTACATGGGTCAAACTAAGATTAGCCTCAAGGAATTAGCAAGTGTGAGGTGCAAAACACAAGAGTCTGTTGATGACTATCTCAATAGGTTTAGGCTTCTTAAAGCAAGATGCTTTACTCAAGTCCCTGAACATGAGTTAGTAGAAATGGCTGCTGGTGGCCTTGACTATTCAATTCGAAAGAAATTTGATACTCAACATCTTAGGGACATGGCCCAACTTGCTGATAGAGTTAGACAAGTTGAGAGGCTTAAAAGTGAAAAGGCTAGAAATTCTAAGTTTCATAAATCAAAGGAAAAAATAGCCTATGTTGGGCATTATGAGAGTGATAATGACTTCGAGTTAGAGTATGAAGAGGTTGAAGAAAATGAAATAGATTTGGCTGAATTAAAGCAATGAAGAAAATGAAGAGGTTGAAGAAAATTTTCATTGCTGAAGAAGATGTGGCTAAAACAGCATTTAGATGCCCTGGGGCATTAGGGACTTATGAATGGGTTGTTATGTCATTTGGTCTAAAAAATGCTGGTGCCACATATCAAAGAGCAATGAATTTAATTTTTCATGACTTTATTGATGCCTTTATGCAAGTATACATTGATGATATTGTTGTGAAATCCTCTTCTAGTGATGATCATTTAAGTCATCTTAGAAAATCATTCGAAAGAATGCGAAAATGTGGATTCAAAATGAATCCACTAAAGTGTGCTTTTGGTGTACATGCAGGGGATTTCCTTGGTTTTGTGGTGCATAAGAAAGGCATAGAAATCAATCAAAATAAAACGAAGGCTATTATGGAAACTCAGCCTCCAAAAACAAAGAAACAACTTCAATCCCTATTGGGAAAGATCAACTTTTTGAGAAGATTCATTTCGAATCTAAGTGGGAAAGCTCATCCATTCTCTCCACTACTTAGAAAGCAAAAGGGTGATCAATTTCATTGAGGGCAAGATCAACAAAAAGCGTTTGAAGACATCAAATCTTATTTGGCTAATCCACCAACGCTGATGCCTCCCATTCGAAACAAAGCAATGAAGTTGTATATTTCAGCATCTGATTCAACTATTGGTAGCATGCTTGCCCAAGAAGATGAAGATGGTGTTGAAAAAGCTATATATTATTTAAGTAGAGTATTAAATGATGCCGAAACTAGATATAGTGCTATAGAAAAACTATGTCTATGTTTATATTTCTCTTGTATTAAACTTAAGCATTATATAAAGCCTATTGAAGTTTATGTCTATTCTCATTTCGATGTTATTAAACATATGCTTCTGAAACCTATTTTACATAGTAGAATTGGTAAATGGGCTCTAGCTCTAACTGAATACTCACTAACATATAAACCTTTAAGAGATAAAAAAGGTCAAATAGTGGCAGATTTTCTTGTTGATCATTCAGTGATTGAAATGCCACTAAGTTATGTGGAAACACAACCTTAGATTTTGTATTTCGATGGTTCCAAACATAAGCATGGAACTGGAATTGGGATTTTGATAATATCTCCAATACAAATTCCAACTAAGTTTAAATATAAAATCAATGGTTTTTGCTCCAACAATGAGGCAGAATATGAAGCCTTAATTGCAGGTCTTGCACTATTAATAGACTTGGGGGCAAAAAACATTATCATTCGAGGTGATTCAGAATTGATAATCAAACAATTAACAAAAGAATACAAGTGTATTAAAGAACATTTGGCTAAGTATTTTGTGATTGCTAGTACCCTACTGGATCGATTCGAGTCTGTGGAATTTGAACATATTCCTAGATTGCAAAATCAAGAAGCTAATGACTTGGCTCAAATAGCTTCAGGTTACAAAATTTCTCCAGAAAACTTGAATCAATTGATTGAGATTAAGGAAAAATTGGTGTTTCATGAACCATTAGCTTCAGAATTATCAATGGCAAAACATGTGGGGGCAGATTCACCACAAAGTGTTGATAGCTACTCGAATACAGAAGAATATGAACGTGCTGACATTTTTACCACTGATAACTTGGTAGATGGTGATTGGAGAAAGCCAATTGTGGGATATTTACAAAACCCTGTTGGTCAAGTGGATAGAAAAATCAAATACAGGGCTTTAAGCTATGTAATTATTGGAAATGAGTTGTTTAAGAAAACAACTGAAGGTGTTTTACTAAAATGTCTTAGTGAATCTGAAGCCTTTATTTCAATTTCTGATGTACATAGTGGAGTTTGTGGTGCTCACCAAGTAGGCCACAAAATGAAGTGGTTATTATTTAGACAAGGTTTATATTGGCCTTCTATGTTAAAAATTTGCATAGAATTTGCTAAAGGTTGTCAAGAATGCCAAGTACATGCAGGAATTCAACATGTACCTGCAAGTGAATTACATTCTATAATTAAACCATGGCCATTTCGAGGATGGGCCTTGGATTTGATTGGTGAAATTAAACCTGCTTCATCAAAAAACCAGCGTTATATTTTAGTTGGTATTGATTATTTTACAAAATGGATTGAAGCAATACCTTTGCCTAATGTGGATCAAGAGGCAGTAATTAATTTCATTCAAAATCATATTATTTATAGATATGGCATTCCAGAAACAATTACCACTGATCAAGGTTCAGTTTTTATTGGTAGGAAAATGCAAGAATTTGCCAATGAAACTGGATTTAAGTTGCTTACTTCAACACCATATTATGCTCAAGCAAATGGTCAAGTTGAAGCAGCAAATAAAATTATCATTAATTTGATCAAAAAACACATCGCTCAAAGGCCAAGAAATTGGCATAAAACTTTAGATCAAGTTTTATGGGCATGTAGAAATTCTCCTAGGGAATCAACTAATACTACACCATTTCGATTAACATATGGTCATGATGCTATTTTACCTGTTGAAATAAATATGCAATCATTTCGAGTACAGAGACAGATGGAAATACCACATGACCAATATTGGGAAATGATGTTAGATGAACTAGTTGATTTAGATGAAGAAAGGTTACAAGCTTTAGAATACATAACTAGGCAAAAGGATAGAGTTGCCAAAGCCTACAATAAAAGGGTTAAGTCAAAAGCTTTTAACTTAGGAGATTTAGTTTGGAAAGTTATCTTGCCTATGGATAAAAAAGATAGAGTTTTAGGTAAATGGTCGCCTCATTGGGAAAGTCCATTTAAAATTGTTCAAGTTTTTTCAAATGGTGCTTATGAAATTGAGGAGCTAAGTCCTGAAAAACATGTATTGGGAATAAATGGTAAATATTTGAAAAAATATAAATCAGCTTTGCTCGAATTGAATATAAGTGCAGAATAAAAATGTAGAACAAATAAAAGAAATGGCAAATAGAATAAAAAACATGTTTGCCACAAAAGGGCTTTGTCAAGATTACAACCGAATTAATTCCAAAAAAAAATAAAAATTGTTTAAGACATAGAACAAATTACAAAGCAGCCGCCACTTCTCGATACAAGGCCTTAAGAGATATGTTCTCAGTGTTGATCGTATGTTGGTCATCTTCGAGCTTCTGAATCTCTTCTGCAATGGCGATTGAGTTATCAAAAGCTCGAAGGCCTTCTCTGCTTTTGGCATCAATCTTAGCTTGGAAAGGTTGATTGATCTCAGCTTCTATGGCCAGTTGAGTTCTGCGTTCTTCAAATATTTTGAGTTGGTAATCCTCGATTTGTCATTGAAGATCGGCAATGTTAGCTTCCCAAGCAGCAATATTATTTTTGCAAGTAATAAGCCTTGGTGTTTGAATTTCAGCAGCTTCTCTTCGAATTCTGGCCACTTCGAGCTGTGCCTCTTGAGCTTTGGCCAATAAACCTGCCTGAGTATGTTTTTGGGCATTTAATTTGGCATCAAGCTCTCTTTCCTTCTGCACTACCTTGGCATATTGATCAATCACACTTTCGAGTTGGATTACTTTGTAGAATGTAAGAGCATCAGTAAGGGGATTGTGCAATTTAGCTAGGAATCCCAAGTATCCAAAAGCTTTAGTGGGGTTCTCCTCGAGAGTCAACAACACATTTTGCAGGCCATATTCAGTTTTGAGTTTGTTAAGAAGTGAGTCTTGCATTACATTGGCATTGATTTCTGCACTGGAAGGATAAGAAACCCCATCAGTCCTTTCACTTGAAGATTGAGATTGTGACTTTGATTGGAGAAGGAGATCAAGGGCTGCTGCTGGATTAGTTTTTTGCATAGTGGCAAGAGTTTCTTCTGGAACCCCAATGCTTGCAGAAAGCTTTGAAGTTGAAGAAACTGACAAGAGTTCTAGGCCACCAGCAGTTGCTTCCTTTATAATGGTATCATCTTCTCCATTCACATCCTCGCCTTCTTCAATGGACTCACTGTATACCGAGTCACTCGAATCAGTCACATTTCTGCTAGGAGTAGGAGTTGGCAGTTCTGAGGGATTGGTTTCTTGAGTGACCCATTGAGGGTCAATGGCATTTCTCCAACTGTTAGAAGTTTCTTCCAATTCTACCTCTTTATCGAGTTGGCTTTGAGTTACCAAGATGGGGGCACCAAAAGTGGCATTACCATCTTCTTCGTTTGCACTCAAACTAATCTGAAACATAACTGAATATTGTGTTAGTAAAATTGTGTAAGCAGGATATGATAAAGTATTCAGGAAAGAAAATAATTGGTAGCCTGCCATATTTTGCTTTAATATACTTCTCTACAGGAGTAGGACTTACATGCTGTTCCTTTTCAGTAGGCTCTTCAAGAATGTTCTCAGCCTATTATATTAACAAACCAAGTTAAGAAATTGGTTAAGTATAAAATGTTCATTCGAATATGATACAAACCAATACGATGGCATACCGTTATATTTTCAAAATTTTCTCCAATCTTCCCTAGGAGAGGGTGATTATCATGTTCCTCTTGGGTAGGCATTTCCTGTTAAAAACAGTGAAAATAAAAATTGGTTGAGTACAAAATTTATTCGAATGAATGACTCAAACCATCAAAAAATACATACCTCATGTGCTGTAGGTTGAACACTGGTTTCTGTTAGAAAAAGGAGAATTTCTCCCAACATCTGCATCTACATTTTGTGCTTCTGGCTGGGTGAAATCAGAATCCATATGTGTTGTACCAATGGATGGATCTGATTTCGAGGATTTAGAAGAATTTTTCTTTTTGTGCTTCCTATGTTTTTTCTTCTTTGGGTCCTCACCCATTGCTGGTTGTTCGAGATGTTGGGTTTCCTTCTCTTTGACAGTTTCTTCCTCAACAATTGCTTCCGCATTCGAAGAACTTTTGTTCTTTTTCTCTTGCTTTTTGGATTTGGAGATAGTTTGGTCTGTCTCAGAAGGTACATCTTGTTGTCCACTACTCTCAGATGTAGTGGTTGATTTGTGTTTTCTCTTCAAGGGTCTTTCTGGTTCATTTTCCTACGAAGAATAAAAGTATTGAGAGAACAACAGGTGTAAAAGTTAGCTAAAATTGTTTAAAACAAGCATTCGAGTGACTAACTTCTTCATCCTCTAACACCACAATGTGTGTAAGTTTGGGTTCCCTTGGAGGTTTTACAACAGTATGTTTTTCCCTTGGGATCTATCAAAATTTCAAAAGAAAACCTATGAAAAGAAGTTCATATGAGTGGTTCAAGGTATAAGAATTAATATAAAAGTATACCTTATCATTCTTTGCTTTGGTTCTTTCTTCTTTCCGCTGCCTATCATCATCATCTTCGAGATAAATACCTCCAGTATTCTTTGGTTTTCCTCGAGCCGTTGGCTTAGTGGGTTCATCCACTATATTTTTTCCTAAGTATTGGGAGAAATTATTTTTTTTAAAAAAAAAAAAACACGTTCGAGTAAAAAAGATGAAATGAAGGAATATTATTTCAATGTTTACCTTTGTTTTGGAGTGTGGCTTGTAAGTCATTAAGTTGTTCGAAAAGAAAGCCACATTCAAGTCTTGCAATGGTAGTGGTGATGTTGTTGGACAAGTTTATAGTATAATGTTGTGTCCACCAATCATAATACTTTTCAGTACAGTAGAAAGAAAAGTTGAATTCGATGGGATTAACATTATATGCAAACTCAGTAGAGGCCCTCAGGTATTTGGCAAACATGTCCTTTGAAACTTCTGAGCCATCCACCATGTGCTTCTCTCTTTGAATAGACATTTGGGAATGGTTTGTGATAGCCCAAACTGCCTAGAGACCAGGTTTGGTTGGTAACCCACCAAAACATAATGATTTGACTTACTACCAATCCTGCAGGAGAGAATGGTAGGATGCAGATAGTGTTGCCATAGTTCGTTGACGTCTTCAGCGTTGTCAGGATTCGAGGCAGGGAATTCGTCCTGCAGCCATGCAGGTCCTACCAATCTTGTTACAAATGGAGCGTAACGTGGTTGAAAATGGGAGAAGTGTAAGAAAATCTTCATGTACTTGATGAAGAGTTCCTGAGGATCAGTTTCATTCGAGTTGGGGGCTAATACAGCCAATCTAACACCTTCAATCGAACGCTGATTCACCATTGTTTGAAACTGAGGAGGGACTGTTAATCCCATCTCTCGAGTAAAAGTGGCGCTAAGCCAAAGTTGAAGTAACCATAAGGGGCCTAATACTGGAAAGGGTGCTCCATTTTGTGTTTTTTTCAAATTATCACAAAATTCCCCCATAGACTCATAGAGTACACCTAGCAATAAGCGTCCGAGTGCAATGGGAACACCTTCATGAATTTGGATTGCTAAAGGAATGTACATTTGGGCTACCTGTAATGACTTCGAGCAGAAGACAAAGTGTGATAGCCAAAGAGTAAGGAAGGCCACATGCTCTTCAGCAGAGACTTCACCTTCATCATGATGTTCCTGAATAAACTTGTAGAAAGTTTTTTCTTTGAGAGTGAAGTAATCGTTCTTGCTGGACTTCGAGGGATCGAACGTCTCCCTAGTTGGCCTTAGGCCAGTAATAGCAGCTACATCCAGCAATGTGGGAGTCATCATTCCACAAGGAAAATGGAATGTGTGAGTACTTCTCTCATAAAACATGAGTGCAGCTGTGAGCATCTCTTGTTTATAAGGAGGACCATATCTGGACAGTTGAATTATGTCAAAAATTCCTAAGTTTATCCAGTATGATCCCCACTTTTTCTCGATTCGATCTAACCACTTAACATAAGTTGGATTTTCACAATGTGGTGCAGATCTTTACATATTATGAGGCTTTCGAATGAAGGTGAAATTGAATGGATCAATGAGAAAGAGTTTAGGTTCACAGGTCTTTTTAATAGGGAAAAATTCACATACTCGAGATAGTTGAGTTGCCTCTTCTGGAAAAGGACCTCCAAATGCAAACACATCAAGACCAACAGAGAAAGGGATGACCAGTTCGTCTTCCCAGCGTGATTGTTCTTCTTCCGTTCCATGTGGTTCTGGAACTACTTCAATATGGTGAGGTTTTAAAATAGTTTGACTCCATTTTCCAGCAAAAGGAACTTGTGCTTGTTCTTGATTTTCAGCCATTGAAACGTTTTCAAAGAACGAACAGTTTTGAAAATGTTGGTTTTTGGATTGATTCGTTTACAGATCTGATAGTTTGAATAGATCTAATATTTTCTCAATAATATCAAATACTAGTTCAGTGTTGTGATTAACAAAGCAGATTGTAAAATGGTTAAGAAGATTTGGAGAACGAAAGTGAGAGAGGCAGGTTGGAATGAAAAGAGGAAGAGTGAGCTGAGTAAGTTTGCAGAAAAAATGAGCAAAATATGACCTAATCCTATTTATAGGGTTCGTTTTGCTGAATAAAACTAAATGAAAAAGAAATTCGCAATTTCTTTCAACTTCCACAGTTGCCACGTGTGCCATGATAGCTGTGAAAGTGCAAACGTGACAGAAGTGGGAAACTGCGCTGACGGTTATGTTCATGATTACTGTCACGTGCAATTAATGTGGAATATTAAAAGAAAAAACGCCAAATTTCTTCTTTCATTCGAATTCAATTCGAAATTGGCATTTTTTGGGGGCAATTTGTTAGCCCATATTTTGGTTAAGTCAAAATATGCCCTAATTATTCTTTGAATATAATTACTAGAGCCTTTTAACTGTGGAAATTAATGTTTCCGAGTCATTAAATGATAAAATAAAGGTTAAAAGTAATATATTTAATATAAATATTATTCTCATTAGGGAATATTCAAGAATTTCAGAAGATGGAAAATATTCACAAGTCTAGAAGATAAGTCAAGATGTGGTTCGAGTTGTTCACCATTCGAGTAGCTGCTAAGGATCATTCGAACTCGAATGCTGTTTAGGACTTAGTACATTTTTCAACATTTCTGAAGATTCAAAATTCAAACCATTGCAACGTTTCATTCAAAAGTGGCAACTTGTGGCATTTTGAAATGAAGATCATATGGCAGGACATCTGTCAAATGGATGTTAGTTAGTCGTTAATAGATAGTTGAAGAATTTATCTATAAATACTAGTTCATTTGATGTAATTTCTATCACTAATTCACATACTAAAAATTCTTAAACATTCTAAGTACCCAAGCGTTTCGAGCGAAAGGAATATACAACGAAACAATGTATGATCTTGTGATCACTCTATTTTAATTCAATGCAATTTACATTTCTTATGCAATTTACATGCTTTCATTTACAATTTCTGCATTTTAATTCATTGAATCATTTACTTTTTCTTGTCAAAACGTACTCATTTTGAGTATTTTTACATTTCTTGTCATTCAAGTTATTTCCTTTTATTTCATTTACTTTTTGCAAACAAACTTGTTCATTCGCGTTAATGAACATTGCTATTTTCAAACTTAAACAATGAATGCACAAAACATGTTCCGAGATTCTCTAGTTGGTCTCTCAAGCATTGCAAACTAGCGGTTGTTTACCAAAAATCAGCGTAAATAGTCTAGTAGCAACGGTTTTTAGACTGAGCAACAGTTACTAAAGGGTTGCCTAATTATGATAGCGACGGTTTTACACTTGCTTTTAGGCAACTGTTATATTGAGTTGCTTATTTGAATGGCTACGGTTTTTAGATGGCCACATCATGTTATTAGCAACGGTTTTTCGAGTGTTGCTAAATTTTATTAGCAACGATTTTTGCGTTAATTTCTTGTAGCAACCCTTTTTATTAATTAATGTTTCTAAAATTGTAATTATTTTTTGATTTTATTTTAATAGCACCAAATAGATATGATTTTTGCATCATGTAGATATGCATTTATATATCTAAAATATAAAAACATACTCAATTTTTAAAGCCTAAATAATATAGATATAATTCTTGCATCAAGTAGCATTTCAAGTTTAGATATCCAAAATATACGAAATTAAAATAACACATGTTATGTTTCTAACAAAATAACCAAAAAGTATTGGTTTTTACATAGACTTTGTCATTGTTTATATTTCAAATGTCATTACTGAAAATTATAGTAATCATCACTTGCATACATATCATTCATCCTCCCCATCTCCAAGCTCATCTTCCTCAAATGTAGGATGAATTTCTTACATTTAAAAAATTGATAAGGTTATTGAGAAATTGAAGGAGTACTAAACAAACTAAAAAGTGATACATCAAACCTCAAATTACAGAACCACTTACATAAAACACATATAATAAATTTATATAGATGCTATAAACTAATTTTAGATAGAATTGTTTACTTTAAAAAATTTCACGTCTAAACCTTAAATTTTAGATACCATTGTTATTTATGTCCAAAGACTATTTAAGATGTGGAATTGCGTACTTCTTTTGTAGACACAACTCTATGTGGTAAATTTAATATGCAACCTAAACTGAAGCAGTGAAGATGAACCAAACGAACACCGAAAAAAAAAAAGACAAAGAAATACCGCACAAGACAGGAAGATAAGCATCGCACAAGACGGAATTGAGAAGAAGTGGTGACATGTTGTCCTTTTCATATAATTGAATGATGTTTTTATTTAAGATATTGGTTGTCTTTTAAATAAGTTTGAATATTTTTTGTTGTTGTGTTTGGTTGGATAACATTTTAATTTGTCATATGATTTCTTTGTAAGTGATTTTGTATGAATGAATTTTTTTATCATTATTATTATTATTATTATTATTATTATTATTATTATTATTATTATTTGTTAACATGTTCAATCCTTCAAAAAAAATGTTCAAATTAATATTTTAACTAATAACATGATCACGTAGAGTGTGACAAATAAATAAAAATGTCACACATATAATTCCTTTATTTATATTTCTTTTTGTACAATTACTTATCTTTATTTTATGTATCAATTAAAAGGGATTTCAATTCATTTATTTTCCTTATTAAGCTATCAATTCAAAAAAATTCCTTATATAGTTAAAATGAACTTCAATTGTCCACATTACTTTCTAATATAATTTATTTTAATTTTATTTATCAATTAAAAATATACTGCATTCTTTATATTAATTTCTAAATCACATTTATTATATTGAAATCAACAAAATTTATTATTTCTTTATAAAGTGTGAAAAATGAAACAGAATATCTATTGTGAGACAGAGGAAGTATCATTTAAAATTGAACACCTTTCAAATAGGCAAATATGACTAAAAATCTTGAAATTCAGAAACACAATTTTTATTTCTATCGCAACCACAATTTAATAAAATTTAAAAAATATAACTTCATATAATTTAGAAGAAGAGTTTGTTCAATTGATCTAAAGAGACACCACTGAACATTGATTACAAAATCGATGCATCATTGGTTTGTTTTGAATTAAATTCCAACATTAATGAAAATCTTAAAATCAAGAGTAAGTTAGTTCTGTGTGAAACAGAGAGAAATTTGGGATAAAGCTGTAGATGAATGTATAGATAAGTGTTGAAGAGATAGAAAGAGATATTAATTTTGTAAAAAAAAAAGCATTTATTGACAGAAATTTTTATGTTGAGTTTTTTAAGGTATGACTTAGTGCATGTGGTAACTTTGTACACTTTATAATTAGTTATAATTTTTTTTTATCAAAAACCACAAAATCCACAAATATAAAAATTATATTATTGAAAAAAAATGTACATGTATATATTTTATAATTGTTTAAGTTATAATATTTTTTATGATATAAGACAGTTTAGTGAATGAATTTTTTATTATAAATAGTTGTATTGTCATTAATCATTGCGCAATACCCATTAATAAAATTTAATAATTTTTTTATAATATAATTTTAATGACCTTTTCTGGTATATTAGTATTATAATTTATTTATATAAATAAAAATATTTTAAACTATATCATATCATTAAATATAATAAATCTATAAACATATTTTTTTATCCGTGCTTGGCACGGGCTCATAATCTAGTTTCATTTCATATTCAACTATATTTTTGTCCTTTTCATTTTTGTGTTTTTGATTTGCTTTAAGTCAATACAAAATGACTCCCAAAATCAATCAAATATCTGAAATCAATGCCAAGAGTGAAAGTTTGAATGTTGTTGTTCGTGTAACTCAGTTGTAGTTTATTCGAAATTTGGCTCGCAACAACCAAACATTTTTATTAGACATGATTTTAATGGATTCAAAAGTAAGACAAAAAAATAAGTCAAATTTTATTTAATATGATTTCACATTTAATGTTTGTGAGTTTTGCCAAATTATTTTAATTTGATATCAATCGATGATTTACACAACAAAAAAAAGGTTTACTAATAATGAATAAAAATTATCATAATTATAATTAAAGTTGGTCATATTAGTCGCCTCATGCATTATTCAAGTTACCAGCTATATATCACAACACTTCATGAGTTACAAAGACTTCCTTTATTAGTATAATTAAAAGTGAAAGTAATAAAATATTCCAACAAAAATAAAGTGAAAAAAATACTACAATTTGGTTTAACATGTAAAAATAATACTACATCAGCATGAAGAGATGTGGCAATACCAATATTGGCGGAAAAGGCACCAATATATTTCCCCAAGTGGTTGCGGAAAATGCCACCGCATGCTGAAGCACCAGGAGAACCGCGAAAAGCACCGTCAGTATTACACTTGATCCAATTGTAAGGCGGTCGAATCCAAGTGACCTCCTTAATAGATGGAAGAGGAGGGGGATGACAATCAATACCAAAGTACTTAATAATAGAAAATTCCTGTATAGATGAGAACATATGGCCTTTGGAGTGAGAGGCAGCCTGACAAATGAGACCTTTCAAAAAATTCAAATAAAACGAACATTATTTCGACACTTCCATATCAACCACAAAGTATTCACTATCGCCGTACTAAGAAGTTCCCGAAGTTGAGGACTCCAGCCCTTATTGCACAACCCAAGAAGAGCAGGAAAACTATAGACATCAATATTCTGGCCAATAATAGTAGCTAACCAATTCCAGTAGCAAGTAATATAGAGACATCGCAAAAAACGATGTTCTGCTATTTCATATGCGCAGCCGCACAAACTACAACAAGAGACAATTAAAAAACCCCGCTTAAGCAAGTTGTCATCCGTGGCAATTACATCATGCATAATCCACCAAGGCACAAGTGAGCGGGAGGGGGGAATAAACTAGCGCCAAATAAGTTTAGTCCAACTATAACTTTCCACCGGCGGCAAACCGCAAAAATATGCTTCCTTAAAGGTCAAGTGTCCTGAAGTGGAATCTGCACATATTAGTTCATCCCTCTCAGAGGTGCAAGAGAGAGGTGTAGCATGGATATCATTAGTAATAAGCGGGAAAGCTTGGCGAAAATCCGCAGGAAGAGTCCAATTCTGGTTAGTAATAACATCAGCTACCTTGGCATCGAGAAGGTAAGAAGTAGAAGCAAGGAGTTGTCCCGCAATAGAGTCTTTCAACCTATATCCCAACCAATTATCCTCCCAGAAAGAGATATCATTGTCGTTACCCACATGCCAAGAACTATGAACCTGAAGTAGAGGGAAATATTGTTTTAAACTGGACCATATAGAGGAGGAAATCGCATGATTGATGGGCTTAGAATCACGGAAGAATCTGGTACGAAGAGGAGTAGCCCATTGTTTGCTAGATTTAATCAACTCCCAGCATAGTGTAAGACAACCTGCTTTGTTCATATCTTTAAGCCGACGTAGGCCAAGACCACCAGAAGAGACCGGTGTACAAACCTTATTCCAAGATAAAGTAATCAATTTTTTTGTATCAACATTGCCAGACCAGACAAATTTTTTAATGCAACCGTCTAAGTATTTAAGCAAGTTACGCGGCTAAGAATATATGCGGAAGCTATAAGAAGCATACCATGTATCATCGATTGTACCAATTGGACACGACCCATCATAGATAAAGAATGACCCTTCCAAGATGCCAATTTCGCCTTAACTCTATCCACAACGGCTTGCAAATGAATACGCCGCGGTCGCCCTTTAAAGATGGGAATGCCGAGGTAACCGAGCAGTAGATATCCTTCCACCAAGATGATGCCCTATTCCCCCCATCCGTCACCTCTTCGCGCACAACACCATATTTATGTTTCAATACCCGACACCACAGACTCCCACCCTCAGATTTGACTCGCCACCACCATTTCCCAAGCAATGCAATATTAAACTCCCTAACCTTCCACACCCCTAAACCTCCTTGAATCCTATCGAGACACACCTTATCCCAATGAATCCAAAAGACTTTACGAGGTTCCCCATCCCCACCCCACAAAAAAGACTTAAAAAGAGATTCAATGAGGGAAACAATACCTGAGGGAGCCTTGAAAAAGGAAAGAAAGTAAACCGGAATTGAAGACAAGGCGACTTTGAGAATAACCAATCGACCCCCCATAGACAAGTTACAGCGCTTCCAAACTGACAAACGACCTCTGATTTTATCAATAACTGGTTTACAAAAAGAAAGTCTGCGAGGATTACCACCTATCGGAATACCAAGATAAGTGAAGGGAACAGCCCCAACTCGAAAGTTCAATAAACCGGCCGCCTCCATCAACCAAGTATCTGTGACATTCACGCCAACCAACATGCTTTTGTGAAAATTAACTTTTATCCCGGACATCAACTCAAACAAAATCAAAACAGCCTTAATAGCCCTCATATTCGGCCATGTCTTACATCCAATTAGTAAAGTATCATCGGCAAACTACAAGTGGGAAACTCGCAAAGTGCCCTCCATCCCCACCGGGAACCCGGAAAAAAGTCCAGAATGAACCGCAGAAGTCATCATCACACTTGTCTAAGTCCCCTCTCGAACCTAAACTCATCTGTGGGGCTACTATAGTGGCACTTATGTATTGACTTCTTTTATTTTGTTTTGGCTTAAACATATTTTTGGTCCTTGTATGTACACCCAATTTTAGTTTTAGTCTCTATATGTGATTTTATTCTAAAATAGTCCCCGTATCAATTTTTTTTGTTTGCTACAGGTCTCTGCTGTCTAATTTGGTCTAAGTGACAAACATTTTGGCCACATGGACCATGCCACGTGGCTAAAAAATGTTGGGGACCAAAAGGAAATTTTTTTTCTAGGGACTAAAACCAAAAAAAAATTCTTATTGCAAAATTAAACCCTAAATCTCCAAATTGAAAGGAAATCTCTTCTCTACTCTTCTCTTCTAAATCCCGGTTTTGTAGAACATAAGTTTTTCAAAAAACAACGCAAATCCTGGTTTGCTGAACATAAAGTTTTCAAAAAACAATCTGCATGAAGTGCATCTTCTATTATTGATAGCACTGTAAAGGCCAAACTTTTCGGGTATTCTCGAATAACTTTCAAGAACAATACTTGTTAAAATAACAAACACATCGAAAGAAAACAGATAAACAAACACAAACCACAAACACACACGAAGTATGGCTAACAGAACTTAAGGAGCAAACATAACTTGTTCTTACATTGTTGAATAGGATTTTGCTTATATCCAAGAAAAGAACTTGTTAGAGATGGATTCTTCTCTAAAAACTTTAAGATAACATGATGTGCATTGTTTTTTTAAAAACTTATGTTCTGCTGACCAGGATTTAGAAGAGAAGAGATTTTCTTTTAATTTGGGGATTTAGGATTTAATTATGCAATCATAAATTTTTTTTTGGTTTTGGTCTCTAGATATTTTTGTTGGTTTTGGTCCCCAACATTTTTAACCACGTGGCAGGGTCTAAGTGGCCAAAACATTTGCCACTTGGGCGGAATTGGACGGTAAGAATCTATGGCAAACGAAAAAAGTCGATACGGAGACTATTTTAGAATAAAATCATATACAGGGACTAAAATCAAAATTAAGTGTGCATACAAGGACCAAAAGTATGTTAAAGCCTTTTGTTTTCCCACGCAAATGTTGTGTAGCTCATATGAACAATGGTCGTGTAATCACTGAAATTAGAAGTTCGTGATGGTATATTGTGGTGGAAAAATAGGGATAAAAAATGAAATAGTTATTTATTCATACAAAAACTATTAGGTTATGGAGCTTATGTTTGTATTGATAGAATATAATGAGATGAAATGAAATGGTTAATAATAAGATTTTATTGTTTGAATTTATATAAAAAGAATGAAATGGAATTGAACCACCAAAATTCATTCCATCCAATCATTTAATATTTCATTTCACTCAATTTAGAGTATATGCAATGAAATATGGAAATGGAGCTTCACAATTAAAATATCCAAATAATTGAATAAAATTTATGTTTCATTCTATTTTGTTACACTCAACTCCATTATGTATTATTCTGCTCCGCTTTGTTCATTTTAAACAATGAAAACATAGCTTTAGGATTTGCTTGGTGCGCAAGATATAATAGTGACAAAATATAATAAAAAACAAGATAAAGATATACATGATATAAGATATAAACAAGATAATTATCATGTGTTAATTACACATAGGGTAACAAACATGATAATTATCATATCATGTTTTTAATACATACCTTGTAAAAATATTTCTCAAAATTATTTTGACAAATTTTTAATAAAAATCATGAGCAAACTAATAAAAAATTAATTTTTTTTACCAAAAAAAATTAAAATTTTATATGAATCAAATAAAAAACTCACTTAAAAGTAAATAATAAAACTGCCATTGCAAAAGAGTTGTATTTAATTTGTTATAAAATTTATATTAACCCAACATAAAAATAAAATAATTATTAAAAATTGCAAAACTCTTTTGCAATATAAATTACAAAACTAACCTTGTGAGAATAAATCAATACAAGATAAATAAATAATTATTTACTTATATATCCTGTTTGTAACCCAACATAAATTCAGGATAATTTTTTAACTAAAGAGACACGATATGACACGTTTTAGGATAACTTATGATATCATGTTTCACCAAAGACTGAATTAAGACAGAATATAATATAATTATCTTATCTTATATCATTCTGCGCATCAAACAGTCCCATATAGTATAACTCATATTTTGTAGTTATTGATTTAATAGTTGAGTCATTTAAATAAAATGATGTTTAGTGTATGAGGTTCTAATAACTTACCATTTTATATATGTGTAAAAAAAAGTTTATACATTCAGTCTCGTCTACTACTTTTTTGTAATCTGTTCCAAAACTATTATCTTTTTATCTTTTTAATTTTGTCCCAAAATGATTGTTCCTTTTAGAAATCAATGTAAAATTAATGTTAGTTTATCATTTGTACCATTATAAAAATTAAAATTAAAACATTAATTAAATATATATATTCTCTTTTTTAATAAAGTAAGGACAAAAATTAAAAGATTTAATATATCAATTTTTGTTATTTTTTAAGTCACATACATAACTTTAAAAGAATAATAATTTTGAGATGGAATGAATATTACATTCTGTTTTTAATATCTTCAATGAACCTCATTTTTTAAATCACTATGAATCTACGTTGGGCCATATATATATATCTATAATCTTTACAATTGAGATAGTTAGTGGAGTCTCTTGAAGTTACTGTACAATTGAGATAGTTAGTGGAGTCTCTTGAAGTTACTGTGTGCGTTTTCCTCTTGACACGTGGGTGTGTGGTTCTTCAAGGAATTGGAAATTTTTTGATTTGCAGGCCTTTCTACATTGTGGTTGGATTGTGAGAATGGATTTGATAATTGGGGTTTTTCACGGCATGGAGTGTGAGAAATGATTTGAAAATTGGAGTTGTAGTTGGTATGCATTAAATGAATAAACTATTTGATCATTGAATTCTAATTGTCCTCTAATGCTGGCAAACACTGTGGATTCACTTTAATTTATGGGCAATAGACAAAATGTTATAATTATTTTTGACTTATATGAGAGGAAAAAGACAGGTTTGAGGCACTGTGTTTTCCTTTCATCCCAAGTCTCAAAATTTATTTATGACTATAAATACCAAACAATTGCACAATATGTTACACATCAAAACCGATCATGGATCCATGGGTAATTTCTTTCATTTTTCTCCTATCTATTTTCTTCATCAATGGATTCTTTGAGAGCCATTCTTCATCACTAAACAACCATTCTTCATTTCTTTTTTATCATTGGATCTTTATTTTGCATTGATTCTTTGAGTCTGTAAATGGAAAACACATGGTTAAATCCCATCAATAATCAATATTTAAGTGAAGCATAAATATATGCTAATGTTTGAGACTAATGTTTTGTGATTATGTTAATACTCTGTTTTTTTATAGGTGACCCTTACTCTTTTCAAGAATATTGGTTGTATTTCCTCACAGGTCAAGAATATTGGTTGTATTTCCTCACAGGTAAAGAAGTGTGTTTCTATCAAACTTAGTATGGTATTTATTTTGATTTGTTATTTTCTACCAAAACATATATAATTAGATAATACATTCTGCAGTCATATCAAAAATATTGTGGTGAAATTTACCAAAAACTCCTTTTTTGCTAATAGACAATAAAAACATGGGATTACGAAAAACAATCTATAATTAGATATTAATTACAGCAATAGCAAAATCCTACATAGTTTCATTGACATACACATAAGCGTACAAAGATTATAAAAGTTTCTAATTAGTTATTATTAGTGCATTAGACATTGATATTCACATCAATCTATAATTTGAACTAATTTACAAGTCCCTTTGATGAGAAAAATAAAGGAAATTTCAATAGGATAGTTGTTCTTTAAAAATGCTCAGGTTAAACAGACATAAAAGGTTAGAAAAATCAAATATCAACCATGTGACGCCAAATAATGTAAGGTGCTGCTACTATAAGTGCAACTAAACCAGTGAAACTAAACTCATAATGAAAAGCCCACCATGTTGGGCACATGTAAGCTCAAGAAAAACTTGAGAGCAAAAAGAATGTAATTAACACTCTTATGAAAGAACTATAAAGCTGAAAAAGTTTTTCACCTGTGCAGGATATGCAGGAGGATAAGCTCCATATGCAGTGCTTTGTGGAACTACTGCGGGCAATTGTGGGTTAGCAGCATAGTTACTTCCATATCCAACATAAGACCCATAGGAAGTCTGTATCAAATCAGAATGGATCGATTAAAATCATTGGTTCAGAGACATATGATGCTTAAAGTATCTCCCATTGAAATCATTAGAGTGGACAAAAGCAACTTAATGGAATAAGGTAAGAAAGAAGAAAAAAATAAAAACAATCAATATTTTAGTGATCCCCGTGAATATATGCTAATTGACCATCTATTATGTTACTTTGTTTGAGACTAATGATTTGAGATTATGTTAGTTCTCTGTTTTTTTATATAGGTGAGCACTTTTAACAACAATATTGGTTGTGTTTCATAAAGGTAAAGAGGTGTGTTTCTATCAATTTAGTTTGGTCAAAAATATTTTGATGCAATTTACTAACAATATTCTTATTTCTAATAGACAATGAAAACATTGGAAAAGAACAAGGCATAACCAATCAAGTTCAGAGAATATGATGCTAAAAACATTTCTTATTGGAGTCATTTATTGATTTCTTAAGTTTAACTAGCTATTACTTACTTTGTTTTCACAATTGCTATAGATTCGTGTAGACATGATTGTTTCAATTTAATTTAAAAATGGTCTTTTTGCAACAAATATTTCCATGTGTTATTATGCAGAAAATACAAGATTAAATATTAATTTGAAACTAACAATGTTTTTATGCAACCAGTCAAAAAAGAGATTTTTTTTAATTGTTTTCAAAATCAGGAGACTCATAATCAATATTTTGCAGACTAAAACTAAATCGGCCAGTTTTCACTTGCCTTGGTTAAGGCCTTCAGATCAGGTCGCTTCACAGCATGCTTTTTATCTTTAGTTGGAGTGTCTTTCTACAAAAGTTAAAACATAAACTTTAGTTAGTATTTTGCAAAACAATAAATTTAAACATATTATCTATTTCAGATCTAAAACTTAAGAAATAATTTCTCTACAAAATATCAACAGATTCAAAACATATTATCTATTTTTTCAACCAAAATTTAGAATAATAATAATAATAATAATACAGTTTGTCAAACATAAAGGTTGAAACTCAAGTTCTTATTTGTTGTTTGTTGCATGTATGAGAGAAGTAGAGAAAAGGTTGAATAGTTTGAAGTGTAGATCGTAAAAAAAAGTCCAACAGAAAGCTTACACGAAGAAAGTCACAGATCCTGTGCTAAACTTCATGGATGAGGTAGAAGTTGACCGAAAATAGTGTTGCGGCGGAGGTCCGACGAAAACTTCATGATTTTAAAAATGTAGAATTGAAAAAATGGGGAGGTTCAAAAAAGAAAGGAACTTGAAGACTATTCAAAAAATTAAAAAGGAAAAAAAGAGGAGCGTGAATGGCAAAGTGATGAGACAGAGAAGATGAATAATAAACTTGCAGCGGCTAATTGTGTGTTGGTAGTGTTAACATGAAAAAATTAGGGTTACTAGTGTTTTTTAATTAGTTTGGGTTCGGGTCATGACTAGACAATGTGCCAAAATCCCTTTTTTTTGTATATTAACATTGGGCTCAATGGAGCTATATAAAAATAATAAAAATTGTTTCTCACGCCCCCCATATTCTTGAGCGCCCCTTTTTTATATCTTAATTCATATTTGTAATTTATGGTTTAGAGTGTTTTTGTTTTTTGAAAGGTTTCAGAGGGTTTTTTAAATTATGAATATTAATTTTAATTTACTATATATGATAATTGATATGAATTTACCTGAATTGTAAAATTATATTGAACCACAAACCTTAGTTGTTCAAGTAGTGTTTGACGTTGAACTTAGTATAGAGACACAGTTCGATTCTTCGCAACTGTACTTGAGAATAAATTGAAATCACTGTATTTTAGAACTCGTCCTAAATTATATTAATAGGTCCAATAAGTCGGATCCTTAAATATCTTCTAAATTTTTTTCAATGAGATTTTGTATTTATGTTTATAATATTATAAAAATTACTCCCACAAAAATTCATATTGTTTTAACACATGATGAATTGATTATGAAATTTTAAGCTCAATCACTTCAAAAATTCATATTTAATTTATCTCTAATTAAAAAAAAATTGTAAATCAATTCAATTTTAATATACTAAACATATGTGACAGCAATATATAATTCAAAATTTTAGGTAGTGCTCATAAGTTGACTTAAAAGTTATGAACCGAATATCATGTTACAAATTTTTGTAGGGACCAAAATGTGAGAAAAAAGTTTAGTGGGACTAAAATTAGAAGGTTCAAATATTTATAGAGACCAAAAAAATATTTAACTCTACAACAAGTTTAGTTGGATATTTTTTTGACAAAAAGAAACATTATAAAGTACGTTTGTATTTTTTTGTTATTGATACAAAATGTATTTTTATTTTTAAAAAATGAAAGATACAAAATATGTATATTTTTTAAATAAAAAAAAAGATATTAGTGTCGTGTTTTTGATTAAAAAGTATAACAATTTTGTTAATTTTTTTATGTTCGTGGAGCTCCGTGGAGATGAGAATGGGGGGAACTTTTCCCATACGGTGAGAATTAGGGACGGGGAAAAGTTTGGGGGGCAGGGAAATAGTCTCTGCACGGTCTTTGCCATGTTGACATCCCTATGTATATGACAATTGATATAAATTTACATGAATTATAAAATTATACTGAACTAAAAACATTAATTGGTAAAGTATTGATTGACATTGAATTTGGTAGAAAGACGCACAAACTCCTACAACGTGTTTGGGAGTAGATTGAAGTCCCTTGATTTCCAAAATTATCATAAATTAAATTAATTGATGCAATAAATCAGATCTTGATTTTAAAAAATAAATAAATATTAAACCGTGCAAAGGGTACCTAATTTTAAAACAAATCTATAGGCACCTAATTTTTTATTCATTTCTATAACAACTGATATTTTTATTTGTATATTAATATGAAAGTTTATTTATTTTTTGATTTTTATGAGTATTTATATTTCAACTCATGTGTTAATAATTTACTTCATTATACTATTTTTTAAGATCTCTGGATGCAACCGTCAAAAAAAAAAAAAGATCTCTGGATGCATTTGACCTAAAAATTATTATATTGAACTTTTATGTCTTAAGACATATTTGTAGTTTATGTTTCATAGCGTTTTTGTTTTTTGAAAGGTTTTAAAATGTTTTTTTGAAATTATGAATGTTAAGTTTAATCTACTGTATATGACAATTGATATTAATTTGTCTGAATTGTAAAATTTTATTGAACCACAAACATTAGTTGGTCAAATGGTGATTGATGCTGAATTTAATAAGGTGACATAGTTTGATCCCTGCAATTGTGCTTGAGAGTAGATTGAAACCACTTAATTTTAAAACACTTCATAAATCAGATTAATCGATCTAATAAATCTGATCTTGATTTTGAAAAAATAAAATAATTGTTGAACCATGCAAGGCACGGGTTGAACACTAGACGACAATAGGAAGTATCGAATTTTTGCTAATTTTATCGTATAACATACACATTTTGGAAAAATGTACATCTTTGCGACTAGGGGGCGGGGGGAATGTGAATTGGTGGGGACGTTAAAAAAATATTTGATTCAAAATATAAGTAGCGAGCATTAATTTATTGTCTAAGTAGCGACAGAAGGCACAAAAAGAAATTTCAAAAATAATTTTGTGAATGACATCATGTCAATAATTGCATTAACATATATATAACGATTTATTGTATATGATAATTTTGTCAAAAAAAATTGTATACGGAGTATAATTTAATAGAGTCGTGCAGACGCGTGGGTTGGAAGTTGTGGTATTGATATTATGTGTGTATCATATGAATGATAACTTATATGATATATAATTGTTACACCCATTATTATAACTAGAAATAAACCCACGCGCTGCGCGGATTCAATTATATTATAAATTAAAATATTTATATAAATGAAAATTAATAATTATGATAAATATAATTACATGGTTAAATGAAAAATATTTTTATTTTTTCCTTTTAAATGATGATTATCAAAAATATTTGATATTTTCTTTTTACCAAAAAAATGTTGGATATTTTCTATCTTCAAAATGGAAGAAAATTTTAAAATATATGTAAAATATGTAGTTTTTGGTTTATTTATGTTTTTTTTTTTCTTGAATTAAAGAATTTAATATATTCAATTTATTTAAATTCGACAGAAATATGGTTTAATATTTAAAGAATATGTTTTAATAATTTTTATAAATATTATTTTTTTATTTCACTTTTTATAAATATATGTTAATAAGTAAATATGCATAATTGTGATTCTAACAACTCTCATGATTCTCGAGAGTTTTTTTATGATATACATATAATATCTCAATATAATTTATGAATCAACAGTTAAATTATCTACTTTACACTCTAAAATTAATCATTTACTTTAGAGAAGCCAGATTCTAAAACATTAATTGAAGGTTCCTTCAATGTAACAAATATAAACTTGAATATTTTTTGTTGCCAATATATTATTTTTGACGATGGTTTCATATATTTGAATTTAGATTTAGTTATTTGGCTCAAATAAAGATATATAGTTTATTATTTTAGAAGAGTTTAACATTTAACATGTCATCTTACTATTTGTTTATAAAAAAAGGTTAAATATATATTTTTAGTCCCTATAAACATATGAACTTTCTACTTTTAGTCCCTCTAAACTTTTTCGCCACTTCTTTGTCCCTATAAAATTATTATGCATGTACATTTAGTGGATTGATAAACCAATTTGTATTTTTTAATGATTTTTTCGTAGACATGTTTAGAACATTGTAAAAAGTTCCTCGGAAAAAAAGAACTTAAAAATTTGGTTTTTAAATCGAAATTTCGATTACTTTTATCTTTAACTATTAAAATTTGAAAAAATCATATTTAATTATTTTTATTTTAAAAAGAAATTTTTTATAGTATTCTAAACATGTTTGGAAAAAAATATTTAAATATTTAAAAATTTATAAGTTTAATGATGATTAAACAATTTTCAAAATTTTGAAAATTAATAGGGATTAGTTTTGTCAGAACTTTTTAATTAGTAGAATTCAGTTAGTAGAAATATATCTTATTTTTTATTTGTCAGAACTTTTTAATTATATCTTATTTTTAAATTGTCATAATTTTTAGCTAAAGATTAGTTTATCTTCTTTTCATCGTGCTCAATACTTTTCTTTTCTTTTTTTATTTAATTATTTGTGTCAAACAATGAAAACACTATTGTTGTAACATATATTATAATCATTCTTTTAATATATATTTTTAATCTTTTTATATGCAATCAATAGGAATATTATTATAAGAATAGAAAAAGTCACATGAAGCTTAATAGAAACAAATATGCTACATAGGCAAAATGAAAGCACATGAGCTTAGGTAGCTTTCTTTTATATATATAAGATTTTGATTTGTAAACAAAAAAATTTATTAGATTCGTCCAACGGACGGGTTGGACACTAGTATGTATGGCATTTGGATTGGATGGAGTGGATGGCAGCATATATGCGTTATATGAAGAGATAAAATGCATCAACAAAATGGCAGCAAAGGAACCTTCATGTCGTTACTTACTTTTTTATACAAAAATCCAAAATATCACTGAATCTATTTAAGCTTAAATAATAACAATAATAATGGACTTCAAACCAAAATTAGGAATGAAAAAAAAAACAAAAAAGAATGGATGAGTAATATTATATTTTTCTTTAAAAAATCTTTTGAAAATTTTTCATTGAATATCTTAGCTAGGTTATTTCGAACCTGCTGATAATGCATTAATACAAATAATATTAGATTTGTTAGAAATAAACTAATAGAACTAGAGAATATAGATAAAAAAAAGATGAGAATTTTGTATTCAACTTCTGAATTGAGATGATGATTCTTCACCATAACAAGAGTCTTATATATATATATAGAGTTAATACAAGAGAAAAAAATTAAAGAATAAAAGTATTTACTATCCATTCATTAGTGGGAGGAATGAATGGACATCCACTAACTATATTTATTTATAACAAAATTTTATTTCAAAACTTGTCCGGAAAAACAAATTATGGATCAAATACAATATAATAAAATGGATGTAATTTGTCAATAAGTTTTAGGTCAATTGTTAGAAAATGTTGAAATTGGTAAGATGCTGTCCATGAACGACTGGGGTTGAAACTCCGATAATCTCTGTCAGGAAATTTTTGAGGCACACAAGTTGAGTTCTACCCTCCTAACCAAATTTTTTTCTTACACATGAGACAAAAATTGAATCCATAACCATATAATTGAATCCATGACACTTTTCAGAATCTATGTCTAATTGACCCACATTAGATGGTATTGAGTTTCGGGGTGTGGACCAGATTGAGGTGGTCACCCTAACAACTCCGTTTACTGCTGAGGAAATTGAGGACGTTGTGATGAGTTCTGATGGGGATATAAGTCCAGGACCCGATGGTTTTAATTTTGCCTTCTTCAAAATATTTTGGGGTCTTCTTAAGGTTGAAATGGGGGTGTTGTTTGACCAATTTTTTGTCGCTGCTAAACTTCCTCGGAGTTTTGCCTCCTACTTTATCACTCTAATTCCCAAGGTCCCCTCCCCGCTTAGTATTGGTGATTTCAGGCCTATCTCTCTAGTTGGTTCGTTGTACAAGATTGTGGCAAAGGTTCTTGCTGGGAGATTGGCTAAAGTTATGGATAACTTGATCTCTAATAATCAATCTGGTTTTATTAAGGGAAGACAATTAGTTGATGGGGTTGTAGCTGTTAATGAGATCATCGATTGTGCAAAAAAAAACGAGAAAAGATTGCCTTATTTTTAAAGTGGATTTTGAAAAGGCTTACGATTCAGTCAGTTGGTGCTTCTTGGATTATATGATGATGAGATTTGGTTTTGGTGATAAGTGGCGTAGCTGGATAAAAGCTTGTGTGTTTAGCGAGAACCTTTCGGTGCTTGTCAATGGAAGCCCAACTAGTGAGATTAACATCCAAAGGGGGTTAAAACAAGGTGATCCTTTAGCCCCTTTTCTGTTTCTTTTGGTGGTTGAGGGTTTAAGTGGGGCTATTAGAAGTGCTGAAGAGCGTAACTTGTATACTGGGTTCAAAATGGGTAATGCAGGTCTTTCTGTTTCTCATCTCCAATATGCAGATGATATGTTGTTTATTTGTGAAGCTTCTATGGAAAACCTCTTGTCTTTGAAAGCTATTCTTCGTAGCTTTGAACTTGCTTCGGGTCTTAGGGTGAATTTTTCAAAGAGTAGCATCATGGGAATTAATATCAGCTCGAATTTCCTAGGGGTAGTAGAGAGATTTCTTCATTGTAGAGTTGGGTCTATTCCATTCATGTATCTTGGGTTACCGGTGGGAGCTAATCATCGGAAGGATACTACCTGGCAACCTCTCCTAGATAATTTAGCTAGGCGGCTTAGTGTCTGGAGAAATCGGTATGTTAGTCTTGGTGGTAGGGTGGTTCTTCTTAACTCTGTCCTCAATTCCATCCCTGTCTTTTATCTATCCTTTATGAAATTACCTAGGAAGATTTGGAAAAAGATTGTCCAATTGCAGAGGAATTTCTTGTGGGGTGGGGCTAATAGGAGAAAAAATATTGCTTGGGTTAGTTGGGCTAAAGTGTGTCAGCAAAAATGTGAAGGTGGCCTAGTGATTAGAGATCTTCGAGCTGTAAACCTAGCGTTACTTGGTAAGTGGAGATGGAGGTTGATTTCAGGTGGGGAAGGGATTTGGAGACAAATTGTTCTGGCTAAATATGGTTCGCTTTTTCTTTCCCCTCATCTTGGAGGAAGGCTGGAGGGGCTTAGAAAAGCCTCCATGTGGTGGAGGGAGGTGTCTTTACTTGGGGGGCCTGTGGATGCCCCCTCTGATTGGTTTTCATATGGGGTGACTAAAAAAGTTGGCAATGGCCTCATGACTTCCTTTTGGTTTGATCCTTGGATAGGAGAAAACCCTCTTAGGATCCAGTTTCAAAGACTTTTTCAAGTTTCGACTCAAAGTACTAGTAATATTGGAGAGGTTAGTAGTTGGGTCGCAGGTCAGTGGGTTTGGAACTTGAGGTGGAGGAGGGATCTGTTTGTTTGGGAGCTTGACCTTCTTGCAAATCTTTTAGTTATATTGAATGGTACGACAATCTCAGAAGAAGCTGACTCTTGGTCTTGGAATCATGACCCTACTGGTTGTTTCTCGGTAAAATTGGCCTACTTAGTTCTCTGTCATAACACTGTTGATGAGGTCAATTTTTCTAGAGAGGAAGCTACATTGTTGCCAAAAGTGTGTAAGACTTGGGCCCCATCTAAAGTAGCAGTTTTTTCCTGGCAACTTCTTCAGGATAGACTGCCTACGCGTCATAATCTCTATCAACGGGGTGTGATTACGGAGGCGAGTGATGCTTTGTGTGTGTTTTGTGGCCTTAGGTTTGAATCGGGTGAACATCTTTTTGTGTCTTGTAGTCAAATTTCTCATGTCTGGTATTATATTGTTAGGTGGGTAGGTTTTGAGTTGGTGCCTCCTCGCGGTATCGGTGGTTTTTTGGAGAGTTTTTTAGGGATGGGAGTGGGTAGGAAAGGTAGACTAGGGTGGTTGTTAATTTGACAAACTATTGTGTGGACTATTTGGAACTCCAGTAACGAGATAATTTTTTCGGGAGGCACTTCTTCAGTTGAGTATCTTGTGGATAAGGTGAAACTTTCTTCTTGGAAGTGGTTTATAGGTAAAAATCCTGAAATCTCCTGTTCCTTTTATGAGTGGGGTTTGCACCCTATTTTATGCTGAAACCGCTAGCATTTGTTAGGTTGTGATTCTGAATCTCGGTGACTTTGGTGTGCGGGAACCTCCTGATGTCTATCTTTCACTTGTGGTAGATCTTTTCTTCTCTTCTTTGGGAGTCGGCATTTCTTGTGTTTGTGGTTTTTAGGGTGTTCTTGTTTTGGTGTTGTTGTGCTTGTTTTTATTTTTGGTGATGTTGTTTTGTCTTTGGCGGTATTTGTAGTTTTTACTATCTTTAGGTGTTTGTCTTTTTTGTGGGTATTTCTCATACTCATTTGTATTTTAGACTCTTGTCCTTTTTCTTATTTATATAATATAATTATATTTGCCATTCAAAAAAAAAAACCATATAATTAAAAGGCTAAAAACTCTTATCACTTGAATCAATTATTTAATTTTTTTTTGATAAATTATTTAATTTCTTTGTTTGGTATAAATTCCAATTCTTTATTTTTATTTTTAAAAAAGTTGCGGTTCATTCAATTTGATAAGTCCTCCTTTTTTAACAATTTGGTATCAATATAGTTTAGTCACAAAACTTTTCAGAATAAATAATTTAACAAAAAAACTAGAACCCAACAAGTAAAGATTGAATGGGTGGAAACTTTATATATTCACATTAATCATTCAAAAAGATGAAGTTTTGAGTCCCCATTTTTTTTTTACTCCCCATCAGTTTTGGGGTTTTTAATTTTTTTTAAAATAATTGCCGATGTTGCAAAAAAATGCTTACATAGAGGGTGAGATACATAAGTGACACTCCATGTAGATGTTAATTTGGTCAAAATAAAGATTTTGCAAAAGGGATAAACACAAGGTTCTAAAACCCGGACTAATGATAGAGTCGGTCAGACCGTTAGACTATAAATCCGGTCTATATAATTTTAAGAAAAAAATCATGACTTAAATTTCATATAGTATAAATAAAATAGAGTTAAATATGTTTTTAGTCTTTATAAACATTTTACTCTTCTACTTTTAGTTTCTTTAAAAAAATTTCCCACTTTTTGGTCCCTACAAAATTCTCTAACATGAATTTTGGTCCTACTTTTAAGTCAACTCATGTATACTAATTAAAATTTAAAATTATGTATTGCAGTAATGTTTAGTATGTTAAAAATTGAATTGATTTGCAAAATTTAATTTTTTTTAATTAGTGATGAATTAAATATGAATTTTTGAAGTGTTTGCGCTTAAAAATTCATAGTTAATTCATCATTAGTTAAAAAATTGTGAATTTTGGTTTGAGTAATTTTTATAATATTATAAACATGATCACAAAAACTCGTTAAAAAATTTGAATCATACACATAGTTGAGTGAAAAACAGGGACCAAAAATCATGATTGGAAATATTTAGAGGACCAAAAAGTGGGAAAAAAATTTAGAGGGACTAAAAGTAGAAGAGTTAGATGTGTATAGGGACTAAAAACATATTTAACCCAATAAAATATTTCTATAAAAATTTCACCAAAATTCATACTATTTTTTTTTTAAACATAACAAACTTTATTATTGAAACATGTCAATACAGACTTGGGCCTCTATAATAGTAGGAGGAAAATTTGCTTTTTCACCCCTACAACTAATCCTTCACCCCTACAAACCATTTGATAATTTTATTTTACCTTTTTAGTTATTAAATTAAATATTTTACACTATTATTTTTATTATTTATTTTACCCCTACAATACATTGTTCTGGTAATTTTTTTTCGGTTTAATGTGTTTACCGGAACAGTTTTTTAATATGTTCCAATGTGATAAAAACATTGTAAAAATAGGCCGCAACACATGCAATGATGCAAACATTAGAAAATATTATTCCGGTAACAATATTTTTACAAAGTAATAAACCAAAACAATATTTGTGCAGCACACAAGAGTGTCGATAATGAGAAAAAAAACCCAGCTAAACAAACAAGAGATATTTATACCGGAACAAGCAAGAGAAAAAAAACCCAGCTATTAGTGGGAATACATATGCATACACATTCTATAAGCACTTTATTAACAATTATGCTTTGTGCAATAAAAAATAAAAAACAAGAACGATGAAATAATTAGGAGGGAAAAAGAAGTTAATAATGGCACGGCAAGTCAATGCAACTTTTATGTTCCAATATTGTACAGCACACAAAGAGCGTCGATAGTGAGCAAAAAACCCAGCTAAACAAACAAGAGAGATTTATACCGGAACAAATAAGAGAAAAAAACCCGGTTAAACTTTTACCGGAACAATTGTCACCCCTTCACCCCAACATATTTGTGTTCCGGTAACAATATTTTTATAGAATGATAAATTAGAAGAATTTAGGATAATGTTCTGGTACATATATTCAGACGATCTGCATATTTTAATAAATCGAAACGAATTTTTCAAGTGTTTCGGTACGAATGTTTGAATTAATTGTTAAAATTATCACATCGGAACATATTGAAAACTGTTCTGGTAAACACATCAAAACGATTTTTTTTTTTACCGGAACAATTATTGTACGGGTGAAATGAATGATAAAAATAAAAATATAAATTTTAAATAATAAAAATGGCAAAATAGGATTATCAAGTGGTTTGTAGGGGTGAAGAGTTAATTGTAGGGGTGGGAGGGCAATTTTTCGGAACATTATCAAACTTACCGGAATAGTTAAATTGTTGAGGTGTGTGTTGTTTTCGGAACGGCGTAAATGAACGATAAAATATATTATATAAAAAATTAAATAATATAAAGGATAAATTGATTAGTTCAGATAATATATAGGAGTGAGGAGTTAAGTGTAAGAGTGGAAGATTTAATTTTCCAGTAGGAGAATCCTCAAACAGAATAATGTTTGGATTGCCCAGCATAGTGGGCTAAAAGGTGCGCCACTTTATTTGCTTCTCTCCCCACATAATGCTCAAAACTTTCTTGTTGCACATCATTTATCATTATATTTATTTTCATTAATATTATTATCATTTTTAAAAAAATATTTCATCCAGGCGTTTGGCTCAAGTTGGGTTACAACGCTTTTTATGCATAACCGATCTAACAACTTGTTTAAAATGGTCACCTTATCAGTTCCTGGTCAGATCAGTCTCAATCTGATTTATAAAAGATTATGGTAAATACAAGGGGCCAAAAAGCTTGTAAAAAATAAGAAAATCCTACACTTATTTAAGATTCGACATCCGATACTAAGTAAAGAATCAGAAGCCTTTGTTGTGACTGAAAAGTATTTTTTTCATGACATTTTAAAAAAGTTTAAAAAATCGAACACTATTTAATTTTTAATATTGAAAAATATCCATGTTATCATTCATATGACATTTTTCATTCAAATAATTTATTTTTTTACAAAAATGTAATTTTCTTAATGGGTCGGCCCGCAATTACGACGGATGGGCCAAGGCTGAGCCCATAAAAAATATAGAAAAAGATACTATTATATTTTCCCATGCTTTTTTGAAAATTTCTCTCCCCACCCCCCATACTTCTCTTTTCCCCCCCTAACTACCATTTTTATCCTAATATAAATTGGGGGTGTTTAGGATAAATTCGGATTAAAAAATCCGAACTGAGTAAATCTCGCTGTTAGCTACGAATTAGCTACGAAGTGGCTACAAAACACGTCGTAGCAAAAAACAACAACAAATTTTCATTCTATTTCCTACTTAGGAACAAAAATCAAATGAGAGACAAAAACCATGGGATCCAATGGCAGAAAAAAGATTCACTGATAATCAAAGATAAAAACCAAATGAGAAAATGGTCAAGATCAATGAGATCCCAATCCAAACTCATTGCACATGTTCCTACCATGGGTTACCTTCACCAAGGTCATCTTTCTCTCATTACAGAAGCTCACAAAACAAAAAAGATAAGCATGAATCCACGGAAATCAAAGAGATTAAAGTATGAAAACGAATCCGAAAAAGAAGCTTGTGATGTTGTGACCTTTTGACACCGAAAGGGAGAGATCCAAAGATGTTGTGATGTTGTTGTGAGGAAGGGAGAGATCTAAGATATTGTTGTGAGGAATGATGAGAGATCTGATGTTGTTGTGGTGAAGAAAATAAAGTTGTTTCAGCAGCTATGAATTAGCTACGAATTAGCTATGATATAACTACAAATATGCAAAAACTCCCACAATTCGGGTTTTATAATCCGAAGTTAAAATTCCCACAAAATTCGGGTTTTAAAATCCAAACTTGTTAAAATTCCACAAAATTTGGATTATAAAATCCGAACCATTTTTATTTTTTCACGTAAAATTGAAGGTTAATTTTGGGTTTTAGGGGGTTATAGAGAAGTGGGGAAGGGGGGGAAGAGAAATTTTCTGCTTTTTTGATGCACGGTCCGTGTTAAAATACAGGGTTATTGAAAGTTATTCTATGAGTACTTGGAATTATTGTACCTCTAGCTGGTGTTGAGTGTAGTGCAGTATCAACCAACATTCAACTTGACCTTTGATGGAATTTCCATTGACTTGCGTATACAAACAACCAATATGAAGACAATTAAAAGCTATTTTGAAAGGGGGTGAGGACACATGTTAAGAATTTATAAATAAAATTTTTTCTTTAAATTTTGTGTATTTAAGATATGAAAAGTTTGATAATTAAACTAATTGCATGGATATTGATACATTATTTCTTTATTTAAATTATTAAAATGTGCCCTTGGAGCACATGTTATTAGGAGGAGTCTATTACGTTATTTTAGCTTTAAGGTCAAGCTTATAAAGCGGCAGATAAATATTATAGTTCACTCTTTAGCAAAGGCGGCAATGTCGTGAGTTAGTTTCAATATTTTTTATTTTGTTCTTTGTTGTATCCAGAACATTATTATTAATGAAATGAGTAGAATTTGTCTTTGTCAAAAATAAAAACCAACATACAAACATCAAAATGTTTTTTTATGAGAGTTATTTATCAAAAAGATGTAATAAAGATAATATTGAAATTTTAAAATAAATTGAGGACAATTTTTAAAATTCATACAATTTGGAGGGAAGCAAAAAGTGTGTTTAAGAGGGATTTTACTCCCCTTGATCTTTTCCTAAAGACTGAATCAAACACAAATACGTAAAAAAGAATTCTTACGTCATCTCCCCTCTATCTACTCCGAACCAATCAAATTTAAATGAACACGTCCAACCTAACAATATATGCATTTTTCAATCTAGAACTTATGAACAAAAAAATATATATGTTTCTATACCTAATTTAATGTTATGTGCTAACAATATATTAGAACTCAAAATTTTAGACACAATTTATGATAGGAAGTCCATAACAATTTATAAAGTTAGGACATATGAAGGCGTTCTAACAATGTAATGTATACATTTATTTATCATTTGAAATAGAATTTATGAAGAGAGATGTACCAAAAAAAAAGAGAAAGTATGTTTTCATATCTCATCTCATTTAATAATACGTGCTATAATGAAATTAAAAATAATAATAATACGTGCTATAATAAAATCAGCTAGAGATATTTTTTTTTTGCTAAAAAAATCAACTAATGATATCCGTCAGAAAAAAAATAAATCCCTAAATCATTGGCTAATTATATATTTTTTTATACTAATTAATAGCTAAATATTTGTTCTTTCGAATTCAAAAGAATTTTACTAGTGCATTGGAATGAAATCAAAATATAGCTATTTTTTGACAAAATCAAAATCTAAACTATTATGATTCAATATATTGTCATATAAATGCAGCAAATCGTGCACATATTATCATGTTTATAAATAAAATCAATAATTTGCTTCAACTTATAATGTCACTCCTCTCTTAAAACTCCCTCACATATTTTTTGTTTTTCTTTTCTTTTGTATCACCCGGAAAAGGTTTAAGTCAAAAACATGAATATTCTCATTCTGCTATGTCTCATCATATTTGCAGGTTTGTAATCACAAATTTCTACTCATTACAAAAATATTTTAATTTCTCAATTTACATCAACAAAGTAAAAATATGTTTTACATGATAAATTTATTTATTCTTTGTTTTCTTATATGTGCATAACCTTTGCATTTGTTGAATATAAAGTAAAACTGGTAGCTTTTTTTTTTTGGTACATAACCGGTAGCTTTTTTTCTCTTCACAAAACTATATAATAAACAGTTTTGATCTAACAAAATCACTAAACTATTTTTTATTGGTAGCAATTGCTCAGTAATTTCAACCGTATGTTGCAACTTCTCTTTATGCTATTGATTATTAGAGGTTTGGACAAATTTTTGGCTTGAATGATATGACTTTCTCCTCTTAGTCTAAACCTTTACAAACATTAATATTTAGAGGAAAAATTCTATCATTAAAAATTGCTGTTTTAGATTTCTTTTTATATATTTACTAATAGAAATACTTGTAATGTACAAATTAGGTATGCAAAATTATCTGTATGCGGATTTTTTTGTTGATGGGTTAATCTGGAGAGATCAAAATTTATCTGTATGCAGATTTTTTTTTGTTTGTCTAATTATCGTTTTCGTACACAAACAAAATTTGTTTTTTCATTCTTATAGATTACTTTTGTGGAGAGATTGTATATATATAGAGGAGTGATTTTATATATTGGAGTACCAACATAGTTGAGACGTCGATATATATGGTGGTGTCTTCTATTCTCCAACTTTGCTTAAAGAAAAAATAATTTCAAACATAGACACTTCTCTTTTTCTCTTTTTTTTTGGTAAAAAACATAAGCACTTCTCTAACTCCTTATATATAATATATAATATACTCTTTTTCATAATTCAACATCTATTAATGAATTTTTTTTTATAAAAATGTCACTGTTAATTTATCATTGGAAAACATAAAAAGATTATTATGATATCATTAATCATGAAAGCGAATATGTAAAATTAACATTTTTTAATCAACTTTTTTTCATCACAGGCTTTGAAGCTGAAGCATTATCCTATGATTATAGTGCTAGCATTGAAGTAATCTCTCTCTCTCTCTCTCTAACATTTATATTTTCCAATGTGTTACATGTAAAATTTAACTAAAATTGTTTTCAAATTCAGTGTTTGGCACACCCTCAGAAGCCTTTGTATAATGGAGGAATCATTCAAAACCCAGAACTGAATGAAGGACTTAAAGGTTGGACAACATTTGGAGACGCAAAAATAGAACATAGAGAATCATTAGGCAACAAATATGTGGTGGCTCATAGCAGAAATCAACCACATGATAGTGTCTCTCAGAAGATTTACCTACGAAAGGGATTACATTATTCTTTATCTGGTAAATTAATTAATAATTTGTACTCAAATATCATAAATTTTACATATAACTATTCAATCAATTTATCTTTGTTTGTTTAGCTCAGTCGGTATGGACATAACACGTAATATGCTAGGATCAGGGTTCAAATCCTACTATGTCCAATGGCGACTAGGCTATCTGACAATTTTTTTTTTCCATCAATTTTAGTTTATAATTTTGTTGGGTTTAATCAATATGATTCAATTGTACTATCGTTGAAATCGTGCAGCTTGGATTCAAGTGAGTGAGGAAAATGTTCCTGTAACAGCTATATTCAAAACAAGTAAAGAATATAAATTTGGTGGTGCCATTTATGCTGAGACTAATTGTTGGTCTATGCTTAAAGGTGGTCTCACATCAGAAACAACAGAAGTAGCTGAGCTCTATTTTGAGGTACTACTAACTATGGCTCTTCCTAATTGTATTTTTGTAGTATAACTAAGTTTTAATGAAATTTATTTATTTATTCATTATACTAATTTTTTAAAATTTTCTCAATTCTTCAAAATGCTGAATTCTGTAGAGCAACAATACTTCTACGGAAATTTGGATCGACAACATTTCCTTGCAACCATTCACAGAAAAGCAATGGAGTTCTCATCAACAACAAAGTATTGAAAAGGTAAACATTTTTTAATTATTAGCAGCGTTCAATAGTTTAAGCCCAATCTCAAATTGTTAGATAAAACCAGCGACTGTGAGTATTATTTATCAGCCTTTGGATTGATCCAACGATTAAGATTGAGTTGGACCGAGCTCCAACATCGTAGAGGATGTTAATAAGTGATATATAAGTAGTATCAAAAAGATATTTTGTGTTTGAATGTTTGTAGTATTAATGTGATGTAACATATGTGTAACAAGTTTAATTCTGTTTTTTCGACAGGCTCGCAAGAGGAAAGTAGTAGTCCAAGCAATTGATGAACAAGGACACCCTTTACCAAATGCAAGTATATCTGTTACAATGAATAGGTTGGGATTTCCATTTGGAAGTGCCATGAACAAATACATCTTGACCAATCCTGCATATCAACAATGGTTCACGTCTAGGTTTACAGTTGCCACATTCGCAAATGAAATGAAATGGTACACCAACGAATATGCACAAGGCAAAGATAACTACTATGAAGCCGATGGAATGCTACAGTTTGCAAAGAAAAACAATATTCAAGTTCGAGGCCACAATATATTTTGGGATGATCCTGCATACCAACCTCATTGGGTTAATTCACTCTCACCGGACCAACTTAAATCCGCAGTCGAAAAGAGGTTAAATTCCGTTGTTTCTAGATATAAGGGTCAACTAATTGCTTGGGATGTTGTTAATGAAAATCTACATTTCTCATTCTTTGAAAGTAAACTAGGACAAGATTTTTCTTCAAGGATTTTTAATGAAGTTCACAACATTGATGGACAAACCACTTTGTTCTTGAATGAATATAATACCATTGAGGAAAGTAGAGATGGTTCAGCAACCCCATCAAAGTATATCCAGAAAATAAGAGAAATCCAAAGTTCGAATAAACAATTACCTCTTGGAATTGGACTTGAGTCTCATTTCCCGAATAGTCCTCCAAACTTGCCTTACATGAGAGCTTCCCTTGATACCCTTGTTGCCACTGGTTTGCCGGTATGGATCACAGAATTAGACGTCGCAAGTCAACCTAATCAGGTAAAATCAATAACAACGATGATTTATTGTTTTTCCATTCCTCATGCTACAACGATAAAACATGATACTCAAACTGCAATGTTAGTACTTACACATTCATAACCTTATTTAACTATTTATAAATGTGATGTTAAATGAATATCTAACGACTGCATAAAATCCGATTCTCACATTTATGCATTAACTAATTTAGATTTCTTCGACTTATGTTTTATGTAGGCAGAATACTTCGAGCAGGTTCTTAGAGAGGCGCATTCTCACCCAGCAATTCGAGGCATTATAATGTGGACAGCATGGTCACCCGAAGGCTGTTATAGGATTTATTTGACAGATAACAATTTTAAGAATTTTCCTGGAGGCGATGTCGTGGACAAACTGCTTCAGGAGTGGGGGAAAACAACAGTATCAGAGATGACAGACGAAAATGGATTTCTCGAGACCTCCCTTTTTCATGGCGACTACGAAATTGAAATCATTCATCCTGTCAAAAAGAATTATACCTTCACTCATCAGTTACAAGTGCTTTCAAACAATGAGACAAAGAAAACAAAACAATTTATTCAACTTTCCATTTAGTTCTATGATACATTGATTTAACTCCATAGTTATTATTAAAATCTTTTTGCTCAAGTTACATACAAACTTAGTTGTATTCGTTTGATGTTCAATATGGTAAACATCAAATAAATGAATAAAGCTTCAAATAATCAAATGTTTGGTTACGATTTAGGTTTCGGTAGCGTTATGTTCACATGCATTATTTTCATTTTCTGTGGGATTTTATACAAATTTTTTTTTTTTTTTTGTCAGCTAGCCTAGTAGTTAGAACTTCATCCCGTGAATAATTGGGCGGGTTCAGACTTTGATCCCTGCACATAACATGTTATGTTTTTTCCAACTGAGTTAAGCTCACGACGACAATTATTTTATTTCATATATAATGGTTAAAGGCTTTAAATTTGAAACTTATTGAAAAAACATAAACAATGATGCGAAATTTGTTAGAATTTATATCTAAGCTAATGTATGTCAAGTTCTAATTTACCAAGGAATCAATTTACAAGAAGCAAACTTATGTTTTTTAAAATTATTGGTCAAAAAATATTGACATATTTTGCCTAAAATTTTGCCAAAATACATGAACCTTTTTTGTACCAAATTTGTTTATATTTGAGATGGAGATTATTTATTATCTCATTTTATCTTCTTTTTTCTTTGCAATAAATAGTTAGAGATAATTTTGCCAAAACAAAAAAATTATATTATACTTTGAAGGCTTAAATATACTTTTGGTCCTTTAAATATTTTCAAGATTTCATTTTGGTTCTTTAACTATTTTTGTTCCGTTTTGGCCCTTTAACTAGAATTAGAGGACCAAAGTGAAACCTTAAAAATACTTAGAGGATTAAAAGTGTATTTTTGAAACAACAAATACAAAGGATAAAAAATATTTGGAAAAGCTAACACTTAAAAATATAAATATCCAATAAAGGAGAGTGAGAGAGACAGAGTGTAGTGGTTACGTGAGTGTGTGAGGAAAATTTCTTTTTTGCCCCCTATTTCTCTTCTCCCCCCCCCCTCTCAAACCTAAAAATACCCTTGAATTTGGCAAAATTATGCAATTTGAAATTCATGCTCCGAACCCAGCTTCGTAATGTGAATTCCGAAGTACAGGCAGGTTTTGATAACTACGCGTGCATCCCCCCCCCCCACCCGCGGCAACGCTTCAACACTTTCACTTCGTAACCTAGAATCAGAAGTGTGATAACAGCATCGATGCTCAAGTTTCAGCATCAATGCTGGGAACAAATTTAGGCACCACTTCGTGACGCAGAACACGAAATATGCATAAGAACTAACAATTTCTGGTTTGAGCATCGATGCTGGCATAGGAGCATCGATGCTGTTGTATTGTCTGGGAATTTCCCAACAATTCATACGTGCATAGCATCGATGCTGAAGCTTGAGCATCGATGCTGGAAACAAATTTATGCTCCACTTCGTGATGCAGAACTCGAAATAAGCATCAGAACTTACAATTTCTGGTTTGAGCATCGATGCTGGCATATGAGTATCGATGCTGTTTTATAGTCTGGAACTTTCCCAACAATTCATACGTGGACATCATCGATGTTGGGAACAAATTTAGGCTTGGGGGGGGGGGGCTGGGAGTGGCTTATTTCGGTAGGTGGAAACCGAAATGCAGTTCGGTTTTGGTTTCTATGTTACGAAATGAGGTTAATGAGGGTAGAAAAGGTAGTTAGGGGGGAGAAAAAGAAAATAGAGGTGGTTAAAGAGAAATTTTCGTGTATGAGTGGGTTTCATATGTTTTCAAAGAATTTTATTTACTTTGAGTTAAAAATAAAAATTTAGTAACTTAATTAATTTTAAGAAAAATGATTTTGTTATGAAATTATTCTAAACAAGAGAAAGAATTAAAGTATAGAGATGGATGAGAAAGATGTAAAAGTAGAGATTGTATTACTCTTCACAAGTGTGTCATTACACTAATACATAAGTCCTATTTATAGGACACAAATAGAAAAGTGAAAGAACATAAATATTTAAGATCCACTCACTAGTGGGAGTCATAGGAAAGTGGAAGATCATGCACTAAGACTTCCACTAAGCCATATGGATGGACATCCACTAAATCACTAATATAATTATTCATAACACTCCCCCTTGGATGTCCATCAAGGATATAACTCGTTAAAACCTTACTAGGAAAAAAATCCTAATCAAGAAAAAAGAGTACAACATCCTTTTAGCGGGATTTGCCTCGTTAAAAACCTTTTTAGGAAAACCCGGTGGGAAAAACCATGGCAAAGGGAAAAAGAGTGCAGCTTTTCTCCCCCTGTTTGAAGCATCTGTTAAGAATAAAAATCCCATCATTTTATTGTTCTTCCGTAACACATTTAATCAATATGCTTCATGATATATCCTCCTTTTAATAGAGCTTTGCGGTCATCGTTGTCTTCAAGACCTCTTCCTTGAATTATTTATATGTGATCTCGATATGTAGATGTGAAAACTATTGAATGAGATTCAGATCATGTTTTCGCCTCAATATGGACATATGTTGATAATCACGTACTTAAGAGTTGACTATTCTGAATAAGAAAAATAGCTCATATCTGCATGCATGTTTAATTTGACGAACAAATATTCATAAAATAATTGCTTTAACTATATCGTGAAAACATATATTTCACATTATTCTAATGCATTTTGGTTGGTGATGATAAATCATGTCTCACTAACAAGAATAAAATAATATTATCACATCAATTAATATGAGATTAAGTAATATGCATGCATATTTAAAGTCACCAAGACCGAGATATTTGATAGTTTCTTGACACTAACATCATGTATTCAATAGATATAATTTGTCAAGATTCAATTAGCTAATTGTTTGATCCGCAGATCAAAATATTTATCTTAATATATTTCTCTATATCTTTAATCTATTTAGAATTTTTAATAGGTGATCCTACAGGGACCTTCATATAATCATCATGTCTATCAAATGAACCATAACCATATTGTAACAACATTCATCATGTGAAAATTAAGCTCTCCATGTGCTACAAGGCATCTTAGGTACCAAAATAATACGTGTATCCTTGAGCAACAAGTCGTGCTTTTGATTTCACAATTTCATCTTTCTCTTTTGTATACAATTAATTTCACACCTTTTAGGTGTTTGGACTACAGGTCCAAAAACATTTTGCGTGTAAAGTGAGTTTCTCAATTTTTCCCAATTCTCACTTTGTCTACAATCTTTAGTAGACTTTGCTTCATGATCCTCACTGTCATTTATCAAAAATAGCGCTATATTATATTTAAAAACATTGTCAACGTTGACTTCTTTTCGATTCCTTCATATTTCATTCATGACATAATTTGTTGAGATCTCTAAATTTTCATAAATTTCAGGTACCTGATAAGTTCTTCTGGAACTGAAAAATCAATTATGTCAATTACACTTTTCATATCCTCAATTGGGTCATCTTTCTTTTTAGCTCCTTTTCTTAATTGAGGATTTTTATCTTTGGAACCGAATTGCCGACCACACTTCAGGGTGATTAAGATTCATTTGCAATTTTGATTGGACCGTTAGCAGCTGATAGTATATTTCATAGACTTTGCAAATGATTTATCTTTCTAATATATAGTTCAAATTACTGTATATGAGGATCAAAATGAGAGAATAATAATAATTCAATTCAAGTGATTCATTTGAACTTCTGGTTCAAATTTTCAGCTGCTTCTTCTCTCCCCCTAATATTGGGAATACTAATTTCTCACTTGATAATAAGCCTTCTGGGCCGTAAACAAGTCTCCAATTTTTAGCTCAAGATACTTTATAATATATGGAGATTTATGTCAAATTCATTTTCTCAATATTCTTTAAGGATTCATCTTAATGCATTATATTGGAGCAATTAAAACATACACAACACATCCAAAAAATGTTTAATTATATAAAATAATATTAGGTTATAAAGCTAAACTCATTTACAAATTAAGGGGAGGACTTTCATATAATAACTTATTGGCTTGATGCGAAGCAAAAACTCAATATAAATGATTGAACGTCCCCAAAGTATAATTTTGATGTTGTGATTTAATAAGTATCAATCACACATTTAACTTTAGACGTCTAAAGAATGAATCTTCAGGTCCATATTTTTCTTTTATTATAGCATATGCTGCAAGATATTAAATATTAATTTTACTTGATACTTATCAAATACTTTTAGAAAATGAGCTCTTTGTCAAATTATTTCAGAAAACATTTCACAAACTTATTTACAAATAACTCCTTATACATTCTCAAATTTTGAGAAACTCAAATTTTTAATTTTTCAACTTCCTTTGTGAACTATAAATTATTGGATTGAAGAATCTTCGGGTTCTTCAATACATATCCAATAAAAACTATTTTTCGCATCATAATAAATCCGGGATGACCCAACCGGTCTTGCCAAAGACAAACAAGTAATATGATTTGTAAACTTCTGGTTTACAAAAATTTGTGCTTCAGTTGTACAAATATATATACTCAAAGTAAACTTTGTTCTCCATGTAATAATATATTAGCTCTTCTGGAGCTTTCAATAATTTTATAGTATCAAAAATAATTTTGAGTATAAAAATTATTCTACAAAATATCTATTTTTTATTTTTGATTAAAATTATTTTTGAAATTAAAAATAGCAATAATTTTGAGTATAAAAATAGATATTTGGAATTAAAATAGCAAATTATCAATAGCCAAACTAGAATTTATAGAATTTGTAAAAGAAATTCAAGACACAGAATTATAACAAATGTGTTCCTTCACAAATAATGTTTCACAGAGACCATTAAACATAGAAGATAGTTGGAAATTTGAATAACTCAAGACGATAAAAGTTATGAATCAAGGTAGCTCGGTAAACATATAACTCATAACTTTTAATGATATGACCAATATTGATCAAACAGGACAAAATATTTGTTAAATAATGAAATCAGAACCTATTCTTAAAGAAACATAGCTGATTCAAGCTTTGAAGAATGAAAATGATGATAAATCAAGAATAAACAATTTTTTTTTAAACAATATTTATCTTGATCTGATTACTTGCCCATCATTTTTCTCAGCCATAGCTACTATGAAATCAAAAACGTTTAAGGATGAGCGTACCTTTCCCAACTCAGTTGATTAGAGCGTCGTGCTGATAACGTGTTAGAAATAAACAGGTAAAGCTATAGAATAGAGAATAGAGATAGAGGAAGATTTGTATTATTCTAATCATATGTGTGTTTACATCATAACAAGAGTCCTATTTATAGGACATAGAAGAACAAGTGAAAAGACAAATGTAATTATGCTCCACTCATTATTGGGAGTTATAAAACAAGGAAGAGGTATAGACATCCACTAATCCTTATTATTCATAACATATTTTAATATGTGGCATGTGACAAATTAATCCAAATATGAGGTAACCTAAGTAAAAGTAGTTTTAAGTCTCCAATATATTAGAAGAATTAGCTTTGGTACACCATCGTGGTCACTCACACATGCATCGACACCCTCCCACCATAGTTAATTGATCCTATATCTTCTCATGTGAAAAATGAAGATCAATCACCATTGTTAAAGATAACAAAGGAATTTGTACTTAAGCTAAAAACAATGAATGAAATCTGCTTAAGCGTTGAATAAACTATAAGTTGAAAGCTGAATTTTTGATTATTCACAAAAGCTAACTACTACAATGATCATAATGTTCTTTATATACACAAGAGTGAATCTCAAAGCTAGCTTCCTATTGGTTGAGCTGTAACAAACTCTAACCAACTATAACTACCTAAAAACAAACTTCAACTAACTTTGATGAAGTGGCATTAGGTGGTTAACTTGTTCATGAAGTAATAGCTTGTATATGATCAGTGACTTAGCTTGGCTTCAGTTTTAACATCCCCCCTCAAGCTGGAGTAGATATCAATCATTCCCAGCTTGTCATGCAAAGTATGAAATGGTTCTGGATGAAGAGATTTGGTCAATATGTCAGCCAGTTGCTCTCTTGATGGAACTGGTAGTAAGTGAATAAGGCCAGTTTGCACTTTCTCCTTGACAACATGGCAATCCATCTCTATGTGTTTTGTTCTTTCATGAAATACAGGATTTGTAGCAATATGGAAAGCTGATTTGTTGTCAAAATATAGCACTATAGGTGTAGTGTGCTGGATGTGAAAATCAGCTAGCAAAAACTTTAACCATTGTGCTTCACAAGTGGTTTGAGCTAATGCTCTATACTCAGCTTCTGAAGATGATCTGGAAACCACATTTTGCTTCTTACTTTTCCAACTGACAAGTGAGTTGCCAAGGAAGAAGCAGAAACCAGTTGTTGATCTCCTAGTGTCTGGACAACTTCCCCAATCAGAATCTGAGAACCCTTTGAGGGTTAAAGAAGAATTTGAATCAAAAAATAGACCTAATCCAGGACTATTTTTGATATATTTGAGCACATGAAGACCTGCTAGCATATGTTCAGTGGTTGGTGAAGCTAGAAATTGGCTCAGTTTGCTTAAAGCATATGCAATCTCTGGTCTTGAGTGAGTGAGATAAAGCAGTCTTCTAACAAGTCTTCTATAAGTAGTGGGAAAAACATTCTGATAGTTGTCATCTTCACAACTGGACTAAAAGTATCCATATAGTCAATTCCCTCAGTTTGTGTGTATCCTTTAGCCACCAAATGAGCCTTATATCTTTCAATAGAACCATCAGCATGCAATTTGAGTTTAAACACCCACTTGCAACCAATAGCATGCTGATGAGAAGGTAATGGAACAAGAGACCAAGTGTCATTTTTTACTAATGCAGACAACTCAACATTAATGGCATTTTTCCAATTCACATCACATATAGCTTTCTCATAGCATGTAGGTTTAGAAATCGTAGTAATATTAAACAAGAAATGTTTATGGGCAGAAGAAATGTTTTGTTAAGAGATATATGAGGAGATAGGGTACTTACTTGTAGAAGAAGATATGTCTCCAGCAGAAGAAGCATCAGGGATTGTATCATTAATCATGTTGCAGATATAACCTTTTAGATAAGCAAGAGGGTGAGTTGGTCTAGTAGATTTTCTAATAGGTTGTGGAGGATTGGGTAAGGGATGTGGCATAGAATGTGCAGATGAATGTGATAATGAATCAGAATGATGATGTTCATTGTCATCAGAAGAATGACTGGAATTATTGGTATTTGAAGACTTATCATGATGTAAGTCTGAGTTAGGGAGAGAATGGGAAGTTGGAATGGAATGGGAAGGTGATGGGGAAGTAGTGTTTGTATGACAGAAATCATAATCAAGAAAAGGATTATTAGAAATAGAAGAAGTATTGTGCACATTTTGAATTTTGTCTAAACTGTGATTAACAACATTATAGGAAATATATGTTCAAAGAATGTAATATCTCTTGATAAGAAAATTTCTTTTGTTTTCAAATCAAATAGAATATGACCCTTTACACCAGATTTGTAACCCAAGTAGACACATTTTCTAGATCTTGGATCCAACTTTTTTCTGTTATTGGGAAGTGTACTAGCAAAACACAAAGAACCAAACACTTTGAGTGTACAAATATCAGGCAATTTAGAATATAAAACCTGAAAGGGTGATTTAGAAGACAGAAAAGGTGTAGGGAGTCTATTGATTATATGCACAGCATGACAGATAGCAAAGTCCCAAAAAAGTTTAGGTAAATGAGACTGAAACAACAAAGCCCTAGCAGTGCCAAGTATATGTTGGTGTTTCCTTTCCACAATGCCATTTTGTTGTGGAGTACTAACACAAGAACAATGATGCACAATACCAGTTTTGTTAAAAAAATCAGTTAACTTGAATTCAGGACCATTATCAGTTCTAATGCATTTAACTGAACAATTGAATTGAGTTTGAGCCATTGCCACAAAATTTTTAAGAAGATCAGAAGCTTCAGACTTAAGCTTCATGAGTGCACAACTTATTGTTCCTACCTCTGGCTCTTCCATAAGTGCTTCTACCACCTCTTTCTCCTCTACCACGTGAGGAGTTATGGCCTCTACCACCATTATTTTGACTAGAAGAAGGATTATTAGAATAACCAGAAGCAGCAAGAACTTTGGAATCATCAAGAATGATTGCAGACTGTCTTTCTTGTTGAACAAGCAAAGAATAAACTTTCCCAATTATAGGAAGAGGTTCCATAAGCATAATTTGGGACTTAACAGTGGCATATTGATCATTCAAGCCCTTAAGGAAACGAATAACCTGATCACTATCACGATATTCACGCATTTTGATAACAGCTTGACAATCATCAAGACAAAAAGCATCAGGAATAGGGCGAAAATTATCAAGTTCTTGCCATAATTTCTTCATTTTTGTGTAATAAGCAGAGATAGAACTATCACCTTGTTTTAAAGTGTAAATTTCCTCTTGAATATCAGAAATTCTGAAAATATCACCTTGATAGAAACGATCTTTCAGTTCCTTCCATTTCTCAGAAGCAGTATCCATCCATAACACACTTTGAGAAATCTCTGGTTCACAAGAATTGCTAAGCCATGACATGATGATTGAGTTACACCGATCCCAAGCAATAGAATCTTTATCATCATCACTTGGACGTGGAAGAGAACCATTGATGAAATGTAGCTTGTGCTTAGAACGCAATGCAACAGTCATGGCGCGTGACCAAGAATGGTAATTTGGTCCAGCAAGAAGAGGGGTAAAAAGAACATTACCAGGATTTTCATTCGGATGCATGAATTAAGGGTTCAGAATATCGTTTTGATACCCTTTGTTCTGAGTTGGAGTAGGTCCTCCATTGATACTGTTGGAAGAAGAAGCTTCTGACATGATGAATTAATCACGAAAAAGAAGCAGAAAGAATCGTGAAGATGAAGAGAGAAACGAATAAAAAAAAATGAGCTATGTAGGGAAGATAACAATGACGGAGATCAATATTAATTGCTCCTGATACCATGTGAAAAATGAAGATCAATCACCATTGTTAAAGATAACAAAGGAATTTGTACTTAAGCTAAAAACAATGAATGAAATCTACTTAAGCGTTGAATAAGCTATAAGCTGAAAGCTGAATTTTTGATTATTCACAAAAGCTAACTATTACAATGATCATAATGTTCTTTATATACACAAGAGTGAATCTCAAAGCTAGCTTCCTATTGGTTGAGCTGTAACAAACTCTAACCAACTATAACTACCTAAAAACAAACTTCAACTAATTTTGATGAAGTGGCATTAAGTGGTAAACTTGTTCATGAAGTAATAGCTTGTATATGATCATTGACTTAGCTTGGCTTCAGTTTTAACATCTCACCTTATGTACCGCCACTTCCTTCTTTTCTCTCTCAATTATTCATTAAATATGTTCCGTTTCTATCAGTTGATATATACACGATTTATTTCTATTGTCTTCCAACTTTAGCTTCTAAATTATTTACCAATTTATTCTCATGTACCAAATAGGCAAACACCCAGTCTCATTATCTATCTACGTCATGGCTTGCCTTGTTGGTAATCAGAAAACAAAAGTTATAAAAGGAATGACAAAAGGTTATTTTGTAACATTTTATGTGATTATAGTATTTATGAGTTATTTGTGTGACTGAATGTATATTTGATTATATTGTTTGTTTTGTCTGTGATTATTCTTGAATTTGAGTATTCGGTTGGTTTCGATTAAATGGTGAATTTATGGAGTTGAAAGAAAGTTGTAAGCTTTCAATCGGTGTTTAAGGAAAATGGTGATGACTTTAAAATGTGTTAATGATGTCTCTTAGTTTAGTGTAATTAACTAGGAGAGGTGAATTCATTCATTCATGCATTGGTTTTATTGTGGTTCGGATACCCGGGTGGGATACCAAACCTTAATACCCAGGTGGGATATTGTGTCCAGGTGGGACACTGTCCTTGTGGGATTTTTTGCTCTTCGGAGTGGTGATATCCTGATCATGTAGGTTGCATTAGTTGTCATATGGTTTAACAACTAGGACTTGATGTTATTTATTAGTTACTTGCATCGATTTTGCATGATTTTATCTTTATGGCCGAGCAGTTTATTATTCTTTTATGACATTTACCTTCCGTCAGGCATGATTCAATTTGGATAAGGAAATTGACCCTTACATTAAATACGGTTGTAGGTACCAAAAAATTATGAAGTTGATGTGTTGCTTGCACATGTATGGGGATAAATCAAGGGGTTTTAATAGTCTATAAATGTAGAATAAAAATAAGGTTCTTAACAATTTTGTAGCTATTCAAAGGTAAATCTAAAATATTTAGAAGTTGAAGGCTTGTAGTACTTTCGAATTGTAATTTTGAGGAAATAATGATAGTGGCTTGTTTTTGAAATGAAAGAAAGAAAAAAAAAAGTAGTGTTTTTCCTATTAAAATTAATTCTTATGAAAATCTTAGTAATTAATGTCCGGAAAATCTGGGATGTTACACGAGCAATCTAAAACACTCTTATACCCTAAAATTAATTAGAATTTCCCGTTGAGTACAATAGATTTGAGGGGTGCTAAATTGCTAATACATTTCCCTTGCATAAACGACTTCTGAACCCGGAAACGGTTGCGATGACCGTCTTTCCATTTGATCAAAGAATTTTATCGATATTTTCCCTTAATAAATAAAATTCGGTGACGACTCTGTATCATTTCAAGTGTGTATACACTTGAGCGTTTTTCGAGGCGCAATATGATCACGTACTGTTTCTCCCATATCTCCCTTTTATGTTGTTAAATCTTAATTTTTAAGTCTGTCTTTGATCTTTGTGAGCATACTCTCACTTCCTTCTTTTTCTTGGGAGTGTTGTTTACGGTTTAACACACTCACCTTCTCAATAATTTAATTTGTTAGCATAAAGAAGAAATTAGTCATGATAGGCTAAAAACATGGTGGCGTTGCAAAAAAGAGGATTGCAAAACCAGTTGCGGTGGCTATTCAAAATTAGGTTTATGTTTCAATGTTTTTTTTATCAGATATTTTCTTTTTTTAGATGTTTATTTTCGTTTTAACAAAAAGAACATAATTATTAAAAAAAAATCTCTATTTACTAAAAAAATAAAATTATGTCACTTTGATATTTAGGGCCCATTTGTTACATATTAAAAAATAAGTTATTTTGACATTAAATAATTTAGAGATTATTTTTTAGAGATTTTACAAAAAATCAGAAGCTATTTTGTGTTTGTTTACCATTAAAAAAATTTATTTTTTATCAAAAAATAATCGTTAACTTGTTTGGATGTAACCTTATGAAAGTGATTTTGCATCACAAAATTACCATAAAGTATAATTATTCAAATATAAAATAAATATATGAAAATACTCATGTTCTTGTTTTTCATGATGGTCATTTGACTTTATATGTATAGCTAGAAATAAAACTAATTCCTAAATTTTATCTTCTAAAAATAACAAATTAATCCTATAAATTTTGAACAGGATATTATTGGAATATTAAAATAATATTAAGGATATTTTTGTCTAAAACTTTTTGACACTTGTTTTCTCTTTCCTCTAAAAAAAATCTATAAAAAATGGCTACTAATATCACCTTCAGATTTTTAGCAGTTTTTAGATTATTTTTAGATTCTGATTATTTTTAAAAGCTATAACAAACGAATGTTATTTTCTTAAAAGTGATTATTTTTTTAAAATAAGTGATTATTTTCTAAAAAAAAGCTATAACAAATGGGCACTTAGTTTGAACCGGGCATATCCTGTACGCGCAACTGCAAAGACTAATCTCTCGAACCGGGTAGTTATGTCACTTTTTTTTTTGGATACATGGTAGTTATGTCACTTTAATATATTAGTTCTTCATAATTATAAAAAAAATTGGTAAATAATTGTCAATTTTATTGATATATTTTTTTTGGTATAGAAGTTAATAATAAGAAAAAAGAAAAACTAAAAAAAAAAAAATCAAGCATATTTTATTGATATATGATTATATGTAAATATAAATAAATTTTATATAAGCACTACATATCAAATAAACTCTAGTTTCATACCAAAAAAATAAAATAAACTCTAGTTTGATAACGATAAGAAACACTGAATCAGATTAACAAATTATAAACTTAATTTTTAAAAAAGTTTTATAAAAATATATTTTATTAATTAAAGCTAAACATTTAACTGTATTTTTTTAATTAGATGATCATTTTTTTTCACTTTTTATTGATAATATATTTACAAAAATATTAAACATTTAACTTTTTTCTGACAATCCGATCTGAAGACCAATAGGTTAGTCCGGCCCAACTCAATTTTCATATGAGCTACAGAAAAATTGTTCTTCCACCCCTACAAAATATTCAATATTCCAAGTTTACCCTTTTACAAAAAAGTTTTACAATTCATTAATTGTGGAGTTCACCCCACCAGATTTTTACCTACAGATTTTATATAAGAAAAAAAAAAATTAAAATTTTGATAATTTTTAAGTGAAGAAAAACCTATGTTTTTGACACAAAGAAGAAAAACTAGCTTTTGCTTATGTTTTGTTGAATCTTTTATTCTTTATTTTGGTATGGAGGCTAATAAAAAGAAAAAAGAAAACAAAAAAGAAAAACTAAGCTCGTGGAAAGAAAATTCCCATTGTGTCATTCCTAAGAAGTTCACGAAGGCCTTCTGGAGGGGATGTATGAGTCAGGAATTCGTCATCTGATGATGCTCCAAGTTCAGCGAAAAAGTCTACACATTGATTCCCTTCTCTTAGTGTGTGATGGAGAGCACCATTGGTTTGAGAGAGCAACTCCTTGATATCATGAATCAGCACAACATAAATATGATACTTAACTTGTGGGCCTTGATGAGGTTAACACAAAGTAAAGAGTCAGAGTAACAGACAAGTTCATTAATATTCTTGTCTTTGGCCAGTAAGTGTCCCATAAAGATAGCACTCAGCTCCGCAAGCAAAATGTCCGATGATCCTTGAATGAAGCCTGAGAAGCCTGCAAGATAGTGACCGAAGGTGTTTCTAATTACGCCGCCAAATCCAGCTCAAACAGGAGTACAGAGACAACTTCTGTCCACATTCAGAATGGTACAAGAAGAGTTATTATTATTCCACTTGATATGTCTATCTACTAACTCGTAGTTAGAGGTGGAAGAGAAAGTATTTCTTAAAGTTTCGACCATAGCTTGAATGTTGAAGGAGAATCAAATTAAGGACCAAGTTTTATTGTTCAAACACATCAAATTTCGGTGTCTCCGAGACCACCATATAGTGGCTAAGAAAGTGAAAGCGTGTGCACCTGTGGTATTATGCTTGAGCCAGTCGTACCCATCCAAGTTTGAGAAGAAATCCAGATTGTTGAAACCAATGTGGTTCCAAAGGCAATGAGAGAATTTTCAGTCCCGAATGCAATGAAGAAAAGTTTCATCTTGAAGGCCTCATCTTGCGGTGGTTGAGTAAAGAGAGGGTTGGTGTAGAGTTGTGACAGGCCAACCAAAAGAAGAATTTGATCTTTTGAGGGAGTTGGAGCTTCTATATCCAAGACCAAGTGTGTAGAGGGTTATCAGATGGTACCGGATCCCTCCGAGAGAGTAACCAATTATAGCCATTTTTAGTAGTGTAAGTGCCATTTTTGTTGTTAGCCCAAATGAAGGCGTCTTCGATAGAGTCGTTGAACCTGAAGTTGGTGTTATTGGACCAAGTTGAGAACGTTTTTTGCTCTAATAATAGAAGACCAAGTTGAGGAGCCACTAGGGGTTATTGGATAGGAGGAAATTTGATCCTGCAGTATATTTTCTAGAGAGGAGGTCAACCCAAAGCTTACTCAAAGATTGCATCGTATCCCAGAGCAACTTTCCCAATAGAGAGATATTTGCATCCTGAGCTGGTCGGGCACCCAAACAAGAAGTTGTTTAGGGCCAGATATTTTATTCCATCCCACTAAGTGGATACCTTTGTTGTTGGAGTCCCTCCAAATAAAGTTGCGAGTGGTCTGATCTATGCTTTCACAGATGCTTTGAGGGAGCCAAGCAATTTCCATGTAGTAGGAGGGGATTGAAGTGAGGATAGAAAAAGCTAGCGTCAAGTGACCTGGTTTGTTTAGCAGCTTGTTTTTCCAAGAAGCAAGTCGTGACTGCATCTTGTCGATAATAAAATGGAAATCACTTCTTTTGGCTCTCCTTTTGAAGATTGGAAAGCAAGTGATGGATAGCAGTGATGTTAGGGATGTGGTGCTTCGGATACCAGAGATGGACGTAAGTTTGTTGATCTTAGTCTGAGGGATACCTGCAAAGTAAAAAGATCGGGATTTTGACAAGTTGATCTTCAAACCTGAAGCATGACCGAAACGGGTAAGAATGTCAGTAATGACTCGTAATTGAGAGTTTTTGACTGTGGTGAAGAAGAGAACATCATCTGCAAATAGGAGGTGTGATAATCAGGGTCCATTGACAGAGATGTGGATAGGGGCCCATGTACCCTGATGGACCGCATTGTTAATGGCGATAGACAACTTTTCCATACATAATATGAATAAATAAGGGGATAAGAGATCTCCTTGCTTGAGACCATAGGAAGGCTTGAAAGGGGGCATTTTGTTGCCGTTCCATAGCAATGAAAAATTGGAGGAGGCAACACAATGCATGATAAGCTTAGTTGTTATGTGTGGAAAGCCAAAATCATGGAGGCATAATTTAAGAAAATCCCAATTAACATTATCAAAAGCTTTTTCAAGGTCGAGTTTGAAGGCTACATAACCTTTCTTCTTTTTAGTCTTCCTCATAAAGTGGATGATTTCTTGCAAAACAATCGCGTTATCAGAGGTGCCTCTCCCTGGCAAAAAGCTGCTTTGGTAGGGTCTAATAATAGAGTTTAGGATTGGCCTGAAGAGGAGAACCGAGACTTTTGTAATAATTTTATAAACAATTTTGCACATATTGATAGGTCTAAATTCTTTAAAAGTGGTGGGTGGGTCCACTTTGGGGATGAGAGGTATCAAGGTTTCAGAAATGACAGGATCAAAATAACCTTTAAGGAAGGTTAATTTGACCATATTGAAGATGTCGTCTCCTACAATGTGCCAATATTGTGTAAAGAAAATGCATTGAAAACCGTATGGACCCGAGGCTTTATAAGGCTTCATGGATTTGAGGACTGCAAATACCGCCCTTTTAGTGACCGGTCTAAGTAAAATTTTTTTTCCATCTTCATCAATGGTAGGTGTTGTACCCCAATTTTGGACCTAACAAATCCAATTTGCTTTTTCATGCATAAATAAAATAAATATAATATAAAAATATAGATATATTTTGCCTTATATGTTTATTCATCTTTTATGTCCTTTTATTATTATTAGCATTATTATTTTAAGGTTATTTTATAAAAAAATATATGCATATAATTAAAAGATTCTTATAAAAATTATTTCCATGCATTTTTATTGTTTTGTTTTGATTTTACAAATATTTAAGATTTTAAATCAATTTTTATTTGCTTTTATTTTAATTTTCTGTTAATTAGCGTAAAAAGTCAAAAAATGTCAAAAAAATATTGTATTATTTTATTTAGCGTTTAATTCACATATTTTAAGTTGTAAATTTTTTATATTATTATTTACTTTTATTACACTCTTTAAATTACTTTTATAGCATTTTTTATTTCAATTTTATTCTTTTTTTTTTATTTTTACCTTAAAATTACTCAAAAAAGGCAAAAAGAACAATTTTAACCTAGACCAATCATGATCTGCCACATCACTACATCTACATCATTTACCATTTTCTTTTTTTATTTTTAAATCAAAATTACTCCCTTTTGACGGATTACAATTTTAACCCCACTTTTATTTGATTAACCTAAAATACCCTAAACCCTAAATACCCACCTATATAAGTCCCCCTCATTTTTGAGAGAGGGACTTAATCACACAGAACCCTAAAAAATCTGCCTCTATTCCCAAAAATCACAAAAAGAAAAACATTAAAAAAGGAAAAGGGAAACGAAACCCTTTCATTTCTCGCTTTCTCCTTCATTTCTCAGAAACACTAACTTCTCTCCTTTCTTCTTCTCCACCCAGAAAAACCTTTCTCTCTTCTGTTCTCCCTCACAAAACAGAAACAAATGCGAAACCCTTCTCCTTTCGCCGATCCAAACCGTTCGACAGAATCGATCTCGATTTGGGACTTAAATTGAACTCGGTTTCGAACCCTAAAGAAGGTAATCACGATTCGAACAGTTTGATGATTGCTTCGCGTCGATTCGAGTGTAATCCATACTCGTAATCGATTTTATCTCCCGTAATATCGGTTTAATCTTTGAATATGGACTAAAAACATTGGTTATGTTTCGATCGGTTTTGATTTTCTGTTTAATGTGTTCTTTTTACGTTTTTTTTCTCTGTTTGGTTTCTGTTTCTGTTGTTTCTTCTTGTACGTTTGATTTTTGTTTTGTTGTGATTTCGGATTTGTGTTTCAATAACCTGCTCTAAATTTTCCTGGGCCTTGGCTGAAGGATCCCTTCGTGGATTTCATAACAGCAGGATGAAAATGATGAAGATTGTGGGTTTGTTTGTGTTTTAATTCGGATTTGTTTAAATTTGTTTTTTGTTTCTGACTTGGTTTGTATGTTCTGTTATGTTGGTTTTATTTTCCCTTTTTCTGGACTTGGTTTCGTACTGCTTTATCATTTTGTTAGTTTTAAATCCGTTTCGTTTCTGTTTCGTTGGTATTGTTTCTGTTATGTGTTTATTTACATATGAATATTCATTTTTTTTGGTTTCTGATTCATCGGTTGAACATCAATCCAAGTTTTCCAAGACCTTCATTGAAAAATTCTTTCGTGGATTTCATATTAGTGGGATGAAAACGGCGAGGATTGAAAGTTTGGCCATGCTTTAGTTATGATTCGTTTCTGTTTCTGTTTTACAGGTTGATTCTGTTTTCTTATTCTTTCCTTTGCGTTTTTTTTTCTGTTTCTGTTCGATTTGATTATGTAGCTTCTTTCAATTATTTTACCTTTTATTTTCTTATGATCCAAGAGCATCCTGGTGAAAAATACGGGTCAAACCGGTACCGGAATCTCAAAGGGAGAGGAAATCTTTACATTGGTGAAGATCTGATTGCATTTAAGGTTTATTTTGTTGTTCTTCTTTTTTCGGTTTCTTTTTCTTCTTCTATTTTTCTGTCTATTCTTTTTTTTTTCCACTATATTTTCTTCTATTTGAACCCCCCCTTTTCTTTTCAGATTTCATAATTCATACTATGTTTTTTTGCTAAACATACCCTCTCCTCTGCCTCTGCTTTTCTCACGTTTTTTCTTCTTTTTTGTGATTAGTTTTTTTTTTCTCTTACTTCTTTAATCCTCTTAGTTTTATTTACTTATATTATTTAGTTACTTCATGATTAGTCTTTTTTTTATTTATTTCCGTTAGTTTATTATTTATACTTCTTGCAATTTATTTCATAGTTTTTTTATTCGTCATCACATTATGCATATTGCTTGATTTATGACTTGGGACATAAAACTAAACTTTAGTTTAATTGAGACGGACTTAGAAAAAGGTAATAGAATTAGAACCTAAAAATAATAAGTTTAGTAACTTAGTTTAGAATAGTTTTTGTTTAGTTTTATTCCGTCGGACTTGTAATTTAATTTAGTTTATTTCTTGCATTGCATTCAAATGTTGCATTCATTCATGTTTAAATTTCCGCAAAATACCTTAGAATGTAATTAGGCAAAATGTAACCCCAAAGTGGATGTAGAAACTTGCATTGCATGCATTTTATTTTTATCGCTTTCCGTCAAACGCTAAAAACTAACTAAACGCGAATCTTTCATTTCCAAAGGGGTACGAATAGTAAATTCTTTTAGAAGAAAATAGAAAACAAACAAACATCTTCTCTCTCTCAAATAAAACTTCTCTTAGTCCATTAAACCAAAATTAGTCGCACGATTAGATTTTAAGTTTATTTTCAAATCACTTTAAAATTTTGCTTTAACCTTCTCTTCTCAATCCAATCTCCACTTGCACACACTTTTCTATCTCTACCACTCCTCCCTCAAATTCTTACTACTTCTCTCCCATTTCTTCACATTAAAAATAAGTAAAAAAACAATAAACTAGAGGTTACTATAGGATACTATAGGCGCTTAGGATGCTAAAACCTTCCCTAGGTGTAATCAACCCCCGAACTTAGAATTTCTTTTAAACAGTTTTTGATACTTTCCCCTCTTTGGAAATGAAAGATCAATCTAGTGGTAGAAATCCCAAATTCCCCGCAACAGAAAAATGGCGACTTCACTTGGGGATCCTCCTTAAGAGGGTTAAGCCCACCTAGTTTATTGCTTTCTTAAAATGCTTACTTGTTTAAAGCTTTCATGTTATGGGGGGTATGAGTTGAGATAAACTTGTCCCGAGTTTGAGTGAACCATAAGATTGGTGTGGTACGATCATAGTGAATGGGCGAAAGTAAACTTTTGCACATATCCACAAGTGATGAAACTACGCACGATTGAGGATCATGTTGTGGCATTCTTTTCGACATGAGACTCACGTAGATAGGTGCTATGACATGTATCTGTTAATGTCGTGAACCTTTAGTCACCTTTAACCCATCTTAGCCTTTTAGGATGTGGTGCGATAGCTAAGCCGAGAGTAAAGTCTTGGATTAGTTGACTCCGCGATACCACGCTCAACTAGATCTTCCCTTGGATATTTCATTTGGCCGTGAGTAAGTCATGGACATTGATATTCAATAAGAAGATTGATAATGTTGGGAATTTTGTAGAACCCGTGTTACGAAAAGAAGAAAAAACAATAGTTCACACATTATGGGTGGTCTACCTTTTAACTCCAACCTTTTATCCAAACCACCCATGTTTGCTCGTGTTTGTGCATGTTGCATCATCACATTTCATTCATCCATGCATACAAGAAAAGTCTTTCTCCATTGGTTTTCAAAAGACTCGTGGAATCTCTTTATAAGCTTCGCAACCATCATGGACTTTGAAAAAAAAAACGCTTTGAAAATTATTCCAAAAAAAAAGGAAGAAAAGAAAAAATAACAAAAAGAAACAAAGTCCATTATGATTGATATCCTAGAGTCATTTGAAAATCAAAGAAAAAAATCTTTTTCAAAGGGGCCTAAAGTAATTTGTTTCATGTAATCATAGAGATATGGATCGTAACACAAGGTTTACTAAGAAGTATGAGTTCAAGAAACCGGATTTGTCAAGGCTAAAAGAGTTGGCATCACATGTGACCGATCGTGAAGGTTTTAGGAGCCGCTATGGAAATCTCATGGGAATTCTCAATACCAAGGTTGAAGAGGGTCTTCTCAATGTCCTTATCCATTTTTACGATCCACTCTATCACTGTTTTACTTTTAGAGACTATCAACTTGTTCCTACTTTGGAGGAGTATGCTTATCACTTTGGCTTGCCCGTGAAAGAGAAGGCGCCTTATAATGGTTTTGAAGATGAACTGAAGATGTATGATGTTGCTAATGCTCTCTCTCTAGATGTACGTGAGGTGGACAAGAATTGGGCCGAAAATGATGGGAACAAAGGGCTATGGGGAAAATTTCTTTTCAAGAAGGATTTTTACTTCGCCGAAAAAAGAAATGTTGTTGCTGTTGAGGCTATATTTGCTTTGCTCATGTATGGTTTGGTGTTGTTTCCTGATAATCCCGGGTTCATTGATCAAAAAGCCATACGAATTTTCTTGATTGGAAATCCTGTTCCAACATTGTTGGTCGATGCTTACTATAGTATTCGCCACAAAGTCTTAAAAGGAGGTGGAGTTGTTGTCTGTTGCGCCCAACTTTTGCGCAATTGGTACATTGCACATTTTCCCCGATCTCCGATCTTCGAACAGAACCCCGAAGGTCTCAGTTGGTCTAAGAGAATCATGTCTATCACTGCAGAAGATGTGAAATGGCACAACGATTTCTATGGTGAGCTCATAATTGATAGGTGTGGAGAATTTGCTAATGTCCCTCTCATTGGTATCCGAGGAGAAATTACTTATAACCCGTCACTTGCCAGGCGTCAGTTCGGGTTTCGAATGGTGAAAGCTCCTGAAAACATTTTGCTAGAAGGACATTTTTACACTAATAGGAAGAACACTTTAGCTCTCAAGGCACGATTCATGCTCGCTTGGGAAAAAGTTCACAAGAAAGAGAGGAAGACGCTAGGGAAGACAAACTGTGTGGCCGGAAAATTGTCTGTGGAATGGCTTGCCGCAAGGGTTTTCGAATTCAAGATGCCTTATCCACTCCAAGAACCAATTCATGTTGTTGAACTGCCATCATCCACCGAATTGATATTTAAGTCTAAGGATGAGCTCGCGGTACTGTTGAAAGGGATGACGGAAGACAGAGATCTGTGGAAAGCAAAATGTCTTGAATCTGAGCGTGACAGGAAAAAATGGAAAATGCTTTATGACTATATTGAGGTGGAGAAGGATGTTTGGGTATTACAAGACCGTGTGCATGAAGAAGAGATAGCCGCTTTGAAGAAAAGACTCTGAAACAAGTGAAGAATCTATCAGTGCAAATTAGGACCAATTTAGTTTATTTTGTTTGTATCAGTGTGATGTTCTATTGGATGTATGTTTTCTTTTATGTAATTTTCTTTTATGAGTGTTTGTAATGTTCCATCTAGTTGTAACCTTTTCTTTTATGTAATGAATCAAGGTCCTTATTTCGATTACATTTGGCATGTTACTTTAAAAACCTTTTAAAAAGAAAAAAGAAAACAAGAAGACTAAAAGCGTTTTGCATAACATATCATGCATCATTTGCATTCATTCTCCGGTTTTTCAAAGATTTTGAGTCTTTTGTTCTTTCAGATCCTGGCGCGTCGCATCCGATACAAGTCAACGCGAATCTACTACACACGTGCTAACAGGAAAAGAATTATGGAAGAGGAAAATGCTCAACTTCATGAACAGGTTAACACTCTGCATGCTGCAGTTACTAAGCTTACTTCCATGGTGGAAGCACTCACTCTTGCGAGGCCTCCGCCTCCACCTCCTCCAGTGCAAGCTTTGAATGTTCTGATACCTGAGAATGTCCAGGTTTCTGCTCCTCAGGGTATGGTCAGCCATCCTATGCCGATCACTTCTATTAATTACCCTTGGGGCATGCTTGTTAGTTTTGGTGATGATGTTCAGCCGTTTGTTTCCCATGCTCAATTCCATGCTGTCACTATGCCTCAGATGACCACTGTTATCCCACCTTCTGCAATGACTATTGCTCCTGCTACTATGAATGCACTTCCAAATGAGATAGAACCTGTATACTATGCTGAGAATATGATGCCTTTGAGTCCTAGAGATGGTATTCAGGACCAATTTGAGGAAATGCAGCAAGAAATCCGTGCTCTTCGCGGAAAAGATCTGTTTAGAAAAAGTGCTCACGAGATGTGTTTAGTCCCTAATGATCCAAGTACCTCCGAAATTCAAAACACCTGATTTCGAGAAATACAAAGGGGATTCTTGCCTCCAAAGTCATCTGATTATGTATGCCAGAAAGATGTCTGCTTAGACAAACAATGACAAACTGCTGATTCATTTCTTTCAGGACAGCCTGACTGGTGCTGCTCTAAAATGGTATATGAGCTTAGACCGTGAGAAGATCAAGTCTTTCACTGATTTGTGTGAAGCTTTTGTGCACCAATATAAGTACAATTATGATTTGGCACCCGATAGGGATCAGCTTCGTTCTTTGTCCCAAAGGGAATGTGAAAGCTTCAAGGAGTATGCTCAGAGATGGCGTGGACTGGCTGCCCAAGTCAATCCGCCTATGGAGGAAAAAGAGATGACAAGAATCTTCCTGAAAACACTTAAGCCTTTTTACTATGATAAGATGATTGCAAATAATCTCCGTGATTTCACCGATGTAGTGGAAACGGGAACCCGTGTTGAAGAAGGAATTAGAGAGGGTCGTTTGGTGAAAGATGCTTCAGGGTCTAGTAATGGTAAAAGGTATGGTGCTGGTTTTGGTAAGAAAAAGGAGCCAGAGGTGAGTAAGGTCGCTCATGACAGGCGTAGAAAGAATTATCATCCACAGCAACAGCATGTCACTGCTATTGCACCACCTGTAAACACTGGCTATCAACAAAGGCCACATAACCCCCCTTAGAGTAACTATAATCGTACATAGGGACCTCCCCGATACGTTCCAATTCTAATGAGATATGCTGATTTATTGCCTGCCTTGCTTGAGAGAAAGTTTGTTCAACTTAGACCACCGCTGCCAGTGCCCGAGAAATTGCCATATTGGTACAGGTCTGATCTGACTTGTGCTTATCACTCTGGAGCGCCTGGTCATGATATCGAGAACTGTTATGGTTTGAAGAATGAGGTACAAAGGTTGGTCAAGACTGGTGCCCTGAAATTCAAAGATACCAATCCGAATGTGCAAGTGAATCCACTCCCACCTCATGGGGCTGCTAATATTAATATGGTACAGGTTGATTCCGGTCATTACCGAGTATTTAATGTTCGCCAGATCAAGGGATCACTGGTTCAGATTCATGTCGGTTTGTGCCAGTTGTCTTACTTTCAACATAATCATGCTGCTTGTATGATTTGCCCAAGAAATCCAAGGTGGTGCAAGAAGGTAAAGGATGATTTGCAAACCTTGCTGAATAGAAGAGAGTTGATCATTTCTTACAAGAGAAAAGATGATGGAGAATCTGATAGTGAGTTTGAGTTTGATAGCAGTGATGATGAGGCTTTTATGATTGTTCCAGAGTTCGTTGATGCTGGATATATTGAGTTGCCGTATAATAGCCAAGAATGTGTTGATGAGCCCTTGGTGATCTGTTTATCGGGTCCTGTGCCTTTTGAGTCTTATAAGGCAGTCCCATACAAATACCAAGCTACTATGATGAAGGGCAATGAAGAGGTTCCAATTCCTGGTTTGACATCTGTTGCAAATATTGTGGGTTCGAGTAAGATAATGAGGAGTGGCCGTGTGTTGCCACCAGCTACTTTGAAGAAAGTGAATCCTCTTGTAAATGAACCATTGGTGGTAGATAATTCTGAAGCAAATGTTGAGAGTAACAAGAATTCGAGACTGTCTGATAAATCTGGTGTTGCTTCTGATGTTAAAGAGGTTTTGAAATTAATTAAGAAGAGTGAATACAAGGTGGTTGATCAGTTGATACAAACACCTGCCAAGATCTCTATTTTATCGCTTTGTTGAACTCTGAAGCGCATCGAGATGCGTTGATGAAGGTGTTAGAGCAAGCTTATGTAGATCATGATGTGACTATTGACCGTTTTGGAGGCATCATGGGGAATATCACTGCCTGTAACGCTTTGAGTTTCAGTGATGAAGACCTTCCTGAAGAAGGAAGAAGCCACAATCTTGCCCTTCATATCTCTGCGACTTGTCGTCATGATGCTCTGTCCAATGTGCTCATCGATACTGGGTCCTCTTTGAATATGATGCCGAAAGCTACTCTTGATCAGTTATGCTACAAAGGCGCCCCTATGAGGCGTAGTGGGATGGTGGTTAAAGCTTTCGATGGGTCGAGAAAGATGGTTATGGAGGAGGTTGACTTACCAATCACTATTGGGCCACATACATTTCAGATCACTTTCCAAGTGATGCATGTCAATGCAACGTACAGTTGCTTATTGGGTCGCCCTTGGATCCATGAAGCTGGTGCTGTAACCTCAACTTTACACCAGAAGTTGAAATTTGAAAAGAATGGCAAGATTATTACTGTGGGGGGCGAACAGGCTTACTTGGTGAGTCAGTTGTCGTCGTATACAAGTATTGGTGCTAGTATTGCTGATGGAACCCAATTTCAAGGAATGTCTATTGAAAAGGGGCCCAGTTCTAAGAAAGAAAGTGTTTGTATGGCTTCTTTGAAAGATGCGCAACAGATGCTGTTGCATGAATCCACTACAGGCTGGGGCAAACTGATAGAGTTGCCAGAAACCAAGAACCGAGAAGGTTTAGGTTTTGTTTCGAATGGTAAGGCTCCTAATTCTGGCAAAGTTGATAAGTCTATTGAGGATACGTTTAAGAGTGCTGGTTTCATTTATCCGGTTTTTTCAGATGTTAATGCTGTGGATGGGGAAAAACCCGAGGAGGATGTTGGCTTGGTGGTGCATGGAGGAACTAGCTACAATTGGAGTGTCGTGGATGTTCCGTCTATTGTCTCTTAATCTGAGTAATGATTCATCGTCGTTTTTTTTAAAATCTTTCATTCTGCCCAAGATGAAAGTATGCGTTTTTTAGGGCCTATGTTTAAATTTGAGTATTCCTTTCGCTCTGCCCAAAGCGAAAGATGAACAATTGTCGGGTTTTTGTTTTAATGAAATCATCAATGAAAAAGGATAATTTATGTCCACTCTATTGTGCATTTAGTGTTTCCTGCTTTTACCTTTTTTTTTTGGAATAGGGTAACACAAAAAACATAAAAATGTATATATCTCTTTTCAAAAAAAAAATCTGCATAAATACTTAATTCTTTTCATATATTTCTAAAATCAAGCATAAATCATATTTGCAGATTGATTGTTGATAAACCCATTGAACACAATGAATCTATGCTCTTTCCCAACTTTGAATTCCCTGTGTTTGAAGCTGAAGAGGAGGATGATAATGAAGTTCCTGATGAGATTACCCAGTTACTTGAGCACGAGGAAAGAACCATTCAGCCTCATGAAGAGCCTATTGAAGTAATTAATCTGGGTACTGAGGAAGACAAGAAAGAAGTCAAGATTGGTGCATTGTTAGAAGCCAATGTCAAAGAGAGATTGATAGAACTCCTCAGAGAATACATGGAAGTGTTTTCTTGGTCTTATCAAGACATGCCAGGGTTGGATACCGATATTGTGGAACATCACTTGCCGTTGAAACCTGAATGTCCACTAGTCAAGCAGAAATTGAGAAGAACACATCCTGACATGGCGGTGAAAATTAAAAAAGAAGTTCAAAAGCAAATTGATGCAGGTTTCTTGGTTACATCTGAATACCCTCAGTGGTTGGCTAATATAGTACCTGTTCCGAAGAAGCATGGCAAGGTCAGAATGTGTGTTGATTATAGAGATTTGAATAAGGCCAGTCCAAAGGATGATTTTCCTTTGCCTCACATTGATATGCTAGTTGATAATATGGATGGTTTCTCTGGTTACAATCAGATACGGATGGCTCCAGAAGATCGAGAGAAGACTTCTTTCATTACACCATGGGGAACTTTCTGTTACAAAGTTATACCATTTGGGTTGAAAAATGCTGGTGCCACATATCAGAGAGCAATGACTACCCTGTTTCATGATATGATGCACAAGGAAATTGAGGTTTATGTTGATGATATGATTGCCAAGTGTAACACCCCGATTTTCATAGCCCAAAAGTGGGTCTTTTTTTTCTTTTTAAAATAAACAAAGACTTTCAAATGAAACATTCACGATCGCCCTTAAACTAAATAAGAGTAAACACTTTTCAAAATAGCGATCGAGATGCAATGCCACTTTTATAAATTATTTTCACGAATAAAAGTTTAAGAATAAAAAAAACAAATGCTATGTCTAAACAAACATACAGGCGCCATTTATTTCAATTTATGTCATAATACAATTTTTCAGAGTATAAATACAGCGGTCAAATAAATAAGAGTAAACGAGACTCTGAAACAACTACCCCTAAGCTGATCTTTAAACTCTAACTAAAGACCTCTGGTGACGGAGACCCATAAACAGCTTCAAGCCTCGCCGCTTCTCAACGCGGTACAAGCGAAGACCTAAAAATGCTCGTAGAGGGTCACCAACTAAAAATAACATATAACAAAAAATACGCAGCGCAAGATACACAATACATGACATCATTTACACATCTGATCACGTGAATTATACATTATATAAATCAAGTGCACGGATAATCTATCAATCTCACACAACAATATTCAAATGTACAATTAGCCTATCAATGCAGACTCTACATGAAATGTGGCGCCAATAGGTCCATCTCCTACTGGTCGTCATATGCATGAATTCCGAAATTTAACCTCTCCGCAGAGAGTCGTGGGTCCATCTCCCACTAAACCCCGCAGGGCAGGTGAAGTCTCCATCTGACAAACACCGACTCAATAAAATCCCGCAGGATTAGGTGGTCTTCATCTGACACACCCCGTGCAGTCTCCATCTGACATACACGACTATGAAAAGCATGAGCATAATACTATCTATTTCACATATATAGGGCAGTCTCCATCTGACAGACCCCGTGCAGTCCCATCTGACATACACATTCATATATGCTCATGCAACAATTCACATATCATACCAACATATGTAATTCACAATCACAAGTCAATACATATATTTATAACAAAATCATATGTAAGACAACTATAAATCATGTACAACAAGATATTCAATCAAGTACATGCACCAACGTTTCATATTATTCAATCATATGAAATTCACAACAACAGCTCTGTTGTACCCTAATTTTGGACCTAAAATCTGCTTTTTTTTTATTTTCTTATATTAAGATACCAAAAATATCTGTTGTATAAAAATATCATCACATCCATTCATTTTTTATCCGTTGTTTTATTAACGCTCGTTTTCCGTCTGAAATATGATTTTTGTCGCATTTATGTTGTCGTCATTTTAGCTCGAACTATTTACTATTTTTAGTCATTGTCATTATTTTCTTTATTTTATTATTGTTACCATTTTTACTAAAATCTTTCTTTTTTCCTTTTAATACCATTAATCTATTTACTCTATTATCTTATTATTAATCATTATTTCTCCAATCATTTTACTATCTCCTTTTTATTTCATCATCACTATTATCATTTAGCATTATTATTATTATTAATACTTTTTTTATTACTATTATTATTACTACATTGTTATTATTATTACTATTATTATTACTATTCACTATTATTATTATTATCCAAAAAAAAACCAGAAAAAACAGTTTTTAATTCCTTTTTTTATTCTTTTAATTTCGGTCACAAACATAATAACACCAAAAAAAAGATTTGAAAGAAAAGGATCCAATGTTATTCTGATTTTTGTCCGGCACGTGACAATGACTTTTTTTGTATCTTTCCCATTCCAATTCATTCTTCTCTAACCAAACACTGAACCAACAAAGTTTTTAAGCATCTTTCCTCTTTAATCTTCTAAACCCTAACTCCAGGCTATTAAACAGAAGATAATTCAGGGGGGAGGAACAACAACAGAAACGGCAACAAAGAAAAACAGAACATCAAAAATAAAGTTTACAACAAACACAATAAAAACCGATCAAATAGAACCTAACCAAAAATCAAACCCTCCCACTACCATCAAAACCTCGCCACCACCATCAAAACCTCGCAAAACAGAGACAAAAAAAGAAGAGTTAGAAGAAGAGAAGAAACCGAACCAGAAAAGAAAAGAAGCAGAGAAGAGAAAGGAAGAGACGAAGGAGAAGAAGAAGGAGTTAGAGAAAGCTTACTTGAAGTATCACTGCGGGAAAGGTAATCTGTCAACCTTCATCTCTTCTCATACATGTAGATCTAGGCTCGGTTTGCCACTTCAAGCATGAAGAACATGATTATTTGTTGTTGAATGATGCTGATTTGAATATGAAATGCATGAATTTGAATGAAATTTGGGGGTTAGGGTTTTGATTTGGGGGTAAGGGTTTCGGACTTATGAGGTCCGATCCGCTTGATTCATTGATTGTTTGAGATTTTTTGTTGATGAATTCACGTTCAAATGGCAATTTTCGGGTAGGGTTTGTGTTTGTAACTTTTGATTTTGAGTGTTTGTTTGTTTTTCTGGGTTGAGAGGAAGAGAAAGTGAAAGAACAGAGAAAGAAGAAAAGAAACAGAGAGAAAGAGGGAGAACGGGAGAAAGAAAGACTTTTTTTTACCAAAAACAGAAAAATAATCAATTAATAACCCCCAATTCTAAATTTCTCGCGCGCCCCCCAGGCTTCTCTGCGCACCCCCACACTCAGCCTTCTCCGCGCGCCCCCCAGGGCTTCTACGCGCGCCCCCCGCCCCTTTGAGGTTTTGTAATGTTGGGCCTGCCTAGGCCCAGCACGCCCCCCACCCTTTTTTTTTATTTTTTGTGCTTGTTTTATTATCATAGTTTGTTTTTTTTTAGTTTCTTTTTTTTATTTATTATTTTTGTTGCATCTATGTATATGTATATTTTATACCTATATGCCTTAGTTTTGCTATTGAAAATAATCTATGAAAATCTATAAAAACTTGAAAAAAAAAATTCTTTTATTAAGTGTTAAAATTTAAGTTGATCTTTTCTCTTTGACCTTTCACTTTTCTTTATTTTATTTATTTATGTTTGGTTGGAACATGGAAATCATAAAAATGAAAAAATAGTTAATTATAATGCGACGTTAGTGTTACTTTTATTTTAATTTTGCTTGATAGTACTTGATTGTGTGTTTTTTAAAGGAGTTAGTTTTTTTTTATGCTATGTATGAGAGTGTTAAGTTAATATATATATATATGCGCAACATGTTTGTGTTATCTTCGCTTTGTGCAAATCTCATGAATCTATGACCTTTTATTTATTTAGTTAACTTTGCTAGCTTGATCATGTAAATATTTTTGTTAAATCTTTTATGCTATCTTTGGTTTGACTAAGTGAAAATTTATGCTCATATGCTTTCCTTATATTTGATTTACGCTAATTTCATGAACATGTGATATGTTTGTTTTTTTTTTCTCTATTTTAGTTTTTAGTTTGATCATATAGGTAGTTGTGTTAGGTTTTTTTATATGCCATGAAATATGATTAAGTGAAATTTTGAATTCAACATGCTTTCTCTTTCTTTATTTCATATTCATATATGACATTGTCTTTATGTTTTTTTTTTGCATTTTTTAGAGATTGAACAACTTGCATTGTGTATGGTCATGCATTCTAAGACAAGATACATTTTTATATCACATTTTTCACATTACATTTTTTACTACTCCTTCTCATTACACAACATCACATTTTTTTACATTTTCGCACGATTACATGACATTTGACACTACCTTTTTTTAATCACATTACAATTGCGCATAACATGTTTCATTTCACATTTTTTACATGCATACATGCATCTTAGGTTAGGACATTGCATCATTCGAAAAATGCACGTTGGAGACAATATCTTACATTTTAGATCATTGAGCTCCAACACTTGCAATAAAAGTTAAGGACCATTTTTGGCCTAAATTCATGCATTCATACTTTGGTTTTTGTTTCTTTTCTTTTGCTTGTCCCTTCTTGATTAAATTTGTGTTGCTTCATGATATAATATAATTAGTATGAATAATAAATGCTTTTTGAATGTTCTCTTTACATGCCATATGATTTTTTTCTTTGCTTTGTTTCTTTGATAATTTTGTTGTTTGGTCTCATGAGTGTTCTATGTATTTGTGTCTACGTTTGCTTCATTGTGACTAAGTATAAAAAACTTTTTTCTACCTCCGTCTCATTTTCACACACATCTCACTCTTTAGTTTAAAATACTACTTCTCTTTACTATGTCTTTTAGGTGCATTTCATTATCATATTTATTTTTGCACTTGCATTTTATTTTATTTATAGCTTTATGCATTGCATTTATTTATTTATTATCGTTATTTATTTATTTGCTCAATTCGATATGGTTGTAAATATCAATTATTCAATTGGGTTGTAATAGCGTAGGACTTTATTTATTGCTTTTTATTGTTTCCTAGCTTACACTACACACACCAAGCCATAAAAACATCATTTCCAAGCGAGAGAACTTGTAATCATATTTCAATTGGTTATGAGATCTCTCGCGACAAAATCTCTTTCCTACCCAAAAACGCTATTTTATAACAAAAAAGAAAACAAGCCTAGGTCCATGTAGTCGCAACGTCTCTATGATAATCATTTACATTTTTACTTCTACTTTTCCTCTTATACATAACAACTACATTTTTATTTCACAAGTAATTTACTTACAACATCTTTTCTTTTCTAAACAACAAGTTATTTTACAAACATAACAATTCACATTACTTGTTCCTCTTGCTCTCAAATTTTTTATTTATCCTACTTTAAACAATCAAATAGATCTTTATCATTATTTGTCCCAAATTTTGAATGTCCTTATAAATATTAGCAAGACTTAGGTCATATTTGTTGTTGTTGGGGAAGGGTGTCCCCAAAGTTGATTTTGGGTCGTACATCTCTCAACCGTGATAAAGTATGATCTAGCGTGTTTATATTGACATTTAAAAAGTGAGACTTACAATGACATTATCTATTACTTTCATATAACACTTTTTACAACTTTCTCTTCATACATCCTCTCTCTCACTTCTTACATCTTCTCCCCCATTTCTCTTTAAAGTATATACTTTTAAAAGCACAAAAGAAGTTTATAAGAGGGTACCATGGGATACCATGGGTGCTTAAGGTGCACACACCTTCCTTTTGCGCAATTAACCCCCGTATCTAGAATCTCTTTAGGTTTTCGATCTTTTCCCCTCCAATTGGAAATGAAAAAAAATCAACTGTAGTGGGGTATGTCCTAAATTCCCCGCAACAAGCTCAAATATGTGTAAAATATAGCATGTTCACAACAAGTCCTCGTCACGAGAATACATCACACAACAACATGCTCATAAATCATATTGCAACACATCAAGCAAATAGACATATTCAATCAAACAAAAGTTACACATGCATAAAAAGCACTCGATATTTCGAGGTATATGAAATCGTTAGAAAGTGCCCCTACCTCAGCAAGCTTCCAACACGTTCAACTTACGCTACGCGAGCAATATCCGTCTCTCTTGACGAAGTCCCCATTCCGGCTAATACTCTCTCAACCTTAATTATTCAACTTAATCAAGTTAATACACAAACTAATTGGTCACTTAATTAAGTCCTAGCTCGGCTACTAATAAATTCAAGTTCGACTTATTTTTAAATTAACTCTTGTGAAAACATTAACACTTTAAATAAATAGTTTTCATTGCAACCACATCGTTTATATAAAAATCGCAAAATACTCATTCAGGTAAGTTTCACACTTCTTTTTAAAACATAACAAGTCCAAGCTAAAACTTTTCTCAATAAACAAAATACATTTTGCGCAGGCGTAACTAAAACGCTTTTCACCCGGTTATAAAATAAATTTCAAAACTCCTTTCAACCCTGAATTTTTATCAAATAACAGAAACTCTAAATAGTTTGCAAGCGTCATAACTAAAATGGTCATAACTTATTCAACTATAATCCGATAGAGGCGAACCATATGTCAATTTTCATCGTTTTAAAAAGGCGGATCTAATGGTTCACTTATTAGGACAAAATATAAATTTTAAAATGACCAAAATACCCTTGCAGATTTCGGCCAGAATTTAATTGACCCCAAAATCATTATTTTCAAAAATCAAACATAGTTAAAATACTTATACAATTTCTAATTACATTAATACAACCTCACATTGAATAGATTTCCAAAAACTAATCAAATTCCAAAACCCTAACTTTACAAATCATAAAAATTGGGACTTTTCTCTTCTAACCATTTATTTAAAACAATTGCACTCATAAAATATTTAGTGCTAGTTTCAATTCCAAGAAAACCACAACATAAATTCATTTTCAACACTATCAAAAATTGCCAAGTTTTTAAAATGCTCACAATCAAAATCTTCATTTAGATCTATTAACACAATAACTCACAAAACAATATTAACAAAAACAAAAAGCAAGAATTTTAAAACTTAACTCAATTATTTTGATCTTTAAAATAACCAACTCAATGACAAATTTTCTTCTAGATCTATCTCTAACTATCATGGATCTATGGTATTATCAAAGGAAAAGTTACAAAACTCTACCCACTCCTAACAAAAGCCATACTGCCAAGGAATTTGAAAAGAGTTAGGAAGATTTTTCTTACCAAAATTCTAGCTCATAACCACCATCATGATGAGAGGATCAACTTTGATTCCAAGCTTGCCTCCTATATCCTTCTAAATCTCTCACAAAATGGAGTTTTCTACACTTAATAAAATTTTAGGAAATGAAGAATGAGAGGAAGAGAGCTACGGTCTTGGAAGGAAAAAGGAAGGGAAAATATCATGACTATGCTACTTATAGATATATCATTTAATATTTTTAGCCATTGGATCTAAAGGTAAGACATGTGCTTTAAATTCTAGCCATCCGATCTAAACTTGGTCACTAAGTTTCTACTCAAAAATATCTAGATATTTTGTGATCTTACCAACTCATCTCGCTCAGTCCCCGCGTTCGTTCTTAAACGAATCGTATCTCGCGTATCAATAAATTTTACGGAAATAGAAAAATTCTACCGTAAACAATTTAATTAAAACAATTCACAAACTTTCGAATAAATTTTATTCCGAATAATTTTTTCGCTCCTAAGCTTGGAAAAATATAATGAGATCATATTCCTGTCCTAGTCGATATATAAAATCTCGGTTTAAATTTTGAATGAAATCGAAAACCGTAAAGTTTTCAAACAGCGGGTATATCTTGCCCGTTTTCTCAAAAACCACTAAGAAAATATTTTCAAAATTTTGACGAGAGAGAAATGTTTCTAACTCATTTAAAACTTATAAAATCATTATGCTAATTTTTCGAAAGTTAAACTAACACACAAGCTCAATCTCAGCAAAAGTTTTGTCAAAACATACAGTTAAACAGAAAACCGATAAAACAAGAAGCGTAAAATCATTTAATATTTCTAAATTCTAATCTACACTACAGTATTTTTAAGGGTCTTACATTCTACCCACCAAAAAGAAGTTTCGTCCTCGAAACTACAGGTAAGAGTAACAACTCAACCAACTCTTTCTAATGCCACCACTATCACTACTATGCATCTATCGCAACCCTCTACAAGTCGCACTAGTTTCAAAATCTAGACACAAAGCTAGACATCCCTGAAGGAGTTCACCACTCAAAATAAACTTTACTAAGAAGGTTTACAAACCACTAGTTCCTCAAAGATCGTGGGTCAACACGATAGTTTTCCGACGTTACCTTATTCGCCTCCGCAACATAGCCAATTCCACTTAGTTCACGCTAAGCGGTGACCGACTACCCTCTAAAGAAATCACCAAGAACTGTCTACGCACTTTCAAAGATAGCAAAACTAGTCGATTCCAGTCAACACGATTTCGTCTATTATTAACAAGAGATTAAGGGTGATTAGTTCCTCAATTTGTCAATAAATAGCCGACAATCATGATGGTGGCTTAGACCATCTTTACTTAACTTTCATAATGCTCTCTTCCACTTGTGCTCAAAGTCATCCGAGGTACAATGGTCCAATAATTCCTTCGAGACTTTCTACGCGTTTTCTCGAGCTCTTACTACCTCGATCTCGTCGACGTGACACAATGCTAACAAGTCACTTAAACTCTTAAATTGCGTTGAATTGTCAACTTTCACTTTTAAATATCGTTCTAATCACATTCTCAATAACACCATCCCAACATCCGGTTGGTAAACAAGGCTCCACAATTTTTTTCGGAACTCGCCAACTTATTATCTACTTCTCTTAGTCTTCCTTTATTCAAATCTCAAATTCCCAAAAATCAATCCCTTATGCGTCCATATTATTTCCATATCGAACACTTAGCTTACTCTTGCATGCCTAAACATACAACATTTCTCTTCGCTGACTGTCACCGTTGGCACACATCATCTTACATCATATCCTCAAACTATTTTTGAACTATAAATTTTCTTTCCTCTTACTATTAAATTCTATTTTCTTCACAAGAGCTTGTCACCCTGACCATTCTCATTTGTTCCAACATCTAATCCTAGTGTGAATTCCTACATCTAAAATACATCTCTGAATATTTCTCACTACCACTGCTTCTCAATTGTCCATGTTGTCAACCTTCGAAATCTTTTATTTTCTCAAGTTGCATTTTCCACTATGCCATGCCTTTTTTAACAAGTACAATATCTCAAAACTTTATGGTTTCCACCGAACTTCTCAGTTTTATACTCAATTTTTCTCAATAGACCAAAGCTTAACTTAATCATTTCAAACAGCGGGTATATCTTGCCCGTTTTCTCAAAAACCACTAAGAAAATATTTTCAAAATTTTGACGAGAGAGAAATGTTTCTAACTCATTTAAAACTTATAAAATCATTGTGCTAATTTTTCAAAAGTTAAACTAACACACAAGCTCAATCTCAGCAAAAGTTTTGTCAAAACATACGGTTAAATAGAAAACCGATAAAACAAGAAGCATAAAATCATTTAATATTTCTAAATTCTAATCTCCACTACAGTATTTTTAAGGGTCTTACACCAAGTCTAATACTGAAGAAGAACATGTTGACCATCTTCTAAAGTTGTTCCAACGGTTGAAGAAGTACAAGCTTCGTCTGAATCCCAACAAGTGTACTTTTGGTGTTCGATCTGGAAAATTCTTGGGGTTTGTAGTTAGTCAGAAAGGTATAGAAGTGGATCCTAACAAAGTGAAAGCCATTCGAGAAATGCCTGCACCAAGAACTGAGAAACAAGTCAAAGGTTTCCTTGGTCGTTTGAATTATATTTCCAGATTTATTTCTCACATCACTGCTACTTGTGGACCAATATTTAAACTTCTCCGCAAAGATCAGACAATAGTGTGGACAGAAGATTGCCAGAAAGCTTTTGACAGTATCAAGGAGTATTTGTTAGAACCTCCTATTCTGATCCCTCCTATTGAAGGAAGACCGTTGATTATGTATCTCACTGTGCTAGATGATTCTATGGGTTGTGTACTTGGACAAAAAGATGAAACTGGAAAGAAAGAGCACGCTTTTTATTACCTGGGTAAGAAATTCACCGATTGTGAGTCTCGGTACTCCATGCTTGAGAAGACTTGTTGTGCCTTAGCTTGGGCTTCCAAACGTCTCAGACAATACATGATTAATCATACTACTTGGTTGATATCTAAAATGGATCCAATCAAGTATATTTTTGAGAAACCCGCCTTGACAGGAAGGATTGCACGTTGGCAGATGTTGTTATCTGAATATGACATTGAATACCGCACTCAGAAAGCCATCAAAGGGAGTGTTCTTGCTGATTATTTGGCACACCAGCCAATTGATGATTACCAGTATCTCAAGTTTGACTTTCCCGATGAAGATGTCATGTATTTGAAGATGAAAGATTGTGATGAACCATTGTTTGGAGAAGGCCCTGATCCTGAATCCAGATGGGGTTTGGTTTTTGATGGAGCTGTTAATGCTTATGGCAATAGAATTGGTGTTGTTCTTTTTACTCCTATGGGTAGTCATATCCCATTCACCGCCAGGTTGTTTTTTGATTGTACAAACAACACAGCAGAATATGAAGCTTGTATTCTAGGCATTGAAGAAGCCATCAATTTGAGAATCAAGATTCTTGACATCTATGGAGATTCAGCTCTAGTGGTTAATCAGATCAAAGGAGAATGGGAGACTCGCCACCCTGGCTTGATCCCATACCGAGATTATGCAAGGCGTTTGTTGACTTTCTTTAACAAAGTAGAGTTGCATCACATTCCCCGTGATGAGAATCAGATGGCAGATGCTTTGACTACTTTGTCTTCCATGTACCAAGGGAATAAAGAGAATGACCTACCTTGGTTAGTATTACACAACTTGAAAGGCTTGCTTATGTGTTCGCAGTTGAAGAAAGAATTGATGGCAAACCTTGGTATTATGATATCAAGAATTTTCTACAACACCAAGATTACCCGCCTGGGGTAACTAAAAAGGACAGGAGAACTTTGAAGAAATTATCTGGCAGTTTCTTTTTGAATGGTGATATTCTGTACAAGAGAAATTTTGATATGGTCTTACTCCGATGTGTGGACAAGCCTGAAGCTGATCAATTGATGTATGAAGTACATGAAGGTTCTTTTGGTACTCACGCTAATGGGCATGCTATGGCTAAAAAGATGTTGAGAGCTGGTTACTACTGGATAACAATGGAATCTGATTGTTGCAGATATGTGAGGAAGTGTCAAAAGTGTCAGATATATGCTGACAAGATACATGTACCACCAACTCTATTGAATGTGATGTCTTCTCCGTGGCCCTTTTCCATGTGGGGCATCGATATGATTGGAATGATTGAGCCAAAAGCTTCAAATGGTCATTGTTTCATTCTAGTGGCTATTGATTATTTCACCAAGTGGGTTGAAGCAGCCTCTTATGATAATGTTACAAAACAAGTTGTCGTTAGATTTATCAAGAATCAGATCATATGCAGATACGGTATCTCAAACAGGATTATCACTGATAATGGATCAAATCTGAACAATAAAATGATGAAAGAGCTGTGTGATGAATTCAAGATTGAGCATCATAATTCTGCTCCTTACAGACCTAAGATGAATGGTGCTGTTGAAGCTGCAAACAAGAACATTAAGAAGATTGTTGAGAAAATGGTTGTCACTTACAAAGACTGGCATGAGATGTTGCCTTTTGCTTTATATGGATACCGTACTTCAGTTCGTACATCGACTGGGGAAACTACATTTTCTTTGGTATATGGTATGGAAGCAGTACTCCCCGTAGAGGTTGAGATTCCGTCAATGAGAGTCTTGATGGAAGCCGAGTTGACAGAGGCTGAATGCTGTCAGAACCGGTATGATCAGTTGAATTTGATTGAAGAAAAGTGCATGACTGCTCTATGTCATGGACAGTTATATCAAAACCGGATGAAACAAGCTTTTGACAGGAAAGTTCGTCCTAGAGAATTCAAAGAAGGTGATCTCGTTCTAAAGAAGGTTTTGTCTTTTCAACCTGATGCTAGGGGCAAGTGGACTCCTAACTATGAAGGCCCGTATGTTGTCAAGAAAGCATTTTCTGGTGGTGCCATGATTCTTACAAACATGGATGGTGATGAACTCCCTCGTCAAGTGAATGCAGATGCAGTCAAGAAATACTTTGTCTAAAAAAATAAATAAATAATAAAATCGAAAAAAAAGAAAAAATTGAGTGTATACAACCCGTCAAGCTGAAAACCTAAAAGGGCGGCTTAGTCAAAAGAGAGGGCGTCTTGGTGAATCTTAAACCCGAAAGGGCGGTTCATACCAAAATGAGACATAAAAAAAGAAAATGTATACACTTCCCGATAGACTGAAAACTTGAAAAGGAGGTCTAGGCAAAAGTTAGGGAAACAAGACAAAGTAACTGCATTCACTCGAGTTCAATCACTTGGGGCATACGATGATTATAGAAGAAGTTTGTTGATCGGAATCATCCGCGCTCGAAAGTTGAAGACACAGTGGAATTCAAAAGATGTTAGGGAGAATAGATTTATTGTGTTCAATGTACCCTTTCCATATTAATTACCAATTCCAACTTTGTAATGATCCATGGATCTCGCCATTGGCAGATTACCATTCTAATACATGATTTTGAGCCTATGTCTCATTGTTTGAAATTCTTGTTTTATTTTTACAAAATTTCTTTATGATTTGATGATAACACTTAAAATGAAAAAAGACATATTTCAAAATAAATAATAATTTGATAAAACAAAACAAATTTGTGCGCTTTTGATTAAAATCGCGACGTTTCTTTTGTTCATCTATAGTAACATATACAATCAGTTGAGATAATTCTAGTTGTGATACGAAGTTGGCTTGTGTTTCCTGTGTGATCATTAATTATAGACTAGGCGGTGGCTATGGTTATCACCGGAGAAGCGACGGCGCGGTGGCGTAGCAGTGGAGGGAAGGTTTGCGACTTGCGAGAATTAGAAGGGAGATGATGGTGAAAAGTGAGAATGTGAAAGCGTGAGATGGTCTTGCGTGGAGTGGAGTGGATTTTTTTTTTGTTAGACAATTTTTACTTTGCTGGGCTGTTATTGACTGGGCCTGGTTGAACTGGGTCACATAACTACCAAAATAAAAAAAAATTGAGGCCCCTCTTTTTTGGAGGCCCTGGCTGTGGGTCTGGTTGCCCTGGCCCAAGGCCGACCCTGCTTACATGCATTTTTTTTTAATTAAGGAATAATCTATTTTTAATCCATTAATCTCAATATCTGATAAATATAGTGTAGGGTAGGCAGAATAAAATTATGATTATACAACAACAAGCAGAATCGCAATCGCAAGTGGAACTAAAAGAACACGAGAATAGAATGTCTTTAACTAAATCACTTGAGTTTAGGTTTACATCAAGACAGTACAGTATGAGAACATGATTCATAATCAAACAGATTCAGATTTTCATTTGAAAAATAGATAAGCATTAGCAACGAGATTGAACAACAACATAGCATCACATTTGCAGCGATTCATATTTCAGAGAGAAATTGAGAAACTAGGGTTTGAAGATAATTGGGCTAAATCACTTGAATTAAAAGAGAAGCAAGCTGAAGGCAAAGTGAAGGAAGTGATATCTAAAACAAACCATTTTGAAAAGAAAATGAAAGAGCTTGATTTGAAAGAGAAGCAACATGAAGGCAAAGTTTTTGTAAATCCTCTAATCCATGATGTTTTTTTGAACATTACTTCCACACATCAATTTATTTTTTATCTTTTACAATTTGTAGTAGACAAGTGTTATTGTTGGTTTGATTGGAATTAATTTATATTTTCTCAAAACTTTATGTTTTAGGCGCTGCTAGTAGAAATGCAGATGTCAGTGAAGTAAAGTCAGCATCTTCGCAGCATGTGCGTCAAGGTCAAGATGAACCTAAGATGAAATTGCAAAGTGTAAAAAGTTAGGATAATGTTGGGTCCTTTTATTTGGAGGAAAACAACCAAATGAATGTTAATAATGAGGAAATTGAAGAGAATCAAGAATTACATGCAGCAACACCATTGTGAATATTGAGATTTTGAATTCCACATTGCACAGCAGAATCAATGAATCTTTCGACGTCGTGTTTGTCGAAATCAGAATAGTTGCCACATTTGAGCCTGAAAGATAGGAGAGGAAATGTGATGCTTTTTCTTGAGAGAATGACAGAGAAGACAAAGTTTCTAAAAGTGGTGAAGTCTGCAAAGTGTTTGTCATCAAAGTTAAGAGTGAGGATTGAGAGCCAGAATGAGTTCCACCTCTTAGAAATATATTGGATGCATGCACATCGATAAGTCATAAGAATGTCTACCTGAAGAGTCATGCGCGACAATCTATATACACTTTGGCGGAAGAAGATTTCTGAATGAAGCATTCCACTAAACTTCTTACATTGTCATCCAATATATTCAACGGTTTCAATTTCAATAATTTCAATTTTACAAAATAAGGAACTTGAGATATGATTGAATCACAAGTTGAGTGAAGTAGAACCTGCACAAATAATGCCAAACAAATTACAATAGAAAACCTAAAATGTAATTAAGTTGAAAGCTTAAAAGAAATGTAGTAACATACAAAAGAGCTTACCTTAAGGGTACTTGAAGAGATTGTCAATATCTTAACATGATTAGCTAGCACTTGTAGCCACCTAATTAAGCATGAATATGTAATCTCCAAACTAATACAAAAATTTGCATCAACATCAATGTTTAGAAAGATTCAATGTGGTTTAGAGAATGAATCTTCTGTGCAGAATGCTGCTTGGGTTGATGATGTTGTGAATGGAAAAGTGTTGAGTTTTGAAGATTGGCTACAATTGTGTCAAAAACATATATTAGCCAAATGTGTGGTCAGATGCCATGATCACTGATGATGGGTCAGATGCTGTAGCATATGGAACAACATTCTGTGATCTGCCAGCTCGCGCCAGCTCGCGCGTTTATATTTTTATGCAATCTTTATTAAGATTCGCTTTGGTTTTTCTTTTAACCATTACTTGATGATTAAGTCACGTGTGCTGAAGAAGTCTAAGGCGGTCAAGCCTAGATATATTTTAAAAGGTGATATTGATTTATTTTTCAAGGAGATCTCTTGTTCTAGAAGATTCAAGACTTGGACCTTACAACGTCCAAAGGTGTCTGAAGCCCGTACCCTACTAGTATAAATATATGTAATGCAAGACCCTAGAATCTAAGCTAAACCGTGTGTGTTTCTAAAGCGTGTGTTTTAAGGTTTAGTCTTCTTTTGTTTTTATTATTTCTTTGTGAGTCTTTGCTTGTATCATCGCTGGTCAAGCTAGGACGTGTTTAGTTGAGTTGTAATTGTGCTTCTCCAAAGCCTGTAGGTACGGAGTTGTTATTCAGTCGGAAGAGTGTGTCTCTTGTCCAAAGTAAACATATTAAAAGAGAAAAGAATAAAAGCAACGCTGTTTGTGTTGTTTTAGGTTAGGAGGTGAGACGGGGTCTCATATCTAGGAGTTCCTAGGTAGAAGTGTCACGTGAAGTAGGGTCTAGGTGGAAGACAAGTAGTGAGGCTACGTTGGTCCTTACACTAGAACTATTATAGTGAATTCACTCCTGGATTGGTATCCCCCAAACTAGGGCAAGTTGCGCCGAACTAGGTTAACAAACCTACTGTGTTCTTTACTTTTCCGCTGCTTTTAATTACGTTTTATTTGTGGTGTTGTCCTGAGTTAGACACGCGCTCGGACAGTTGTGGTTACTTTGTTCACAGCGTTTGTCTGTCTGACAGCCAAAATTTCAATTGGCATCAGAGCAGGCACCCTGTTCTGTTTAGGGTGAGCTCTAGGGAGTGTTTTCTGGCAAAGATGGACAAGGAAGGAGGACCTATGAATAGGCCACCACTTTTGGTTGGTGACTCTAATTATGACAACTGGAAATCCTGGATGACAACGTTTCTAAAATCCATGGATCACAAAACATGGAGAGCTGTTATAAAAGGTTGGGAACATCTAGTAGTCAATGATAAAGATGGTAATGCCACCACCACACTCAAGCCTGAGGAAGAATGGAGCAAAGATGAGGAGGCACTAGCTAATGCAAATTCAAAAGCCTTGAATGCTCTATTCAATGGAGTTGATGTGCATATATTCAAGCTGATCAAAAGATGCACTGTTGCCAAGGAGGCATGGAAGATACTCCAAACTGTTCATGAAGGTACATCCAAGGTGAAAAGCTCAAGATTGCAACTTTTGACTAGTAAGTTTGAGAGCTTGAAGATGAATGATGAAGAAACTATTCAAGAATTCCACATGAAGATTCTTGATTATGATAATAAATTTGATGCCTTGGGTGAGAAGATATCTGAAGAAACCTTAGTGAGAAAGATGCTTAGGTCTCTACTTAAGAGATTTGATATGAAGGTCACTGCAATTGAGGAGGCCAAAGACATTTCAGATTTAAAGATGGATGAGCTAGTTGGCTCTTTACAAACCTTTGAGATGTCAGCCAATGAGAGATCTGATAAGAAGTCAAAGAGCATTGCTTTTGTTGCTGAAGAGTCTGACCAACAAGATAATATGGAGACTGATGAAAGTATCTCTGAAGCTATGGCTATGTTGGGAAAACAATTTAGTAGAGCCTTGAAGATGGACAGACGTCCTAAGACATATGCTCCAGACAACAGTCGCAGCATAAACAAGAATGTCATTAATCAGAAGAAACCCAGAACTGAAGACAAGACGAATCAAAACAAAGGGGTTCAATGTCATGAATGTGAAGGATATGGTCATATCAGAACTGAGTGTGCGACTTATTTAAAGAAACAGAAGAAGGGAATGGCTGTCACTTGGTCAGATGAAGATGAAGAAGATCCTGGAACTGCCAATCATGTTGTTGCTCTGACAAGAGTGTGTACATCTGACTCAAGCTTCTTTGATGGAGAACTATCCTATGAAGAATCTCCTGATGTTTATCGAGAATTGGAGATCAGAAGTGAAGAAATTTGTAAGCAAAAAGGAACCATTGCCCTTCTGCAAGCTGAAAAGAACAATTTATTGCAGATAAACTCAGATCTCAATGATGAAGTTGCTTTACTCAAATCAAAGATAGATAACATGAACAAGCAACTGAGGATGCTCAACAGAGGTACTGACAAATTAGATGAGATTCTGGAGATTGGGCAGAGTTCAAGAAATGTTAAAGGTATAGGCTTTGACTATAGAGCTGTGCCTCATCAGACACAATTTGTACCAACTGTTAGTTCGTATGATCCAACAATGTCAAGACAGATACCCTTACATCAAGCAAGACAACGGAGGACTAACTACAAGTCCAGACAAAAGGGTAGATACTATGATTGGATATGTCACCACTGTGGAAGAAGAGGGCACATTAGACCTTTCTGCTACATATTACATGGCTCTCCTGACAGAAGACCTGAGCCTGTTGTGAAGAACATTAAGAAGGAATGGAAGATAAAGAATGACCAATTCATAAGTAATACTGCTAGTGAGACTACTCAAATTGCTCACACATCTCTGAGAGCCTCATCTAGAAGTGATTGGTATTTTGATAGTGGGTGTTCCAGGCACATGACTGGAGTAGAACAGTTTTTGACAGATGTTGTGCCACATGCTACCAGCTTTGTAACCTTTGGGGATGGAGCCAAGGGAGAATTCAAGGGTATAGGAACACTGGTGAATGGAGATCTACCAAAGCTTGATAAAGTTCTTCATGTAAAAGGACTAACTGCCAATCTAATCAGTGTTAGTCAGTTATGTGATCAAGGGTTGAAAGTCAACTTTACTAAGGATGAATGTTTGGTAACAAATGCTGAAGGTGACACCCTGATGAAAGGTGTGAGATCAAAGGATAACTGTTACATGTGGGTCTCACAAGACAACATTGTGCTATCTGCCTGTTTAACAACCAAAGAAGATGAAGTGAAACTGTGGCATCAAAAACTTGGGCATTTGAATCTGAGAAGTATGAAGAAAGCTATTGCTGAAGGAGCGATCAGAGGTTTACCTAACCTTCAAATTCAAGAAGGTAGTATTTGTGGAGAATGTCAGGTGGCTAAACAGACCAAAGTGCCGCACCAGAAGCTGCAACATTTGTCCACATCTAGAGTTCTTGAACTTCTACATATGGATTTGATGGGACCTATGCAAGTTGAAAGCCTAGGTGATACAAAGTATGCCTTTGTTATTGTGGATGACTTCTCTAGATTCACATGGATCACCTTTATTAAAGAAAAGTCTGACACTTTTGAGAAGTTTAAAGATCTATGTTTACAACTTCAAAGAGAAAAGGAGTGTAGTATTGTCAAAATCAGAAGTGACCATGGGAAAGAGTTTGAGAATGCTAAGTTCTCTGAGTTTTGCACTGCTGAAGGAATATTTCATGAGTTTTCTGCACCTATCACTCCTCAGCAAAATGGTATAGTTGAAAGGAAGAACAGAACATTGCAAGAATCAGCTACAGTCATGTTACATGCCAAGAAGCTACCTTTCAATTTTTGGGCTGAAGCCATGAATACAGCCTGTTACATCCATAACAGAGTTACATTGAGAAAAGGTACATCTACTACCTTATATGAATTATGGAAGGACAGAAAGCCAACAGTGAAACACTTTCATGTGTTTGGTAGCAAGTGTTATATCCTGGCTGATAGAGAACCAAAAAGGAAGTTGGACGCTAAAAGTGATGAAGGAATTTTTCTGGGTTATTCAAATAACAGCAGAGCCTATAGAGTGTTCAATTCCAGAACCAGAACGATGATGGAGTCTATTAATGTAGTGATAGATGACTGTGGTAAAGATGCTATACCACATGATAGCAATCTGACTCAGCAGGTGACACTCAGGGGGAGACAGAAGAAGTAGAAACAAATGTGGAAGAATCTGAAGAAAGCAATTCAGAGTTTACTTCTCCCAACAAAGGGCCATCTATCAGAATACAGAAGAACCATCCTATAGATCAAGTCATTGGAGATCCAAATCAAGGGATCACCACTAGAAGGAGATATAGTGAGGTATCAAATTCCTGTTTTATATCAAATTTTGAGCCTAAGAATGTCAAGGAGGCTTTGACTGATGAGTTCTGGATAAATGCAATGCAAGAAGAATTAACTCAGTTCAAAAGGAGTGATGTGTGGGATTTAGTTCCTAGACCAGAGAATGTAAATGTCATAGGAACCAAGTGGGTATTCAAGAACAAGTCAGATGAAAATGGTACTATCACAAGGAACAAAGCCAGACTTGTTGCTCAAGGTTATGCTCAGATTGAAGGAGTAGATTTTGGTGAGACTTTTGTACCTGTAGCTAGGTTGGAATCCATCAGGTTGTTGTTGGGAATAGCATGCATCCTTAAATTCAAGCTATATCAGATGGATGACAAGAGTGCATTCCTCAATGGATATTTAAATGAAGTTGTTTATGTGGAACAGCCTAAAGGTTTCATTGATCCAAGTGGTCCTGATCATGTTTACAAGTTGAAGAAAGCCCTATATGGGTTAAAGCAAGCTCCTAGGGCTTGGTATGATAGACTTACTGATTTCTTGGTGACTCATGGCTACAGAAAGGGAGGCAATGACAAAACCTTGTTTGTGAAAGATGTTAGAGGAAAGCTTATGATTGCCCAAATCTATGTTGATGACATAGTGTTTGGAGGAATGTCTAACCAGATGGTGGAGCATTTTGTTAAGCAAATGCAATCTGAATTTGAGATGAGTCTTGTGGGTGAGCTAAATTATTTTCTTGGTCTTCAAGTGAAACAGATGGAAGATACTATCTTTATCTCCCAAAGCAAGTATGCTAAAAGTATTGTCAAGAAATTTGGTATGGAGAATGCTACTCATAAAAGAACCCCTGCTCCTACTCATGTGAAGCTGTCAAAGGATGAAAAGGGTGTTGATGTTGATCAAAGTATGTACAGGAGCATGATTGGAAGTCTCCTATATCTCACTGCAAGTAGACCAAACATTACATTTGCAGTTGGAGTATGTGCTAGGTACCAAGCTGAACCAAAGATGAGTCATCTGACTCAGGTGAAGAGGATTTTGAAGTACGTCAACAGTACCAGTGATTATGGGATACTATATACCCATGGAAATAATACTATGTTGATTGGGTACTGTGATGCTGACTGGGCTGGAAGTGCTGATGATAGGAAAAGTACTTCTGGTGGATGCTTCTTTCTAGGCAACAATCTCATATCATGGTTTAGTAAGAAGCAAAATTGTGTTTCCTTATCTACAGCTGAGGCTGAGTATATAGCTGCTGGAAGTAGTTGTGCACAATTGGTTTGGATGAGACAGATGCTGAGTGAGTACAATGTCAAGCAAGATGCTATGACTTTATTCTGTGACAACCTGAGTGCAATTAATATTTCTAAAAATCCTATACAGCACAGCAGGACCAAGCACATTGACATTAGACATCATTTTATTAGAGATTTAGTTGAAGACAAGGTCATCACTCTAGAGCATGTTGCAACTGAAGAGCAAGTAGCAGATATTTTTACTAAAGCCCTTGATACTACTCAATTTGAAAAATTAAGAGGGAAGTTAGGTATCTGCCAGATTGAAGAATTGTAGCAGTTAATTTATTGGAGGCGTGCAGTAGTTACATTTCAATTTCATAACCGTTTATTGCACGCAACTCAAGGAAGCCACTCTCCAACTTCCTCAAGTGTTACTTTTGCTCATTACAACTTTACTTTTGCAAACTCTCAACTTCTCAACTTCTCTCTCGCTCGGTTCATCAATATTCCAAGTTTACTACACTTTTGCTCGATCAAACAACAAATCATCACCATGTCTGATTCTATTCCACAACCTACATTACAATATCAAACTACAAATGTTCAATCCGATCCTGTTTCTGATACCGTCGCTCATCAAGTCGATCCTATGACGGTTATTACTGATGCTCGACCACTCGCCATGATTTCTTCTACTGGTGTGGTAACACGAAGCACTAAAGTACCAATTTCGGAGAAGAAGAGTACCAGCAAAGTCTCTTCGTCTTCTGCTGTGAGAAGGGGTTCTAAATCTAAAGGTAAGAAATTAAAACCCTCTCCTGCTAAGCGTGTTGCTCTAAGCATGCATGATCTCTATTGTAAAGAGAATCCTTTTATCTCAACTGTTGTGGAACCTGATAATGAATCTGAGAATGTTGTTGATGATGTTACTGTTGAGAATGTTAGTACTACTGAAACCCTAGGTTCAGATAATCCTAAGGTAGATGCTAGTTTGATTAATGAAAAGACTGATTCTATTGCTGAGAAACATGTGGAACCTGAGAAAGGTTTGAATGATGAGACTGTTGCTGAGAAATCAGCTATGTTTACTGATGAAAAGACAGATGCTATGCCAGATGCTCCCGCATCTTTGGCACAAGCAAATATGGACACCAATGAGGTCCCTGATACTTTTCCTACTAAGAGTATTCATGTGGAAGGTTCCCCTGAACCTCATACTGAAGAATGTGAGACTCGGCATGCTGAGAGTCTTGATAATGATGATGTGGTTCTGGTTGATGATGATAAACCAGATGATGTTACTGTGGAGGAAACTCCTGTTGTTGCTATTGCTCGTAGAACTAGGAGCAAATCTGTTATGAGTACACCTGTTGTGGTTGATAGTGCCCCTGAGGGCAAGAAGAAGAAAGCTGACACTGGGAAGAAGCCCATGTATGGTCCCCCTAAGGGTTGGAGCAAGGTCGTGCCCCAATCTACTCTAGGGAAGAAGAGTCTGAAAAGAAAAGATCCTCCAACTAGTGACTCTGACTTTGAGGTTGTTGAGACTGATGCTGCCACTTCTGGCAAGGCATCTAGGAAGACTATTAAGGGTATGAAAGTACCTCTATCTATACCTCCAGCACCCCTGGACAATGTGTCTTTCCATCTGGAAAATGGTTCTGCAAGATGGAAGTATATTTACCACAAAAGGCTAGCTCTAGAGAGGAATCTGAAAGAAGAAGTGTTGAAATGTAAGGAGCTTGTGGATCTGTTATCTTCTGCTGGTTTGATGAAAACAGTGAAGAATTTTGGTTTTTGCTATGATAAGCTGGTTAGGGAGTTTTTGGTGAATGTCTCTGAAGATCTTGATGATGCAAGGAATCCTGAGTTTAGGAAGGTTTTTGTTAGAGGAAGGTGTGTGAACTTCTCTCCTCTGATTATTAATGAATATCTTGAGAGGTCTACTGAAGAGGTTCTTGAGATGGAGGTGACTGATGATACAATTTGCAAGACTATCACTGGTAACAAGGTCAAACATTGGCCTAAACATTTGTCTGCGGCAAAGTTAACTCCCCTGTTTGCTGTGTTGAACAAGATAGCTGCTTCCAACTGGACCCCAACCACTCATTCCAATTCTATTGCTACTAGGTTGGCCAAATTTATTTATGCAGATGGTACTAGGGCTGTTTTTTGACTATGGAGCCTATATTTACTATCAAGTTCTGGAACATGCCAAGTCTTACGCTATCAAGTTTCCTATTGCCTTTCCCACTATACTATGTGGTATTATTCTCCAGCAAAATCCAGACATCTTGGTTGGTAATGATGAACCTTGCAAAAGGCCAAGTCCTTTGTCTGTAGATTGCAGGATGCTGTTTGTGACCGATGCTGCTGAAGATGTTGCTACTTCTGTCCGGTCATCTGGTGTGCTCAGCAGAAAACAAATGATTGCTGATCTAATTGAGACCAGTATGGCTCTGGCGGCCAGAAAGTTGAAAATAGATAAGGTAATTGCAGCTTTGAAGGCTGAAGAGGAAGCTGCTGGTGCTGTTAATGAGGAAGTTCAGGAAGAAGGAGGAGGAAAGGACAATGCTTCTGCTGTTGGTGATGCTGGTGATACTGAGGAGATGTCAGATGATTCTGATGAGTCTACCTCTGTGTAACTCTGATGTTTGTTATCTCTGATTTTCTTTCTTCTATTTTGTTAATCCTGGATTTCTTATGCACTTTGTGTGCTGATGGTCTGTAATATGCACTATGTGATACTACCCTATGCTCTATTTCTGCATTATATGCATGACTTATGTTTGCCAGAATTTTTGGCTAAAAAGGGGGAGTAGTATATTGGTTCGTGATCGTGATCGTGATCGTGTTCGCTCGCTCTGATACCATAGTATGATCGTGATCGTGTTCGTTCGTTTAGTGAAGCTCTTATACGTGTCTCACGTAGCCCTGAGCGTTTGGTTGAAGATGTGACGACGGATGCTCTAATATCTGTCTTATGAAGAACGTGTGTGCGTACCTTGAGGGGGAGTGACTATCTTTATGATATGTGCGCTTGTTTGTACGCATGTTTTGAGGGGGAGTTTATCTAACTCTGCTTGTGGAAATTTATTTTTTCCAAAGGCATTTATCTCTCTCTATGAACTCACTATGTGAGAGGTTGTTTTCTTTGAGGCTGGACGTATTCTCTTCTGATGATCGCCTCTGTTTCTACGTGTAAGTGATCCTTAACCATAGAGTTGTGCTAAAAGTGTTTTCATTATCTACTATGATTTTTATGTCTATGGTGGTTGAAGGAAGTTTGGTTTTATCTCTCCAAAGAACTGGCTTTAAATGTTTTAGCCAAAATTTTGCCAAAGGGGGAGATTGTTGAGTTTTGAAGATTGGCTACAATTGTGTCAAAAACATATATTAGCCAAATGTGTGGTCAGATGCCATGATCACTGTTGATGGGTCAGATGCTGTAGCATATGGAACAACATTCTGTGATCTGCCAACTCGCGCCAGCTCGCGCGTTTATATTTTTATGCAATCTTTATTAAGATTCGCTTTGGTTTTTCTTTTAACCATTACTTGGTGATTAAGTCACGTGTGCTGAAGAAGTCTAAGGCGGTCAAGCCTAGATATATTTTAAAAGGTGATATTGATTTATTTTTCAAGGAGATCTCTTGTTCTAGAAGATTTAAGACTTGGACCTTACAACGTCCAAAGGTGTCTGAAGCCCGTACCCTACTAGTATAAATATATGTAATGCAAGACCCTAGAATCTAAGCTAAACCGTGTGTGTTTCTAAAGCGTGTGTTTTAAGGTTTAGTCTTCTTTTGTTTTTATTATTTCTTTGTGAGTCTTTGCTTGTATCATCGCTGGTCAAGCTAGGACGTGTTTAGTTGAGTTGTAATTGTGCTTCTCCAAAGCCTGTAGGTACGGAGTTGTTATTCAGTCGGAAGAGTGTGTCTCTTGTCCAAAGTAAACATATTAAAAGAGAAAAGAATAAAAGCAACGCTGTTTGTGTTGTTTTAGGTTAGGAGGTGAGACGGGGTCTCATATCTAGGAGTTCCTAGGTAGAAGTGTCACGTGAAGTAGGGTCTAGGTGGAAGACAAGTAGTGAGGTTACGTTGGTCCTTACACTAGAACTATTATAGTGAATTCACTCCTGGATTGGTATCCCCCAAACTAGGGCAAGTTGCGCCGAACTGGGTTAACAAACCTACTGTGTTCTTTACTTTTCCGCTGCTTTTAATTACGTTTTATTTGTGGTGTTGTCCTGAGTTAGACACGCGCTCGGACAGTTGTGGTTACTTTGTTCACAACGTTTGTCTGTCTGACAGCCAAAATTTCAATTGGCATCAGAGCAGGCACCCTGTTCTGTTTAGGGTGAGCTCTAGGGAGTGTTTTCTGGCAAAGATGGACAAGGAAGGAGGACCTATGAATAGGCCACCACTTTTGGTTGGTGACTCTAATTATGACAACTGGAAATCCCGGATGACAACGTTTCTAAAATCCATGGATCACAAAATATGGAGAGCTGTTATAAAAGGTTGGGAACATCCAGTAGTCAATGATAAAGATGGTAATGCCACCACCACACTCAAGCCTGAGGAAGAATGGAGCAAAGATGAGGAGGCACTAGCTAATGCAAATTCAAAAGCCTTGAATGCTCTATTCAATGGAGTTGATGTGCATATATTCAAGCTGATCAAAAGATGCACTGTTGCCAGGGAGGCATGGATGATACTCCAAACTGTTCATGAAGGTACATCCAAGGTGAAAAGCTCAAGATTGCAACTTTTGACTAGTAAGTTTGAGAGCTTGAAGATGAATGATGAAGAAACTATTCAAGAATTCCACATGAAGATTCTTGATTATGATAATAAATTTGATACCTTGGGTGAGAAGATATCTGAAGAAACCTTAGTGAGAAAGATGCTTAGGTCTCTACCTAAGAGATTTGATATGAAGGTCACTGCAATTGAGGAGGCCAAAGACATTTCAGATTTAAAGATGGATGAGCTAGTTGGCTCTTTACAAACCTTTGAGATGTCAGCCAATGAGAGATCTGATAAGAAGTCAAAGAGCATTGCTTTTGTTGCTGAAGAGTCTGACCAACAAGATAATATGGAGACTGATGAAAGTATCTCTAAAGCTATGGCTATGTTGGGAAAACAATTCAGTAGAGCCTTGAAGATGGACAGACGTCCTAAGACATATGCTCCAGACAACAGTCGCAGCATAAACAAGAATGTCATTAATCAGAAGAAACCCAGCACTGAAGACAAGACGAATCAAAACAAAGGGGTTCAATGTCATGAATGTGAAGGATATGGTCATATTAGAACTGAGTGTGCGACTTATTTGAAGAAACAGAAGAAGGGAATGGCTGTCACTTGGTCAGATTAAGATGAAGAAGATCCTGAAACTGCCAATCATGTTGTTGCTCTGACAAGAGTGTGTACATCTGACTCAAGCTTCTTTGATGGAGAACTATCCTATGAAGAATCTCCTGATGTTTATCGAGAATTGGAGATCAGAAGTGAAGAAATTTGTAAGCAAAAAGGAACCATTGCCCTTCTGCAAGCTGAAAAGAACAATTTATTGCAGATAAACTCAGATCTCAATGATGAAGTTGCTTTACTCAAATCAAAGATAGATAACATGAACAAGCAACTGAGGATGCTCAACAGAGGTACTGACAAATTAGATGAGATTCTGGAGATTGGGCAGAGTTCAAGAAATGTTAAAGGTATAGGCTTTGACTATAGAGCTGTGCCTCATCAGACACAATTTGTACCAACTGTTAGTTCGTATGATCCAACAATGTCAAGACAGATGCCCTTACATCAAGCAAGACAACGGAGGACTAACTACAAGTCCAGACAAAAGGGTAGATACTATGATTGGATATGTCACCACTGTGGAAGAAGAGGGCACATTAGACCTTTCTGCTACATATTACATGGCTCTCCTGACAGAAGACCTGAGCCTGTTGTGAAGAACATTAAGAAGGAATGGAAGATAAAGAATGACCAATTCATAAGTAATACTGCTAGTGAGACTGCTCAAATTGCTCACACATCTCTGAGAGCCTCATCTAGAAGTGATTGGTATTTTGATAGTGGGTGTTCCAGGCACATGACTGGAGTAGAACAGTTTTTGACAGATGTTGTGCCACATGCTACCAGCTTTGTAACCTTTGGGGATGGAGCCAAGGGAGAATTCAAGGGTATAGGAACACTGGTGAATGGAGATCTACCAAAGCTTGATAAAGTTCTTCATGTAAAAGGACTAACTGCCAATCTAATCAGTGTTAGTCAGTTATGTGATCAAGGGTTGAAAGTCAACTTTACTAAGGATGAATGTTTGGTAACAAATGCTGAAGGTGACACCCTGATGAAAGGTGTGAGATCAAAGGATAACTGTTACATGTGGGTCTCATAAGACAACATTGTGCTATCTGCCTGTTTAACAACCAAAGAAGATGAAGTGAAACTGTGGCATCAAAAACTTGGGCATTTGAATCTGAGAAGTATGAAGAAAGCTATTGCTGAAGGAGCGATCAGAGGTTTACCTAACCTTCAAATTCAAGAAGGTAGTATTTGTGGAGAATGTCAGGTGGCTAAACAGACCAAAGTGCCGCACCAGAAGCTGCAACATTTGTCCACATCTAGAGTTCTTGAACTTCTACATATGGATTTGATGGGACCTATGCAAGTTGAAAGCCTAGGTGGTACAAAGTATGCCTTTGTTATTGTGGATGACTTCTCCAGATTCACATGGATCACCTTTATTAAAGAAAAGTCTGACACTTTTGAGAAGTTTAAAGATCTATGTTTACAACTTCAAAGAGAAAAGGAGTGTAGTATTGTCAAAATCAGAAGTGACCATGGGAAAGAGTTTGAGAATGCTAAGTTCTCTGAGTTTTGCACTGCTGAAGGAATATTTCATGAGTTTTCTGCACCTATCACTCCTCAGCAAAATGGTATAGTTGAAAGGAAGAACAGAACATTGCAAGAATCAGCTACAGTCATGTTACATGCCAAGAAGCTACCTTTCAATTTTTGGGCTGAAGCCATGAATACAGCCTGTTACATCCATAACAGAGTTACATTGAGAAAAGGTACATCTACTACCTTATATGAATTATGGAAGGACAGAAAGCCAACAGTGAAACACTTTCATGTGTTTGGTAGCAAGTGTTATATCCTGGCTGATAGAGAACCAAAAAGGAAGTTGGACGCTAAAAGTGATGAAGGAATTTTTCTGGGTTATTCAAATAACAGCAGAGCCTATAGAGTGTTCAATTCCAGAACCAGAACGATGATGGAGTCTATTAATGTAGTGATAGATGACTGTGGTAAAGATGCTATACCACATGATAGCAATCTGACTCAGCAGGTGACACTCAGGGGGAGACAGAAGAAGTAGAAACAAATGTGGAAGAATCTGAAGAGAGCAATTCAGAGTTTACTTCTCCCAACAAAGGGCCATCTATCAGAATACAGAAGAACCATCCTATAGATCAAGTCATTGGAGATCCAAATCAAGGGATCACCACTAGAAGGAGATATAGTGAGGTATCAAATTCCTGTTTTATATCAAATTTTGAGCCTAAGAATGTCAAGGAGGCTTTGACTGATGAGTTCTGGATAAATGCAATGCAAGAAGAATTAACTCAGTTCAAAAGGAGTGATGTGTGGGATTTAGTTCCTAGACCAGAGAATGTAAATGTCATAGGAACCAAGTGGGTATTCAAGAACAAGTCAGATGAAAATGGTACTATCACAAGGAACAAAGCCAGACTTGTTGCTCAAGGTTATGCTCAGATTGAAGGAGTAGATTTTGGTGAGACTTTTGTACCTGTAGCTAGGTTGGAATCCATCAGGTTGTTGTTGGGAATAGCATGCATCCTTAAATTCAAGCTATATCAGATGGATGACAAGAGTGCATTCCTCAATGGATATTTAAATGAAGTTGTTTATGTGGAACAGCCTAAAGGTTTCATTGATCCAAGTGGTCCTGATCATGTTTACAAGTTGAAGAAAGCCCTATATGGGTTAAAGCAAGCTCCTAGGGCTTGGTATGATAGACTTACTGATTTCTTGGTGACTCATGGCTACAGAAAGGGAGGCAATGACAAAACCTTGTTTGTGAAAGATGTTAGAGGAAAGCTTATGATTGCCCAAATCTATGTTGATGACATAGTGTTTGGAGGAATGTCTAACCAGATGGTGGAGCATTTTGTTAAGCAAATGCAATCTGAATTTGAGATGAGTCTTGTGGGTGAGCTAAATTATTTTCTTGGTCTTCAAGTGAAACAGATGGAAGATACTATCTTTATCTCCCAAAGCAAGTATGCTAAAAGTATTGTCAAGAAATTTGGTATGGAGAATGCTACTCATAAAAGAACCCCTGCTCCTACTCATGTGAAGCTGTCAAAGGATGAAAAGGGTGTTGATGTTGATCAAAGTATGTACAGGAGCATGATTGGAAGTCTCCTATATCTCACTGCAAGTAGACCAAACATTACATTTGCAGTTGGAGTATGTGCTAGGTACCAAGCTGAACCAAAGATGAGTCATCTGACTCAGGTGAAGAGGATTTTGAAGTACGTCAACAGTACCAGTGATTATGGGATACTATATACCCATGGAAATAATACTATGTTGATTGGGTACTGTGATGCTGACTGGGCTGGAAGTGCTGATGATAGGAAAAGTACTTCTGGTGGATGCTTCTTTCTAGGCAACAATCTCATATCATGGTTTAGTAAGAAGCAAAATTGTGTTTCCTTATCTACAGCTGAGGCTGAGTATATAGCTGCTGGAAGTAGTTGTGCACAATTGGTTTGGATGAGACAGATGCTGAGTGAGTACAATGTCAAGCAAGATGCTATGACTTTATTCTGTGACAACCTGAGTGCAATTAATATTTCTAAAAATCCTATACAGCACAGCAGGACCAAGCACATTGACATTAGACATCATTTTATTAGAGATTTAGTTGAAGACAAGGTCATCACTCTAGAGCATGTTGCAACTGAAGAGCAAGTAGCAGATATTTTTACTAAAGCCCTTGATACTACTCAATTTGAAAAATTAAGAGGGAAGTTAGGTATCTGCCAGATTGAAGAATTGTAGCAGTTAATTTATTGGAGGCGTGCAGTAGTTACATTTCAATTTCATAACCGTTTATTGCACGCAACTCAAGGAAGCCACTCTCCAACTTCCTCAAGTGTTACTTTTGCTCATTACAACTTTACTTTTGCAAACTCTCAACTTCTCAACTTCTCTCTCGCTCGGTTCATCAATATTCCAAGTTTACTACACTTTTGCTCGATCAAACAACAAATCATCACCATGTCTGATTCTATTCCACAACCTACATTACAATATCAAACTACAAATGTTCAATCCGATCCTGTTTCTGATACCGTCGCTCATCAAGTCGATCCTATGACGGTTATTACTGATGCTCGACCACTCGCCATGATTTCTTCTACTGGTGTGGTAACACGAAGCACTAAAGTACCAATTTCGGAGAAGAAGAGTACCAGCAAAGTCTCTTCGTCTTCTGCTGTGAGAAGGGGTTCTAAATCTAAAGGTAAGAAATTAAAACCCTCTCCTGCTAAGCGTGTTGCTCTAAGCATGCATGATCTCTATTGTAAAGAGAATCCTTTTATCTCAACTGTTGTGGAACCTGATAATGAATCTGAGAATGTTGTTGATGATGTTACTGTTGAGAATGTTAGTACTACTGAAACCCTAGGTTCAGATAATCCTAAGGTAGATGCTAGTTTGATTAATGAAAAGACTGATTCTATTGCTGAGAAACATGTGGAACCTGAGAAAGGTTTGAATGATGAGACTGTTGCTGAGAAATCAGCTATGTTTACTGATGAAAAGACAGATGCTATGCCAGATGCTCCCGCATCTTTGGCACAAGCAAATATGGACACCAATGAGGTCCCTGATACTTTTCCTACTAAGAGTATTCATGTGGAAGGTTCCCCTGAACCTCATACTGAAGAATGTGAGACTCGGCATGCTGAGAGTCTTGATAATGATGATGTGGTTCTGGTTGATGATGATAAACCAGATGATGTTACTGTGGAGGAAACTCCTGTTGTTGCTATTGCTCGTAGAACTAGGAGCAAATCTGTTATGAGTACACCTGTTGTGGTTGATAGTGCCCCTGAGGGCAAGAAGAAGAAAGCTGACACTGGGAAGAAGCCCATGTATGGTCCCCCTAAGGGTTGGAGCAAGGCCGTGCCCCAATCTACTCTAGGGAAGAAGAGTCTGAAAAGAAAAGATCCTCCAACTAGTGACTCTGACTTTAAGGTTGCTGAGACTGATGCTGCCACTTCTGGCAAGGCATCTAGGAAGACTATTAAGGGTATGAAAGTACCTCTATCTATACCTCCAGCACCCCTGGACAATGTGTCTTTCCATCTGGAAAATGGTTCTGCAAGATGGAAGTATATTTACCACAGAAGGCTAGCTCTAGAGAGGAATCTGAAAGAAGAAGTGTTGAAATGTAAGGAGCTTGTGGATCTGTTATCTTCTGCTGGTTTGATGAAGACAGTGAAGAATTTTGGTTTTTGCTATGATAAGCTGGTTAGGGAGTTTTTGGTGAATGTCTCTGAAGATCTTGATGATGCAAGGAATCCTGAGTTTAGGAAGGTTTTTGTTAGAGGAAGGTGTGTGAACTTCTCTCCTCTGATTATTAATGAATATCTTGAGAGGTCTACTGAAGAGGTTCCTGAGATGGAGGTGACTGATGATACAATTTGCAAGACTATCACTGGTAACAAGGTCAAACATTGGCCTAAACATTTGTCTGCGGCAAAGTTAACTCCCCTGTTTGCTGTGTTGAACAAGATAGCTGCTTCCAACTGGACCCCAACCACTCATTCCAATTCTATTGCTACTAGGTTGGCCAAATTTATTTATGCAGATGGTACTAGGGCTGTTTTTTGACTATGGAGCCTATATTTACTATCAAGTTCTGGAACATGCCAAGTCTTACGCTATCAAGTTTCCTATTGCCTTTCCCACTATACTATGTGGTATTATTCTCCAGCAAAATCCAGACATCTTGGTTGGTAATGATGAACCTTGCAAAAGGCCAAGTCCTTTGTCTGTAGATTGCAGGATGCTGTTTGTGACCGATGCTGCTGAAGATGTTGCTACTTCTGTCCGGTCATCTGGTGTGCTCAGCAGAAAACAAATGATTGCTGATCTAATTGAGACCAGTATGGCTCTGGCGGCCAGAAAGTTGAAAATAGATAAGGTAATTGCAGCTTTGAAGGCTGAAGAGGAAGCTGCTGGTGCTGTTAATGAGGAAGTTCAGGAAGAAGGAGGAGGAAAGGACAATGCTTCTGCTGTTGGTGATGCTGGTGATACTGAGGAGATGTCAGATGATTCTGATGAGTCTACCTCTGTGTAACTCTGATGTTTGTTATCTCTGATTTTCTTTCTTCTATTTTGTTAATCCTGGATTTCTTATGCACTTTGTGTGCTGATGGTCTGTAATATGCACTATGTGATACTACCCTATGCTCTATTTCTGCATTATATGCATGACTTATGTTTGCCAGAATTTTTGGCTAAAAAGGGGGAGTAGTATATTGGTTCGTGATCGTGATCGTGATCGTGTTTGTGATCGTGTTCGCTCGCTCTGATACCATAGTATGATCGTGATCGTGTTCGTTCGTTTAGTGAAGCTCTTATACGTGTCTCATGTAGCCCTGAGCGTTTGGTTGAAGATGTGACGACGGATGCTCTAATATCTGTCTTATGAAGAACGTGTGTGCGTACCTTGAGGGGGAGTGACTATCTTTATGATATGTGCGCTTGTTTGTACGCATGTTTTGAGGGGGAGTTTATCTAACTCTGCTTGTGGAAATTTATTTTTTCCAAAGGCATTTATCTCTCTCTATGAACTCACTATGTGAGAGGTTGTTTTCTTTGAGGCTGGACGTATTCTCTTCTGATGATCGCCTCTGTTTCTACGTGTAAGTGATCCTTAACCATAGAGCTGTGCTAAAAGTGTTTTCATTATCTACTATGATTTTTATGTCTATGGTGGTTGAAGGAAGTTTGGTTTTATCTCTCCAAAGAATTGGCTTTAAATGTTTTAGCCAAAATTTTGCCAAAGGGGGAGATTGTTGAGTTTTGAAGATTGGCTACAATTGTGTCAAAAACATATATTAGCCAAATGTGTGGTCAGATGCCATGATCACTGATGATGGGTCAGATGCTGTAGCATATGGAACAACATTCTGTGATCTGCCAGCTCGCGCCAGCTCGCGCGTTTATATTTTTATGCAATCTTTATTAAGATTCGCTTTGGTTTTTCTTTTAACCATTACTTGGTGATTAAGTCACGTGTGCTGAAGAAGTCTAAGGCGGTCAAGCCTAGATATATTTTAAAAGGTGATATTGATTTATTTTTCAAGGAGATCTCTTGTTCTAGAAGATTCAAGACTTGGACCTTACAACGTCCAAAGGTGTCTGAAGCCCGTACCCTACTAGTATAAATATATGTAATGCAAGACCCTAGAATCTAAGCTAAACCGTGTGTGTTTCTAAAGCGTGTGTTTTAAGGTTTAGTCTTCTTTTGTTTTTATTATTTCTTTGTGAGTCTTTGCTTGTATCATCGCTGGTCAAGCTAGGACGTGTTTAGTTGAGTTGTAATTGTGCTTCTCCAAAGCCTGTAGGTACGGAGTTGTTATTCAGTCGGAAGAGTGTGTCTCTTGTCCAAAGTAAACATATTAAAAGAGAAAAGAATAAAAGCAACGCTGTTTGTGTTGTTTTAGGTTAGGAGGTGAGACGGGGTCTCATATCTAGGAGTTCCTAGGTAGAAGTGTCACGTGAAGTAGGGTCTAGGTGGAAGACAAGTAGTGAGGCTACGTTGGTCCTTACACTAGAACTATTATAGTGAATTCACTGCTGGATTGGTATCCCCCAGACTAGGGCAAGTTGCGCCGAACTGGGTTAACAAACCTACTGTGTTCTTTACTTTTCCGCTGCTTTTAATTACGTTTTATTTGTGGTGTTGTCCTGAGTTAGACACGCGCTCGGACAGTTGTGGTTACTTTGTTCACAGCGTTTGTCTGTCTAACAGCCAGAATTTCGAAAAGTGAAGGAAGAACTTTAAGTACCCGTTTCAAATGGGAATGTGAATGTTTCAAATTCAACCATCAATAATAATCATGCGTGTGTGTGTGTGAACTGTCTACCACTGTCAACCCGATTAATGTCTATTTCCCACTCTTAAACTACTCAATCTAGATGCTAATATCCTCTTTTTCCTATAATTTTGAATTTAACTAGGATTTTAGAAACATGTAGAAGATCAGCATTGTTTATGTTTGATCCAAGAAGAAGACTATCGATGGCACTTTTGTTTACACATTCAAGTCATTTTGCCTAGATATAAGCACATAATCATAATCATTAAACATATAGTCTTTCATCAAAAGATGATTCTGTGACGACTGCGAAGAAATTAGTTCTCTGCCGCCATTAACAACATTCCTAACATACTTTCTTGGAACAAACATAAACAATGCTGATCTTCTACATGTTTCTATAATCCTAGTTAAATTCAAAATTATAGGAAAAAGAGGATATTAACATCTAGATTGAGTAGTTTAAGAGTGGGAAATAGACATTAATCAGGTTGACAGTGGTAGACAGTTCACACACACACACGCATGATTATTATTGATGGTTGAATTTGAAACATTCACATTCCCATTTGTAACGGATACTTAAAATTCTTCCTTCACTTTTCCATTCACAACATCATCAACCCAAGCAGCATTCTGCATAGAAGATTCATTCTCTAAACCACATTGAATCTTTCTAAACATTGATGTTGATGCAAATTTTTGTATTAGTTTGGAGATTACATATTCATGCTTCATTAGGTGGCTACAAGTGCTAGCTAATCATGTTAAGATATTGACAATCTCTTCAAGTACCCTTAAGGTAAGCTCTTTTGTATGTTACTACATTTTTTTTAAGCTTTCAACTTAATTACATTTTAGGTTTCCTATTGTAATTTGTTTGGCATTATTTGTGCAGGTTCTACTTCACTCAACTTTTGATTCAATCATATCTCAAGTTCCTTATTTTGTAAAATTGAAATTATTGAAATTGAAACCGTTTAATATATTAGATGACAATGTAAGAAGTTTAGTGGACTGCTTCATTCAAATATCTTCATCCGCCAAAGTGTATATAGATTGTCGCGCATGACTCTTCAGGTAGACATTCTTATGACTTATCGATGTGCATGCATCCAATATATTTCTAAGAGGTGGAACTCATTGTGGCTCTCAATCCTCACTCTTAACTTTGATGACAAACACTTTGCAGACTTCACCACTTTTAGAAACTCTGTCTTCTCTGTCATTCTCTCAAGAAAAAGCATCACATTTCCTCTCCTGTCTTTCAGGCTCAAATGTGGCAACTATTCTGATTTCGACAAACACGACGTCGAAAGATTCATTTATTCTGCTGTGCAATGTGGAATTCAAAATCTCAATATTCACAATGGTGTTGCTGCATGTAATTCTTGTTTCTCTTCAATTTCCTCATTATTAACATTCATTTGGTTGTTTTCCTCCAAATAAAAGGACCCAACATTATCCTAACTTTTTACACTTTGCAATTTCATCTTAGGTTCATCTTGACCTTGACGCACCTGCTGCGAAGATGCTGACTTTACTTCACTGACATCTGCATTTCTACTAGCAGCGACTAAAACATAAAGTTTTGAGAAAATATAAATTAATTCCAATCAAACCAACAATAACACTTGTCTACTACAAATTGTAAAAGATAAAAAATAAATTGATGTGTGGAAGTAATGTTCAAAAAAACATCATGGATTAGAGGATTTACAAAAACTTTGCCTTCATGTTGCTTCTCTTTCAAGTCAAGCTCTTTCATTTTCTTTTCAAAATGGTTTGTTTTAGATATCACTTCCTTCACTTTGCCTTCAGCTTGCTTCTCTTTTAATTCAAGCTTCTTCTCTTGACCTTTTTGAGTGCTTCATCCTTTGATTCACACTCCTTCATATGTCGTTCAAGCTCCTCCCTGGATTCCAACTCCATTACCCGTCCTTCAAAGTTCTTCTCTTTTGACTCAAATTCCTTCATTAGGCTTTCAAAAAGCTTTTGTTTTGATGCCAACTCCTTCATTTGACATTCAATGTTTATTACTACACATTCCTAAACTCGAAACCCGGGAAAATCTTGGTAACAAAGGAACACCATCTTGAAATGTAACATGAGTTTTGTCCGGAACTAACCCTTTTGCGAATCAAACTCATCCGTAGTAAGTTATATAATTATTTTTAAAAATATTTACAAAGAAAATAGTAAAGGAAAATAAACATCCTTTGTTGGGATGTGGCAGTTGATACATGGTGTGATACTTTTCTCCTACTGTCATACATTCATGCACTACAATTACATGTACTGTATATACTTACATCATTCTTGCAATGTTACATCATACACATTTTTGTCTCTTTTGTCTTGTCTGTGTCTACAAAATAGAGTCGGGATGGGCATGTTGTTCTTTGCAATTAGAGTGTCAGCTTAGGCAGATAAGTGTACATCTCTTGTTTCAAAAACTCCCCACTAGACTCCTCTCTTCTGGAAGATGGTTGTTTTAGTTTTCCTACAACAAAAGGAAATTCCCAGTTGAATTTATTCTTCAATTGGACACAGAGTCTTGCTTTACAGTTCCCCTCCGGTTTGTCCCCGGATTGGACCTCATTTAAAACAAGTGACAAGCTATCCATACAAGAAGCTTGTATTTTACAAAATACACTTTACATTTCTTCAGGTGGTTTTATCCCCAGTGAGCTTTACAAACATTATACAAAAGATCATACAAACCTTTTCTCTTTACACAAAAGACCGTACAAGTCTCATACAGTTCAACCTACCTATGTTACTTTTTGAAGTACTCCGTAAAGTTTTTTTCTCCCCAAGTGGTTGGTTTTACCTTTTTCACATCATTGTCAGTCGGATGATAGTTGATTTTCAAATGGTTGTATGTCAGTGTACAACATTCCAGCTATCGGTCAGTCGATAGTCTGTTGATTTAAATGTTGTGTGTCAGTGCATAACATCTTACCTATCGGTCAGTCGATAGTTTATTGATATTCAATGGTCGTATGTCAGTGTACGCCATTGCAGCTGTTGGTCAGTCGATAGTCTGTTGATTTAAATATTGTGTGTCAGTGCATAACATCCTTCTTATCGGTCAGTCGATAAGTCTTTTGATATCCAATGGTCGTATGTCAGTGTACGCCATTTCAGCTGTCAGTCAGTCGATAGTCTGTTGATTTAAATGTTGTGTGTCAGTGCATAACATCCTTCTTATCAGTCAGTCGATAAGTATTTTGATATTCAATGGTTGAATGTTAGTGTACGCCATTCCAGCTGTCGGTCAGTCGATAGTCTGTTGATTTAAATGTTGTGTGTCAGTGCATAACATCCTTCTTATCGGTCAGTCGATAGTTGATCTTGTAATACCCTAATTTTGCACTTTTTAAATAAATATTTTTCTTTTTTGAAATTATTTCTTATTTTTATAGAAAACGCCCAAAAATGGTTCCAAAAATAATGTTTTCACGCCATTCGCTAATTTTGTTTAAAATCATAAAAAATATATATATTCCATTTTATTTTCGTTCGCATATTTTTATTCGTCGCATTTTCATCATCAAAAATATATTTTCCATGAACCAATCATTGTATGTCACATCATCATTTCCATTTTATTACCATTTCATTATCATTTTTCACTAATATATCCCTTAATCTCAAAATTACCTATTATTACACTAATGCCATTTAACCTAATCTTTGACTATAAAAACAATTATTATATTCAGTCACAATTAGGCACAAACTCCCAAAAAACGGACCACCACAACCACCACGCCGGAATCCCATTTTCCGGCGAAAAACCACCATTTTCCGGCGACCCAAAAATTTACCCAAATCGAAAATCAAACACTCGTTTCTTACTAATTTGACTATCCTGATTCCGAATCTGTTGTTGGTTTCTCGAAAAAAGGCTTAGAGCTTTGTCAAAATTGAAGCCGAAAAGTTGATAAAGAAGGAAAGCTCCGATCCGGAATTTTAAATCATCAGCGAAGGTAACTGATGGTAGATTTGAACTCCTAAGTTCCTTCTGAACAATACTGTGTAAATAGTTTCGCGAAATCGTGTGATTGTTCGTTGTTTGAGATTTTCGGACCGTCCCTTATTTTGCATGATTCTTCGTTTTTTGGTTTGTTTAATGTTGATTTGGATTGTAAATCTTGAATCTACGTTAAATTCCGATCGATTTCGTATATATACATGTTTGTTTTGGTGACTGGAGATGGGTTTTCAATGGTGGCCGGCGGTGTTCACTTTTTCTTCTTCTCCATCCTCTGTTTTGCTGTTTAGTGATGAAGAAGACGATGACGTGGTAGCACGTGAGTGGCTGGAGCCAGTTACTCACGCGCGCCCCCCGTTTATTGCGTACACCCCGCAATTGGGTCACATGTGGGTCGTTGACCCGGTTTTAACCCGTCCGACCCGTCTGATTTGGTGGTAGATTGGGCCTTTTTCAGCTTAGGCCTGTTTGCTCTTTTTGATTTAGTTTTTTTTATTATTTTTACTTCATATACACCAATTTTACTATTTGCACCCTTTTGTTAAATTTAATTAATTTTGGACATTTTTAATTGAAAAATGCTCGTTAATGTGAAAACTTCTTTATAAAAGCGAGATAAAAAACAAACGGGTCCCTGCCGTACAGCTTGCGTCTGAGGGTTGTTTTTTATTTCAAACTTTAAAAAGTACTCGTTAATTAAAATAGAAATGAGAAAGTGTCTGACGTACGGCTTGTCTCCGACTCAATTTTATTTTAATTAATAGAGTTTAATTAAAATCTTTTATCTGATGTTCAGTTAATCACTTTGGTTTATCCTTTTATGTATGCTCTACTTATTTATTTTATTTATGCGTTCACATCTTTATTGTATTATCATCTGTGATATATCTTCGTGATTTGCCTGGACTTGGATTCTCTCCTTTCTTCTTCTCCACCCAGAAAAAACCTTTCTCTCTTCTATTCTCCCTCACAAAACAGAAACAAACGTGAAATCCTTCTCCTTTCGCCGATCCAAACCGTTTCAAACCCTAAAGAAGGTAATCACGATTCGAACAGTTTGATGATTGCTTCGCGTCGATTCGAGTTTAATCCATACTCGTAATCAATTTTATCTCCCGTAATATCGGTTTAATCTTTGAATATGGACTAAAAACATTGGTTATGTTTCGATCGGTTTTGATTTTCTGTTTAATGTGTTCTTTTTACGTTTTTTTTCTCTGTTTGGTTTCTGTTTCTGTTGTTTCTTCTTGTACGTTTGATTTTCGTTTTGTTGTGATTTCGGATTTGTGTTTCAAAAACCTGATCTAAGTTTTCCTGGGCCTTGGCTGAAGGATCCCTTCGTGGATTTCATAACAGCAGGATGAAAATGATGAAGATTGTGGGTTTGTTTGTGTTTTAATTCGGATTTGTTTAAATTTGTTTTTTGTTTCTGACTTGGTTTGTATGTTCTGTTATGTTGGTTTTATTTTCCCTTATTCTGGACTTGGTTTCGTACTGCTTTATCGTTTTGTTAGTTTTAAATCCGTTTCGTTTCTGTTTCTTTGGTATCGTTTCTGTTCTGTGTTTATTTACATATGAATATTCATTTTTTTTGGTTTCTGATTCATCGGTTGAACATCAATCCAAGTTTTCCAAGACCTTCATTGAAAAATTCTTTCGTGGATTTCATATTAGTGGGATGAAAACGGCGAGGATTGAAAGTTTGGCCATGCTTTAGTTATGATTCGTTTCTGTTTCTGTTTTACAGGTTGATTCTGTTTTCTTATTCTTTCCTTTGCGTTTTTTTTTTCTGTTTCTGTTCGATTTGATTATGTAGCTTCTTTCAATTATTTTACGTTTTATTTTCTTATGATCTAAGAGCATCCTGGTGAAAAATACGGGTCAAACCGGTACCGGAATCTCAAAGGGAGAGGAAATCTTTACATTGGTGAAGATTTGATTGCATTTTGAGGTTTATTTTGCTGTTCTTCTTTTTTCGGTTTCTTTTTCTTCTTCTGTTTTTTTTTATGAAATAAGAAACATAAGGTAGTTTTTTCCAGAACAAATCACAACTGTTGGATCTTTAACCCTTGGGCATATGACTTGATTCTATGATTAGATCTGGACAGTCTGATCTAAATCACATGATGATCATATGGTAGACCACAGTAGACACACACACATGATCAAACCGGTTCGGTCTGGTCCAATTAATGGACCTGAACCGAACCGGACCGGTCTATATATTAAACCGGGTTTAGTAAGTTAAACCCAACAAACTGTTTTTCTATTTACACCCCCTCTTTTCTGTCTATTCTTTTTTTTTACAGTATATTTTCTTCTATTTGAACCCCCCCTTTTCTTTTCAGATTTCATAATTCATACTATGTTTTTTTGCTAAACATACCCTCTCCTCTGCCTCTGCTTTTCTCACGTTTTTTCTTCTTTTTTGTGTTTAGTTTTTTTTTCTCTTACTTCTTTAATCCTCTTAGTTTTATTTACTTATATTATTTAGTTAATTCATGATTAGTCTTTTTTTTATTTCCGTTAGTTTATTATTTATACTTCTTGCAATTTATTTCATAGTTTTTTTATTCGTCATCACATTATGCATATTGCTTGATTTATGACTTGGGACATAAAACTAAACTTTAGTTTAATTGAGACGGACTTAGAAAAAGGTAATAGAATTAGAACCTAAAAATAATAAGTTTAGTTAACTTAGTTTAGAATAGTTTTTTTTTTAGTTTTATTCCGTCAGACTTGTAATTTAATTTAGTTTATTTCTTGCATTGCATTCATTCAAGTTTAAATTTCCGCAAAATACCTTAGAATGTAATTAGGCAAAATGTAACCCCAAAGTGGATGTAGAAACTTGCATTGCATGCATTTTATTTTTATCGCTTTCCGTCAAACGCTAAAAACTAACTAAACGCGAATCTTTCATTTCCAAAGGGGTACGAATAGTAAATTCTTTTAGAAGAAAATAGAAAACAAACAAACATCTCTCTCTCAAATAAAACTTCTCTTAGTCCATTAAACCAAAATTAGTTGCACGATTAGATTTTAAGTTTATTTTCAAAACACTTTAAAATTTTGCTTTAACCTTCTCTTCTCAATCCAATCTCCACTTGCACACACTTTTCTATCTCTACTACTTCTCCCTCAAATTCTTACTACTTCTCCCCCATTTCTTCACATTAAAAATAAGTAAAAAAGAAATAAACTAGAGGTTACTATAGGATACTATAGGCGCTTAGGATGCTAAAACCTTCCCTAGGTGTAATCAACCCCCGAACTTAGAATTTCTTTTAAACGGTTTTTGATACTTTCCCCTCTTTGGAAATGAAAGATCAATGTAGTGGTGGAAATCCCAAATTCCCCGCAACAGTAGGGTGTAGGCCATTATAGAAGGAGGGATTGTGGTTGGGCTGATTGCCGCCAAAGAAATTCTTATAGTACAATTGCGCCTCATTCTGAAGAACATAACTGTCAGATGACCATGTCCCATTAGGAAGCTGTAGTCTATGAACACGATTTCTCTTCCTTCTTATGATGGTTTGAGTGTGGAAAAAAGCGCTATTTTTGTCACCGAATTTGACCCATTTTTCTCTAGATATTTGGTACCAATGCATCTCTTCTTGGAAAAGAATATGATTGTATTCCTGTTGGAGGTCGCGCTCGAGAAGGGTATGGCGAAAGGAGTCAACTCTTTCTAGATATTTTTGAACCCCTTTGAGTCTGATTTCAATATGTCTTTTGCGTTTAAAGATGTTCCTGAAAACCACTTGATTGAGGGTAATAGATTCCCGTTGAACATTATTTAATGCAGTGGTAGGATTATGGTTGGAAGAAGTCCAAGCTTTCTCAACTAAAGCGGAGTAGTCTGTATGATCTATCCAAGCAACTTCGAAATGGAAGGGTCTAGGTTCTCTAGCCACGGGAAGACCACCAAAACAAAGAAGTAAAGGATTATGATCGGACTGGAGTCTGCAAATAACTTCGACAAAAGCTTGGGAAAGGCTAAACGCCATTCCACATTGGCTAAACATCTGTCAAGTTTCTTAGAGAGAATGTGCAGGCTATTGTGATTTTGATGCCAAGTAAAATGTCTTCCAATGGTTGTGAGGTCTAGAAGACTACATTGGTCCATGAAATTAGTAAAATGGTAGCTCTTGTATGTTGAAAGATAGCCCTGCGTTGGTCGCTATGGACGAGAGTCTCGTTAAAGTCATCAATAAGCATCCAAGGGCCAACAATAGTGAGACTGATGTCTATTAGGTAGTTCCAAAAATTGGTACGTAGTGTCGGATTTGGGCTGGCGTACACGAAAGTACATGTAATGAAGGCATTGCCATGGGTTAACGCGAAAGTAATGGAGTACGTATTGATGGCCATGACAGTAGTGGTAATAAAAGAATTAGAATATTTTAAGAGCTATATACCTCCAGAGTGGCCATTGGCTTTAGTAACATAAGTCAGTGTGTATCCGTTGTTCGTCCAAAAGGAGGACAATTTAGAGTAAGGAACATGAGTTTCTAGAACAGTTGAATGATACTTTTTAATGATTTCCGTCAAATGTCGTTTAGAATTATTATTGTTAGCCCCTCTGATATTCCAAGAGAGGATTGAGATATCCTTGAGAGCTTCCATAACAAAACAAGCAAAGAGAAGGACAAAGGAAAAGACTGGCCTAAGTGACCATGTTTTCTTCATTATGATCACAGTGAACATGCTTTTTTCACAAATTTCAAGGTCATTCTTATTTCCATTAGTGTGGATTTTATGAGAAGAGATATCAGCGTCAGAGGGGTTATTTGTATGTTGTGCGACGACCATTTGGTCAAAGTTGGGGTTCATGAATGTTGCTGACTTTTGGTGGAAAGAGATATCAGTATAAGGCAAGATACAAATAATTTGTTCCTCACCTCAAACTTGACAGAACCAAATTCATTTGTTCTTATTGTTGAGAAAATTGGTGGCCACTAGCCAATATCATGTATTATAAGTAACTGCAAATTATAGAATGATGAGTAGTAGTTATATGTTTGTTATATACTCTCTGGTGCTTTTGATCTGTATTTTAGGCTCAGCCCATGCCTTGTTGCAATGCATTTAGTTTTGGGTTTGTCTTTTACTCCCAGTCCAATGATATTATATTGCATTAGACACTTGTGGCTCTGGCTCCATGCTATATTATGCAGGTTGTTTTCTTCTACCTCTTGTGGTCATGGTAGATGTTTGTATTATTTTGAGTGAAATACTAGTACTTTGAAGTTGTTAAGTGCACTATTTTGTACTTTTTATTTTAAAATATGACTCATATTTTGAACTTCTATGTAAGTGTGCAGCATCTCACAACATTCGTGTGTTTTGTACTATATAACACCACTCTTCTTTTAATTGGTGTTATTTATAACAGGCGAAAAGACAAAAGGGGAAAATGGTTCAAGCTTGTAATAAATACCCCACATAATGTCCCGTGGGGGATATGAGTTGATTGAAAAAAAGATGATGGAAGAGAAAATTAAACAAAGACAAGAGTCAGCTGGAGATTCCCTACCTACACCTCCATCTCCACCAAAGCGCCATGAGAAGTAGATAAGGGGCCGAAAAAAACCAACCGGCCAGTATACGTCAGAAGAAACACGAGTTATTGCTGAAAAAATTGTAAGTAAAACATGTTTTCTATTATGCTTTGTTACAATATTGTCATTGTTCCCTCTAACAAGCGATGTATGTTAAATTCTGCACTCTGCTCCCTGGTCCCTGGTTAAGAGTCTTATTATTGAAAAAAGACTTGATCTTGATCTTTAAAAGACTTTGGTTCACTATATTGAATAGTTTATGTCTGCATTTTCGTTTGAGTCGAGGATCGAGGCTATTGTGTGACCGTGAAACCTTTTTAATGTCTTGGTTTTGGTTATGTCTGGGTTTTCGTTTACGTTTTCGTTCTAGTTTCTTATGTCTTGGTTTTGGTTGCGAAACCTTTTTTTTTGTTAGCTTGAATTTTATTTGGATTTGTACTTGATTTGTCTTTTTCATGCAAAATAGCTAGAGATTGAAGCTAACAAAATGATTTGATTGCTGAAAGATTATATTGTAATTTTCTTAATTGATATTTAGTGGTATTATCAATGAATGATTCTTTTTCATTGTTTTTACCGATGATGTTTGCAACTTTAACCAAAACTTGGTGGCATAAGGATAAGTTGAAAAGCTACAATAAAAATTGCTTCATTTCATATCACATATTCATTTGCAAGATGAATGGAATGGAATGGAAGAAAAAGATGAGTGCATATACAGAATTTTGTATATGGATTTTAGTTGATATTTCTGTTACATAAGTCAAGGCTTTAATAATTTTGTAGTAGTCCCTGTATAGTTGATGTTTCCATCCCATTTGATAGTTTAGTCTACTACTAATATAAATACTTTAAAGTTTTGATAGTTTTGTATCATGCTTTAATTATAGATTCGTAATTTTATTTTTTTGCAACACAAAGATAGTTGATGTCAAACTTCAATTATGAACCACGCTACCTCAAGAACCAAAAACACAGAATATTAACTGCTGCATTTGATTTTTAATTTTTTTTTTATCATGATTTCGTAGGATTCTCTGGTTCAGAAAACATCTGAAGGAAGTTTTGTTCCTCAAGGACGTAAAGATATCTTGGAAGAAGCAATTGGTCGACCTGAACACCCTGGACGTGTTCGCGGTGTTGGTCGAGGTATTGGTATCCGACAATATTTTGGTCCACATTCCCGTGATGCTGCCTCTACCTCAGTTGTTATCAATAGGACACAATTAGAGGCCATAAAATTAGAGCTCCAAATGATATTCGAGAGCAATTGCTATGTGAACTATCGTCAGCTTCAGGTGCCTCTTCTAATACAACTCTTCCTGAGAGAACGAACGGTAGATGCTCAGCTGTGCCGCCTATAGAAGAGGATGAGATGGAGGAGGAGGAGGAGGAGGAGGAGGGGGATATTCCTGAAGAGTGTGAACTATATGTTGATAATAAACATCATGTAGTGGCATATGCATATGTGTTTAGGTTGGGGCCCATCATACATAATCAGTTGTTAGAAAATGATATGGTTAGGTTGGCTGTAACCAAAGTGCTTGATTCGAATGTTCAAGTCCCCATGCCCACGGATGAGGTGAAAACGGTTGGTGAGGCTCTCCATAATTTCATTAAATGGCCAAAAAGACTTTTGCGTCTTGTTACTAATAAGGTATTCATTATTTGTGTCAATTATCTATTTCAAAATAACATGTTTATCTTATGTTGTCTAATATTTTATCTATTCCATCTAAAAGGCCAGAACCTGAAAACACTTGTGCTGAAAAGTTGATGTTAAAGATAATGTCGCGGAAAGATGATGTGATGTTTAAGCTGGAAGATGATAAGTTTTTTAATCTTCCATTCAAAGATATTATGGAAATGTGTATGAAGACACAAAATTTACGCGTCTCTATTCTACGTGTGTGGTTAGTGTAAGTACATTTCTATATCATTTTTATGGTTGGTGTTAGTGTATTTTCAATATAATTGTCACCAGATGACTGTTTTACTTGATAAATATTGCTGCTGTGATTTCTATCATTTTATAAATTCTGTTTTCTCTGTTGTTTTATGTATTGTTGCTGGTCCAATGAGATCATACATGTTTGATTAGTCTAACGGTGAACCGGTGAGGGACTTAATAGATCCTCATCCTAGAAGCCATTGTTCAATAAAGGCTTTATGTAAGGATTATTTTGTTATTTTTGATAATTAAGTGCTTGATTTTAGGTATATAAAACATCTTTCTACTCGGTTGGGCAAGAGTAACATGTATGGTTTCATTGATCCAAGTTTCATTCAACCGCAAAACAACTCAGCTAGTTCTCAGGCTCACCTTACTGAAAAGCTGTTTGAGAATGACAAAGAATGCTTTTTTGTTCCTTACCTGAACAAGTAAGTGTATTTGATCTTCAAAGTATTTTTGATTAACATAATTTCGGTTATAGGTAATCCGGATATTACAAAGAATTGAAGTTAACACATTTATATTTTGTTTCCCATCTAATTATCATTGGCAATTGCTCATTATTGAACCATAAAAACAAAATGTAGTCTTCCTATGTTCGATGGGGATGAAGCCAGATAAAGACATTGTTCTTATTGTTAATTCGTAAGTATTTAATTTGTTTACATTACATTAATATATTTACCTTACAGTGAAAAATATCTTATGATGTTTTATAAGACAAATTAATGAATATATTTTATTATCGTAGAGCTTTAAATGGATATAATAGGTTGAAAGGTTCGAGAAAACAGAGAAAGCCAACATGGAACATTACTCTCACGGTAAGTTAACAATCTCATAAATAATTTAATTTGGAGTTTGAGAAACGCTAATATCAATTATGACCTTAGAATTTTTGTTTAGAGTTTATTTGCAATATTCACTTACCATAATTTGTTTAATGAAAATTGTAGTGCCAAAGGCAATCTTTCAGTTATGAGTGTGGCTACTATATTATGATATATATGTTGAACATTGTATCGGCTGGAGTTGTTAATTCATGGAATAAGGTGTGTAATAGAACTTTTCAATTATTTGTGTTAATTGTGTTCTTTAATGTTAATATAATGTTTTAATATTATTAACATTTATTTAGATATTTGGAGACCCAACGCCATATCATGAGGATGAAGTTACTAGTGTCCAAGAACGTTGTGCAAATTTGATACTTGAATCCATTTGAAGTTATTTGATTAGGTTAAAGATCCCAATCATAGGTCGGAGCTATTTAATCTTATATTTCTGTTTGTTGGCTGCAATTTGTTTAGTTTTGCTTAGGCTATGTTTTGGTGTTATTAGTTTAATTTTAGCTACAGGTTTTTAGTTCCATATATGTTACTTTTTGTAACATGGACTATTTTGTAATTAATTGAATTTGATATCAAATTTAATTATGATATTTTGTTTGAATGATTGTGTATGATATTTTGTAAGTGATTAATGTTAATGGTTGTGGGTTACCAAAAAAAAAGGTTATAATGGTTGTGGATAAAATTCTATTATAACTATAATTAAAAGAATATATTGTTCGTAAAAAAAAAAGAATATATTGTTTGTACCAAAAAATATATATATATTGTAATACGACAAAAAAAAATATATTGTTACCAAAAATTATATATATATATATAAAACAAAGTACCGATTTTAAATCAGTTGGACTGATTTAAAAGGATTATAATAAAATCGGCTTGGCTGATTTAAATAAATGTAACTATTTTTGTGAATTGGCGAACTGATTTAAATTCATTTATTTACATCTGACAATCCGATTTAAAAAAATGTTTTAAATCGGTTAAGAACCTGATTTAAAAACAATTTATATATTTTGAAAATCCAAACTGATTTAAATTTGTATATGTTAAATCGGGCGGACTGATTTAAAAAAACTATTTAAATCGGATCAAATCTGATCTAAAAACATAAACTTACTAAATTGGCGGGAATTAAATCGGATGTCAACCGATTTAAAATGTCTTTTTTACCCGATTTAAAAAGTCTTTTTTCCACTAGTGTTAGTATTATTATTTTCATAGTCATTTTATAAAAAATATATATATGCTTATAATTAAAATTTCTTATAAAATCATTTTTATATCTTGTTATTATTTCGTTTTTATTTTCTACAAACATTTATAATTTTAAATCAATTTTATTATCTTTTATCTTAATTTTCTTCTAACTAGCGGAAAAGATCAAAAAACGTCAAAAATATTTTTATTATGGTATTTAATATTTTACACAAATTTTAAGTTGTTAAAAAAATTATTTACTTTTTCTTACACCTTTTATGGCATTTTCATTTCAATTTCTATTTACCTCAAAGTTTACCCAAAGAGGCAAGAGAGAATAATCATCAACATAGACCAATCAATTCATTACACATCACTCCATTCACATCATACACCAATTTTCATTTTTCAAAATAAATAAAAAATCCTATCATTTTTAACACATTACCATTTTAACCTCATTCTTATTTGATTAACCAAATTTGCCCTTAACCCTAATTCTCTACTCTATAAATAGAGCATTAATTGAAGAGAGAGGATTCATTCAATTCTCCACACAAAAAACCCGAATCAGATTTTCTCTTCGATTCTATCAAATATAAAAAACTCAAAAAAACAAAAATAAAGAAAAATAGAAAAAAACGTGTGTGCTGCTTGCTACTTCTTTTTCTTTTCCAGAAAATAAAAAACTCAAAAAAACAAAAATAAAGAAAAATAGAAAAAAAACTTGCTACTTCTTTTTCTTTTCCAGAAAATAAAAAACTCAAAAAAACAAAAATAAAGAAAAATAGAAAAAAACGTGTGTGCTGCTTGCTACTTCTTTTTCTTTTCCAGAAAAAACACCTAAAACCCCCAAACTCATTTCATTTTCATCTTCTTCAATTCACTTCACCAGATCCGAAAAACCTCATACTAACACCAAATCGATTCCGTCCTAAAGGTATTACAACAAATTCGAAGTCATTTTTACACTGGAAATTCAAAGATCTGTCGCATGATTCACGTTTAAACCGTTCTCGGGTTTGTTTTTGGATCCAAGGATTTGAACAATTTTGGACTTGATTTGCAACGATTCGAGGCTTACAGTACTCGTAATCGAATATACAACATGTTATATGCTTTAATTTCTGTTGATTCTGTCTTGGTTTTGTCTTATTTCCGTTCGTTTTGGTTCTCATTTTTTTTTAAAAAAAAAAGAATAGATGGCGACGTATACAATGAAGATTTTAGTTTCACAGAGTTCCACTGTGAAATTGAATCGTGGATTCATGATCAGTTGAACGAAACAATGCAAATCGAGTATCTGTTCTTTGATTTTGGTTCGGTATCGTTGATTTCGGGTTGGATCTAATTTGCTCAAACCATTTTCGTTCGTTTGCTCTGTTTCTGTGTTTTTCTTCTTGCTGAAGAACAAGACCCATGGTATAGACCTCTCTTTGTTGACTTTTGTTCAGAATCACATGATCTGATGAAGCAATCAGGGTCGTCGGTGACTCTGTGGATCATAGTCGTTTGATCTGGGATAGATATGATCAGACGGCGAGGATTGATCCTGGCTGATGGATCCTATAGACACACACATCTGACCAAACCGGTTCGGTCTGGTCCAACTAATGGACCTGAACCGAACCAGACCGGTTTAGAAATCAAAACAGGCCAGACAGTTGGGCCTATTATTTCTGATTTTTTTTATTTTTTTTCCTGTTTGCTAGTTACACCCCCCTTTCTCTCAATTTATTTTAAAATTCTTCCCTGTTGCTATTCGCACCCCCCCTGTTTCGTTTCTTTTGAAACGTATTATTTTTTGCTTTATTAATTTTTTTTTCTAAGTTTTCTTTACTCTTCTCTTTACTATGTTAATTATTTATTTCTTAGATCTTCCTTGTTTCATTTAATTAGTTTCTTTAGTATATTTATGTCATTTAAATTCTTTACAATTTATTTTAGTCATCTATATTTCATTTCATCATCATTGCATATTCCATATTATTTTGGTTACTTTGTGATTTGAGACTTAGAAATTATGCCTTAGTAATAATAGATTTAGAACCTAAAAATCTTTAGAAAAATATTTTAGTTAGTTTAGCTTAGATTAGTTTTTTTTTTATAGTTTCAATCCGTCGGACTTGTATATTTTAGTTTAGTTTATTGTCGCATATCATTCAATTGTTGCATTCATTCATGTTTATTTTATCGCAAAAAACTCTTAGAATGTATTTAGGCTCAATGTAACCCCAAAGTGGATGTAGAAATTGCATTGCATGCATTTTACTTTTTTTATCGCTTTCCGTCAAAACGCTAAAAAACAAACGAACGCGAACCTTTCATTTCCAAAGGGGTACGATTAGTAATTCTTTAAAAAAAATAATAGAAAACAAACAACATCTTCTCTCTCACAAATAAAACTTCTTTAGTCCAAAAACAAAAATTAGTCGCACGGTTATATTTTAAGTTTATTTTTCAAAACACTTTAAATTTTGCTTTAACCTTCTCTTCTCATATTGGTTATACTATTTCTCCCTCTAATTCTTACTACTTTTCTCCCATTTCTTCACATTAAAAATAAGTAAAAAAACAATAAACTAGAGGTTACTATAGGATACTATAGGGGCTTAGGATGCTAAAACCTTCTCTAGGTGTAATCAACCCCCGAACTTAGATTTCTTTTAAAAAGGTTTTCGATACTTTCCCCTCTGAAATCCCAAATTCCCCGCAACTGAAAACTGGCGACTTCACTTGGGACATCCTCCTTAAGAGGGTTAAGCCCACCTAGTTTATTGCTTTCCTAAATGCTTAAATGATTTATTTATTATGTCATGGGTTTCTTGAGTGGTGAGACAAGCACAATACCCCTGCTTGAGTGAACAAAATAGGATAGGAATTGTGGTGAAATTATAGTAGTTTGTGCATAAACGCAAGTGATATGGATACGCTTGGGTGGAGGGTTCGTGAGAGGTGGAATAGTTGGCACAAGTAGTTGGCTTTTGTGGTTTCCAAGAAGCTCAAGGACCTTTTGGATACATTTAACCCATCTTGGCCTTTTAGGATGTAGCGCGATGGCTAAAGTCACAAATAGTTTTGGCTTTGGTTGTTCCGCGATGCTACGCCCAAACGAGGCTCTTTCTTTGGGTATTTCAGTGGGCCATGAGTAGTTATGAGCACATGGTATTCAATAGAAAAGTTGATGACTTTGGGAATTTCTTAGAACTCGTGTTACAAAAACAAGAAAACCAATAGTTCATACATTGTGGGAGATATACCTTTTGACTCCAACCTTATACTATCCAAACCAACCATGTTTGCTTATGTTTGTACTTGTTGCGTCATTACATCTCATTCATCCATGCATCCATGAAAAACTTCTTCCAATTGACTTTCAAAGGATTTGAGGAATTTCTTCACAAATCTCACAATCATCATAGACCTTGAAAAAAAAGAGATTGCTTTGAAAACTAAAAGAAAATTCTTTTGATCATACACAAACAAAAAATAAGGTCCGTTATGATTGATATCCTAGGGTCCTTTGAAAACCAAACAAAAACAAAAACTTTCTCATGCATCATTTTGCATTCATTGTCTTCTCCAAAAAATGTAAGTTTTAAGTCTTTTTCTCAGTGATCCGACACTCTTTTCAAAAGTCAAATTACAAGTTCAACACTCGTGTTAATCAAGAAAAAGGAATGGAAGCAATCATACAAGAGAACATTCAACTTCGTGAGGAAGTCATCACACTTCGGGCAGAATTGGAAAAGAAAAATGCCTTGATCTCTTCTTTAAAGGCGGTGCAAAATAACCACCATCTCCTTCTTGAACAACTGTTTTTACCTTTCCAACCCCAACAAGGGCATCATATCCCGCTTCAAGTTAATCCACAGGCTCAATAACAGTCTCTCCAACAGACTCAACAATAGTCTCGTCAACGACCTTCACAATAGGTTCCATATCAGATTCGACAATCAGTTCCTCAAAAGTCAAACAAACAAAATCTTGTTCCGAAAACATCACCTCAATATGACCCAATCCCTATGTTGTATGCAGATTTGTTTCCAATATTGATTGAGGGTAATTGAATTCAGACTAGAGCACCGCCTCGAATAGCTGCAAAATTGCCTTATTGGTACAAACCAGAACACTCTTGTGCTTTTCACTCAGGGGCACCTGGTCATGACATTGAATACTATTATCTTCTACAGTAAGAAGTTCAAAAGTTGATCAAGGATAATATCCTTTTATTCAGGGATGGTAATCCCACTTTTGCAAGAGATCCGCTTTCACCACTTCATGGGACACCTAACATCAATATGATACAAGGTACTCACCGCATGTTTGATGCTCGACATTCTAGAAGATCCATGGTTCAGGCTCCTGCACAGGTTTCCATATTGTCGCTACTGTTGAATTCTAAAGCCCATAAAGATGCTCTGATGAAGGCTTGGGACAAGTTCATGTTGATTATGACATACCGGTTGGTCGTTTTGACGATATTGTGAGAAACATCACAGCTGGTAATAGTTTGAACTTCAGTGATGATGATCTCCCTAATGAAGGAAGAAACCACAACTCTGCTTTGTATATAACAGCGTTTTGTGAGTTTGATGGTTTAAGGAATGTTCTTATAGATACTGGTTCGGCAGTGAATGTGATGTCGAGGTCCACTTTAGATCAAATGTGAAATTCTGGCTACCAGACAAACAAACGCTGTGAACAATGTAAGCACAACTGTCCGAGCGCGTGTCTAGCTCAGGACAAACACACAATTAAAACGTAATTAAAAGCAACGGAAAAGTAAAGAACACAGTAGGTTTGTTAACCCAGTTCGGCGCAACTTGCCCTGATCTAGGGGATACTAATCCAGGAGTGAACTCACTATAATAGTTCTAGTGTAAGGACCAACGTAGCCTCACTACTTGTCTTCCACCTAGACCCTACCACACTTGACAACTCTACCTAGGAACTCCTAGATATGAGACCCCGTCTCACCTCCTAACCTAAAACAACACAGACAGCGTTGCTTTTATTCTTTTCTCTTTTGATATGTTTTCTTTGGACAAGCGACACACTCTTCCGAATGAATACTAACTCCGTACCTACAGGCTTAGGAGAAGCACAATTACAACTCTAACAAACACATCCTTAGCTTGACTAGCGATGATACAAGCAAGGCTTACACCAATAAACAATAAACAATAAAGAAGACTAAACCTTAAAACACACGCTTTAGAACACACACGGTTTAGCTTAGATTCTAGGGTCTGTCATTACATATATTTATACTGCAGGTTTTGGGCTTCAGACACCTTTGGACGTTGTAAGGTCCAAGTCTTGAATCTTCTAGAACAAGAGATCTTCTTAAAAAATAAAATCAATATCACCTTTTAAAATATATCTAGGCTTCACCACCTTAGACTCCTTCATAACACGTGACTTAATCACCAATTGCAATTCTGGCTACCAGACAGACAAACGCTGTGAACAATGTAAGCACAACTGTTCGAGCGCGTGTCTAGCTCAGGACAAACACACAATTAAAACGTAATTAAAAGCAGCGGAAAATTAATTAACACAGTAGGTTTGTTAACACAGTTCGGCGCAACTTGCCCTAATCTGGGGGATACCAATCCAGGAGTGAACTCACTATAATAGTTCTAGTGTAAGGTCCAACGTAGCCTCACTACTTGTCTTCCACCTAGACCCTACCTAACGTGACAGCCCTACCTAGGAACTCCTAGATATGAGACCCCGTCTCACCTCCTAACCTAAAACAACACAGACAGCGTTGCTTTTATTCTGTTCTCTTTTGATATGTTTTCTTTGGATAAGAGACACACTCTTCCGACTGAATACGAACTCCATACCTACAGGCTTAGGAGAAGTACAATTACAACTCTAACAAACACTCCTTAGCTTGACCAGCGATGATACAAGCAAGGCTCACACCAATAAACAATAAACAATAAAAAAGACTAAACCTTAAAACACACGCTTTAGAACACACACGGTTTAGCTTAGATTCTAGGGTCTGTCATTACATATATTTATACTGCAGGGTTTGGGCTTTAGACACCTTTGGACGTTGTAAGGTCCAAGTCTTGAATCTTCTAGAACAAGAGATCTTCTTGAAAAATAAAATCAATATCACCTTTTAAAATATATCTAGGCTTCACCACCTTAGACTCCTTCATAACACGTGACTTAATCACCAAGTAATGGTTAAAATAAAAACCAAAGCGAATCTTATAAAAGATTGCATAAAAATATGCGCGAGCTGGCGCGAGCTGGCAGATCACGTAATGCTGTTCCATATGCTATAGCATCTGACCCATCATCAGTGATCATAGGCATCTGACCACACATCTAGCTAATATATGTTTTTGACACAATTGTAGCCAATCTTCAAACTCAACAAAATGAGTTACCAAGGATGCTCGGTGAGGTATAATGGACGGATGGTTACCGCATTTGATGGTTCAATAAAGACAATGATAGGGGAAGTTGATTTTCCTCTCACAGTTGGGCCCTATACCTTCCAGATTACATTCAGGTCATGGATGTTAATGCTACCTATGCTTGTTTATTAGGTCATCCGTGGATTCATAATACGGGCGCTGTGACTTCGTCCTTACATAAAAAGTTGAAATATGAGAAGTACGGAGGGATTGTGACCGTGGAAGGACAATATGCTTGGTTGGATAGTCGGTCGGCCTCTTGTTCTTGTACCAGCGATGATATTGTTGATGGGACGCAGTTCCGATGTTTGACTATTGATGACAAAAAGAATGTCAAGGGGGGAAGTGTGTGCATGGCTTCCTTGCAAGATGCACAACAGGCACTGATGAGTAAATCCACTACAGGCTGGGGCAAGCCGGCTGAGTTTCCAGAGAATAAGATAGAGAAGGTTTGGATTTTGTTGTGTCTGAAAAGAATTCTGAATCAAACTCTGCTGTCCAGCCTTTTAAGGATGTCTTCATGAATGCGGGTTTAGTTTATCCCATTACTCCAGATTTGGAGGTTACGGTTGAAAAAAAAGAGTTTGAAATAGGTGTTAGCTTTAAGGCACATGGAATGGTTTGATTGAATTGGGCTGCTATTGATAATTACTTCTACTGCTCTTTGTTTGAGTCAAAGTCGGTGATGCTAGGAAACTTATCCCTATAATCGCTAGGCTTTTATCATTTTCTTGTCAAGCATTTGTTTGTTTTTAAAATTAGATCTTTAATCAAGTACTTTTAATATAATAAACATGCATGTTTTGAAATCCATCTATTCCTGTTCATTCTTTTTCTTGTTTCATCACTTACAAATTTGGAGCGAGGATGATGAAAACAAATAACAAATTCTTGCTGATATATGCTTTCAATGGTAAAAGAACCTAGTTGATGATGGAAGGCTTTGTTCTTTTCCTTTCCCTATTTCATACCAAAAAAAAACAAACAAAAAAAGGAGTTCATCTTAGTAGTTTATCTCACCAGTCGACACCATCTTGAACACAAACTAAGTGGGAAATCGATAAACATAAGTGAATGATCCAAAAATGAAAGTTTGTATACTTTGGTTGATTTCAAAAATGGAAATACACTTATTAAGTTAGATGACCCTCACTCGGTCGTTTAATCCAACAGTTGTTGAACACACAAACAACACCATAGTGAATACACCCATTAGTAGTTGGTTCAGAGAAGTCTGATTCTGAACTTGGTAGGGCGGGTTACGATCCGATCCCCCACAACTGCATTTGGAAGAGAAAGAGGGGTTAACCAAACTTTTGTTATCAACACCCCTCAACATATGATCATAACAGATTTTCTACCATGAGCGTGTTTAAGATAACGGGCTTAATGTGATTGCATTTGAATGAAAAGGGTGAATAAAACTTAAACAAAAGTTAGAGTTAAAATAAAATGCTTCAGATTTGTCTTCATATGATGGAAGTCTTTGACCACAATGTGTAGTTTTGTATTACTACAGTACTCTTGGTTTTGATGTCAAATACTTGATTTTCATACCTAGCTGGCAACCACGTATGATTTTAGTTGTCGTGTTTCAAACTTATGCTTGAGGACAAACAAAGTTTTAAATATGGGGGAATTTGATAACACAAATTTACATTGCTTTTGGCTTGATTTACATGACCAGCGATGATACAAGCAAGGCTTACACCAATAAACAATAAACAATAAAGAAGACTAAACCTTAAAACACACGCTTTAGAACACACACGGTTTAGCTTAGATTCTAGGGTCTGTCATTACATATATTTATACTGCATGGTTTGGGCTTCAGACACCTTTGGACGTTGTAAGGTCCAAGTCTTGAATCTTCTAGAACAAGAGATCTTCTTGAAAAATAAATCAATATCACCTTTTAAAATAGAAACGCGCGAGCTGGCAGATCACGTAATGCTGTTCCATATGCTACAGCATCTGACCCATCATCAGTGATCATAGGCATCTGACGACACATCTGGCTAATATATGTTTTTGACACAACTGTAGCCAATCTTCAAAACTCAACAATCTCCCCCTTTGGCAAAATTTTGGCTAAAACATTTGAAAGCCAGTTCTTAGAGAGATAAAAACAATTCTTCCTTCAACCACCAAAGGCATAGAAAATCATAGTAGATAGTGAGAACACTTTAGAACGGCTCTATGGTTAAGGATCACTTACATGTAGAAACAGAAGCGATCATCAGAAGAGAATACGTCCAGCCTCAAAGAAAACAGCCTCTCACATAGTGAGTTCATAGAGAGAGATAAATGCCTTTGGAAAAAAATAAATTTCCACAAGCAGAGTTAGATAAACTCCCCCTCAAAACATGCGTACAAACATGCGAACATATCATAAGATAGTCGCTCCCCCTCAAGATACGCACACACACCTTCATAGGACAGATGTTAGAGCATCTGTCACATCTTCAGCAAAAAATGCTCAGAGCTACGTCAGACACGTATAAAAGCTTCAACAAACGAACACGATCACGATCATACTATGGTATCAGAGCGAACAGAACGAACACGATCACGATCATACGAACGAACGAACATACTACTCCCCCTTTTTAGCCATAAATTCTGGCAAACATAAGTCATGCATAGAAAATACAGAAATAGAACATAGGGCAGTATCACATAGTGCATATTACAGATCATAAGCACACAAAGGTGCAACAGAAATCAAGGATATAACAAAACATGAAAAAGAAAATAAGAGAAACAAACATCAGAGTCAAACAGAGGTAGACTCATCAGAATCATCTGACATCTCCTCAGTATCACCAGCAGCAGAAGCATCTTCTTTTCCTCCTTCCTCTTCCTGAATTTCCTGGTTATCCACACCATCAGCTTCATCTTCAGCCTTCAAGGCTGCACTGGTCTCAGTTAGATCAGCAATCATTTGTTTCATGTTGAGCACACCAGATGTTCTGACAAAAATACCAACTTCATCAGCAGCATCTGTCACAGACAATAACCTACAATCCACAGACAAAGGACTTGGCCTTTTGCAGGGCTCATCAATTCCAACAAAAATATCTGGATAATGCTGGAGAATAATACCACAAAGTAGAGTGGGAAATGCAATAGGAAACTTGATAGCATAGGACTTAGCATGTTCCAGAACTTGATAGTAAATATAAGACCCATAGTCAAAAGCAGTTTTAGTACCAACTGCATAGATAAACTTGGCCAACCCAGTAGCAATAGAATTAGAATGTGTAGTTGGTGTCCAGTTGGAAGCAGCTATCTTGTTCAACACAGCAAACAGGGGAGTTAACTTTGCAGAAGACAAATGTTTAGGCTAATGTTTGACCTTGTTACCAGTAATAGCCTTGCAAATAGTATCATTAGTCACCTCCATCTCAGGAACCTCTTCAGTAGACCTCTCAAGATATTCATTAATAACTAGAGGAGAGAAGTTCACACACTTTCCTCTAACAAAAACCTTCCTGAATTCAGGATTCCTTGCATCATCAAGGTGTTCAGATACATTAACCAAATATTCCCTAACTAGCTTGTCATAGCAAAAACCCAAATTCTTCACAGTCTTCATTAAACCAGCAAAAGATAACAAATTCACAAGCTCTTGGCATTTAAACACATTTTCTTTCAGATTTCTCTCTAGAGCCAGTCTTCAATGGTAGATGTATTTCCACCTAGCAGAACTATTTTCCAAGTGGAAAGACACATTATCCAGGGGTGCTGGAGGTATTGATAAAGGTACTTTCATACCCTTAATTGTTTTCCTATATGCTTTGCCAGAAGTGGCAGCATCAGTCTTAGCAACCTCAAAATCAGAGTCACTTGTAGGGGGATCTTTTCTCTTCAGACTCTTTTTCCCTGGGGTAGATTGGGGCACAGCCTTGCTCCAACCCTTAGGGGGACCATACCTGGGCTTCTTCCCAATGTCACCTTTCTTCTTCTTGCCCTCACGGGCACTTTTAACCACAACAGATTTGCTCCTTGTTCTACGAGCAACACCAGTAATAGGAGTTTCCTCCACAGTAACATCTTCTAGTTTATCATCATCTACCAGAACCACATCATCTTGTAACAAATTTTCAGGATCAGGACTCTCAGGACGCTGAGTCTCAAATTCTGCAGTCTTAGGCTTAGGGGAGCCTTCTTCATGAACTCTATCAGTCACAGGTGTATCAGGGACCTCAATGGCCTCAATATTGGCTTGTGCCAAAGATGCGTGAGCATCTGGCATAGCATCTGTCTACTCATCAGTAAACACAGCTGATTTCTCGGCAATAGGATTATCAACCAAATTTTTCTCAAGTTCCACATGTTGGTCAGCAACCAAATTAGTCTTTTCAACAAACAAATTGTCATCTACCTTAGGATTTTCAGAACCTAGGGTTTCAGTCACACTAACATTGACATTATCCTCAACAGAAATATCTACAGATTCATGAACATTATCAGGTTCCACAACAGTTGAGACAAAAGGATTTTCCTTACAGTAAAGATCATTCATGTTTAGACCTACACGCTTAGGAGGGAAGGGTTTTGATTTCTTACCTTTTGTTTTAGAACCCCTTTTTGTTGCAGAAGACGAAGAGCCTGTGTTGGCACTCTTCTTCCTCGAAATTGGTATTTTAGCACTCGTGTGACTACTCCAGTGCTAGAAACCGTGGCGAGTGGTTGAGCATCAATAATAACCGTCGTAGGATCTGCTTGTTGAGTGACGGAATCAAAAACGGGATCAGATTGAACATCAGTGAGTTGATCTTGCAATGTGGGTTGTGGAATTGAATCAGACATGGTGATGATTTGTTGTTTGAGTGAGCAAGAAAGTAATAACCAATGAAAGTTGTTGAACCGGGCGAGAGAGAAGTTGAGAAGTTGAGAGTATGAAAAAGTGAACTTATAAAGAGCAATAGTAACACTTGAGGAAGTTGGAGAGTGGCTTCCTTGACTTGCGTGCAATAAACGATTATGATATTGAAATGTAACTGCTGCACGCCTCCAATAAATTAACTGCTACAATTCTTCAATCTGGCAGATACCTAACTTCCCTCTTATTTTTTCAAATTGAGTAGTATTAAGGGCTTTAGTAAAAATATCTGCTACTTGCTCTTCAGTTGCAACATGCTCAAGAGTGATAACCTTTTCTTCAACTAAATCTCTAATAAAATGATGTCTAATGTCAATGTGTCTGGTCCTGCTGTGCTGTATAGGATTTTTAGAAATATTAATTGCACTCAGGTTATCACAGAATAAAGTCATAGCATCTTGCTTGACATTGTACTCACTCAGCATCTGTCTCATCCAAACTAATTGTGCATAGCTACTTCCAGCAGCTATATACTCAGCCTCAGCTGTGGATAAGGAAACACAATTTTGCTTCTTACTAAACCATGATATGAGATTGTTGCCTAGAAAGAAACATCCACCAGAAGTACTCTTCCTATCATCAGCACTTCCAACCCAGTCAGCATCACAGTACCCAATCAACAAAGAATTATTCCCATGGGTATATAGTATCTTATAATCACTGGTACTGTTGATATACTTCAAAATCCTCTTTACCTGAGTCAGATGACTCATCTTTGGTTCAACTTGGTACCTAGCACATACTCTAACTGCAAATGTAATGTCTGGTCTGCTTGCAGTGAGATATAGGAGACTTCCAATCATGCTCCTGTACATACTTTGATCAACATCAACACCCTTTTCATCCTTTGACAGCTTCACATGAGTAGGAGCAGGGGTTCTTTTATGAGTAGCATTCTCCATACCAAATTTCTTGACAATACTTTTAGCATACTTGCTTTGGGAGATAAAGATAGTATCTTCCATCTGTTTCACTTGAAGACCAAGAAAATAATTTAGCTCACCAAAATCTACTCCTTCAATCTGAGCATAACCTTGAGCAACAAGTCTGGCTTTGTTCCTTGTGATAGTACCATTCTCATCTGACTTGTTCTTGAATACCCACTTTGTTCCTATGACATTCACATTCTCAGGTCTAGGAACTAAGTCCCATACATAACTCCTTTTGAATTGAGTTAATTCTTCTTGCATTGCATTTATCCAGAACTCATCAGTCAACGCCTCCTTGACATTCTTAGGCTCAAAATTTGATATAAAACAGGAATTTGATACCTCACTATATCTCCTTCAAGTGGTGATCCCTTGATTTGGATCTTCAATGACTTGATCTATAGGATGGTTCTTCTGTATTCTGATAGATGGCCCTTTGTTGGGAGAAGTAGTTTCTGAACTGGTCTCTTCAGATTCTTCCACATTTTTGTCTACATCTTCTGGCTCCCCCTAGTGTCACCTGCTGAGTCAGATGTGCTATCATGTGGCACAACATCTTTACCACAGTCATCTATCACAACATTAATAGACTCCACCATAGTTCTAGTTCTGGAATTGAACACTCTATAGGCTCTGCTGTTATTTGAATAACCCAGAAAAATTCCTTCATCACTTTTAGCATCCATCTTCCTTCTTGGTTCTCTATCAGCTAAGATGTAACATTTGCTACCAAACACATGGAAGTGTTTTACTATTGGCTTTCTGTCCTTCCATAATTCATATAAGGTAGTGGATGTACCTTTTCTCAATGTAACTCTATTATGGATGTAACAAGCTGTATTCATGGCTTCAGCTCAGAAATAGAAAGGTAGCTTCTTGGTATGTAACATGACTCTAGCTGATTCTTGCAATGTTCTGTTCTTCCTTTCAACTATACCATTTTGCTGAATATACCTTCAGCAGTGCAAAAATCAGAGAACTTAGCATTCTCAAACTCTTTCCCATGGTCACTTCTGATTCTGACAACACTACACTCCTTTTCTCTTTGAAGTTGTAAACATAGATCTTTAAACTTCTCAAAGATGTCAGACTTTTCTTTAATAAATGTGATCCATGTGAATCTGGAGAAGTCATCAACAATAACAAAGGCATACTTTGTACCACCTAGGCTTTCAACTTGCATAGGTCCCATCAAATCCATATGTAGAAGTTCAAGGACTCTGGATGTGGACTAATGTTGCAGCTTCTGGTGCGGCACTTTGGTCTGTTTACCCACCTAACATTCTCCACAAATACTACCTTCTTGAATTTGAAGGTTAGGTAAACCTCTGATAGCTCCTTCAGCAATAGCTTTCTTCATGCTTCTCAAATTCAAATGCCCAAGTTTTTGATGCCACAATTTCACTTCATCTTCTTTTGCTGTTAAACAAGCAGATAGCACAATGTTGTCTTGTGAGACCCACATGTAACAGTTGTACTTGTATCTCACACCTTTCATTAGAGTGTCACCTTCAATATTTGTTACTAAACATTCATCCTTAGTAAAGTTGACTTTCAACCCTTGATCACATAACTAACTAACACTGATTAAGTTGGCAGTTGGACCCTTTACATGAAGAACTTTATCAAGCTTTGGTAGATCTCCATTCACTAGTGTTCCTATACCCTTGATTTCTCCCTTGGCTCCATCCCCAAAGGTTACAAAGCTGGTAGCATTGTTGGAACAAATGTGGTTCTAACTAAGTCCTTAAAGTTTTGATGATAACAAAAGTATTAATGAACAATAGGGCATTTTAATTTTTTATTTTAAGTATGCAGGATTAAAATTATACTATGTTCACACTTGATATAAGAAGCTCTGAAACAAGCGCCAAAAATTGATATCAGAAGCAATGATATCAGAAGCATCGATATCAGAAGCAACGATATTAGAGGCAACGACATCAGAAGCAAAATTGATCAGAAGTTACTCCAATATCAGAAGCTGGTTAACTCGGAAGTTATGTTGAGTCTGAAGGTCATAAAAATTTCAGAAGCTAAGGAATCAAAAGTTATGTTGGAAACATAAAAGTCTGATTAAACTATCAGAGAATGTCAGTGTTAACTGATAGTGATTCAATGATTGGAAATCATTTGAATTTAAAGGTTGTGATTGATTGTGAATCATAGTACTACATCCTTATCATCAAGATAGTGACGTTAGTACTATTTTACTACATAAGGGCGAATATTCTCATACAAAAGGAATGAATGGATAAGCTTTACCAGAAATGGCAAATATCCCATGTTACCTTTTGTTGGTGTTTTTGTATTGGCATCATTTTTGCTAAAACACTAACTAGCCAGATGTTGGACCAGATGCTCTAGGACATGCTGAAGCATCTGAGTATGTTGAGCCCTGAAGCTTAGGCGCGCGCGTTTTTATTTTTGAAGTATATCCTGAAAAGATTTATTTTGAAAATATATTTTATCATGCAAGTTGGCATAACAGAACGCGCCTTGTGTCACAAGTAACCTCTTGTGTGAAGATTTAATTCTAAAATATATTTATATATTTTATGAATTTTTTGTTTGGTGCTGAAGATTTATTGGATATATTTTTGAAGACTCCTTTTCTTAAGGAACAAGTAAAGCTGCGCTGAAGACTCTATATATACATGTGTAAAACATAAAGTCAGTAGCGAAGCCAATATTTACAAGATGTAGTCTTTAGGGTTTTAGGCTTTCGTGGTTAAAGCCTTGTGCTTTAACGTGTGCACTCCTAAGCTTTTAAGTATGGAGTTGTTTGTGTACCACTCCTAAACTGTGAAGTACGGAGTCGGTTGTTCTTGTGTACCACTCTTAAGCTATGAAGTACGGAGTTGGTTGTTTTGGTGTTCACTAAAGCGTGCATTGTTTTATATGTTAAGTAGTGAACTTGTGAGCCTTTCTTGTGTCACCTTGATACATGTTAAGGACGTAGGGTGTTTGTATTGTTGATTGTGAGATTGCTCTTAAGCCTTTAGGTACGGAGTTTGTTTCTTTGTTTGAGAGTGTTCTCATCTAAGTGTTTATGTATTGAACTTAATGCCAGTGCGAAGATCAGTGAACCAGAGGTTGTTTGCGTGGAAGTCTTCAAACTGAGAGGAAGTGAGCAGAGGTTCTCATATCTAGGAGTTCCTAGGTAGAAGTCTAAACGGGTAGTTAGGAAGTGAGAAGTGCAAACGAGGAGTTTGACTTTGAATTCGTTTTACTTAGTGGATTTCCTTCCTGGATTGGTATCCCCCAGACTAGGGCAGTTGCGCCGAACTGGGTTAACAAACACTTGTGTTATTTATGTTTATGTCCTTTAATATTTTTACGTTATCTGTTCTGTGCGTAGATGCTGTAGCAATTGCTAAAGCATCGTACTACTGATTGCCAGGAATTTCAATTGGTATCAGAGAAGGTCACTCTACCTGTTCTGGTTTTCAAAGAGTGAGATCAAGGGGAAAGTATTTTCTGGCAATATGGACAAGGAAGGAGGATTGGTTAATAGGACATATTTTGTGGACACTGAGGAAAGTATTTCTTATTCAATTCTTGGAAGAGAATTCAAGAACATGTCAATGAGAATTGAAAGGAATCTAAGGTCCAATGTCAAGCACTATGCCATGTTGAATGTTGAAGCATCTATTAAAACTCAGCTCAATTTACTCAAGAAAACAAATCATGAGCGTGTTGCTGCATGAGATGTTGAGACATTCTTGGATCAATCTGGACAAAATGCTGAAATTGTCCAAGGTATATCAGATGATGAGGTACTTCTTGGAAGAGAGTTTAATATAATTATGAAGAAGCTAAATAGAAGACCTAATGTTCAAGACATCTCATCTGATGAAAAATCTAATCAAGAAAAAGGTGTACAATGTCATGAATGTGAATGTTATGGAGACATCAAATTAGAATGTGCTACCTATCTTAAGAAGCAAAAGAAAGGTATAAATGTTTCCTGGTCTGATAAGTATGACTCTAAAGAAGAAGAAATTGGACTATGCAAGTTTGATGTGGGTAAATTTAGTGATTCTTCTAATAATGAGAAGTCTATCTTTCTTGGTAAGCCTAACACGGATAAATTTGATGTTGAAGACCAAGATACTTTTGATATGAAGAATCATGAGGCTCCTGAGCAGCCTACTTCAAAGATTACTAGTGATATTACTAAAAGGCTGAGGAACCCAAGTGGTAAAGCTATTGTCTCAACAAGCCAATCTATCAAAACCCCTACTATGGTAATGAGGCAATCTGCTAGTGTGGATTATAAGAAAGGATGGAGCAAGATTATTCTTCATGTTATCATGTCAATTGGGAATAAAAGTTTGAAGTGAAAGAGTCCACCTACAAGTGACTCTAATCATGATGTGGCAGAAGATGCTCCAACATCTATGTTTGCTGTTTTGAAGAGAACTATAATATGGCTGGGTAGCTGTTATGAGGACCGGGTGAATGGATTCTTTATAAATATCCTTGAGTATTGTGATAATCTTTCTAGCAAGGGGTACATAAAAGTTCATGTAAAGAGTAAACGGGTTAACTTCTTAACTATCAAAGCATTATTAGCAGCTCAGGCTGAGATTGAGGTTAATGACAATGCCATATGCAAGACCATCACTGGTAATCAGGTCAAAGTTTGGCCAAAGAAGGGTAAGTTGTCATCTAATAAGCTCACAGTGAAATATGCAATTTTGAACAGGAATGGAGCTATCAACTTGATGTTCACTTCTCACAGTTTTGACATAGCTACAGGTTTGGACAAGTCTCTTTATATTGTTGGTACTAAGACCTCCTATGACTTTGACACTTATGTTCTTGATCAAACCATAAAGTATGTTAAGTGTTTGAATGTGAAAATGCTAATAGAATTTCTCACGCTGCTCTGTGGTATTATTCCTGATCAGCATCTTGATATTTTGATCGGCTCTGATGTTGCCAGTAAGAGGGAATCTCCTCTCAAGTTGCACTGTAGAATATATGAAGGGACACATGTCTCAGATAATGCTGCAACATCTGACCAGAAAACGTCTGATATCATGATCATAAAAGAGGTAATTGCTTATGTGATGGGTCCTTTGAAAGTTGGAAGTCTTGGAAAGAGAAAGAATGAAAATGTGTTTGTAAGGATCATAAGTAACTGTGGGAAGAAATTTGAAGATGTCAAGTTCTCTGATTATTTGCTCCTCTGAAATATTTACTCTCGGTTACTCTACTTATAGCATAGCTTACAAAGTCCTTAATTCCATAATCAATGCTATGATAGAATCCTTATATGTAGAAGATTTGGATAAAAGGGTATTGATTCTCCTATTGAGATAGTACAAGAATCTCAAACCCTAGGATTAGATGATTCTAATGATGTTGTTGTTGATGGTGGTGCTAACACTAAGGCCACAGAGAATGTTGTGCTGGAGACAACTTAGGAAGATGATATAACTGTTGCTGCCTCTGAAAAGGCTGAGTATCATGAAGGTACTAACCTTCCTGAGAATGTGGATGCTGTAACAGATGCTAGAGCATTTGATGTCTCAGACACTACAAAGAATGCAGATGATGCTGTGTTTGGTGATACTATTGAAGTCTCTAGAATGATGAGAGCATGAAGACTGCTGAAGTAGAAGTGGATGATCACACTTTGTCTGATCACCAAACAGGTTCACAGAACAAGGAACCAGATGTTGAGATTTTGTCAGCTGTGGACAAAATGGTGGAGAAGGCTCCTGGACCTAACATTGCTGGGAGGTTAAGGAGTAGATTTAAAAGAGAACCTACACCACCACCAATGTCAACAAAGAAATCCAAAGCTGCTGATGGATTGAAGCCAGTGAGGAATGGCCCTGGCAGAACAAAGAGCAAACACATTTCAAATGCTGAGCCTAAGAAGAAGGCTCTGAAGAGAAAGCATGAGTCATCTGATGACAATGACTTTGTTGTTGAAGAAGATGCTGTAGAGGATGCTGGCACATCTGACAAGCCAGTTGATACAGGGAAGAAAAGAGCTAAGAGTATACCATTTGCTCCTCTAGACAATGTGTCTTTTCACCATGAGGAAGGTGCCTCTAGATGGAAGTTTATATGTGAAAGAAGGGTAGCTGTTGAAAGGAATCTACACCCTGATTTGTTGAATATTCAAGAGCTCATGGATGTTGTTGAAGCTATCGGGTTAATGAAGACTGTTAAAAGGCTGGGTAAATGCTATGTGAAGCTGGTCAGAGAATTCATTGTGAACATAAGAACTGACTGTGATGACCCTATGAGTCCTGAATATAGGCAGGTTTATGTGCGTGGCAAATGTGTCAAATTTTCACCTGCTATAATCAATGAATATCTAGGCAAGAGTGTTGAAGATGTTGCTGAGTTGGAGGTGACTCAGAATCAGATCTGCAAAACCCTTACAGGTGATCTGGTTAAGGAGTGGCCTATGAAGAGTAACTTGTCTGCTGCTAAGCTCTCTACCAAGTATGCTATACTGAACAAGATTGTAGCTGTTAATTGGGTCCCAACTACCCATTCTACTGATGTCTCAAGGGGGTTGATTAATTTCATCTATGATGTAGGTACAAAGTCTGTATTTAATGTTGGTGAATATATCTTTTATCACACTACAGCTCATAGGAAATCTAATGCTACAAAGATTCCTATTTACCTTGATCTGTGATATCATTCTACATCAATATCCTGAGATATGTAATCAATCTGATGAGTCTAGTCAACGAGGGTCATACAATTCCTTAGATCCAAGGTTTCTGGACAAGTCACATGCTGCAGATATTGCTCTAGCATTTGCAAAAGGCAAATCTGCCATGCTAAGCAGACAACAGATGATTTATGATCTTAAAATTATGAGTAAAGTTCTAGATGAAAATAAATTCTTGGTGGATCGTGTTATTCAAACACTAGAAACTGAAGAGTTGATTGCTCACAAGGGTGATGATTTGGTGGTGGAAGACTCTAAGGATACTGCCTAATTTTCATCTTATGTGTTAATTATGACAACTTGCATCTGATGTTATGTTGCTTTTATGGGTTAAGCCCTGGATTTTCTATGCACCTGCTTGTGCACTTTGTTGTAATATGCACCATGTGGTTATGTTCCTCTAACCATGTCTCCTGCGTATATGTTCATGAAGTGAAGGGGAGAATTATTAGTTGTGCTACTGAAGTTGAAGTTTGAAGTTTATTATTCTGATACCATATCAGTAGTTAGTAGTCTGGTTTCTTGAAGGTTGAATATTATTCCTTTGAAGTTTATTGCATGTATGCCTGTTGTGATTTTTGTGATTGCTATGCTTTCTGCTATAGCTATCTGCCATGAAGACAGGGGGAATGAAGTATGCTTTGTTTTATTCCTTATCTGTTTAACTCCTATCTACCTGTTGATTATCTGAAGGGGAATATTATGTGTAGTATATGTCTCTTGCCTATCTATCTATGAGTTGAGTGATTGTGCTTATTTTGAGGGGGAGTATATACATCTTTTGTGATGATGCATGTTGTGTGATGATGACTAAGTAGAATTAGTTTCTACTACATTTTGCTGATTGCATGAGTTAAGGGGGAGGAATTTATTTTTCCTAAGTCCTTAAGCTTGATTTGTCTTGAAGCTTCTGTTTTCATCTGGGAATCCACTGTGAGAGGTTAATTCTCTTTATTCATACTCTATGAGGCTAATTGTTCTCATATCCGCTGTGCATGCCTCTGATATATTGTTGGCCAAAGCATTCAAGTAATGTCCTATCTTCGTAGTTGTGTATTGATGTTGATTTGAAGATTATTCTATTATGCATGTTGGTCAAAATTGATTTTTGTCTAAGATTCTGGTGTTGAAATTTCTTCTGGATAATATTGATATGTATGATTCTTCCAGAATCTTCATTAGTCTTGTCATTTAAACTGTTGTTAACTCTACAATAGTATGTGAATGATTGCATGATGGACGACTAATTTCTGGAGCACCGGTATAACTTTAATAATTGAAGAATGGTGCTGGTAATGAATGGTGTTGGTAATGAATGACTATGCTCTGAAAAACTTCTATTGTCATCACATGGTTCAAATTGAATGAGGTTCAAGATACTACTCCTGACAATGTTTTGCCTAAATTTTTGGTCTATGAAGTGCAAATTTACATGAGAAGTAGTAAGTCTCTATGCTTACCTGCTGATCTGACATATTGAGGGACTTTATGCTAACATGGCAATATATTTGATGATACTGTACTAGTTTGATTGATGATCATGCTACAAAGAGTGATTCTCCACTTATTCTGCACCACAAGCTATTCAGCGAGAATCATGCTTCAGACATTGTTGGAACATCTAAGAAAGTTGTAACTGGACATATGTCAAGAAAGGATAACTTATGTTGTTTCTAATCATGAGACAGTTACACTATGGAGTATCTAAGATGACATGGTGTTCTTTGTAAGGTATTTCATCTTCCCGTTGCATGTTGTTGTATGAGAAGATTGGTTGAAAATGAACATTCTGATGAGAGGAAGAATTTCATATTGAAAGAGGATCTTTACAATATTTCACTCTGAAGCAAGTATGATGAAATGAAAGAAGGGTCACAATCATAGCAATATGGGTAACTTGTACATGATCCTTTACGATGCACATTGTTTTAGGAGAAGCTGGTTTTCATATCTACATCTTTATTCTCCATCTTCCAATCATTATTATTTTCTCAACAACAAGAAATTCTTCTACTACTGTAGTACGCAAGGCTCTAAGAATGAAAGGAGGTTCACACTCTATGATAGAGGTGCCTATCATTGACTATGTACAGTCATAACTCTGCACTTGATGCATTATTCATGCTCTTCTCAATGGTATGATATCTTCTGGTTCTTAACTATGTGAATCTGCTAGGCTTTTACTTCTGAGATGTTCTGGTATGATATGCTATGTTTGGCAAAATCTATATCTAAAAAGAGGGAGTAGTAGTAATTACTTCATGATCTTGTTAGTTGTTGCTTGTCATGGTGTTAGTTGTATGATGTGCTTGCTGATGCTGGAGCATGTTATATGGAGTAGGAATGTATTGTGATGGATTATGCAGTTGTGGTTATCTGAGTATGCTAATATATGGAAATGCTATGATATTGTCACAAGTGTTCTATGGTGCAATGAGAAATTGCAGAGCAGATTTCTAAGCATGTTTCCTTTGTGTTTCCTCTTCTTGTGTTCCTTGGATGTTTATGCTACTCTGGTACATGTCTATTTCAAATTCTCATATGAAGTTTGGCAATATTTGTGGCTAAAAAGGGGGAGAAGTTAGTTGATATTGACGGATATGCGTTATCGGTTCTATTTGATGTTGACACATCTATCTATATGGTGCTATGGAGTAGTTTATGTTGCTCTGCCATGCATTTAGGGGGAGAGTTGTTTCTTTATGATATGCATGAGGTATTCTCAGGGGGAGTGCTGATGTTGAAGGAAAGTGTTACGCTTATGCTTGCATGATAATGTTATATCAAATGTTGAAGCATTCAGTTTTGTGTGAAGCACTGTCTGTGATGAAGTATATCTTCTCGGATGTTTTTCTGTGTGAGGCTATTTTCTGTCATCTGCTGCTGTATGCCTCTGATGTTTGTGTGTTCAAGCTTATCTTTATGCAATATAATTGGAAATCTACTATGAGAAGATGTTGCTTGTTTTCCTTCAAAGTTGCTATGTTTTGATTGATTAGAAGGAGTGTGCTTTGTATATCTCTCTGGCATTCAAATATGGCCTAAGATTGTTTTAGCCAAAAATTTGCCAAAGGGGGAGATTGTTGGTGTTTTTGTATTGGCACCATTTCTGCTAAAACACTAACTAGCTAGATGTTGGACCAGATGCTCTAGGACATGCTGAAGCATCTGAGTATGTTGAGCCCTGAAGCTTAGGCGCGCGCGTTTTTATTTTTGAAGTATATCCTGAAAAGATTTATTTTGAAAATATATTTTATCATGCAAGTTGGCATAACAGAACGCGCCTTGTGTCACAAGTAACCTCTTGTGTGAAGATTTAATTCTAAAATATATTTATATATTTTATGAATTTTTTGTTTGGTGCTGAAGATTTATTGGATATATTTTTGAAGAATCATTTTCTTAAGGAACAAGTAAAGCTGCGCTGAAGACTCTATATATACATGTGTAAAACATAAAGTCAGTAGCGAAGCCAATATTTACAAGATGTAGTCTTTAGGGTTTTAGGGTTTCGTGGTTAAAGCCTTGTGCTTTAACGTGTGCACTCCTAAGCTTTTAAGTATGGAGTTGTTTGTGTACCACTCCTAAACTGTGAAGTACGGAGTCGGTTGTTCTTGTGTACCACTCTTAAGCTATGAAGTACGGAGTTGGTTGTTTTGGTGTTCACTAAAGCGTGCATTGTTTTATATGTTAAGTAGTGAACTTGTGAGCCTTTCTTGTGTCACCTTGATACATGTTAAGGACGTAGGGTGTTTGTATTGTTGATTGTGAGATTGCTCTTAAGCCTTTAGGTACGGAGTTTGTTTCTTTGTTTGAGAGTGTTCTCATCTAAGTGTTTATGTATTGAACTTAATGCCAGTGCGAAGATCAGTGAACCAGAGGTTGTTTGCGTGGAAGTCTTCAAACTGAGAGGAAGTGAGCAGAGGTTCTCATATCTAGGAGTTCCTAGGTAGAAGTCTAAACGGGTAGTTAGGAAGTGAGAAGTGCAAACGAGGAGTTTGACTTTGAATTCGTTTTACTTAGTGGATTTCCTTCCTGGATTGGTATCCCCCAGACTAGGGCAGTTGCGCCGAACTGGGTTAACAAACACTTGTGTTATTTATGTTTATGTCCTTTAATATTTTTACGTTATCTGTTCTGTGCGTAGATGCTGTAGTAATTGCTAAAGCATCGTACTACTGATTGCCAGGAATTTCACCTTTGTCCTTACACAGCTGGTGTGAAAATGACCTCTGCAACGGTCAGTAACATCAAATGTCTCTTTTTCTTCTACCTCATATAAATAGAGAACATCTCTTGAAGATCAAGTGACGCAAATTCAAAAAGCAACAACACCTACTCTGTTTTTCATACAAGACTGCAAGCACTGCTTCTGAAGTTATTCTGTCTGTGCTTCTGACTTTTGTTTTCTTAGGAATCATTTGTTAGAGTCTTTATAGTTGTGTTGTATTGTTTTTAAGAGCTTTTGATTTTAATATCAACTGCTCAAAACTCAAATATCTTTTGCTTTTGTGTTAGGAAGTCTCTTGTTTAGAACTTGAGCATTAGGAAGTCTCTTACTAGTGTGTTTGAGCAAGTGTAATCAAAGTGATTATAGTGAAATCCCTTGGAAGTGCAAGGGGACTGGACTACTCTCGGTCTGTGAGAGGAACCAGTATAAAATTGCTTGTCTCGTCTCTCTCTCTATATCTCTTACTCTTTCTGTTTCTGTTTCTGTTTACGTGCGTTGGTTGTGTTTGCTTTATCTGCTGGTGCTTCTGATAAGTTTTCTAAACTTAAAGAAGAAGTTTTTAAAATTACCAAAACACAATTCAACCCCCCCTTCTTGTGTTTTTCACACCTTCAAGCATGTGGCACAACATCTGTCAAAAACTGTTCTAGTCCAGTCATGTGCCTGGAACACCCACTATCAAAATACCAATCACTTCTAGATGAGGCTCTCAGAGATGTGTGAGCAATTTGACCAGTCTCACTAGCAGTATTGCTTGTGAATTGGTCATTCTTTATCTTCCATTCCTTCTTGATGTTCTTCACAACAGGCTCAGGTCTTGATGAGTAATTTCTGTCAGGAGAGCCATGTAATATGTAACAAAAAGGTCTAATGTGCCCCTTTCTTCCACAGTGGTGACATATGCAATCATAGTATCTACCCTTTCGTCTGGACTTGTAGTTAGTCCTCTGTTGTCTTGCTTGATGTAAGGGCATCTGTCTTGACATTGTTGGATCATAAGCATTAACAGCTGGTACAAATTGTGTCTGATGAGGCACAGCTCTGTAGTCAAAGCCTATACCTTTAACGTTTCTTGAACTCTGCCAATCTCCAGAATCTCATCTAATTTATCAGTACCTCTATTGAGCATCCTCAGTTGCTTGTTCATGTTATCTATCTTTGATTTGAGTAAAGCAACTTCATCATTGAGATCTGAGTTTATCTGCAATAAATTGTTCTTTTTAGCTTGCAGAAGAGCAATGGTTCCTTTTTGCTTACAAATTTCTTCACTTTTGATCTCCAATTCTTCATAAACATCAGGAGATTCTTCATAAGATAGTTCTCCATCAAAGAAATTTGTGTCAGATGTACACACTCCTGTCAGAGCAGCAAATGTGTCGCACACTCTATTCTGATATGACTATACCCTTCACATTCATGACATTGAACCCCTTTGTTTTGATTCGTCTTGTCCTTAGCTCTGGGTTTCTTCTGATTAATGACATTTTTGTTTGTGCTGCGATTGTTGTCTGGAGCATATGTCTTAGGACGTCTGTCAATCAACCTTTAGTTGGTGGAAATACAAAATATATCCACACATTATAGCTGAAGATGAAGGGTTGTGGGATATCATTGAAGAAGGTGTTAGCTTTCAAGAACATTTTGATGAAGATGGCAAAACTACTGCTGCTGTTAAGAAGACTTTCACAGCTGAACAAAAGAAAGAGTGGAAAAGACATAATAGAGCTATATCTACTCTTGCTGAATGCATCACTCATGATGAATTTTTGAAACTTGGAAACAAATCAAGTGCTAAAGGTATTTATGACTCTTTGTGTGCTACATATGAAGGGAACCAACAAGTGAAAGAAGCAAAAGCAAATCTTCTAGTCCATCAGTATGAAATGTTTAAGATGAAAGACACTGAAAACATTGAAGAAATGTATGCAAGGTTTAAAATCTTGGTTTCAGGTCTTGGAGTCTTAAAGAAGAGTTATACAACTTCTGATCATGTGAAGAAAATTCTGAGGTGTTTACCACCCAAGTGGAGACCAAAAGTCACTGCTATTCAAGAAGCAAGAGATCTCAATACTTTGAGCCTAGAAGAGTTAACTAGTTCTCTCATAAGTCACGAGATGGAACTAGCTTCTGATGAGCCAAAGAAGAAATCAAAGTCATTGGCTTTGCCAGCAACTTTGAAGTCTCCTAAGGCTCTAAAGGCTAAAATTATTGAATCTGATGCTGAGGAATCTTCTGTAGATGAACAGGAAGATGGATCAGATGAGGAACTCTTTGCTTTAATTTCAAAGTTCAGAAAATGGAACAAATACAAGAACAACAAAGCCTCTGGGAAAAGTTCTGGTTCAAAGAGTTATGGAAACAAAAATTCAAGTTTGAAAGACAAGAAAGACAGCTCTAAGAATAGTTGTTTCAACTGTAAAAAGACTGGTTATTTCATTGCTGATTGTCCTGAGTTAAGCTCAAATGATAAAGGGAAAAAGGGCAGTTTCAAAAACAGAATGAAGAAAAGTCTTATGGCAACTTTTGAAGATCTGGAAAAGTTATCAGATGAAGATGATGATGATGAAGAGGCTAACTTAGCTCTAATGGCTACAACATCCTCTGAAAATGAATCAGACATGGATGATGAATCTGATACTGATGATATTGATGAGGTAATCTCTAAACTCCCTCATGATAAGCTTCTGATTGCACTTAAAGACACTATGAAGCAATATATAAACAAGTCAAATGATTTCAAAAGTTTAAAAAATAAAGTTGACTTGCTTATAGAGAAATCTAATCTACTTCAAACTCAATACAATGAATCTATTTTGAAAATCAAAGAGCTTGAAGAAGGTTGTGTTGCTTGTAACAAATCTCATGATAAGCATGAAGTTGCTCTTCATGAATTTGTGAAAGATAATGTCAATAAGAGCAAGGTTGCTTCCATGATCTATAGTGTTAGCAAAAACAAAGGATATGGGCTTGCTTCTGATAAAGATAAATCAACTCAATCTGATTGTTTAAGCAAAACACCTCCTCCTCTCTATTCAACTTTTGTTTCAGAATCTGGAAACTCTAAGAAAGTTTCACAAACTACAGTTTTAAATAAGGGTAAGTCAAAAGTTTTAGAAAGTAACACTTCAGAGACTAAGACAAACTCTAATTCAAAAATGAAGTATTCAGAAGTTAAGATTCTGAAGAGACCAGTTCCTAAGGAGACTCAGGTTCTGATAACTTCAGAAGCTAGTACTTCTAATACAAAGTGTGTGAAACCTATTAGAAGCTTTGGCAAGAAGAAGTATGCATCTCAAACAAGTTTTCAAAAATCATACTTCTACAAGGCCTACACTAACAAATCAGGACCCAACAAGTTGTGGGTACCAAAATCTGAAATAGTTTATTTGACAGGTTTGCAGTCAAAGAGAGAAAAAGGAAAGTACTTGGTACCTGGACAGTGGTTGCTCACGTCACATGACAGGAGAAAAGGATTTGTTCCTCACCCTAACTCACAAAGAGGGAGGGAATGTAGGATTTGGTGGGAACCAGAAAGGAAAAATAATTGGTACTGGTACAGTAGGTAACTCTTTCTCAACTATTTCTGATGTTTTGTTAGTTGATGGATTATTTCATAATCTTCTGAGCATAAGTCAATTATGTGACAGTGGATATGAAGTAGTATTTAATAAGAACACATGTACTGTAAACAAAGATCTAATAAGTCTATTGTTTTCAAAGGGAAGAGAAAAGGCAATGTTTATAAAATCAACCTTTTTGAACTAAAAGAACAAGATGTTGTTTGTTTATTGACTTTGAGTGAAGAAAAATGGGTCTGGCACAAGAGATTGGGTCATGCTAACTGGAGATTAATCTCTAAGCTTAGTACACAAAATCTTGTGAGAGGCTTACCAAATTTAAAGTATCACTCAGATTCAGTTTGTGGTTCTTGTCAAAAAGGGAAACTTTTCAACAACTCCTTTAAAGATAAAAACATTGTCTCTACCTCTAGACCTTTGGAATTACTTCATATTGACTTATTTGGACCAGTTAGCACTGCTTCAATAAGTGGTAAGAAGTATGGACTTGTCATTGTTGATGATTATAGTAGATGGACATGGGTTAAATTCCTCAGATCCAAGAATGATACATATTATGTGTTTAGTACCTTCTGCACTCAAATACAAGTTGAAAAAGATTTGAAAATTGTTAAAGTAAGAAGTGATCATGGTGGTGAATTTGAAAATGAACCTTTTGAAATCTTTTGTGAAAATAATGGAATTCTCCATGAGTTCTCTTCTCCTAGAACTCCACAACAAAATGGGGTTGTAGAAAGAAAGAACAGATCTTTACAAGAGATGGCCAGAACCATGATGCATGAAAATAATTTGGCTAAGTATTTCTGGGCAGAAGCAGTAAACACAGCTTGTTACAAAAATAGGATCTATATCAGACCTATGATGAAAGTAACAGCATATGAATTATTCAAAGGAAGAAAACCTTATATTTCTTATTTTCATCAATTTGGATGTACTTGTTATATCTTGAATACAAAAATCCATTTAAAGAAATTTGACTCTAAAGCATCTAAGGGTATCTTCATTGGATACTCTGAGCATTCAAAGTCATACAGAGTGTATAACTCTGAAACTAATACAGTTGAGGAGTCTATGCATGTAAAATTTGATGATAAAGTGCCTGATGATGAAAAATCAGAGCCTGTTGAAGTTATTGCAGATAAACATGATTCAGAAGAAGAAAGTTCAGAAGTTCATATGAGTTCAGAACCTGAATCACCTTCTGAAGACAAAGCTGCTTCTGAAACTGTTCCAATATCTCAAGAAGATAGTGAATCAGATGCTGAGATTGAAGAAGTTATCAAGAAGAACTCATTCAAATATAAGTCATCTCATCCTGAAGAGTTAATTCTGGGAAACAAAGATAGTCCTAGAAGAACCAGATCAAGCTTTCGAAAGGAAGATTCAATGGTGTGTTTAGTCTCTACCACTGAACCTAAAATTTTTGAAGAAGCTTTAAAGGATGAAGCCTGGATTCTAGCTATGAAAGATGAACTATATCAGTTTGAAAGAAATGATGTTTGGGATCTTGTTCCTAAACCTGAAGACAAAAACATTATTGGAACAAAATGGGTTTTCAGAAACAAGCTAAATGAACAAGGAGAAGTCATAAGAAACAAAGCAAGATTAGTTGCACAAAGGTATAGTCAACAAGAAGGAATAGACTACAAAGAAACTTTTGCTCCAGTTGCAAGATTGGATGCAATCAGACTATTCCTAACCTATGCAGTTAATCATGGTATCATCTTATATCAAATGGATGTGAAGAGTGCCTTTCTTAAAGGTTTTATCTCTGAAGAAGTTTATGTCAAACAACCCCCTGGATTTGAAAATTCTCAAAACCCAGATCATGTATTCAAACTAAAGAAGTCACTTTATGGTCTTAAACAAGCACCTAGAGCTTGGTATGATAGACTAAACAACTTTTTGATTGATAATGGTTTTGAGAAAGGGCAAGTTGATTGTACACTTTTCAGAAAGACTTTAAAGAAAGACATTTTGATTGTCCAAATATATGTTGTTGATATCGTGTTTGGGTCAACAAATGCTACTCTTTGCAAGAATTTTTCAAAGCTTATGGAGAAAGAATTTGAAATGAGTATGATGGGTGAAATGAAGTACTTTCTTGGAATACAAGTTAATCAAACAAAGGAAGGAACTTATATTCATCAAACCAAATATACCAAAGAGCTTCTGAAGAAATTCAACTTGGAAGATTGCAAGCCTATGAACACTCCTATGCATCCAACTACAAGCCTGAACCCTGGATGAATCTGAAGGCAAAGTTGATCATAAAGTTTACAGAGGTATGATTGGTTCCTTACTCTATCTAACTGCATCTAGACCTGATATTTTATTCTCAGTTTGTTTATGTGCAAGATTTCAATCAGATCCTAGAGAATCTCATCTCACTGCTGTGAAGAGAATCTTTAGATATCTGAAAGCAACTTGTAATTATGGATTACTTTACAAGAAATCCAATAAATATGAGTTAAATGGATTCTGTGATGCTGATTATGCTGGAGATAATCTTGAAAGAAAATCAACAAGTGGTAGTTGTCAATTTATGGGTGAAAATCATATCTCGTGGTGTAGCAAAAGGCAGACCACCATTGCTATGTCAACAGCAGAATCAGAATACATTTCAGCTGCTAAATGTTGCACACAACTTCTTTGGATGAAATATCAATTAGAGGATTATCATATAAGCAGTCACTATATTCCTTTATATTGTGATAATACTGCAGCCATTCAGCTTTCTAAAAATCCTATTTTACACTCAAGAGCTAAACACATAGAGATCAAACATCATTTTATTAGAGACTATGTTGAAAAAGTGGTTATAAATATCAAGTTTGTTGAGACTGAAAAACAATGGGCTGATATTTGTACTAAACCTTTATCTGTTGAAAGATTTGAATTTATAAAGAAAAATCTCAACATGGTGTTTGTTCCTAATTGTTAGCTTTTGAGAGTGAAATTCTTTTAAAATCTGATTTTAATCAGAAGCTGTTGGATTTCAGAACCTCAAGGTCAGAAGTTCTGATAGACAACTACTTCTGATAATAATCAGAATCAAAGAATGGTTCTGATATGGTAGTGGAACAGTTTGTGTCCTATATTCTTTTAACTGCTGTCCACTAACTTGTCAGTTATTTAAATAAACCTCTATACACGTGTCTGTTTGTATTTAGATTGATTGTTGGTTAATGATGATTAAGTGCTTTATTTAGAAAATGACTCTCTTGTCCTTTTGCATGGTACTGTTTTGTTGTTTGTTTCTTTTCTAAAAATATACATGTCATACACGTTATACACTTACACACAAGCACTCACTACAAACACTTTTCATATTCTTCTAAACCTCCAAACGATTCAATTCTTCTCATCTCTAGCTTTACCAAAACCCTAAACCTTCAAGAATGGCATCGTCATACCTTGCTCAACCGAATGCTACTTCTCAAACTGCTACATCCTTACTCGTACCTGAAGTTGGTCCTATCGTAAATCTCCAGAAACAACAAAAGTTCTCAATCGCTACGGATACGATGAAGTTCAAGAGTTCTCATCTCAAGTGCGTTGTTGAAAAGAGAGTTGATTTCAATAGCTTAAAGGCAAATGGTTATGATGTACAGAAAATGTTCTATGAACAAGGTCTAGAAAAATACTTTAACATCTTAAACGGTCCAGTTTATGATGAAATGGTAAAGGAATTTTGGATGAAGGCATATGTTTTTGACAGAGAAGCTGCTTACCAAGAGGTGGTTAAGTTGGCTAAGACAGCTCCTCACTTAAAAGGAAAAATAAGAGAAGAAATAGGGCTTCCGGCTTTTACTCAAATAGAAATCAGATCCAATATTGCTGGAATGGATATTGTGATTACTGCTGATCACATAGCCAAAGTTCTCAACCTACCCAACAATGGAATGTATCTGGGTGGATACAAAAACAAGGGTCACAACTCGTCTATTCAAACTCAACTGTTTGATAAAGAAAAATCCTCTGAGCAAAGAGACTTGAAGAATCTGTTTAAGGTTGTCTACAAAATTTTGTTTGAATCAATTGCTACTAAGGCTGGTGGTACAAACTGTATTTCTTCTGAACAGAAATACTTTATGTTCTATTTACATATGTTTGTAAAGATGAACATTCCAAAATACATCTTTGATCATCTCTGTGAAGTAATAAATTGTAGCATTGAACTTGGTCACACCAATTGTCATCATGCTAGGTTACTCTCACATATGTTTTTCTTAAGCAACTTTCCACAAATTCTTGAGAAGGATTATCCTGGATTTGTGAAGGCATCTTATTTGGAAGAGAGAGTGGTTGATGGAAGGTCTCTCAAGAAGATGCATCTGATAAGTGGAAAAGTGGTTTTTCCAAACAATCCACTTCTGATGGTTAAAGAGGATCAAAGACTGTTGTCAACCTTCCCTGAAGTGAATACAGAAGGAGCAATGGTAATTGTCAAAGGTTTAATCAAGTACTGGGAGGAGTATGGTTTTGAGACTGCTGGTAATGAGGTGGATATCACTAAACTTGGTTTTGACAAGAAGCAAGACTTTGTGATGAAAACTACTATGAGAAGGGAAAGAATACCAAAGAAAAATCCAAATGCTGGTATCTCTATCATAAGTGATCAAGAAAGGGAGAAGCGTGAGAAGGAGGCTAGATCAAAGAAGTCAAACGAGAATCAGAAGAACAAGAGGAAGCTTGTATGTTCTGATGATGAGGAAACTGATGAGGAACCTCTGGAAGTAAAAAGGAGAAGGATTAAGAAGCTCAAGGAAGAAGAAGCAGCCATGAATCAAATGCAGAATCAAGGTATGTCTTCTAAAAACATTGTTAATGAGCCTACTGAATCTCAATCTAGGGATGTTAAGCCTAGGAATGATGTGTCCTCTATGCCTAAACCTTCTTCTGAACCTGATGTTGTTGTACTAAAATCATCCCCTGAACCCACAACAACTGCTGAACCTTTGCATGAGCCCTTAGTGTTAGATATGCTATCTGAGCATTTATCTCCTCAAACCATTCATACTGAAACTACAAAATTGCCTGAAACACCATCCAAACCAATCTCTGAAGAGAAAAAGAAAACTAAGTTAGATGAACTTGAAGAGGAACTCTTCAAGATTGTTACTGATTTTAGTTCTGACTCTTCTTCAGAAGATGAACAACCTCCAAGCCCACAACATGTCAAAACACCTGTCAAACAACCAACTCCATCTAAACCAACCATTCAAATCATCGATCCTTTAACTGAAGTTACATCTGAATTACCTTACATTGTTACTTCACCTCCATTATCTCCAATTCATAATACAACAACTTCTGAGCCACAAAACTTTTCTCAAACCTTCTATGAGCCAGAAATTTCCTATCAATCTATACTTGACAGCATAGTGTCTCAACACTCAAACAACACTGTGTCTAGTATTGAGATTCTGGACAGGCTTATTAATAATGATATTAGAAGATTGCATGCCTTGAAATCTTCTCATGCTATCATGCCTAGTCAGATTGTGCAGAAGATTGATGAAATTGATGGTTATCAGAGGTTAATTATGGCTGCCTTGAAGAAGAAGTATGTTGAAGAGCTTACTTATGAACATCTGCAGTTCTGTGATGAATCTGAGAATGCTTTTGAAAAATCTATTCAGAAACAGAAATTTGCTCTTACTAACTGCTCACATGAAGAGATGGTTTTAATGGAAATGGAACAGAAGCTGATGAAGTTGAATGATATAAACAAATATGATAGTGGAGAATCAACAAAGATGATAATTGAAAATGCACATATTGATCATGAGACAAGATTCCTGAAGCTTGAAGAAATTCAGAAGGAGCATACAAACAAGTTAGTCTCTTTGGAAGCTGGGGTAAATGAAGTCAAGTCTAATCAGAAAGATCTGAAGGAAACTATTGACAAGAATGCTGAGAAGACTGACAAACAGTTTGAGAAACTGCTGTCTTTGTTTGAAACTCATTTGCTACCCAAATCTTCATCTCAACCCTAGGATTCTATGTCTGTGCACATTTTTTTTTATTGCATTTCAATTTGGTTGTAATGCTTGAACATGTTATTTTTTCTTTAATTGCATGAACATCTTTGCTTATATCTTATCTGTGTTGCATTATATCTTATATCCTATCTGTTTTTAGAAAACGTTTTTCAATGTAAAAGCACAGAGAAATAATAGAAACAATTCAAAGCATAAACCATGAGATTTTTATTGATTATAAAAGAATAATTAGTACATAAGATCCTAATTCTATTTAGAGTCTACATCTGACTTCTGAGAACTAGCAGAGCTTGAGTTCACTGTTGGAGATTGAAGAATCTCTAAGTAACTCATATAATCAAAATTTGTCCTATCAGAATCAAAAGGGGATTCTGAACCTTCATTAACAGATGGATCATATGTTTTGAGAAATTCTGCATAATCAGAATCAGTTTCATCAGAATCTGATGAAAGTGTTATATACACTGGATCTTTTGGTGCTGCTTTTGATCTGAGTCTATTACTTCTTCTTAATGAAGCTGAAGAAGAACCTTCTTCTTTCAACTTCTTTCCTTTTGGCTTGGATTTTGAAGCTGATTCTTCTTTCTTCACTTCTTGTGGCATCTTACCTTTGTTTGCTCTTCTATCCTTATCCATTATTCTGAAAATAATGTGTGGAAGTGTTGAGTAAATTGAACTTGGTAACATACTGCTTTTATAGACTTCAATTGGTTTAAGTCATGTGGTTTTTCAAGAATGTCATTTATGATACAGTTGTAACTGTCCACTGACTTGACTACTTGGAAGTTGTGCTTTGACTGTTTTCTATCTTTTATTAATGTCTTTACTTCTTTTTGTAAAACTGTTTTTGTTTGATAACAAAAGGGGGAGTAAGAGTCATTAATCTAACAATGCGAAGCACAAAACTGAAACCAAGAATGAAACCAAAAATCTTTACAGTTTTGTTTAATTTATTTTCTACCTATATTATGTGGGAAACATAGGTTTATATTGAACTAAATTTTTCATATGATGAAAAATGAAAAGAGTGCAATTTTTTCATTTATTATCAGACTTAGGGGGAGAGCGTGCAAAACTATTCCTTGAGAGTCAAAATATGAAAAATTTGAGTCAAAATAAAAATATGTTTTATACTATTTTAATTATTCAAATGTTAAACTTAGGGGGAGTTTGCAAAGCTTGTGAACCTAAGTGAAACTTGGAAAATTAAAATAACAAACATTGTTAATTAATACAAAGTTTGTCATCAATCAAAAAGGGGGAGATTGTTGGAACAAAAGTATTAATGAACAATAGGGCATTTTAATTTTTAATTTTAAGTGTGCAAGATTAAAATTATACTATGTTCACACTTGATATAAGAAGCTCTGAAACAAGCGCCAAAAATTGATATCAGAAGCAATGATATCAGAAGCAACGATATCAGAAGCAACGATATCAGAGGCAACGAAATCAGAAGCAACATTGATCAGAAGTTACTCCAATATCAGAAGCTGGTTAACTCAGAAGTTATGTTGAGTCTGAAGGTCTTAAAAATTTCAGAAGCTAAGGAATCACAAGTTATGTTGGAAACATAAAAGTCTGATTAAACTATCAGAGAATGTTAGTGTTAACTGATAGTGATTCAATGATTGGAAATCATTTGAATTTAAAGGTTGTGATTGATTGTGAAATCATAGTACTACATCCTTATCATCAGGATAGTGACGTTAGTACTATTTTACTACATAAGGGCGAATATTCTCATACAAAAGGAATGAATGGATAAGCTTTACCAAAAATGGCAAATATCCCATGTTACCTTTGTCCTTACACAGCTGGTGTGAAAATGACCTCTGCAACGGTCAGTAACATCAAACGTCTCTTTTTCTTCTACCTCATATAAATAGAGAACATCTCTTGAAGATCAAGTGACGCAAATTCAAAAAGCAACAACACCTACTCTGTTTTTCATACAAGACTGCAAGCACTGCTTCTGAAGTTATTCTGTCTGTGCTTCTGACTTTTGTTTTCTTAGGAATCATTTGTTAGAGTCTTTACAGTTGTGTTGTATTGTTTTTAAGAGCTTTTGATTTTAATATCAACTGCTCAAATCTCAAATATCTTTTGCTTTTGTGTTAGGAAGTCTCTTGTTTAGAACTTGAGCATTAGGAAGTCTCTTACTAGTGTGTTTGAGCAAGTGTAATCAAAGTGATTATAGTGAAATCCCTTGGAAGTGCAAGGGGACTGGACTACTCTCGGTCTGTGAGAGGAACCAGTATAAAATTGCTTGTCTCGTCTCTCTCTCTATATCTCTTACTCTTTCTGTTTCTGTTTCTGTTTCTGTTTACGTGCGTTGGTTGTGTTTGCTTTATCCGCTGGTGCTTCTGATAAGTTTTCTAAACTTAAAGAAGAAGTTTTTAAAATTACCAAAACACAATTCAACCCCCACTTCTTGTGTTTTTCACACCTTCAAGCATGTGGCACAACATCTGTCAAAAACTGTTCTAGTCCAGTCATGTGCCTGGAACACCCCCTATCAAAATACCAATCACTTCTAGATGAGGCTCTCAGAGATGTGTGAGCATTTTGAGCAGTCTCACTAGCAGTATTGTTTGTGAATTGGTCATTCTTTATCTTCCATTCCTTCTTGATGTTCTTCACAACAGGCTCAGGTCTTGATGAGTAATTTCTGTCAAGAGAGCCATGTAATATGTAACAGAAAGGTCTAATGTGCCCCTTTCTTCCACAGTGGTGACATATCCAATCATAGTATCTACCCTTTCGTCTGGACTTGTAGTTAATCCTTTGTTGTCTTGCTTGATGTAAGGGCATCTGTCTTGACATTGTTGGATCATAAGCACTAACAGCTGGTACAAATTGTGTCTGATGAGGCACAGCTTTGTAGTCAAAGCCTATACCTTTAACGTTTCTTGAACTCTGCCAATCTCCAGAATCTCATCTAATTTATCAGTACCTCTGTTGAGCATCCTCAGTTGCTTGTTCATGTTATCTATCTTTGATTTGAGTAAAGCAACTTCATCATTGAGATCTGAGTTTATCTGCAATAAATTGTTCTTTTCAGCTTGCAGAAGAGCAATGGTTCCTTTTTGCTTACAAATTTCTTCACTTTTGATCTCCAATTCTTCATAAACATCAGGAGATTCTTCATAAGATAGTTCTCCATCAAAGAAATTTGTGTCAGATGTACACACTCCTGTCAGAGCAACAACATGGTTGGCAGTTTTAGGATCTTCTTCTGCTTCATCTTCATCTGACCAGGAAACCACCATTCCCTTCTTTTGCTTCTTCAAATAAGTCGCACACTCTGTTCTGATATGACTATACCCTTCACATTCATGACATTGAACCCCTTTGTTTTGATTCGTCTTGTCCTCAGCTCTGGGTTTCTTCTGATTAATGACATTCTTGTTTGTGCTGCGACTATTGTCTGGAGCATATGTCTTAGGACGTCTGTCCATCTTCAAAGCTCTACTGAATTGTTTTCCCAACATTGCCATAGCTTTAGAGATACTTTCATCAGCCTCCATATTATCTTGTTGGCCAAACTCTTCAGCAGCAAAAGTAATGCTCTTTGACGTCTTCTCAGATCTCTCATTGGCTGACATCTTAAAGGTTTGTAAAGAGCCAACTAGCTCATCCATCTTCAAATCTGAAATGTCTTTGGACTCCTCAATTGCAGTGACCTTCATATCAAATCTCTTAGGTAAAGACCTAAGCATCTTTCTCACTAAAGTTTCTTCAAATATCTTCTCACCCAAGGCATCGAATTGATTGTCATAATCAAGAATCTTCATGTGGAATTCTTGAATAGTTTCTTCATCATTCATCTTCAAGCTCTCAAATTTACTAGTCAAAAGTTGCAATCTTGAGCTTTTCACCTTGGATGTACCTTCATGAATAGTTTGGAGTATCTTCCATGCCTCCTTGGCAACAGTGCATCTTTTGATCAGCTTGAATATATGCACATCAACTCCATTAAATAGAGCATTCAAGGCTTTTGAATTTGCATTAGCTAATGCCTCCTCCTCTTTGCTCCATTCTTCCTCAGGCTTGAGTATGGTGGTGGTTGCACCATCTTTATCAGTAACTACTGGATGTTCCCAACCTTTTATAACAGCTCTCCATGTTTTGTGATCCATGGATTTTAGAAACGTTGTCATCCGGGATTTCCAGTTGTCATAGTTAGAGTCACCAACCAAAAGTGGTTGCCTATTCATAGGTCCTCCTTCCTTGTCCATCTTTGCCAGAAAACCTCCCTAGAGCTCACCCTAAACAGAACATGGTGTCTGCTCTGATGCCAATTGAAATTCTGGCTACCAGACAGACAAACGCTATGAACAATGTAAGCACAACTGTCCGAGCGCGTGTCTAGCTCAGGACAAAGACACAATTAAAACGTAATTAAAAGCAGCGGAAAAGTAAATAACACAGTAGGTTTGTTAACCCAGTTCGGCGCAACTTGCCCTAATCTGGGGGATACCAATCCAGGAGTGAACTCACTATAATAGTTCTAGTGTAAGGTCCAACGTAGCCTCACTACTTGTCTTCCACCTAGACCCTACCTAACGTGACAGCCCTACCTAGGAACTCCTAGATATGAGACCCCGTCTCACCTCCTAACCTAAAATAATACAGACAGCGTTGCTTTTATTCTTTTCTCTTTTGATATGTTTTCTTTGGATAAGAGACACACTCTTCCGACTGAATACTAACTCCATACCTACAGGCTTAGGAGAAGCACAATTACAACTCTAACAAACACTCCTTAGCTTGACCAGCGATGATACAAGAAGGGCTCACACCAATAAACAATAAACAATAAAGAAGACTAAACCTTAAAACACACACTTTAGAACACACACGGTTTAGCTTATATTCTAGTGTCTGTCATTACATATATTTATACTGCAGGGTTTGGGCTTCAGACACCTTTGAACGTTGTAAGGTCCACGTCTTGAATCTTCTAGAACAAGAGATCTTCTTGAAAAATAAATCAATATCACCTTTTAAAATTTATCTAGGCTTGACCGCCTTAGACTCCTTCAGAACACGTGACTTAATCACCAAGTAATGGTTAAAATAAAAACCAAAGCGAATCTTATAAAAGATTGCATAAAAATATGTGCGAGCTGGCGCGAGCTGGCAGATCACGTAATGATGTTCCATATGCTACAGCATCTGACCCATCATCAGTGATCATAGGCATCTGACCACACATCTGGCTAATATATGTTTTTGACACAATTGTAGCCAATCTTCAAACTCAACAAAATGAGTTACCAAGGATGCTCGGTGAGGTATAATGGACGGATGGTTACCGCATTTGATGGTTCAATAAAGACAATGATAGGGGATGTTGATTTGCCTCTCACAGTTGGGCCCTATACCTTCCAGATTACATTCAGGTCATGGATGTTAATGCTACATATGCTTGTTTATTAGGTCATCCGTGGATTCATGATACGGGCGCTGTGACTTCGTCCTTACATAAAAAGTTGAAATATGAGAAGTACGGAGGGATTGTGACCGTGCAAGGACAATATGCTTGGTTGGATAGTCGGTCGGCCTCTTATTCTTGAACCAGCGATGATATTGTTGATGGGACGCAGTTCCAATGTTTGACTATTGATGACAAAAAGAATGTCAAGGGGGGAAGTGTTTGCATGGCTTCCTTGCAAGATGCACAACAGGCACTAATGAGTGAATCCACTACAGGCTGGGGCAAGCCAGCTGAGTTTCCAGAGAATAAGATAGAGAAGGTTTGGATTTTGTTGTGTCTGAAAAGAATTCTGAATCAAACTCTGATGTCCAGCCTTTTAAGGATGTCTTCAAGAATGCGGGTTTTGTTTATCCCATTACTCCAGATTTGGAGGTTACGGGTGAAAAAAAAGAGTTTGAAATAGGTGTTAGCTTTAAGGCACATGGAATGGTTTGATTGAATTGGGCTGCTATTGATAATTACTTCTACTGCTCTTTGTTTGAGTCAAAGTCAGTGATGCTAGGAAACTTATCCCTATAATCGCTAGGCTTTTATCATTTTCTTGTCAAGCATTTGTTTGTTTTTAAAATTAGATCTTTAATCAAGTACTTTTAATATAATAAACATGCATGTTTTGAAATCCATCTATTCCTGTTCATTCTTTTTCTTGTTTTTCATCACTTACAAATTTGGAGCGAGGATGATGAAAACAAATAACAAATTCTTGCTGTTACATTCTTTCAATGGTAAAAGAACCTAGTTGATGATGCAAGGCTTTGTTCTTTTCCTTTCCCTATTTCATACAAAAAAAAAACAAACAAAAAAAGGAGTTCATGCTAAGTTGAGCCACTCTTGCAAATGTTTCACTGTTATCTGATTCTCCCAGTTTCTTGAAATATATCTTTTTAAGAAAAGCAAACAATTTTGGTTTGATGCTTGACATAACACTTCAAGAGTATATAGGTTGTTTTTGCACTTTAAGGCTACATCATGAAGGTTCAGTAATGATTCAGTAAAATTGGTACTGTCTTAACACCTTAGACTCTCAAAAGTATGCAGGATTAATTTGAGTACTAATTTTGACAAAGTCTTGAATTTAAGTTTTAAAGTAACTCTTAGTAGTTTATCTCAGCAGTCGGCACCATCTTGGGCACAAACTAAGTGGGAAATCGATGAACATAAGTGAATGATCCAAAAATGAAAGTTTGTATACTTTGGTTGATTTCAAAAATGGAAATTCACTTATTAAGTTAGATGACCCTCACTCGGTCGTTTAATCCAACAATTGTTGAACACACAAACAACACCATAGTGAATACACCCATTAGTAGTTGGTTCAGAGAAGTCTGATTCTGAACTTGGTAGGGCGGGTTACGATCCGATCCCCCACAACTGCATTTGGAAGAGAAAGAGAGGTTAACCAAACTTTTGTTATCAGCACCCCTCAGCATATGATCATAACAGATTTTCTACCATGAGCGTGTTTAAGATAACGGGCTTAATGTGATTGCATTTGAATGAAAAGGGTGAATAAAACTTAAACAAAAGTTAGAGTTAAAATAAAATGCTTCAGATTTGTCTTCATATGATGGAAGTCTTTGACCACAATGTGTGGTTTTGTATTACTACAGTACTCTTGGTTTTGATGTCAATTACTTGATTTTCATACCTAGCCGGCAACCACGTATGATTTTAGTTGTCGTGTTTCAAACTTATGCTTGAGGACAAACAAAGTTTTAAATATGGGGGAATTTGATAACACAAATTTACATTGCTTTTGGCTTGATTTACATGAACTTTAGCCACATTTATAACCTTTAAAAGACCTAATTGAAGCTAGGATTCACTGTGAAAGCATATTCGGCAATTTTATTGTTAAGCTGACTCCTCCTATTTGTTGAGTAATCACAATTATCTTTTGTACATATCATATATGTTTCCATTCAAAAAAAATAAATACAAAAGAAATATTTAATTTCAAAACTTACATGTGCATTATATCAAAAATACTTTTCAAAAGAAATAATTTTACTTACAAATCAATGTTTTACATCAAAGAAATTTGAGCTATGGTTTGATTAAGGGCAAAACTGATTTAAGATGCTCCTAGCAAATCATGGGCAAACAAGTTGAATTTCTTGCTTATCCAGGTTGAAAATGGTTCAAGGTCTGGTTACACTACAAACGTCAGTTGGTCAGGGGCATACCCTTCAAGGTTTCAAGCACTTGGGGCATACTATGCCAACATCAGGTCTTCCTGAATAGTTATATGTTGTGAAATAATGACAAGATTGTGGTCGTTATTATCATGAACAAAGAAGAGTTTCCATTCTTAGTGCACACTACTGCAATTAACAGATGCAATGCCTAATGTGAAAGGTCAACCAGTCACGCTCTTCGAGCGATTTCCTCATGGATTTATTAGACTGAAGCAAGGAATTCAAAGCAAGGGGCAAGTCGTCTCCATTCTCAAGTTATTCATCAACAGCAAACATGTTTCCTCCAAGTTATTCTCAAGGCAATTTCTTATACATTAGTGGAAACTTAGGTCTGGAATTTCCAGCAGAGTTTGAATTCAGTTCTTGATTAATGTTGGGTTTTTACACCCAGAAAGGGACACATCCTTAGTGAGTTTCTTACAATAATTCTACATTCAACAGAGTTTTGATTCATAATATTGATTGATATGGGGTTTACATCTCAAGAAGAGGGTACATCCTTGATGAAAGTTGATTAATCTTGTTCTGAGTACAATCAAGTTCGAATTCAGATCGTTTCAGTTAAAACGGTCATTTCCCCAGAGAAGTTGTTCCTTCCCCAAGGAGTTCTCTTGCTTCATCTACAGAAACATATACACCTTGTTGAAACACTTTGTGAGTTACAATGCGACATTGGCTTCTGTCTCCGGTTTGGTCACCTTGTTTGTCCAACAATCGATGTTCAACATACATACATACATACATACATACATACATACATACTGTTGCGGGGAAATTTGGGATTTCCACCACTACAATGATCTTTCATTTCCAAAGAGGGGAAAGTATCAAAAACCGTTTAAAAAGAAATTCTAAGTTCGGGGGTTGATTACACCTAGGGAAGGTTTTAGCATCCTAAGCGCCTATAGTATTCTATAGTAACCTCTAGTTTATTGCTTTTTTACTTATTTTAATGTGAAGAAATGAGAGAGAAGTGGTAAGAATTTTGAGGGAGAAATAGTATAGAGAGAGTTTTGTGTGTGCAAGTGGAGATTGGATTGAGAAGAGAAGGTTAAAGCAAAATTTAAAGTGTTTTGAAAAAGTAAACTTAAATCTAATCGTGCGACTAATTTTGGTTTTTTGGACTAAAGAAGTTTTATTTGAGAGAGAAGATGTTGTTTGTTTTCTATTATTTTTTCTAAGGAATTTACTATTCGTACCCCTTTGGAAATGAAAGATTCGCATTCGTTTGTTTTTTTTTTAGCGTTTTGACGGAAAGCGATAAAAATAAAATGCATGCAATGCAAGTTTCTACGTCCACTTTGGGGTTACTTCGAGCCTAAATACATTCTAAGTTTTTTTTGCGGAAATTTAAACATGAATGAATGCAACATTTGAATGATATGCGAAAAATAAACTAAATTAAATTACAAGTCCGACGAAATTAAACAAAAAAAATGGACTAAAACTATACTAACTAGCTAAACTATTTTTTCATATACTTTTTCTAAGGTTCTAACTCTACTTTTCTAAGTCCGTCTCCTTTAAGCTTGGGTTCAAATTTTTAGTCCTAAGTTACAAATCAAACTTAACAAATAATATGTAATAATATGAAATGAAGCAAATAAATTAATTAAGTGCCATAAAATAAACTAAGTACCATGTGACATAATAAATGACAAGGAAACAAGTAACAGAGGGAAAAAATAAAAATAAAAATAATAATGATAAAAAAAAATTGAATGATAAATAAATAGAAAAAAGGAACTAAAGCTGGAAAAAATAAATAAATAAAGAGGAGGTGCAAATAACAATAATACTAGTGCAGAATTAATTAAATCTAGGAAAAGGGGGTGCAGATAACAAAATAAAAAAACAGAAATAGAAGCCCAGAAGGCCCAAGAGCAGAAAACCGGACCAAAGCCTGAACCGGACCGGTTCGTCTGGTTCAACCCCAGGGTTGAACCGAACCAGATCTCTGATTCAATACAGTTTACATGCACGAGTCCACAGGATCATATAATGAGATTAAAATAAAAAAATCAAACGCCCAGGATTAAAAGTTTCAAACAAAGCGTATACTATGTTTCTTCTTCCTCACGTGCGGGCGAGTTAACTCAGTGACTCGGTCTAACTCGTCCGCCATTGATGGTTTTTCAAAAGCTTCGGATCTAAACGAAAAAACGCGTATGAGTATTCCATTTTACTCGTTTTTCGCGTATATCTCAAATCTACAATTAGTTTTTAAAACGGAGTTATAAGATTTTAAAAAACGAACGAAATAAGTTTAGATCTCAAAAATCAAAAACGGTTTGTACGCGATTTTAACGAAAAGTGATATGTATATCAGTTTCGTATGTTGTTCGCGAATTCAATGGACCAAGAATTACTGAAAATAGAGGTCTATAACATTCGGAATCGGCTACCTTGTGTTGAGCCAAAATCGATTCCGGTTTGATGTTTCCCGGTGTTGTTTGCTTGCGTTTCTGTGTGAGATTGTGTTTCTGAGTTGGTTTTGAAGCTTTGTAATCAAAGGGATTGAAGTTTTGTTGAGTTATTAATGAATTTGTTTTGGATCGAAAGAAAAAAAGGGAAGAGGAACAAAAATTTGTTGTAATTGTATTTTTGTGGATTTGAAGATGATTTGAAGAGATTTGGTTTGAAGAATGAATTGGATGGTTTGGTGAAGATTGATTATATTGTTGTTGAATTGATTTGGATTGAAGAAAAGTTGGAGAGTATGAAAATTATTGTCTACTGTGTTCTTGTGTTTCATTCTATCCTCTTCTTCCTTTATTCTTTTTTTTTTATTGGTGAATCAAATTGAGAGAATAGTTTTTGGGAAGTTGGTGGATGAAAAAAAAAATGTGTGTAGGTATGAGTGTGATGTGAGGTTTCTTTTATAGATAAAAAATTAGGGTTAAGGGATAGAAGGGGAATAAGTGATAAAATGATAGGATAATTAGGTAAAAGTGATAGAGAGGGTAATTTTGATTTAAAATAAAAAGAAAATTTGATAATGATGAGAATGAGGTGAGGTGGAGCAATTTGATTGGTTAAGGTAGAAAATGGTTTAAGGTGAAATATGACATTTTTGATTTATTTGTAAAAGGAAAATGAGATACACTACAAGAAGTTTCTGCATTTGCTACCAACATTTGCGAGGAAACTGGTTCCTCGGAAATGTTTTTACGTTTGCGACGAAAATTTGTGGGTAATGTAGTGGGACCGAGCTGTCTGCCGCGTGACCTGCAAGTTTGACTGACACAAATACATTTGCGAGGAAACTATTTAAATTTTCCTCGCAAATGTGCGGGCCCACCTACAATTTCAGAGAACGTTGGCGCGTGCCTCACAGACGACCTGAAGATTCCTGACACGTGAACATTTGCGACGAAATTATTTTTGTTTTCCTCGCAAATGTTGGGCCCACCAGACGAACGTTACGCAACGGCATTATTACAGATCCTCTCTCCAACCCTTCCATATATATTATACTCCTTCCACAAAATTCATTCATTCATTCTTATATCCAATTCTCTTCTCTCACAAATTTTTTTTCTCTTCAAATTCTTTCTATCTAATTGCATCTAAATTATATTTATCTACTTCTATTTCTTTATCTCATTAATAATCAAGGTTAGTTTTGTAGATTATGTTAATATTTTTTTTATATTATTTAAATATTTGTGATTATATATTTTTTAACACATTTTTTTATGATTTTATTATTTTAGGTTTGTTGTTGTTGTTGTTTGGTTGTTGTTACTATTTGGAGTTCTTTCTCATCTCTTTATCTATCATATTATTGAGGTTAGCACTTTAATTTGTGTAATTTATTTTTAGTTGTTGGTTAATAATGTTAGTATATTGTTGTTCATATAAAAATTTGTTCTTTTCAAAACATGTTATATTTTAAAAGGTAAAGAAAAATTATAAATTATTAGTATATATGTTTCCCAATTAATTATACAGCCCCCCCATTCCTTAAAAAAGTACGCGCCCCCCCCCCCCCCCCCCCTAATTAATTAATTATACCCCCCACTCATTTTTGCTCTCATTATTTCAACCACATGATGTTAACACCAAGAAGAACGCGGAATGATGTTCCTGATGAAAGTAACCCTTCCGCTTTGTCAGTATTTCGTGTTTCAGGGCGTTATTAGGGGCAGCGAAAGAGTACTGGATGAACGATGAAGAGATGCGATCAGCCGAAGTTCATGTCTTGATTAATTGCATTGAAGTCTGACCATATATTGAATTTTTTGAAAGGAAACAACTTGGAGACACATATACCAACTTTCCAGAATGGTTTAAGGGTAAAGTGGCAATACACGAACAAATGACACATTTCAGAGGATTAGCTGAAGGTCCTCGGAGAAATGTCAATGAATGGCACACATATATTGTCAATGGATATAAATTTCAAACTGATTCATGGACAGTGGGCAAGAAAACAATCAATAGTGGAGTTTATGGTGTGATTAAGCGCATATTTCAATTGAGTTACTATTATGAGGGTCAAGATAACAATGTTGTGTTATTTTATTGTAAGTGGTTTGACCCAACTACTAATGGGACAAAAATTGATCCAAAGCACAAACTTGTTGACATACTAGTGAATAAAAGGTATAATCGATTTGATCCGTTCATCCTGGCTACTAAGTGTTCTCAAGTGTATTATGTACCTTATCCTTCTCATCACCGGGGTAAACGAGGATGGTGTTCAGCTATCAAGACAAAACCAAGAGGTGAAATTGAAACAAAAGTTCCAGATATAGAAGTGCCTTACCAAGATGATGAAATGTCAAGAGTTCCCGCGATGATTGAAGTCGATCACATTACAAATTTGGTTAACCAAGAAGTTGATGGTGATCAAATTGAGTTTGAGGAGTTGATTGCAGTGGTGAATAACAATAACGATGAAGATGAAGACGAAGACAATGAAGATGAAGATGAAGACAATGAAGATGAAGATACATATTATAATAATGACGATGATGATGAATAAATCTCGATTGTAATTATTTATCTTTGTAATGAATTTTAAATCAATTGAGAAACTTTTATTATCATATTGTAACTATTTATCTTTAGTAATGAATTTTAAATCCAATTGAAATTTTTATTATCATATTGTAACTATTTATCTTTAATTAGGAATGAATTATAAATCCAATTGGAACTTTTATTATCATAGTGTCTATTAATCTTTTGTCATGAATTGTTTAATTTTAATTAAATTGTTTTACTCGTTTATTTAATCTAGTTAATTTTATTCAAACTTTTGAAATTATTTTATGCAAGGATGGCAGATCAAAATAATCAGGAGAAAGGTTCGAGAAAGGGAAAGAAGCCGGTAAAATATGTAAAAAAGATCGCTCGAAGTATGATACCGAGTTTTCTGTCGTCTCGTCAGAATCAAGGAGTTTCTATCCGAGAACCGACTTCTGCGGCACCTACTCAACCTACAGCCCCACGGAGGAACTCTATTGATGTTCCGAGATCTTCTCATCCAGCACCTTCGCGGACTGTTGATGTGCACTCTAGACCGACTCCACGAAGGTCTTCGGTTGATGTTCCGAGGTCTTCGTATCCAACACCCTCACCAGCATATAGACCTGATTTTAGCTTCTTGAATGATATTCCTGAGGATGAAAATTGGAATATGTCTTTTCTTCATACTGGTGATGCCAATGATCATGATTTATTGGGTTTTATGGCATATTCACCTAATGAAGCTTTCAGCCAACAACAACAACAACAACAACAACCACAATAACAACAACAACAACAACAACAAGAACGACGACAACCACATCAGGATGGTTCGTCGTCGTCACAACCACAAGGGTCACAGGAGCAACAGCGACGAGTGGCTTTCAGACCACCACGGCGTCGCTTCACTGAAGGAGTTCGAGTATTGGGTGATAAAATGGTCATATACCCTCAGGGCGATGGGTAAGTATATTTTTATTTTAATTTTATTTTTAATTTCTTTAAAATGTACAATTTAATTAAAAGATTAATTAATGTTTATTATGTGTAGTTTGGAGCCATCTAAAGATGCAGCCAAAGCGGTAGCTTGTGTTGTCAAACTCGCCCTCAAACACTTTGCCCCCAGCTTCAAAAAGTTAGTTGAGAATGATTCGGTATTAAGGAAGAAACTTTTTGATGAATTTAAGGTAAACACAAATATTTCCATGTTTACATATATAATAATTAAATTTAAGATTTAAATGTTTATTATATGTAATTAATAATTATATTTTTTTATTTCAGAGATATTGTACCTGGGAGCCTTACCATGAAGAAATGGTTAAGGACAACTGGATGAAAGCATGTAGTACCCGATTCTCGCAGAAACTTTACACCGAGAAAAAGCGCTATCTAGAACGTCCAGACCAATATCGTCTAGAATTCATCGGAGAGGATGTCTGGGACAGATTTGTAGAGCATTGGACTAAAGATGAGGCTTACCTAAAAAGGTGTGAAGTCAACAAGAAAAATAGGGCTAATGCCAAGGGTACCAACTTGCACACTGGGGGATGTGTCAGCTTTTCTACTCATGCTTGACACTTGGTATAAACATATATTTAATGTATTTTTTTTAATATATTGAATTATATATTTAAATATTAATCAATATTTTGTGAAATTAAAAATTAGGAAAGCACTCTCGAGAGAGAACCTTTCGTCACCGAAATGTACAAACAAACTCACATCAGCAGTACGAGAGACGGTGCTTGGGTTCATCCAATTTCTGAACAACTTTCGGTAAATTTATAATTTGATATATATATTTTAGATTTATTTTCAAAAAAATTTATTCATTCGCTAATTTTTTTCTCACAATTTTTTTTTATGTGTATATATATATATAGGCGGAGAATGATCGCTTAGTTGCAATCTATTTGTCTCAACATCCTGAGTATGTCTCCTACAGTCATTTACCATCTGAAGTTCAGCATCAGCTCTAGAGAAAGGCTACCGAAGCACTCGGACTTCAAGGAAGAGAACATAGGTTCCCTGGTCTAGGGAGGTTGGCCGTTAACTTTCATCGAGGAACCAACCTATATCATGTTCCTGGTCCTGACGATTGCCCTGAGCCAAGGATGTCTGAGTTAGAAATGTGGCAAAAATTTCAGGAGGAGTTGCGGAGAAGGGATCTAGAGACTCAAAGATTGCAACAGCAATATGAGGAAGAAAGAGCCGACAGATTAAGATGGCAGGAAGAAATGATGCAACATATACGTAACTCAAACAATCCTGCGACACAAAGACCATCGACCTCATATTTCCCTGCTCCAAGTTTTGAAGGCCCCGAATTGGAAGAGTCTGATCCGGAAGAAGGGTATTATGAAGAGGAATCAGATCCGGAGGAATGAAGAATAATGATATTTTATGTTATGTAACAGTGTAATAAAAATTGAATTACGATAATTTAACTTTAATTATGATAATTTTCTGCATAGAGAAACTAACTTTATGTATATTTAGACGCAAAAAATAAATTTTTTAATTTCATCGTAAACTGATAGAGGATAACCAAACTTTTTGAAAATAACATTAGTACGGTCAAAAAATTGGAAATTCGAATTTTCGGTAAAAATTTATTGCGGGAAAAATTGAAATTATAATTTTCGGTAAAATTTATTGCGGGAAAAATTGAAATTCGAATTTTTGATTTATTAAGCAAAATTAATTATTAAAATTTGCTGAAGACATTTGAGAGGAAATTTCCTCTCAAACGTTTTCTGACTGCCTGCGCGTGGGACCCTTTACATTTGCGAGGAAATTTCCTCGCAAACGTAAAGGTACATTTGCGAGGAAATTTCCTCGCAAATGTAAAGGGTCCCACGCGCAGGCAGTCAGAAAACGTTTGAGAGGAAATTTCCTCTGAAATGTTATTATATTATTTATTCTTCCAACAACTTTTCTATATATACCACACTATCTACTCTTCAATACTCATTCTTTCACACTTTTCTTCTTTCTCTTCAAACTCTTCAACCATTTTTCTTCTTTCTCTTCAATCTCTAAAACACTTTTCTTCTTTCTCTTCAAACTCTTCAACCATTTTTATTCTTTCTCTTCAATTTCTTCAACAATTTTCTTCTCTCTCTTCAAACTTTTCAACCATTTTTATTCTTTCTCTTCAATTCTTCATCCCTTTTTCTTCTTTCTCTTCAACTTCTTCAACTCTTTTTCTTTTTTCTCTTCACTTTCTTCAACATTTTTTCTTCTTTTTCTACAATTTCTAATTAAAATCTTTTTTTCAAAACACTATCTACTAAACATCTTCATCATTTCAACAACATCTCTCACATTAACACTTTCATCAACAACATTTATATTTTCTTTTCAATATCTCTAACACTTTCTTCTTCTTTTCAACAACATCTCCAACACATTCATATCTAACAACTTTTTCAACTTTTATTTTTATTTATCATTTTATTTTTTCAACATCATTTCTAACAACTATTTCATCTATTATTTTTATCATTTCATTCATTTATTTTTTATATATAATATATATCGTATATATTTCTTTTCCAAAAATATAAATATCAATTTTTTAATCAAATTAAAATATTTTAAAACATATTTTAACAGATTAAATAGGAATTTATGATTTTTATTATTATTTTGGCGATTTTTTTTTTTTTTTTTTTTTTTTACATTTGCGAGGAAATTTCCTCGCAAATGTTTTCTGTTTATTTTTTTTTTAATTATTCACATTTGCGAGGAAATTTCTTCGCAAATGTCTCCAGCGAAAATTTTGGAGCAAAATTCAAATTTCAGTTTTCCCGCAACAAATTTTTGTTTTTTCCCGCAATAAATGTTTAACGAAAATTCGAATTTCTTTTTTTCCCGCAATAAATTTTCGTTTTTTCCCGCAATAAATTTTTATCGAAAATTCAAATTTCATTTTTCCCGCAAATTTTTTTTGCAATTTTCGAAAAAAAATTTACCACCAAAATTTAATATTGATTAAAATTTTAATTTTATTTTAATTATTATTTTTACAAATTATAATTATTTTAATTATAATTAAATTAATTTCTGATTTATTATTTTTTTAAAAAAAAATTAATTTAATACATTTGCGAGAAAATTTCCTCGCAAATGTATGTGCAGACATGTCACATCAATGTCCCCCACTTGAAGGCGCGTGAGTGTCATATTTGACATTTGCGAGGAAATTTCCTCGCAAATGTCATGCAGAATGGTCTGACACCATTTGCGAGGAAATTTGCTCGCAAATGTCATCCGAACAGCCTTTAATTTACCAACGACTGCTTTCCTCCAAATGTCCTCGCAAATGTACATTTGTGACGAAATTTAGTGCATTTGTGAGGAAAATTTTCGTAGCAAATGCATAAATTTCTTGTAGTGATAGAAAGAGATAAGATCAATGAGTCATAGAGATAGAGCAACTTGTCCTCTACACTTTTCTCTTCTTGGCATATTTTTAAAATAAAATGTAAATGGTAATAAAAGAAAATAAAATGTGTAGAAATGAAATAAAAAGTAATTTTTTCATATTTTTTGAAATATATGGAAATGAAATATAAAATGAACGTAAAAAATAGAAACCGCTAATTTTTTATATTTTTAAACTTTTACGCTAATTAAAAGAAAATTAACATCATGAGCTGAAAAAAAAACTATTTTTTGACATTTTTAGAATAAAACGTAAAGTAAAACCAAAAACTATTTTTTTTATATTATTTTGGCTTTTTTCGAAAATATGAAAATATGTGAAGCAAATGAAATTAAAATATGTATAATAAAAAAAGTAAATATTTTTATATTTTTTTTATGAATGTAATATGAATTGGATTTATAGGTCCAAAATTGGGGTACAACAGCTGCCTTTATTTAAGTTTCTTCAACTGGAGAGATGAAAATGTAATTTTTTGTCTAGACGGGGTTGAAGAGACTTAAATATAAGACGTGCACCATTTTTGGACCTAAAAATCCTCTAGCAATGCTCATTATGCAAATGTATGCAAAATGCTGACTTTCTTTTTTAATTTTGAATGAATGTTATAAAAGGTAGACAAATGAAAACATAGTTGAGACTCCACAGGGGAAGAACAAAACATGGCCCGACTGAGAAAAACAACAAGATATACCCTGAGTTCTATTGAGGACAAACTCTACTGGGGAACTTAAGCAAACACTGGGGAAAAGTGTTTCTGATTATCGTCTGACCGACAGCAAGAATGTTGTATACTGACACACAACATTTTCAAAATATCAACTATCGACTGACCGACAGCAAGAATGGCGTATACTTACATACAACCAATTATATATTAGCAACTATCGACTGACCGACAGCAGGAATGTTGTACACTAACATACAACATTTGAAAATCAAAACTATCGACTGACTGACAGCAGGAATGTTATGCACTGACACACAACATTTATATGATTAACTATCGACTGACCGACAGTAGGAATGGCGTACACTGACATACAACCATTAAGAAACATTTACTATTGCCCGACCAACAGTAAAGAATGTTGGCACTGACACTCAACATTTATAAGATCAACTATTGACTGACCAATAGAAAGTATGTTATGCACTGACGCTCAATATTTAAACGATCGACTATTGACTGACCAATAGAAAGAATGTTATGCACTGACGCTCAACATTTACATGATTGACTATCGACTGACCGATAGGAAAAATATTATGCACTGACACACAACATTTAAATGAACAGACTATCGACTGACCGACAGCTTGAATGACGTACATTGACATACGACTGTTTGAAAATCAACAAACTATCGATTGACCGACAGCTAGATTGTTTTACACTGACATACAACACTTTGATATCAATAAACTATCGACTGACCGACATGAAAGATGTTATGCACTGACACACAACATTTAAATCAACAGACTATCGACTGACCATGTAATGGCGTACACTGATATATGACATTTTGATATCAATAAACTTATCGACTGACCGATAAGAAGGATGTTATGCACTGACACACAACATTCAAATCAACAGACTATCGACTGACCGACAGCTGGAATGGCGTACACTTACATACGACATTTTGATATCAATAAACTTATCGATTAACCGATAAGAAGGATGTTATGCACTGAAACACAACATTTAAATCAACAGACCATCGACTAACCGACAGCTGGAATGGCGTACACTGACATACGACAATTGGATATCAAAAGACTTATTGACTGACCGATAAGAAGGATGTTATGCACTGACACACAACATTTAAACATCAATAGACCATCGACTGACCGATAGTAATATATCTCAACAAACTTTAAGGTGTACTTCAAAAGGTAGCATAGGTAAGCTGAACTGTATGAGACTTGTATGGTCTTTTTTGTGTAAAGAGAAAAGAATTTGTATGATCTTTTGTATAATGTCTGTAAAGCTCATTGGGGATAAAACCGCCTGAGGAATTGTAAGGTTTATCTTGCAAAATACAAGCTTCTTGTGTGGATAGCTTGTCATTTGTTGTTTTGAATGATGTCCTATCCGGGAACAAAACCGGAGGGGAACTGTAAAGCAAGACCCTGTGTTTAGCTGAAGAATAAATTCAACTGGTAATTTTCCTTTTTTGTAGGAAAAACTGAAACAAACATCTTCCACAAGAGAGGAGTCTAGTGGGGAATTTTTGAAACAAGAGATATACGCTTATCTGCCTAAGCTGACACTCTAATTGGGGAGAATAACACGCCCATCCCGACTCTATTTTGTAGACGTAAACAAGACAAAAGAGACACAAATTTGTATGTGATGTAACAATGTATGAATGATGTAAATGCTATGTATGTATGTATGTATGTATGTATGTATGTATGTAAGTATGTATGTATGTATGTATGTATGTTGAACAACGATTGTTGGACAAACAAGGTGACCAAACCGGAGACACAAGCCAACGTCTAATTATAGGTCAAAGTATTTTAACAAGGTGTATATGTTGCTGTAGATGAAGCAAGAGACCTCCTTGGAGTTGGAACAACTTCTCTGGGGGAAAAGATCGTTTTAAACGAAACGAACTGTATTCAAAACAGAATTGTCAACCTTCATTGGGGATGTACCCTTTCCTTGGAATAACTTGAGAAAATGGGGACTACTTGCCCCTTGCTTTTGACTCTTTGCTTCAGTCTAATAAGACTTTGAAAATAATCGCTCAGAGAGCGTGACTTATTGACCTTGTTCATTAAACATTGTATCTATTGATTGCAGCAGCATGCACTGAGAGTAAAAGTCCTCTTGTCTTCATGATATTGACGACCACAATCTTATCATTATTTTACAACATATAACCTTTCAGGAAGATATAATCTTGACATAGTATGCCCAAGTCTTTGAAACCTTGAAGGGTATGCCCCTGACCAACTGATGCTTGTAGTGTAATCAGACCTTGAATCATTTTCAACCTGGATAAGCAAGAAATTCAACTTGTTTGCCCCTGATTGGTAGAATCCATATGTAACTTGCCCCTAGCTAGGAGCGTCTCAAATCAGTTTTGCCCTTGATCAGTCCATAACTCAAATTTCTTTGATGTCAAACATTGGTTTGTAAGTAAAATTATTTCTTTTGAAAAATATTTTTGATATAATGCACATGTAAGTTTTGAAATTGAATATATATTTTTTTGTATTTTTGTTTTTGAATGGGAACATATATGATGTGTACAAAAGATTATTTGTGATTACTCAACAAACAGGAGGAGTTAGTTTAACATCAAACTTGTTGAATATGCTTTCATAGTGAACGTAGCTTCGATTAGGTGTTTTGAAGATCTAGCTATAATTCATGTAAATCAAGCAAAAAACAATGTAAAATTTGTGTTATCAAATTCCCCCATATTTGAAACTTTGTTTGTCCTTAGGCATAAAAAGTAACTCTTTTTTTAGCACAAGTTTGAAACAAGATATGACAACTCTAATCATACGTGGTTGCCGGCTAGGTATGAAATCAAGTAATTGACATCAAAACCAAGAGTACTGTAATAACACAAAACCACACATTGCAATCAAAGACTCCTATCACATGAAGGCAAATCTTAAGTATTTTATTGTGACTCTAACTTTTGTTTAAGTTTTATTCACCCTTTTCGTTCAAGTGCAATCACATTAAGCCCATTATCTTGAACACGCTCATGGTAGAAAAATCTGTTAGTGATTATGATCATATATCGAGGGATGCTGATAACAAAAGTTTGGTAAACCCGCTTTTTTTCTCTTGCAAATGCGGTTGTGGGGAATCGGGTCGTAACCCGCCCTACCAAGTTCTGAATCAGACTCCTCTGAACCAACCACTAATGGGTGCATTTACAATGGTTTTTCTTTGAATGTTCAGCAACTGTTGGATTAGACAACCGAGTGAGAGTCATCTAACTTAATAAGTGTATTTCCATTTTTGAAATTAACCAAAGTATACAAACTTTCATTTTTGGATCATTCATTTATGTTCATCGATTTCCCACTTAGTTTGTGTTCAAGATGGTGCCGACTGCTGAGATAAACTACTAAGAGTTACTTTAAAACTTAAATTCAAGTCTTTATCAAAATTAGTACTCAAATTAATCTTGCATACTTCTGAGAGTCTAAGGTGTTAAGACAGTACTGATTTTATTGAATCATTACTGAACCTTCATAATGCAGCCTAAAGTGCAAAAACAACCTTGATACTCTTAAAGTGTCATGTCAAGTGTCAAACCAAAATTGTATTTTTTTTTTTTTGTCTTTAACAAGATGTATCTCAAGAAGTTGGGAGAATCAGATAACAACAAAAAATATATGCAAGAATGGCTTAACTTAGCATGAATTTTTTTTTTTGTTTTGTTTTTATTTTAGGCAACAGTGAAAGGAAGTGAAACAATGCCTTACATTATCCGCTAGGTTTTTCACCAGTGAAAGCATATATCAGCAAAAGTCAGTTATTTACTTTCGTCATCCTCACTCCAAGTTTGTAAGTGATGAGACAAAAGAGAATGAACACAAATGGATGGATTTCAAAAACATGCGTATTTATTATATTAAAAGTACTTGATGAAAGACCTAATTTTTAAAACAAACGAATGCTTGACATGAAAAGGATAAAAGTCTAGTGATTATAGGGATAAGTTCCTAGCATTACTGATTTCAACTGGATAAAGAGTAACAGAAATAATGCCAACATCAAATCATTCCATGTGTCACAAAACTGGATAAACCCTCTTCAAAATCATCTTCAATCACAACATTAGTTTTTGGTGGGGTAAATTGAACCAATTCAGTATTGTAGAAAGTATCTCTGATGGACTTGACCACTTCTCCTGGCTTAACAGTTCTGGCAGACGCAGAGAATCCCAAATTTTCAAAATACTTGTTTTCTACCAAGCCGCAACATGCCCCCAACCTATAGGCAACCTGTTCTGTATCACTTTTTTTGCATCATTCAAGGAAGACATGGGTGTTTCCCCCTTTTTGTTGCTCTTGTCATGAGATGATGTCTCATAATTTGGTAATGAATTAGCTTGCACATTAGGATTGGCATTTTTGAATTTCAAGACACCAGTCTTCATCAATCTTTTATCCTCATTCCTCAAACCATAGCAATGTTCAACATCATGGCTCGGTGATCCCGAGTGGTAGATGCAAGAAAGATCAGATCTATACCATGAAGGCAATTTGTCAGGTGCTGACAAAGGTGGTTTAAGCTGAACATACTTCATTTCAATCAAAGCTGGTAGCAAATCTGCATACAACATAGGAATCGGATCATACTGAGGTGCCCTCTTCTGAGCAGCACGAGTTACAGCAGCAACACGATGTTGTTGTGGTTGGTTCCTCTTTGGCCTCCCATGAGGCGCCATACTTATTTTTTGTTCTTTCTTCATATCAAAGTTCAACCCAAGCTTACTTGTATCATTGGACAAAGCAGTCTTTCTTGTCAAACGTCCTTCTCGGAGGCCTTCCTCAATGCACATACATGTGTCCACCATGGCGGCAAAATCACGAGGTGTACAAGCAACCATTTTGTCAAAGTAGAAAGTGTAATAACCTAATTTTGCACTTTTTTTAAATAAATGTTTTATTTTTAAATTGTTTCTTATTTTTTAAGAAACGCCCAAAAATAGTTAAAAAAATAATGTTTTCACGCCATTCGCTTATTTTGTTTAAAATCATAAAAAATATATATGTTCCATTTTATTTTCATTCGCTTATTTTTATTCGCCGCATTTTCATCATCAAAAATATATTTTCCATGAACCAATCATTGTATGCCACATCATCATTTCCATCTTATTACCATTTCATTATCATTTTTTCCACTAATTATCCCTTAATCTCAAAATTACCTATTATTAAACTAATGTCATTTAACCTAATCTACCACTATATATACCATTAAAATAATCAAATCAAGGGAGCACACATTCCAAGGAATAAAATAATCAGAAAAAGCTTCTCTCCCTCCTCCACCAAACACTGTTCACGGCCACCACCACCCAAAACTCCGGCCAACTTCCGGCCACCTCAAAAACTCACCAAAATCAACAATCAAACAATTGATTCTTATAGTTTGAACCCTCCTGAACGCAAATCCACCATCAGTTTCTTCAAAAAAACCACTGGAAGTGTACTTATCAACGACTCAAAGTAACGAAAAATCAAATCTCTCTGATCCGGCCGTTTCGCTCGCAATCAAAGGTAGATAACGATCAATTCGTGCTTCTGGAACGTCCATAAACTTGTTTCAATCATTGTGTATACTCGTTTTCATGTGAAACTAATTTTTATAAAATTAGATCCAAACTTGCGTGGTCTTTTTCTCTCTGTACAAACACCGATTGTGAAAATTAATGATATATTCGTGATCTACGCGGAAAGTACTATAGAATCGACTATTCGGTTGCATGATTCGGTGATCGTTTGGTTATTGTGTTATTGTTGAACCAAGCTTACGAAGTTGCTTCAATGGCTGCCGAGTCTAACCGAGTCAACTCGGTTACAATGTTGAAGGAGAAGGTTGGTGCCACGTGGCACCTTCCGGTTGATGTATTTTTTTTCTTTTTTTTTCTTTTTGTTATTAATGATTTATTTATTTATTTTTATTTTGGTGGTTTGGATCTAGGTATGGGTTTGATCCATGGGTCTGATTGACCCGACCCAGTTTATGGCAGATTGGGCCTAACTTTGTTTTGGGCTCAGTTTCTGTTTTTTGTGTCCTATACACTCATGTTTATTGCTGCACCCCTGCCATATTAACATAATTTTTTGTGACTTTTAAAATGAAAAGTGCTTATTAAAAATAAGTACTTATTTCAAAAGAGCTTATTCTAATAAGCATTTTTTGGGATAAGTGCTTATTTAATTATTTTGCATTCTTTTCATTTATTTGAAAACTCTTTTGCAAATAAATAGACTAATGATAAATAGCCCTTGACGGATGACTTGAGGCTGTAATTTATCGTTATTCCGAAACTTTTAAAAAGTGAAGAAAAACTTGTCAGTTAAAAAAGAATAAGGTGGAGCTTGACGGATGACTTGCCTCCGTCTTATTTTATTTTAACTAATTAAGTTCAAATAATTGGTTAACTGATATCCATTGATTGAATTCTTTTTTCTATAATTTAATTTCGCACTATTATAATTGTCCAACATCATCTTTGTCTGTTATTCATATGCATTCATATGCATTTATCATCCTCTACCCTTTCTTTTTCGGTTTGTTTCTCTGATCTGAATTTGTGGAAATATATTCTCAAGAAGTAGAATTAGAATAAACTATGTCCTTGATGGATGACTTGCGACGTTTAGTTTATTCGTGTTCTAAAAATTAAAATACTTATTAATTAAAAAGTAAGAATAAGAAGGAACTTGACGGATGACTTGCTTATGCTTATTTTCACTTTTTAATTAATTCGGTAATAAACAGAATGAAAAAGTAGGGCTTGACGAATGACTTGTCTCTGCTTGGATAACCTCGTCCTTGACGGATGACTTGTGACATCGAGGTTATCCACATTCACTAAACAATATCCTAAAGTCTAAAAGACATTCAACCCACACAACTGCTTTTTTTGCCCTTGCGCAATCAATTCTTTTTCAGCTATCAAATCTTTTCAACTTGTTTTCTCAAAAAGACTATGTTTTATCCATTCCCCTGATATAGACAAACGCTTAAGCCTCAGTCGAGCATACAAGCAAACTGTCGTATCAGTGGAATGCGACATAAACGTTGTTCATTAAAAACAACCAACAAACAAAACTTTTTTTCAGGGAGAACTACGTGAGGTTTGAATTTCTCATTGCACATGGGGAATACGTAGGAGCGAGATTGTAATCTCGTCAAGCCAAATAATAAAAAACTCTTTTTTACCCTTTCTGTTCAATATGCGGTAATCTTTTCTTGTATGCGGTTATTTCTGTTTATGCAAACCAAATTCCTCAAATCGGTCCCGTTGAGTACAATGGATATGAGGGGGTGTTAACGTCTTCCCCTCATGTAACCAACTCCCGAACCCAATTCTTAAAGGTTATATCATTATTTTCCTTTCCCCTCACGGGATAAATAAAATATGGTGGCGGCTTCATTGCAATATTATTTTGCGCTTGCGCCGGATGTTACAGCTTGGCGACTTCACTGGGGACATTAAAGATTATAGTGAGTTAAGCCTAATTTGGGGCTTTTGGTTTGCTTATTCCAGGTTAGCCGTATCTATCCTATCTTTTACTTTACCGCAAAATATTGAACTATCTGGATTTGCTGGCTTTGTCTTCTCTTCTACTCCTTTTTTTCTTTTTGCCTTCATGGCTTGGTTCCTCGTTACAGTGTGATTATGCTCCGTACCCGAGCTAGAGAGATACCCAGGATTAGATGAGGGATTGTTATATTGGGCTCCCTGACGGATGTCTCTGGGCTTGGATATAACGGTCTCGGCCATAATAGATTCACTTGGGATGATTGGACCCCTTGACGGATGTATAGCGGGCTTCATGTTTCCTTGTTGGGGCAGAGACACTGGTTGCCTTTATTAGGTTTCTGAGACTTTTGTCTAGGGACCACTGTTTAGAACATGTGTCGAGGTTATAATGTCGACTCATCCAGTTGGCGTTATAATCTCACTCAGATCAGGTTGCTTCTTTGAAAAAAGTAATCGATGATTTTGGGAACCGTGTTATCCCTAGAACAACATGTGAGAGGGATGGGTTACAGGTAACTTTGGACTTTTGGCCTCAGAGAGTACACTTTGAAAATGACCAAATGATTGAGAAAAATTGTGACTTTGAGATCGAGTTCGCCGAATGATACAATTGTGCAACAGTGGATCCATACATGCATTGCATTCATGAAAATAATCATGCATATTCATCTTGCATACATTTATAAAAAAAAAGTTAGAATAGTTTTTGCATAAAAAATCATGCATTTCCAATCATAAAAAAAAATCATGCATTTCTTAATCAAAAAATCTCATTTTCACTTGTTCAATGCCCAGTTACCTTCCCAGCACCGGTATTTGGAAAAGAAAGGTTTCCCACCACATCATGGACAATTTGCAAGAACAGTTTGACGCCTTGAAAAGCAAAGTGACACAGATGGGTGGAAAGTTAGACAAAATTCTGGAAATATTGTCTAGCTTGAATTTGCAACAAAGAGTGGTTACGAAAGATATTTCTGCACCTACAGTTGAGGTCCCACAAGAGAATGCTCCAGTGACATTTGTGAATTGGCCACCTCATGGTGTACCAATAAGATATGCTCTACCTGAATATGTGCCATTCGTATTTGATGTTTCATCTGGTTCCCAAGCTGTCGAGAATCAGAATAGAGGACCTCCGGTTCATCAAGGACTCAATCTGTCACAAGAGAATTTGAGTGACCCTATGATTTCTCACTAAGGTTCTCAAATACCTGTTGATGTGTCGAAAGTGGACTCCGCTATCCATCAGTTAGAGGAGGCCAATCAGAAATTTCAGGCTATAGAGGAGAGGTTGAATTTGGTGGAAGGAAGCAATGATCCATTGGATTTCACTAAGACATGGCTCCGAGTCGTACTCAACTTCAGAGTATGACTCAAAATGAGGGAGAACCCTTCAAGGTCTATGCACAAAGGTGGAGAGCATTGGCTTCTCAAGTATGTCCACCACTCTTAGAGATAGAACTTGTGGACATGTTCACCAATACTCTGCAAGGGGCATACTTTGAAAGGATGATTGGTAGTGTTTCCTCTGACTTTTCTAATCTAGTCCGAATTGGGGAAAGAATTGAGATTGGGTTCAAAAGTGGCAAGATTCAGCTCACTACTAGCTCTCAAAATAGTACAAGAGAGCCATCTGATATCTTCAGTGAAAAAGAAGAGGAGGAAATTGATGCTGTTACTTCTGAAAATGACAAGGCTCCGCCATTAATTCCTGCTCAGTTCCCATGCTTCCCATATGTGGCAACAGCGCAACATCAGCAGTACTCAGGATATCCTTTTCAGATGCTTGTGGATCATGTACCACAACAGACCCAACAACGGTCTAAGAAGGTCTTTGATCCGGTTCCTATGCCGTATAGTCAACTCCTCCCGCATCTTATTGGAGGTGGAAGAGTGAAACCTAAAGCTTTGAAACCTATGACTGCACCGTTTCCATCTTGGTATGTCGTCAATGCTATTTGTGATTATCATGCCGGTACTGAAGGTCACTCCATTGATAATTGCACGGCTTTCAGATATAAGGTGAAAGAACTTATCAACAAGAAGTTTTTGTACTTTAAGGAAGGCGAGCCAATTGTGAAATATAAACAGTCATTGATGCATTTAGGAACCGATGTGAATCAGGTTGACACTTCTGAAAGCTTGATAAAAGATGTTTCTATGGTCAAGACTCCTATGACATCTGTCAGAAAAATGTTGCTCAATTATGACCAGTTCTTGGAGTTGCATCCCGATTAAGGTCACTCCATTGATAATTGCACGACTTTCAGATATAAGGTGAAAGAACTTATCAACAAGAAGTTTTTGTACTTTAAGGAAGGCGAGCCAATTGTGAAATATAAACAGTCATTGATGCATTCAGCAACCGATGTGAATCAGGTTGACACTTCTGAAAGCTTGATAAAAGATGTTTCTATGGTCAAGACTCCTATGACATCTGTCAGAAAAATGTTGCTCAATTATGACCAGTTCTTGGAGTTGCATCCCGATTGTGAAGTCTGTGAAAGGAATCCTGATCAATGCATCAAAATGAAAGAATGTCTCCAAAAATTGATGGATCAAGGGTTTGTTCAAATTGGGTATTCCAGAAAAGAAGTTATCTAGTCAAATTCGGCGATACTAGGAAGCTCGTCGCTATGATCGCTAAGCTTTTATTTCTTTCTTGTCAAGCATTTGTCTGCTTTTAAGATTATGTATTTTGTCAAGTACTTTCAATATAATAAACATGCATGTTTTTAGAATCAATTCATTTGTACCCATCTCTTTTATTTTACTTTATTACTTACAAACTTGGAGCGAGGATGATGAAAAACAAATAACTGATCTTTGTCGATATATGCTTTCAATGGAAAAACCCTAGTTGATGATGTACGGCATTATTTCACTTTCTTTCATTATTTCATAAAAAAAAATAAAAATGTTGAATTAAGCCATTTTTGCATATGTTTTGTCGTTATTTGATTCTCCTAGTTTCTTGAGACATATCTTTCTAGGAAAAAAACAAGTAATCTTGGTTTGATACTTGACATGGCACTTTAAAAGTATGAAGGTTGTTTTGCACTTTAGGCTATATTATGAAGGTTTAGTAATGATTCAATAAAATCGGTATTGTCTTAACACCTCAGACTCTCAGAAGTATGCAAGATCAATTTGAGTACTAATTTTGACGAAGACCTGAATATAAGTTTTAAGGTAACCCTTAGTAGTTTATCTTAGCAGTCGGCACCATCTCGAGCACAAACTAAGTAGGAAATCGATGAACATAAGTGAATGATCCAGAAATGAAAATTTGCATACTTTGGTGTAGGTACTTATTGAATTAGATGACCTTCACACGGTTGTTTAATCCAACGATTGTTGAACATACAAAGAAAAACCATAGTAAATGTACCCATTTAGCAGTTAGTTCAGAGGAGTCTGGTTCTAAACTTGGTAGGGCGGGTTATGATCCGATCCCCCACAACTGCATTTGGAAGAGAAAAGGGGTTTTCCAAACTTATATTATCAGCTCCCCTCGATATATGATCATAATCACTAACAGATTTTTCTACCATGAGCGAGTACAAGATAATGGGCTTAATGTGATTGCACTTGAATGAAAAGGGTGAACAAAATTTAAGCAAAAGTTAGAGCCACAATAAAATATTTCAGATTTGTCTTCATATGATGAGATTCTTTGACTGCAATGTGTGGTTTTGTGTTACTACAGTACCCTTGGTACTGATATCTATTACTGGATTTTCTTCTCTAGCCAGCAACCACATATGATTAGAGTTGTCTTGCTATGTTCCAAACATGTGCTAAAAAGAGTTATTACTTCTGTGCTTAAGGACAAGCAAAAACTCGAGTATGGGGGAATCTGATGACACAATTGACATTATTTTTGGCTCAATTTACATGATTATTGTTGCAAATTATGACCCCTAAAAAGACCTAATTGAAGCTAGGTTCACTTTAAGAGCAGTCAGCAAATGAATGGCTAAGCTGACTCATCCTGTTTGTTGAGTAATCAATAATTATCTTTTTTATATACAATATATGTTTTAAAAAAAAAAACAAAAAACAAAAAAAAAATTCGCATGTGCATTATATGAAAAATACTTTTCAAAAGGAATGATTTTCTTGCAAATTAATACTTGGCATTAAAGAAATCTGAGCTATGGTCTGATCATGGGCATAGCTGATTTGAGACGCTCCTAGCAAGGGGTAAGTTACCTATAGATTCTGCCAATCAGGGGCAAACAAGTGGAATACCCTGCTTACCAAGGTCAAATTAGTTACACTGCAAATATCAGTTGGTCAGGGGCATATCCATCAGATAAAGAATGTTGTTGTCATTCTTTGGAAGCCTATTTGAACGCATGGCCTACAACAGAAGCTTGCAAAGGTCCTCATCTCAACAATTTCAGAGTTACTCAAATTCTCGGTGCCGGGAAATTCAAACTCTCTTCAACAGAAACTCAGAAAGCCATGCATTCACGCATATGAACTCATGCATTTATCCATGCAAGCTCATACATTCCTGCATACAAACTCAAAAAAGGATCGCACAAATTGTTGCATACGATAAAACATTTCATCTGCATTAGTCTTGCATTTAGGCATCAGATATACATAATCATGCATTCATAAAGCACAGGTCCAAAATGTTTTTTTAACAGGTTGCGAACTTGGATCTCTCATTCAGTGAAAAAGGTTGATAAACCTAATTCTCCAACAAGACGGTTATTGAATCGTAATTTCTCAACAAGAAGGGTTGATGAATCTTTTCCGCAGTGAATTGGTCAACAAAGGGGCATCCCCAAGCAGATCGGTCAGTGCACCATATTGTCAATGAGAAAGGATGATGAATAATTTCTTTCCCCATTGAGGAAGTTGATAATTGTTCATCTCCAATAAGTCGGTTTGAACACCGCCTCTTCAGCAAGTCGGTTGTTAAACCATTTTCCCCAGTAAAGTTGGCTTATGCATAACATCCCTAGTGAATGGATCAATAAGCCGTTACCCAATAAGCTAGTCAGCATACTGCATCCTCAATAAAGTTGGTACTCCGTACCTCAACAAGTTGGTTTCCGAACAATATCCCCAATGAAGTAAGCACACTGCGTCTCCAATAAATTGATTGGTGAACCATGTTCCTCAGCAAGACAGTTACCTGACAGATGTCAAGAATAATGACAGAAAGTTCAACTTTCTCTTCCCAACGAGTACTCTTTTTCAAGATACCTGAAAATTCATCAAGTTTTCAGTGATCGCAAAATTTGGATCGCAATTTCCTTAGGAAAGGACAGATTCAGATAGATCTCAGTAGGCGCAGAATTTGGATCGCAGTTTCCTTAGTAAAGGATAGATTCAGATAGATCTCAATAGGCGCAGTATTTGGATTGCAAGTTCTTCGGAATGAAGAATAAATTCATATCAGTCTTAATATTTTAGTGATCGCAGAGTTTGGATCGCAGTTTCCTTAGTAAAGGACAGATTCAGATAGATCTCAATGGGCGCAGTATTTGGATTGCAAGTTCTTCAGGATGAAGGGTAGATTCAAATCGGTCTTAATGTTTCAGTGGGCGCAGTATTTGGATTGCAAGTTCTTCAGGATGAAGGGTAAATTCAAATCAGTCTTAATGTTTCAATAGGCGCAGAATTTGGATCGCAGTTTCTTCAGAATGATAGATATATTCAAATCAGTCTCATATTTTCAATGGAAGTTGAGTTTGGATTGTAGCTTCTACACACTGAGTGGACAATTATTCAAGGCAAACTATTTTTGAATTCAAGCACCCGGGCGGGAGACGATTCAATTTTCTTTTTTTACATGATTCAAGCACCCGGACGGGAGAAGATCAGTTTTTTCCTTTTGGAGTTAAAGCACCCGGGCGGGATACAACTCTGTTTATTTTCGGTTAAAGCACCCGGGCGGGGGACGACTCATTTTTAAGATCAAAGCACCTGGACGGGAGACGATCTTTTGTTTCTCATGTATCCAATTCTAAATTTCTCCAGGTATGATTTCAACCCTTATCTCCCATCAGCATTCATCTCATTACATCACTTCACATCACAAAATTAGGGCATTTGTATTTAATTACCTTTTACTACGAGCGCACAACGACGCAAGTCATTGGTGCACTCGAGTATAAGATAATTAAATAGGGGCAGCTGTAATAACCTAATTTTGCACTTTTTTTAAATAAATGTTTTATTTTTAAATTGTTTCTTTTTTTTTAAGAAACACCCAAAAATAGTTAAAAAAATAATGTTTTCACGCCATTCACTAATTGATGACACGAAATCATATCGTATTTTTAGCTTAAATATTACATGAACTTTTAGTTGCATTTCATATGTTTTTATTTCATTTATCTCTTTTTATGCCGGTATTTGTTTTCTTTCCAGATTTATTGAATAAAATAGGCCGGAGAAGAGAATTAGAGCAAAACGATGAAAATTGGACCAAAAAGAGATAAAAATGGACGAAAAAGACAAAACCACTAAATAGTGGGCCACCACATGCCACATGGTGGGGCCAACACGTGACACGTGGCACCCACCATCCAAAAGCCTTGCAAAATCCACGTGATGATTATAATATATATATGTGTTAAACAAACAAACAAGAACCATGTGCCAATATATATGTGATATACATGAAAATTGAATGTGGCGCCCGCCACATGGCGCCATGAGTTTCAACTTCCGGATCCGTTTCTTTTGGTTCATCCAGCAACGCGTGATGCTTATTCAACGGTCCCCTTTACTTTCTCCTAAAAGCCAGCTAATGATTCTCATCTGTTCTTATCTTTATGGGACGAAGGAAGCTAATTAGTAGGGGATATTTTCTATAAATAGAGGACAGATTTCAGTCGCTCGGGGGCTCTCTCTTTTTTCCACGCCTTGTACATAGTTTTAGGCATTTTAAATTCCAGTTTTTAATTCAGAATTCTGTACCGGTTTATTTCAAGCAGTTTTATTCAAGTATTCAGTTCAGTTTCTTTTCCAGGTTTTTACGCATTTAATTTCCTGTTTATTTATTATGTTTAATTTAATTTTCTGTTCTGATTTATTTATTTACTTTTCCATGTCCGGCTAAATTCTTTGATATCGGTATGTAATCCTAATTCACCGTAGAGGATTTAATAATGATTCGGCGCGTAATTTTATAAACTATTTTTTTGATTCGGGTTTCTAATTTTAAAACTCCTAAGCTTTTGAACGAAAGTAAAATAAAGCGATTAAGGTTAAAATCAATAGAGCGAGAGTTTGAGGTTTTAACTAGATAGTAGAAACTTGATATTAATTTTTGAACGAGCGAGAGCCACGTTAGAATTAATTAGGACTCATTGGTTTTCAAAATATACTTTCGAAACTAAGGTGGTAGAAAAGTGACAGTAAAACTCCTAGTCTATAAAGTATGATCTTTATCAATAAAACGAGAGTGTGAGGTTTAGATTTTTAAATCGAGAAAGTCCTTCTGAAAAATAAATACTTTTTTTTTGCGCGCCGTTAATTTACCGAATCCCCGATGGTTAATTAGTTACATATCGATATCCCGTTAATTAATTAATTAATTTAAAATCTTTAATTTAATTTCTTTTAATTTCTAAACAATCCTAAAATATTTATTAGCCTTACATTTACACCGTAACGACAGAAATACGGTAGTTCGATTATTGGTCCCTGTGGATTCGATATCTTTTAAAACTCAACGACGAGACTGTGCACTTGCGGTCATAAAATATTTTTGATACACAAATCGTCGATCAAGTTTTTGGCGCCGTTGCCGGGGACCAATTTAGTCGATATCGTAACTCCGTAGTTACACCGTAGAGACTAAGGCAATTTTAATTTTTAGTAAAAGATTTAAAAATCCGAAGAAAAAAAAAATATAAAACAAAAAAAAATGGGTGACCATTCACAAAACCGTCCACTTAAGTTCTATGCTATTCCTTCACAAGAACCTCATAATAGCATTGCTGCCCCTACTACTGAAGCAGATAGTTTTGAGCTTAATCCTTCATTGTTGTCTGCCGTACAACAAAATCAATTTGCTGGTAGTCCTAGTGACGACCCTAATCTACATTTGTCAATATTCTTGCAATACGCAGACACTGTGAAAGCAAATGGTGTTAGTCCCGAAGCAATTAGGCTTCGTCTTTTCCCTTTCTCTTTAAGAGATAGAGCTAAAGCTTGGCTCCACTCTTTACCTTCCAACTCTGTCACCACGTGGAATGAGTTAAAGAAAGTTTTCTTAGCAAGATACTTCCCACCTAGTAAAACTTTTATGCTAAGAGCTCAAATTAATGAGTTTAAACAAAATTATAATGAATCTCTTTTCGAAACATGGGAAAGATACAAGGACATGATAAGACTTTGCCCACATCATGGCCTAAAAGACTGGTTAGTTATCCACACCTTTTACAATGGTCTCTTGTATAACACAAGAATGATAATAGACGCCGCAGCTGGTGGCGCACTGATGGATAAATCTTACACTAAGGCATATAACCTTATTGAAAACATGGCTCAAAACCATTATATGTGGGGAAATTCAAGAACACCTTTAGAGCAACCTGTTGCGCAACGAGGTATGCAAGAGTCTAGCAAACTTAACCATGTCAAGGCACAAGTGGATGCTCTAACTCAAAAGTTAGAGAGCTTAACCAAAATACCTGCAGCTACTGTGGCTGCAACGGTTTCAAACTGTGAATTATGCAGAACTCTAGGACATGCTACCCCTGAATGTCAACTTTTGGCAGGCGTTTCCCCAGACCAAGTGGACTATTCTCAGGGAAACCCTTACACCTGTGAACCAGGTTGGCAGAACAATTCCTACATTTCACCAGGATTCCAACATGGAGCCCCTGCTGCTCCAAATGTCCCTACAAAGTCAAACCTGAAGCTTATGATGGAAAACTTTATCCTAGCTCAGACTCAGCAGAATAGTCAAACAAATGAAGTGATTAACCGTTTGGCTAACAAAGTTGATCTTATGGCCACCCATAGAAAAATGCTTGAAAATCATATATTTCAAGTGGCCCAACAACTAGCGTCTACTAGTGCCCCAACAGGCATATTTCCTGGCCAACCGCAGCCTAATCCTAAAGCACGTGTGAACGCTGTGACACTGCGAAGTGGAACACAGTATGATGAACCAAGTGATCCTAGGACTGAGAGACCAGCCATGCAACAAAAGCCTTACGAACCAGTTGAGAAAGAGAGTCAACCTAAAGAGAAAGGAGGAAATGGCGTTGAGGCTAAAGCAAAAGAGAAACCTTATGTGCCTCCACCACCTTATAAACCACCCATTCCTTATCCTCAAAGGTTTGAAAAGCATGGAGGAATTCAAGAAATTCGTGGAGCTTCTAAAAAAATTAAATATAACAATACCCTTTACAGAAGCTATCACCCAAATGCCTTCATATGCTAAATTTCTCAAAGAAATCTTATCTAATAAGAAGAGGATTGAGGACGATGAAACCGTTATGCTTACTGCCGAGTGTAGCGCAATTCTTCAAAATAATATGCCTCCTAAACTCAAAGATCCAGGAAGTTTCTTTATACCCTGTGTCATTGGAAAGTTTGTCATAGATAGGGCCTTATGTGATTTAGGTGCCAACATTAGTCTAATGCCCATGACCATATGCGAGAGACTCAAGTTAGGTGAGTTGAGACCTACTAGAATGTCTATACAATTCGCTGATCGTTCTGTCAAAATGCCCTTAGGTATTCTAGAAAACGTTCCTGTGCGTGTAGGTCAATTCTTCATCCCAACTGATTTTATAGTCATGGACATAAGGGAGGATTCCAATACACCTATCATCTTAGGAAGGCCATTCTTAGCTACTGCTGGTGCATTAATAGATGTAAAGAAAGGCAAGCTCACTTTTGAAGTGGGTGAAGAAAAAGTGAAATTTGTTTTAACGCAATTCATGAAAGCACCATCTATAGATGACACTTGTTATCTGCTAGACGTCATTGACGAATGTAGAAAAGAAATGAAACAAACCACATATTCTGAAGTTCTCAAACCTCATACCCCTCCAACTCTTAAAGATGATAATGATAGTCTAGGTGGATGTTTAGAAATTGCACCGGAACCTCCTCTTTACAAGCCTCCAGGAAGTACCTTTGAGGTAGGTGATGAAAAGATCGAGTTTATAATGGCCCAATTCATGAAAAGCCCTACCTTGAAAAACTCTTGTTCTAGAATCGACGTAGTTGAAAGAAATGTCGATAAACCCCCCCTTTAAACGAGTCCCTCCGGATAAACTGAAAGCCCATCCAGATCATTATATCTTTCTAGATAAGTCACCCCTGTCTGTTTCCAAGAAAAAGAAAGTAAAAAAGAAAACAACCATGAGATGGTTCGACATGTTCCAATGGAAACCTCGGGATGTTGGGCACAAATTTAAGAATGTGAGTCTGAAAGAAGAGCCAGATTGAGTTAACAAATTCAGAAGTCGAGCTCACCGACTTTAAACAAAGCGCTTGGTGGGAGGCAACCCGCTGATTTTGATTCTAATGTTTTCTTTTTAGTCCATTTTATTTTGCAGGTAATAAAGAGATAGCATGCTCGACGACTTCATAGTTGTGAAAGCTTGGCTATACAGGTCCTACTTCAAATCTCACCTTTAGTCGTTGCATTGGGGACAATGCTCGATTTAAGTGTGGGGGAGGAAGCTTTATCGCTTTCCTTTTACTTTTAGTCATTTAGTTTGCATGCATAATAAAACCTTAGGATAGTTCACTTAAATTGAGTAGTTTTTGCGTGTTGTTTTTATTATTGTCTGATTTTCCCATTTCTTGAGCTATACCAAAAAATTTCTTGTGAAAAGCAAAGTGTTGAGTTTTGATGCTTGATATTGGTTGTTTGAAAGTATATAGGTTGTTTGCACTATCTAGGCTATTTTGTGAAACTTGGGTAACGGTTAGATAAAATCAATACCGTTTTAACACCTTAGATTCCCAGAAGTGTTTAAAACTGATTTGAGTACTAGTTTTGATAAAGCTTTGAACTTGAGTTTTAATGAACCCTTAGTAGTTTATTCAGCAGTCGGCACCATCTCAAGGCACAAACTAAGTAAAAAACCGACGAATATAAGTGAATGATCTTGAATATAAATGTTTATGAATACTATTGGTTGATTCTTTGAAATAATTGATGAAAATTCAACAAATGTTGAAAATTGCGAAAGGAAAAAAACACCATAGTATAGAAACTCATTAGTAGTTGGTTCAGAGGTGTCTGATTCTGAACTTGGTAGGGCGGGTTACGATCTGATCCCCCGCAACTGCGAAGTGGGTAAAGCAAACAGGGGTTACCAAACTTATGTTATCAGCACCCCTCGCTATATGATGATCATAATCACTAACAGGTTTCCTACCATGGGCGTGTACAAGATAACGGGCTTAATGTGATTGCACTAGAATGAAAAGGGTGAATGAAACTTAGGTGAAAGGTAGAGTCAAAAGGAAATGCTTCAGGTATGTTTTCATATAATGGGTGTCTCTTGTGTGATTACGGTATTTTCGTTATTTGTACTGTTATTTGATTTTCATGGCTTAGCCGGCAACCACGTATGAGTAGGATGATCGTGTCATGTGTTTTTACTTGTGCTATGCAATTCACTATTCATTTATGCTTGAGGACAAGCAATGGTTCAAGTGTGGGGGAATTTGATGACACGAAATCATATCGTATTTTTAGCTTAATTTACATGAACTTTTAGTTGCATTTCATATGTTTTTATTTCATTTATCTCTTTTTATGCCGGTATTTGTTTTCTTTCCAGATTTATTGAATAAAATAGGCCAGAGAAGAGAATTAGAGCAAAACGATGAAAATTGAATCGAAAAGAGATAAAAATGGACGAAAAAGACAAAACCACCAAATAGTGGGCCACCACATGCCACATGGTGGGGCCACCACGTGCCACGTGGCACCCACCATCCAAAAGCCTTGCAAAATCCTTGTGATGATTATAATATATATATGTGTTATACAAACAAACAAGAACCATGTGCCAATATATATGTGATATACATGTATATGAAAATATACATGAAAATTGAATGTGGCGCCCGCCACATAACTCATGGCGCCCGCCATGAGTTTCAACTTCCGGATCCGTTTCTTTTGGTTCATCCAACAACGCGTGATGCATATTCAACGGTCCCCTTTACTTTCTCCTAAAAGCCAGCTAATGATTCTCATCTGTTCTTATCTTTATGGGACGAAGGAAGCTAATTAGTAGGGGATATTTTCTATAAATAGAGGACAGATTTCAGTCGCTCGAGGGCTCTCTCTTTTTTCCACGCCTTGTACATAGTTTTAGGCATTTTAAATTACAGTTTTTAATTCAGAATTCTATACCGGTTTATTTCAAGCAGTTTTATTCAAGTATTCAGTTCAGTTTCTTTTCCAGGTTTTTACGCATTTAATTTCCTGTTTATTTATTATGTTTAATTTAATTTTCTGTTCTGATTTATTTATTTACTTTTCCATGTCCGGCTAAATTCTTTGATATCGGTATGTAATCCTATTTCACCGTAGGGGATTTAATAAAGATTAGGCGCGTAATTTTATAAACTATTTTTTTGATTCGGGTTTCTAATTTTAAAACTCCTAAGCTTTTGAACGAAAGTAAAATAAAGCGATTAAGGTTAAAATCAATAGAGCGAGAGTTTGAGGTTTTAACTAGATAGTAGAAACTTGATATTAATTTTTGAACGAGCGAGAGCCACGTTAGAATTAATTAGGACTCATTGGTTTTCAAAATATACTTTCGAAACTAAGGTGGTAGAAAAGTGACAGTAAAACTCCTAGTCTAGAAAGTATGATCTTTATCAATAAAACGAGAGTGTGAGGTTTAGATTTTTAAATCGAGAAAGTCCTTCTGAAAAATAAATACTTTTTTTTTGCGCGCCGTTAATTTACCGAATCCCCGATGGTTAATTAGTTACATATCAATATCCCGTTAATTAATTAATTAATTTAAAATCTTTAATTTAATTTCTTTTAATTTCTAAACAATCCTAAAATATTTATTAGCCTTACATTTACACCGTAACGACAGAAATACGGTAGTTCGATTATTGGTCCCTGTGGATTCGATATCTTTTAAAACTCAACGACGAGACTGTGCACTTGCGGTCATAAAATATTTTCGATACACAAATCGTCGATCACTAATTTTGTTTAAAATCATAAAAAATATATATATTCCATTTTATTTTCATTCGCTTATTTTTATTCATCGCATTTTCATCATCAAAAATATATTTTCCATGAACCAATCTTTGTATGCCACATCATCATTTCCATCTTATTACCATTTTATTATCATTTTTTCCACTAATTATCCCTTAATCTCAAAATTACCTATTATTACACTAATATCATTTAACCTAATCTACCACTAAATATACCATTAAAATAATCAAATCAAGGGAGCACACATTCCAAGGAATAAAATAATCAGAAAAAGCTTCTCTCCCTCCTCCACCAAACACTGTTCACGGCCAACTTCCGGCCACCTCAAAAACTCACCAAAATCAACAATCAAACAATTGATTCTTATAGTTTGAACCCTCCTGAACGCAAATCCACCATCAGTTTCTTCAAAAAAACCACTGGAAGTGTACTTATCAACGACTCAAAGTAACAAAAAATCCAATCTCTCCGATCCGACCGTTTCGCTCGCAATCAACGGTAGATAACGATCAATTCGTGCTTCTGGAACGTCCATAAACTTGTTTCAATCGTTGTTTATACTCGTTTTCATGTGAAACTCATTTTTGAAAAATTAGATCCAAACTTGTGTGGTCTTTTTCTCTCTGTACAAACACCGATTGTGAAAATTAATGATATATTCGTGATCTACACGGAAAGTACTATTGAATCGACTATTCGGTTGCATGATTCGGTGATCGTTTGGTTATTGTGTTATTGTTGAACCAAGCTTATGAAGTTGCTTCAATGGCTGCCGAGTCTCACCGAGTCAACTCGGTTACAATGTTGAAGGAGAAGGTTGGTGCCACGTGGCACCTTCCGGTTGGTCTATTTTTTTTTCTTTTTGTTATTAATGATTTATGATTTATTTATTTATTTATTTATTTTTATTTTGGTGGTTTGGATCTAGGTATGGGTTTGATCCATGGGTCTGATTGACTCGACCCAGTTTATGGCAGATTGGGCCTAACTTTGTTTTGGGTTCAGTTTTTGTTTTTTGTGTCCTATACACTCATGTTTACTGCTGCACCCCTGCCATATTAACATAATTTTTTGTGACTTTTAAAATGAAAAGTGCTTATTAAAAATAAGTACTTATTTCAAAAGAGCTTATTCTAATAAGCATTTTTTGGGATAAGTGCTTATTTAATTATTTTGCATTCTTTTCATTTATTTGAAAACTCTTTTGCAAATAAATAGACTAATGATAAATAGCCCTTGACGGATGACTTGAGGCTGTAATTTATCGTTATTCCGAAACTTTTAAAAAGTGAAGAAAAACTTGTCAGTTAAAAAAGAATAAGGTGGAGCTTGACGGATGACTTGCCTCCGTCTTATTTTATTTTAACTAATTAAGTTCAAATAATTGGTTAACTGATATCCATTGATTGAATTCTTGTTTTTATAATTTAATTTCGCACTATTATAATTGTCCAGCATCATCTTTGTCTGTTATTCATATGCATTCATATGCATTTATCATCCTCTACCCTTTCTTTTTCGGTTTGTTTCTCTGATCTGAATTTGTGGAAATATATTCTCAAGAAGTAGAATTAGAATAAACTATGTCCTTGATGGATGACTTGCGACGTTTAGTTTATTCGTGTTCTAAAAATTAAAATACTTATTAATTAAAAAGTAAGAATAAGAAGGAACTTGACGGATGACTTGCTTCTGCTTATTTTCGCTTTTTAATTAATTCGGTAATAAACTGAATGAAAAAGTAGGGCTTGACGAATGACTTGTCTCTGCTTGGATAACCTCGTCCTTGAAGGATGACTTGTGACATCGAGGTTATCCACATTCACTAAACAATATCCTAAAGTCTAAAAGACATTCAACCCACACAACTGCTTTTTTTGCCCTTGCGCAATCAATTATTTTTCAGCTATCAAATCTTTTCAACTTGTTTTCTCAAAAGGACGATGTTTTATCCATTCCCATGATATAGACAAACACTTAAGCCTCAGTCGAGCATACAAGCAAACTGTCGTATCAGTGGAATGCGACATAAACGTTGTTCATTAAAAACAACCAACAAACAAAACCTTTTTTCAGGAAGAACTACGTGAGCTTTTAATTTCTCATTGCACATGGGGAATACGTAGGAGCGAGATCGTAATCTCGTCAAGCCAAATAATAAAAAACTCTTTATTACCCTTTCTGTTCAATATGCGGTAATCTTTTCTTGTATGCGGTTATTTCTGTATATGCAAACCAAATTCCTCAAATGGGTCCCGTTGAGTACAATGGATATGAGGGGGTGTTAACGTCTTCCCCTCATGTAACCAACTCCCCAACCCAATTCTTAAAGGTTTTATCATTATTTTCCTTTCCCCTCACGGGATAAATAAAATATAGTGGCAGCTTCTTTGCAATATTATTTTGCGCTTGCGCCGGGTGTTACAGAAAGCATCAAGAGTTTTCAAGAAGATTTTAGTCATTTCTTTTTCTTCTAGAGGTGGGCTAATCTAAATTGCAACCCCCTTCCATCTCTGAGCATATTCCTCGAAAGTTTCCAGTGCAAGCTTTGAATGTTCTGATACCTGAGAATGTCCAGGTTTCTGCTCCTCAAGGTTTGGTCAGCCATCCTATGCCGATCACTTTTATGAATTACCCTTGGGGCATGCCCACTAATTTTGGTGATGATGTTCAGCCGTTTGTTTCCCATGCTCAATTCCATGCTGTCACTATGCCTTAGATGAGACCTGCTATCCCACCTCCTGCAATGACTATTGCTCTTGCTAGTATGAATGCACTTCCAAATGAGACGGAACCCGTGTACTATGCTGAGAATATGATGCCTTTGAGCCCTAGAGATGGTATTCAGGACCAATTTGAGGAAATGCAGCGAGAAATCCGTGCTCTTCGCGAAAAAGATCTGTTTGGAAAAAGTGCTCACGAGATGTGTTTAGTTCCTAATGTCCAAGTACCTCCGAAGTTTAAAACACCTGATTTCGAAAAGTACAAAGGGGATTCTTGCCCCCAAAGCCATTTGATTATGTATGCAAAAAAGATGTTTGCTTAGACAAACAATGACAAACTGCTGATTCATTTCTATCAGGAAAGCCTGACTGGTGCTGCTCTGAAATGGTATATGAGCTTAGACCATGAGAAGATCAAGTCCTTCACTGATTCGTGTGAAGCCTTTGTACACCAATATAAGTACAATTATGATTTGGCACCCGATAGGGATCAACTTCGTTCCTTGTCACAAAGGGAACGTGAAAGTTTCAAGGAGTATGCTCAGAGATGGCGTGGACTGGCTTCCCAAGTCAATCCGCCTATGATAAGATGATTGCAAGTAATCTCTGTGATTTCACTGATGTAGTGGAAACGGGAACCCGTATCGAGGAAGGAATTAGAGAGCGTCGTTTGATAAAAGATGCTTCAGGGTCTGGTAATGGTAAGAGGTATGGTGCTGGTTTTTGTAAGAAGAAAGAGCCAGAAGTGAGTATGGTCGCTCATGACAGGCGTAGAAAGAATTATCATCCACAACAACAGCATGTTGTTGCTATCGCATCACCTGTGAACACTGGCTATCAACAAAGGCCACAGAACCCACCTTAGGGTAACTATAATCGTACACAGTGACCTCCCCGGTACGATCCAATTCCAATGAGGTACGCTGATTTATTGCCTGCCAGTGCCCGAGAAATTGCCATATTGGTACAGGTCTGATCTTACTTGTGCCTATCACTCTAGAGCGCCTGTTCATGATATAGAGAATTGTTATGGTTTGAAGAATGAGGTACAAAGGTTGGTCAAGACTGGTGGCCTGAAATTCAAAGATATCAACCCGAATGTGCAGGCAAATCCACTTCCACCTCATGGGGCTGCTAATATTAATATGGTACAAGTTGATTCTGGTCATTACCGAGTATTTAATGTTCGCCGGATCAAGGGATCACTGGTTCAGATTCATGTCGGTTTGTGCCAGCTGTCTTACTTTCAACATAATCATGCTGCTTGTATGATATGTCCAAGAAATCCAAGGGGGTGCCAGAAAGTGAGGGATGATCTGCAAACCTTGCTGAATAGAAGAGAGTTGGTCATTTCTTACAAGAGAAAAGAGGATGGAGAATCTGATAGTTGTTGAGGCAAAATCCCAATTTGATGTTTTAAAGATAACAAACATCTTAATTATATTTTAAGTATAATTTTGGTCATTGTGTTATCTAACAAGTGCTTTTGAGTGATATTAAAAAGATAGGTTTCATTGTGCAAAGCAAATAAATTAATATCAGCTCTGGAGAATGATACAAGAAAATTGGTCATCATTCTCTCATCATTCTCTGGCTCCAGCGTGATAAATGAACAAGACAAAGGAACATTTTTCATGAGAATATTGCACAAGATCTCTACAGCAACCTATTCCATTATGGCAAGTCAAAGTGATTAATATCTTATGGGACTTTCCTTCTTGAGCCATATCACATGGAGCATGTGCAAAGAATGTTCTTTGACCTCAAGGCATAATATATTAATTTATGAAGTCAATATGGAAGAGAAGAACATAGACCAATGAGGAGAAGACAACAACTCTTTCACTATGAGTTGTTATGTACTTGCAAAGGATTATTTAATGATCTTTCTCCAAGAAAGTAGTAGTCCTCTCTCCAACAAAGGCTATACACTATTATCTATCAAGGTTGTACTTGCAAAGTACTTTTCCAACATGCCTTGATCAGATCACAGTTGGTTGCTTGCATAGAAAGTTGTCCCCACATCATTCTCCACTATTCCATGAAGCTTCTCAACACAGTTCTGTGAGAATGTTCTCTCATCATTCTCCCTGAAGCATTGTTCTCATATGACAGCACATTTCAAAGGCAACGGTCACACTTGTTCAGCAAGCAATGAAAGTACAATGCCAACTCATCAAGACGCTCCTCTTGGAGAACATTCTCAGAACATTCTCCAGCTTACTCCAAGTTTGTGAGTAACGGCTAGTTCATTGTTCTCTGATTTTCTCACACATTCTCCAAGACTCCAAAGGCTCTCCAAACATCTATAAATAACATGGAATGCAGCAGGAGCAAAGCAAGAGTTTGAACTATCATTTGATCATACAATACTTGTCTTTCAAGCACAAGAATCTCACAAACTCTTTTTGATCTCTTTCACTCCAATCTTCACAATTGCATACTTGGATCAGCAATTCATTTGAGTGATTTTTAGAGAGATTTTTATAGTTACTTAGAAAGCTTTATAAACCTAGTTTGGTTTGTTGTTAAGCTTTAGATCCAAACACCTCTTTGTAAAAAGAAAGAACTTGCTCAAGAATACGTGACTATTTGTTGAGCAACTACCTTAGAAGGAAAGGTAGAGATCACCTTGGTGATAAGGTGGAAGATAAGCTTGTGATAGCTTGACAAAGTTTTGATCTTGGTTTAAGATCAAAAGAAGAATAGTGGAAACCCTCACTTGGTGTGGGAAACTGGACTAGCCCAATTAAGGGTGAACCAGTATAATCTCTTTGTGTTATACTTTCCTTTTATCTTCATACTTATGCAAAACTGACACACTTGCACACACTTGAATATTCCGTGAGAATAATCAAAGAACGTTCTCTGTCATCTTTCATAGATTGATCAGAGAACATTCTCTCAACATTCTCTAAGTCAGTTTTGATTCAATACTTTTAACTCACAACAATATTCTGAGAGAATATTCTTTGAACGTTCTCTGCTTTCTTTCATAGACTGACCAGAGAACATTCTCTCATCTTTCTCTAAGTCTGTTTTGACTTAATTCATTACATTTAAGTTTGTTTTATCATACAACTTATGTTACTAACAAATTGAGTTCAATTTTAAAAGGGTCACAATTCAAACCCCCCCTTTCTTTTGATAAACTTTGCTACTTCAATTGGTATCAGAGCCCGGTCTCTAAAGACTGAGCATCTAACAAGTGCTAGAGGTAAAGATTCAGGAAGGAAGTAATGGCTAAAGGAGCAAAGTACATAGCAAAAGGAGGATCATCAAATAGACCACCTCTATTTGAAGGAGAAGACTATTATTATTGGAAAGACAAAATGAAGCTATTCCTTAGATCACAAGACAACTAAATGTGGTCAGTCATTGAACATGGAGAATATCAACCAACCATCATAGACAAAGATGTTACAAAGATAAAGACTCAAGATCAATGGACCACTCAAGAATCAGAAAGAGTGCTTCTAAACATCAAAGTTAAGTTATTTCTCAAAAGTGCTCTATCTAGAGAAGAATGTGATAGAATCATGGAATGCAAAACAGCAAGGGAAATGTGGGAAACATTACAAACACATCATGAAGGAACAAGTCATGTCAAGAAACAAGAATTGACATTGGAATAAGGAAGTTTGAGCTCTTTGAAATGAAAGAAGATGAAATAGTGGTCAAATGTATGGAAGATTCACAATCATCATAAATGAGTTAAACTCTCTTGGAAAAACCTACACCACACATGAGAGAGTTAGAAAGATCCTAAGGTGCTTGCCAAAGAGTTGGAGACACATTGTCACAGCTATCACAGAGGCAAAGAATCTAACTGAAATGAAGTTAGAAAATCTAATTGGATCACTCAGAGCTCATGAATCAATTCTCGTGGAAGATAAACCAATCAAGAAGAAAATGATTGCTTTGGATACTCAAGAGGAAGAATGTTCCAAGAATGATGAAGATGAAAGTGACACTCTACAAGAAGACAATGTAGAAGAATTAGCACTCATTACTAGAAGAATTCAAAGACTAATGATGAGGAAAAATCAACTCAAAGGAAGATTCCCAGCTAGAAGAAGTGGAATCAAACCTGAGACAGACCTAAGCAAAGTCAAATGCTATGGTTGTGAACAATTTGGACACTACAAGAGTGATTGTCCAAAAGTTAAGAAATCTCCCTTCAAGAAGAAATCATTAATGACTACTTGGGATGAGACAGATGAAGATGAAGAAGAACAAGAAGCCAACATGTGTCTTATGACAAAATCAACATCTGAGGTAATTCTTGATCCTTGTGCATCATGTCAAAAAACTGAACATTTATTTGATAACTTATTTTATGACTCTCAAATCACTGCTCAGAAAAATGATCAACTTAGAAATGAGGTCACTAAGTTAACTTTAGAAAAAGATAAATATAAGACTGAGGTAGAAAAATTAAAAGAAACCATCATTTGCATGCAAGAACATCATAGGAAAGAAATTGATGATTTTAAATTAAAGTCTCAAGAATGTCCTAAACTTCAAGAAGAGAATATCATTTTGAATCAAACTAATTTTGAATTAGAAAATGATATAAGATGTTTTGTAAACTCCACTAAAACTTTTGAAAACATTATGGGTTCACAAGTAGGAGCTTTAGACAAAACTGGAATAGGTTTTAGAAACCATCAAAGTCAACAATTATATGAAAAGTTTTTTGTGCCACAAAAGAATCAGAAAGTGGCAAAATACAAATGTACTTTTTGTTATAGAGAAGGACATCTTGAAAAATTCTGTTTTAGAAAAAATAGAAATCTGAAATATGAGAGAAGTCTCCAGAGAGAACATTCTCAGAACGTTCTCAGAAGGCATCATCAGAACAGGAGAACATTCTCCAGACATTCTCAACAGGATTATTCTCAGAATAATCAGAGACAATTGTATGATGATGAATCATTTGTTAAGAGTCATTCGTATCAAAATGAAACAAGACCTTTCAAAAGGCAAACTAACTCACAAGGACCCAAAAGATTATGGGTACCTAAGACACTATTACAATCAAGTGCAGGAATGTCATCTAGCAGTCAAGAAAAAGCCATGGTACTTGGACGGTGGTTGCTCAAGACATATGACTAGAGATAAACATAATTTCTTATCACTTGATGAAAAGGATGGTGGTACAGTTACTTTTGGAAACAATGAAAAAGCTAGAATAAAAGGTAAAGGTATCATTGGTAAAATTAATTCTGGTAAGATTGAAAATGTGCATTATGTTGTTGGACTTAAACATAACTTGTTGAGCATAAGTCAATTATGTGACAATGGTTATGAAGTCATTTTCAAACCTCAAACATGTGAAATTAAAAAATCTTCTTCAAATGATATTTTATTCACTGGTTCAAGAAAAGGAAATATTTATGTTTTCTACTTGGATGAACTTCTTGTTGAATCTTGTTTTGTCTCTCTTGAAAATGACAAATGGATTTGGCATAAAAGGACTGGTCATATAAGCATGAAAACAATTTCAAAACTTTCCAAACTTGACCTAGTAAGAGGCTTACCAAAAATTAGATTTGATCTAGATAAAGTGTGTGAATTTTGTACAAGAGGAAAACAAGTTAAAAGTAGTTTTAAACCAAAAGATTTTGTATAAACAAAGAAACCTCTTGAACTACTTCACATGGATTTATTTGGTCCTGTCAAAACTACTAGTCTTGGTGGTAAAAATTATGGTTTTGTCATTGTTGATGATTTTTCAAGATTTACTTGGGTATTGTTTTTAAAACATAAAGATGAATCCTTTGAAGCTTTTAAAACTTTTTGTTTGAGAGTTCAAAATGAAAAAGAGTCCAAAATTATTTCAGTAAGAAGTGATCATGGAGGAGAATTTGAAAATTCTTTATTTGAATCTTATTTTAATGATAATGGCATATCTCACAATTTCTCTTGTCCAAGAACTCCTCAACAAAATGGTGTTGTTTAAAGAAAAAATAGAACATTACAAGAAATGGCTAGGACAATGTTGAATGAATCAAATGTGGAGAAATACTTTTGGGCTGAAGCTGTCAACACTGCTTGCTACATTTTGAATAGAGTAACTGATCGACGATTTGTGTATAAAATATTTGATCTTGACCGCAAGTGCACAGTCTCGTCGTTTTAGTTTTAAAAGATATCGAACCACAGAGACCAATAGTTGACCTACCGTAATTCTGTCGTTACGTTGTAAATCTAAGGCAGATGATTTTAGTTTTAGAATTGTTTTAGAATTTAAAAGAAATAAAAAAAAGAAGAATTAAATTAATTAAAACGGGATATCGGTATGTAACTAATTAACCAACGAGAATTTAATAAATTAATAGCGCGCGGAAAAGGGTTTATTTTTCAGAAGAACTTTCTCAATTTAAAGGTTTAAACCTCACACTCTCGTTTTGTTGATAAAAACCATACTTTCTAGACTAGGAGTTTTACTGTCACTTTTCTACCACCTTAGTTTCGAAAGTATATTTTGAAAATCAATTAGTTCTAATTAATCCTAACGTGGCTCTCGCTCGTTCAAAGATTAATATCAAATTCCTACTATCTAGTTAAAACCTCAAACTCTCGCTCTAATGATTTTAACCTTAGTTGCTTTATTTTACTCTCGTTCAAAAGCTTTGTATTAAATTAGGAATTTGAATCAGAAAAATAGTATGTGTGTGCGCGCGCTACATCATCATTAAATCCCCTTCGGAGAATTAAATTACATACCGATATCTAGGAATTTAGCTAGACATGGTAAAGGAAATAAACAAACAAAAACAGAAAATTAAATAAGGCATAATAAATAAATAATTAAATAAACGCATAAAAAACCTGGAAATAGAAATTGTTGGAAACTTGAATTAAAGTTGCTGGAATTAAAGGAAATAATATTCTTGACAGGAAAGTGAAAACGGAATTGAAATCGGACTTCCGATGTGGAAGTACCGAGATAGTTTACAAAGCAGGAAATATAAACTGACTGAAAAGTAAAGAAAATAAAGCGTGTCAAATTCTGAGATTGAGTCTTCTATTTATAGGAGGAGTTTGCTCGTACGATCCATGAAAATAGGGAAGGATAAGCTTTCACTTGATCTCATCCAATAGCCGTACGATTAGGAACAGAAACGGATCAGACGTATGCTTGGTCCCCACGTTGCGCAAAATGCTGTTTCAATTAGGCTTGCATTTGGTGGCGCCCGCCACCACTTCTGTGGCGCCCGCCACGAGCTTTCTGGGGCAAATGCCCCTTTCTGCTGGGCTCCTTTGTGGGCTGCGTGAATTTGCGCTTTGCACCTCCCTTTTTGCTGCGTTTTTGGCCCATTTTGCTCAATTCTCTTCTCCGACCTATTTTATTAGACAAAACTGAAAAGAAAACAAATACCGACATGAAAAGACATAAATGAAATAAAAACATATGAAAATGCAACTAAAGTTCACATAAACTAAGCTAAAAATACAATATGATTTCGTGTCATCAAATTTCCCCACACTTGAACCATTGCTTGTCCTCAAGCATGAAAGAATAGTGAATTGCATAGCACAAGTAAAAACACATGACACGATCATCCTACTCATACGTGGTTGCCGGCTAAGCCATGAAAATCAGATAACAGTGCTAATAACAAAAACACCATAACCATAATGACACACTAGACTCCCATTATATGAAAACAGACCTGAAGCATTTCCTTTTGACTCTACTTCTCACCTAAGTTTTATTTACCCTTTTCATTCTAGCGCAATCACATTAAGCCCGTTATCTCGTACACGCCCATGGTAGGAAACCTGTTAGTGATTATGATCATTATACAGCGAGGGGTGCTGATAACATGAGTTTGGTAACCCCTATCTGCTTTATCCACTTCGCAGCTGCGGGGGATCGGATCGTAACCCGCCCTACCAAGTTCAGAATCAGACACCTCTCAACCAACTACTAATGAGTTTCTGTACTATGGTATTTTTTTCCTTTCACATGTTTCAACATTTGTTGAATTTTCGTCAATTATTTCAAAGAATCAACCAATAGTATTCATAAACATTTATATTCAAGATCATTCACTTATATTCATCGGTTTCCCACTTAGTTTGTGCCTTGAGATGGTGCCGACTGCTAAATAAACTACTAAGGGTTCATTAAAACTCAAGTTCAAAGCTTTGTCAAAATTAGTACTCAAATCAGTTTTACACACTTCTGGGAATCTAAGGTGTTAAAACGGTATCGATTTTATCTAACCGTTACCCAAATTTCACAAAATAGCCTAGATAGTGCAAACAACCTATATACTTTCAAACAACCAATATCAAGCATCAAAACTCAACACTTTGCTTTTCACAAGAAATTTTTTGGTATAGCTCAAGAAATGGGAAAATCAGACAATAACAAAAACAACACGCAAAAACTACTCAATTTAAGTTAACTATCCTAATGTTTTATTATGCATGCAAACTAAATGATTGAAAGTAAAAGGAAATCGATAAAGCTTCCTCCCCCACACTTAAATCGAGCATTGTCCCCAATGCAAAGACTAAAGGTGAGATTGGAAGTAGAACCTGAATAGCCAAGCTTTCACAACCGTAAAGTCGTCGAGCGTGCTATCTCTTTATTACCTGCAAAATAAAATGGACTAGAAAGAAAACATTAGAATCAAAATCAGCGGGTTGCCTCCCACCAAGCGCTTTGTTTAACGTCGGTTAGCTCAACTTCAAAGAAGGTGAACTGAGTTCACGTTTTAGCTGACAGGACGGATAGGTTAAAGTTTGCAAAAGTAGTGTCACTATCCTTAAGATTGTAATGTTTCAACCGGTGTCCATTAACTGTGAACTTGTCACCGGAGTCACTCATTATTTCAATCGCCCCATGAGGATATGTCCTAGAAATTGTAAAGGGGCCTGACCACTTTGAGCGAAGTTTTGCGGGAAAGAGTTTAAGTCTTGAATTAAAAAGAAGTACTAGCTCTCCTACTATAAACTCACTCCTAGATAGACGCTTGTCATGCCATTTTTTAGTTCTTTCCTTATAGATTCTAGCATTCTCATAAGCGTCTAACCTAAGCTCTTCTAACTCATGGATATCCAAGATCCTTTTCCTACCGGCGGTGGTGTAATTAAAATTAAGGGCCTTGATAGCCCAATAAGCTTTGTGCTCTAATTCCACCGGTAGATGGCATGATTTGCCATAAACAAGCTTGAAAGGAGTGGTCCCAATTGGGGTTTTATACGCTGTCCTATATGCCCACAGTGCCTCATTTAGCTTTAAGGACCAATCCTTCCTAGAGGTTGCAACTGTTTTTTCTAGAATTTGCTTGATCTCCCTATTGGAGACCTCTACTTGCCCACTTGTTTGTGGGTGATAGGGAGTTTCTACGCGGTGTTGGACCCCATACTTAGATAGTAGCCTTTCAAAAATCCTAGAGATAAAATGGGAGCCACCATCGCTGATGACAAGTCTCGGCACACCGAACCTAGGGAAGATCTGGTTCTTAAACAGTCTAATCACTACTTGGGCGTCATTAGTTGGAGAGGCAACAACCTCGATCCATTTAGACACGTAATCGACAGCCACAAGTATGTATCTGTTTCCTAAAGAAGATGGGAATGGTCCCATGAAGTCTATCCCCCATACATCAAACACTTCTACTTCAAGGATGCCATGTTGAGGCATTTCATTGCGCCTGGAGATACCACCAGCGCGCTGGCACTAATCACAACTCCGTATGGCAGCGTGGACATCCTTCCAAAGAGTGGGCCAATAAAGGCCGGCTTGCAAAATCTTAGCGCAAGTTTTGGAAGTACTTGCATATCCCCCATATGGCGCAGAATGGCAATGAGAAATAATGTTTTGCGCCTCTTCTTCGGGGACACATCGACGGAAGACTCCATCGGCACCTCTCTTGAAAAGTAGAGGGTCATCCCAATAGTAATGTCTCAAATCACTGAAGAACTTCTTCTTTTGTTGGTAGGTCAGATCAGGCGGAAGAACTCTCGCCGCTAGGTAGTTGACAAAGTCGGCAAACCATGGCAGCGAGTCCCTCGTGCAGACAAAGTTGACAACTTCAGTGTTGTCATCAAGCAAAGGGCACTCGGAGGTGACGCTCTCCATAAGGGCTACTAGCCTCTCATATGGGAAATCGTCATTTATGGGCACCTTTTCAGGCACCATTCCCTCCATTCTTGATAAGTGGTCTGCAACTGTGTTGTCGATTCCTTTCTTATCTTGGATCTCTATATCAAATTCTTGAAGGAGAAAGATCCATCTTAGGAGCCTAGGTTTGGCATCCTTTTTGTTCACAAGGTACCTAATTGCCGCATGATCGGTATAGACAATGATTTTGGCCCCTATTAGGTAAGAACAAAATTTGTCTATCGCAAACACAACAGCCAGGAGTTCTTTTTGATTGGTAGCGTAGTTCATTTGCGCGGGGTCTAAGGTCCTACTAGAATAGTAGATAGCATGAAGCTTCTTGTCTTTCCTTTGACCTAAGACTGCGCCAATTGCATAGTCAGTAGCGTCACAAATGATCTCGAAGGGCAGACTCCAGTCGGGTGGCTGCATGATGGGTGCGGAAATGAGAGCTGTCTTTAACTGTTTGAATGCTTTCAAGCATTCGTCATCAAAAATGAACTCGGCATCTTCATTAACAGCCCGGTTAAGGGCTTGGTGATCTTGGAGAAATCCTTAATGAATCGCCGATAGAAACCAGCGTGACCTAGAAAGCTTCGGACTTCTCGTACAGACTTTGGAGGTAGTAGATTTTCAATGACTTGGATTTTAGCTCTATCTACCTCAATCCCCTTATTGGACACTATATGTCCAAGAACAATCCCTTGACGAACCATGAAATGGCACTTTTCCCAATTAAGTACAAGATTGACCTTTTCACATCTTTCAAGTACCTTTTCTAGGTTTGTCAAGCATCCTTCAAAACTTTGCCCACACACGGAGAAATCATCCATGAAAACATCCATAATATCATTGATGTAATCAGCGAAAATTGCTTGCATACATCGTTGGAAAGTTGCAGGGGCATTGCACAATCCAAATGGCATTCGCCTATAGGCAAACGTGCCAAAAGGATAGGTGAAGGTTGTTTTCTCTTGGTCATCGGGATGAATAGAAATTTGGAAGAATCCCGAGTAACCATCTAAATAGCAGAAGTATGAATGTTTTGCCAAGTGCTCAAGCATTTGATGAATGAAGGGCAAAGGGAAATGATCCTTGCGCGTGGCCGTGTTAAGCTTTCTATAATCAATGCACATTCTACTTCCGGTTACAACTCTTTGGGCAATGGACTCGCCTTTCTCGTTAGTAACCACAGTCACCCCTCCCTTTTTGGGTACGACATGTACGGGACTGACCCACTTACTATCGGAGATCGGGTATATGATTCCTGCTTCTAGAAGTTTTTCAACTTCCTTTTTAACTACTTCGGTGAGAATGGGGTTTATCTTTCTTTGTGGTTCTCGAGAGGTTTTGCAATCTTCCTCGAGCAAGATGCGGTGCATACAAAGAGAAGGACTTATCCCTTTTAGATCAGAAATGTGATATCCTAAAGCAGCTGGATACTTTCTTAGGACTGTTAGTAACTTGTCAGTTTCAAACTGTCCTAAATCTGCGCACACAATCACAGGGCGCTTAAGCTCTTGATCAAGGAATTCATACCTTAGGGTTTCAGGTAGAGGTTTGAGTTCTAAAGAGGATTGGTCGGGAGAAGGCGTCGGGCTCGGTGTAATCTCAAAGCATTCACCAAGCTCGTCATCTTGAACCTCGAGAGTTGGAGTTGGAGAAGATCTTAGGATTTCAGAGTATGTAGTTGGATCATTCTACATCTCTTTTCTGCATTCGTCAATGACGTCTAGCAGATAACAAGTATCATCTATGGCTGGTGCGTTAAGAAATTGAGTCAAAATAAATTCAACTTTTTCATCTCCCACTTCAAAAGTGAGCTTTCCTTTCTTTACATCAATTATCGCACCAGCTGTAGCTAGGAATGGCCTTCCTAAGATGATTGGTGTGTTAGAGTCTTCCTTTATGTCCATGACTATGAAGTCAGTTGGGATGAAGAATTGACCTATACGCACGAGAACGTTTTCTAGAATACCTAGAGGCATCTCTACAGAACGATTCGCGAATTGAATAGACATCCTAGTTGGTCTCAACTCTCCTAACTTTAATCTCTCGCATATGGTCATGGGCATGAGACTTATGCTGGCACCTAAATCGCATAGGGCCCTATCTATGACAAACTTTCCAATGACACAGGGTATAGAGAAACTTCCTGGGTCTTTGAGTTTAGGTGGCATTTTGTTTTGGAGGATGGCGCTACACTCGGCAGTGAGCATGACAATTTCACAGTCCTCGATCTTCTTTTTGTTGGTTAAGATCTCCTTAAGAAATTTATCATATGCAGGCATTTGAGTGATAGCTTTAGTGAATGGAATAGTTATATTCAACTGCTTGAGAAGCTCCACGAATTTCTTGAATTGCCCCATGCTTTTGGTCTTTTCAAGCCTTTTAGGGTAAGGAATGGGAGGTTTGTAAGGCGGCGGAGGCACATAAGGTTTCTCTTTTTCTCGGGGCTCCGCGTCACCTCCTTCTTTCTCTTTAGGTTCACTTTCTTTCTTGGCTGGTACATCAGGCCTTTGTTGCATGGGTGGCCTCTCAGTCCTAGGATCATTTGGTTCATCATACTGTGTTCCACTTCGCAGTGTCACAACGTTCACATGTGCTTTGGGATTAGGCTGAGGTTGGCCAGGAAATATGCCTGCAGGGGCAGACGTAGATGCTTGTTGTTGAGCCACTTGTGCAACCTGAGTTTCTAGTATCTTATGATGGGTGGTCAAAACATCTACTTTGTTGTTCAACTGCTCAAACATCTTGGTGAAGTGCATATTTTGATTTTGAAGCCCTTCGTTTGTTTCCAGCTGAGATGCCATGAAAGTATCAAACATGACATCAAGACTAGACTTTCCAGGGTTATTTGGATTTGGCATGGGAGTCTTTTGAAAACCTGGCAGACTAGAGGCTGGTCCTTGTCTAGGTGCATACAATGCATTGTTGCTCTTGTATGAGATAGGGACTGCTCTTCCAAGCTGAGTTGTAGTTGTTGGAGTATGGGCCTCCTTGGGCGTAGTTTACTTGATCGGAGGGAATTTTGGTCAAGAGTTGGCATTCGGCTATGGCATGCCCAGGATCGCCACATATTTCACAACTGGAGACTGTTGCTGCTACGGTAGCAGCAGGAGCTTTGAGTAAGCTATCTATTTTCTGAGTGAGAGCGTCAACCTTGGCGTTGACATGGTCAAGGCCACTTATCTCATGCATTCCTCCTCTTGATTGAGGTTTCTCTACAGGGGATCTTTCACTTCCCCACTAGTAGTGATTTTGAGCCATACTTTCGATAAGTTGATAGGCTTCATTGTAGGGCTTGTCCATGAGTGCGCCGCCCGCGGCAGCGTCTATTGTCATCCTAGTATTGTACAGGAGACCATTGTAGAAGGTGTGAATGATTAACCACTCTTCTAAACCGTGATGGGGACATAACCTCAACATGTCCTTGAATCTCTCACATGCTTCGTAGAGAGATTCATTGCCTTTCTGCTTAAATCCATTGATTTGAGCTCTTAGCATAGCATTCTTGCTAGGCGGGAAATACCTAGCAAGAAAGGCTTTCTTCAACTCTTCCTACGTTGTGACGGAGTTAGAAGGTAGAGACTGGAGCCAAGCACGGGCTCGATCTCTAAGAGAGAAAGGGAAGAGTCGAAGCCTGATCGCTTCGGGACTGACGCCATTTACTTTCACTGTATCGGCGTATTGTAGGAAGACGAAGAGGTGGAGATTAGGGTCATCCGCAGGGCTACCCGAGAATTGATTTTGCTGAACAGCTGAGAGCAGGGAAGGTTTAAGCTCGAAATTGTTTGCCTCTATCGCAGGGGCAACAATGCTGTTATGTGGTTCAGCATCAGAAGGGGTAGCGTAGTACTCAGAGGGCGGTATTGTGGTCCTATTTCCATCTCTAATTCTTCTTCAGATTCTTCTGAATCTGTCTCCGAAAAGATGATTTGATTTTGGGGAACTATGTATCTTTCCCTATATGCTTCAATTCGGCGTCGTACACTTAGTAGACGCTCGGGGTTGTCAATTGGTTGTTCTAATGCTTCGCCTTGTGAGCGAGTACTTGGCATACAATTGACAAACCAAAAAGGGTAATTTTTTGATTAATTTTTTTTAGTTTTTGATTTTTTTTGGATTTTTTAAACAAAAATTGAAAATTAAAGATTGCCTTAGTCTCTACGGTGTAACTACGGAGTTACGATATGGACTAAATTGGTCCCCGACAACGGCGCCAAAAACTTGATCGACGATTTGTGTATAAAATATTTGATCTTGACCGCAAGTGCACAGTCTCGTCGTTTTAGTTTTAAAAGATATCGAACCACAGAGATCAATAGTTGACCTACCGTAATTCTGTCGTTACGTTGTAAATCTAAGGCAGATGATTTTAGTTTTAGAATTGTTTTAGAATTTAAAAGAAATAAAAAAAAGAAGAATTAAATTAATTAAAACGGGATATCAGTATGTAACTAATTAACCAACGGGAATTTAATAAATTAATAGCGCGCGGAAAATGGTTTATTTTTCAGAAGAACTTTCTCAATTTAAAGGTTTAAACCTCACACTCTCGTTTTGTTGATAAAAACCATACTTTCTAGACTAGGAGTTTTACTGTCACTTTTCTACCACCTTAGCTTCGAAAGTATATTTTGAAAATCAATTAGTTCTAATTAATCCTAACGTGGCTCTCACTCGTTCAAAGATTAATATCAAATTCCTACTATCTAGTTAAAACTTCAAACTCTCGCTCTATTGATTTTAACCTTAGTTGCTTTATTTTACTCTCGTTCAAAAGCTTTGTATTAAATTAGGAATTTGAATCAGAAAAATAGTATGTGTGTGCGCGCGCTACATCATCATTAAATCCCCTTCGGAGAATTAAATTACATACCGATATCTAGGAATTTAGCTAGACATGATAAAGGAAATAAACAAACAAAAACAGAAAATTAAATAAGGCATAATAAATAAATAATTAAATAAACGCATAAAAAACCTGGAAATAGAAATTGCTGGAAACTTGAATTAAAGTTGCTGGAATTAAAGGAAATAATATTCTTGACAGGAAAGTGAAAACGGAATTGAAATCGGACTTCCGATGTGGAAGTACCGAGACAGTTTACAAAGCAGGAAATATAAACTGACTGAAAAGTAAAGAAAATAAAGCGTGTCAAATTCTGAGATTGAGTCTTCTATTTGTAGGAGGAGTTTGCTCGTATGATCCATGAAAATAGGGAAGGATAAGCTTTCACTTGATCTCATCCAATAGCCGTACGATTAGGAACAGAAACGGATCAGACGTATGCTTGGTCCCCACGTTGCACAAAATGTTGTTTCAATTGGGCTTGCATTTGGTGGCGCCCGCCATGAGCTTTCCGGGGGCAAATGCCCCTTTCTGCTGGGCTCCTTTGTGGGCTGCGTGAATTTGCGCTTTGCACCCCCCTTTTTGCTGCGTTTTTTACCCTTTTTGCTCAATTATCTTCTCCGACCTATTTTATTAGACAAAACTGAAAAGAAAACAAATACCGACATAAAAAGACATAAATGAAATAAAAACATATGAAAATGCAACTAAAGTTCACATAAACTAAGCTAAAAATATGATATGATTTCGTGTCATCAGTAACCATCAGAAATATTCTCAACAAAACACCTTATGAACTTTGGAAAAAGAGGAAACCAAATGTGTCATACTTTCATATCTTTGGATGTTATTGCTACATCTTGAACATCAAAGACAACTTGGGAAAATTTGACTCAAAATCTGACAAGGGAATATTCTTGGGTTATTCTCTCACATCAAAAGCTTATAGAATCTACAACCTTAGAACCCAAACTGTTGAAGAAAGTATGCATGTCAAGTTTGATGAGTTTGAAGAACCAATAAATTCAAGTATCATCATTAAAGAAGAAGGTGAGAAGAATTCACAACCTCATGACAATCAAGAATCTTCAGTGAACAATGATCAAGAAACACCACCTGAAGTTGATCAAGAGACTTTACCAAATGTTCCTAAAACATGGAGATTAGTCAATCATCATCCACAAGATCAAATTATTGGAAACACTGAAGATGGTGTAAGAACTAGAAGAGCTCTTCAAAATTTGGAGAATGATCTCGCAATGATCTCTCAAATTGAACCGAGAACCATAGATGATGCTATTGTTGATGAATCTTGGGTTGGAGCTATGAAAGAAGAATTGCAACAATTTGAGAAGAATAAAGTATGGAACTTAGTACCAAATCCTCAAAACCATTCAATCATTGGAACAAGGTGGGTGTTCAGAAAATAGCTTGATGAAGATGGTAAGGTAATCAGAAACAAAGCTAGACTTGTAGCACAAGGTTACAATCAACAAGAAGGTATTGACTATGATGAAACTTTTGCTCCAGTTGCCAGGTTAGAAGCAATAAGAATTTTACTTGTGTTGAATTTTACACGCGTTATATTTCTGAACAAGATCTTTGAAGATTCTATGAAGTTTTATATTTAACCTAGCGTGCTGATCAAGACGCGCATGTTTTATGAGCTGTAAAAGGCTGTCTTGCCTTGGTGTATTTCCATAATTAATATTGATATATTTTTGGAAACAATATTCTTGCACATGAAGAATTGTTAGCTGGACCTGACAACGTCCAAGCTGTGTTTTGAAGCCCAAACCATTGACTGCTCAGTATTATATATATGTAAACACAAACCCTAGTTTTGTGTGTGGAAAACCGTGTGTGTACTAAAGCGTGTGTTTCAAGGTTTTAGGTTTTCTTGTTAGTTGTGAGTCTTGATTGTATCATCCTGATTCAAGTCAAGTACTCTGTGTTTGAGTTGTAATGGTGTACTGCTCCTAAGCTTTGAAGTACAGAGTTAGTTGTGTCTTTAGAGTGTGACTCTTATATAAACGAAAAGAACAAGTGTGTGTTTAATAACAGTGCTGTCTGTACTGTTGGTAGGAATTGAGACGGGGTCTCACATCTAGGAGTTCCTAGGTAGAGCAGTCACTGGTAGGGTCTAGGTGCGAAGACAAGTAGTGAGGCTACGTTGTGCTTTTCACTAGAACTATAATAGTGGAGTTCATTCCTGGATTGGTATCCCCCAGACTAGGGCAGTTGCGCCGAACTGGGTTAACAAACTCACTGTGATCTTTATTATTCTGTCACGCTTATTTTACTTTGCTACGCTGCGTTTTATTATTATTGTGTGACAAGTGCTCGGACAAGTGCTCCAACATTGTTCACAACATCTGTTTGTCTGGTTGCCAGAATTTCAATTGGTATCAGAGCAAGCACCCTGCCTGATTGAGTGAGCTCCAAGGAAGATATTTCTGGCTAAGATGGACAAAGAAGGAGGACTGATGAATAGACCACCACTTTTGGTTGGTGATGCAAACTATGATGACTGAAAGTCTAAAATGACTACGTTTTTGAAATCCATGGATCACAAAACATGGAGAGCTGTGGTTGTAGGATGGGAACCTCCTGTAGTTACTATTGGTAAGGAAGGGGAGACCATCACTAAGCTGAAACCTGAGGACGAATGGAGCAAGGATGAAGAAGCATTAGCCAATGCAAATTCAAGGGCTCTAAATGCCTTAACCAATGGATTTGATGCACACGTTTTCAAATTAATAAAAAAATGTACTATTGCAAAGGATGCATGGAAGAAGCTCCAAACTGTTCATGAGGGTACCTCAAAGGTAAAAAGCTCAAGGCTGCAACTATTGACCAGTAAGTTTGAGAACTTGAAGATGAAGGATGATGAAAGTATTCAAGATTTCACATGAGAATGCTTGAGTTTGATAATCAATTTGATGCTTTGGGAGAAAAGATTTCTGAAGAAAACCTGATGAAGAAAATGCTTAGGTCACTACCTAAGAAGTTTGACATGAAGGTTACTGCCATAGAGGAAGCCAAGGACATCTCAGAATTGAAAATGGGTGAACTAGTGGGGTCTTTGCAAACGTTTGAAGTGATTGCAAATGAGAGATCTGAAAAGAAGACAAAGAGTATTGTGTTTACCTCCAAATCTGATGAGAGTGATATGGAGACTGATGACAGTCTATCTGAAACCATTGTGATGCTAGGTAGAAAATTCAATAAAGCCTTCAAACGGTTTGACAGGAATGCCAAGACACATGCTCCAGACAACAGTCACAGCATAAATAGGAATGTCAATAATCTGAGAAAATCAAAAACAGATGACAAGACAAGCCAAGGCAAAGGAGTTCAATGTCATGAATGTGAAGGATATGGGCATATCAGGACTGAATGTGCAACGTATCTTAAGAAGCAAAAGAAAGGGATGACTGTCTCTTGGTCTGATGAAGATGAATCTGAAGAAGAATCTGAATCTGCTAAACATGTGACTGCCTTAACTGGAATATGTGCATCTGATGTTGAATCACAAGATGGTGAAATGACTTATGATGAATTGGTTGATTGTTATAAGGGATTATGGCTCAAAAGTGTAGAAATGGGTAACACTGTGATAAGGCAAAAGAAGACCATTGCTATACTACAAGCTGAGAAAAACAAACTTCTAGAAGAAAATTCAAGACTGGATGGTGATGTTGCTCTATATAAATCAAAGATTGACAACATGAACAAGCAATTGAGGATGCTGAATACAGGTACTGATATGCTAGAAGAAATCTTAGAGACAGGACAAAAGTCTAATGATACGAGAGGTATTGGTTTCAATTACAATTCACTATATCATCAAAAGTTTATGCCTGAAAAGAAGTTTGTTCCTTCTGTTAGTCCCTATAATCCAACTATGTAAAGACAAATGCCCCAACATCCAGTGCGACAATAGACAACCAGAAACTATACCAAACCTAAGAAAAGGTATTCTGGCTGGGTTTGCTATCACTGTGGAAGGAAGGGACACATTAGACCTTACTGCTTCAAATTGTATGGGTACCCTGATAAAACTCATTTATCAAAAGCTGAACCTATTCTGAAGGATGTCAAGCAAGAGTGGAAGTAGAAGAGTAATATTGTTGATCCAAATCAAGCAGAATCTGAAGGTGTGGAGATTGCTCAAATTGCTCATACCTCACTAAGGGCATCATCTAGTAGTGATTGGTATTTTGATAGTGGATGTTCTAGACATATGACTGGAAATAGAGATTACCTGACAGATGTCTTGCCATATGCTACAAGCTTTGTGACTTTTGGTGATGGAGCCAAAGGGGAGATCAAAGGCATAGGATCACTGATCAATGAAGGACTACCTAAACTTGACAAAGTTCTTCATGTGAAAGGGCTGAAAGCTAATCTAATAAGCATTAGTCAGTTGTGTGACAAAGGTCTAAAAGTCAACTTCACAAAGAGTGAATGCTTAGTTACTGATAGTAAAGGTGATCTACTGATGAAGGGAGAAAGATCAAAGGATAACTGTTATCTATGGGTATCCCAAGACAAAGCTGAGCTGTCTACTTGTCTAGTAAGCAAAGAAGATGATGTGAAATTGTGGCACCAAAAACTTGGACACTTAAACCTCAAAAGTATGAAGAAAGCTATTGCTGAAGGAGCCATTAGAGGCTTACCTAGGCTTCAGATTCAAGAAGGAAGTATATGTGTAGAATGTCAAATAGGAAAACAGACAAAAACGCCACACCAGAAGCTGCAGCATCTGACCACATCCAGAATGCTTGAATTGCTGCACATGGAAGAATTTGTCATGGTATGCTTTTGTCATGGTAGATGATTTTTCTAGATATACTTGGATTGATTTCATCAGGGAGAAATCTGACACTTTTGAAAAATTCAAAGATCTTTGTTTAAAACTTCAAAGAGAAAAGGAATGTGGTATTACTAGAATCAGAAGTGATCATGGGAAGGAGTTTGAAAAGAGTAAATTCTCTGAGTTTTGCACGACTGAAGGAATATTCCATGAATTCTCTGCTCCTATTACTCCCCAACAAAATGGAATAGTAGAGAGGAAGAATAGAACCAAGAATTTGCCAGAGTAATGTTACATGCTAAGAAGTTGCCACTCCACTTCTTGGCTGAGGCTATGAACACAGCCTGCTATATACATAATAGAGTAACCTTGAGAAAAGGGACTTCTACAACTTTGTATGAGCTATGGAAGGAAAGAAAGCCCACTGTGAAATACTTTCATGTGTTTGGAAGTAAATGTTATATCTTAGCTGATAGAGAACCTAGAAGGAAGATGGATGCTAAAAGTGATGAAGGCATATTTCTGGGTTATTCAACAAATAGCATAGCCTATAGAGTATTCAACTCCAAAACTTGTGTTGGGTTTTTGTATGTTGGCTACATTTTGCAAAAACAACTACTAGCCCAATGCTGAGACAAATGTTGTAGCAAGTGGAACAGCATTGTGTCATCTGATTGTTGCGCGCTAACACGCGTTATATTTCTGAACAAGATCTTTGAAGATTCTATGAAGTTTTATATTTAACCTAACGTGCTGATCAAGACGCGCATGTTTTATGAGCTGTAAAAGGCTGTCTTGCCTTGGTGTATTTCCATAATTAATATTGATATATTTTTGGAAACAATATTCTTGCACATGAAGAATTGTTAGCTGGACCTGACAACGTCCAAGCTGTGTTTTGAAGCCCAAACCATTGACTGCTCAGTATTATATATATGTAAACACAAACCCTAGTTTTGTGTGTGGAAAACCGTGTGTGTACTAAAGCGTGTGTTTCAAGGTTTTAGGTTTTCTTGTTAGTTGTGAGTCTTTATTGTATCATCTTGATTCAAGTCAAGTACTGTGTTTGAGTTGTAATGGTGTACTGCTCCTAAGCTTTGAAGTATAGAGTTAGTTGTGTCTTTAGAGTGTGACTCTTATATAAACGAAAAGAACAAGTCTGTGTTTAATAACAGTGTTGTCTGTACTGTTGGTAGGAATTTAGACGGGGTCTCATATCTAGGAGTTCCTAGGTAGAGCAGTCATTGGTAGGGTCTAGGGCAGTTGAGCCGAACTGGGTTGACAAACTCACTGTGTTCTTTATTATTCTGTCACGCTTATTTTACTTTGCTACGCTGCGTTTTATTATTATTGTGTGACAAGTGCTCTAACATTGTTCAGAGCATCTGTCTGTCTTGTTGCTAGAATTTCAACTTGCATATGCATCTCATAAATGTTTCAATTTTTTTCAAATGGATGTAAAAAGTGCTTTTTTAAATGGCTTTCTAAGTGAGGAAGTTTATGTGCATCAACCTCCTGGTTTTATTGATGAGCATAAACCTAATCATGTTTACAAACTTACCAAGGCTCTTTATGGACTTAAACAAGCTCCAAGAGTATGGTATGATAGGTTAAGCACCTTTTTACTTGAAAATGGTTTTTCTAGAGGAAAAATTGATACTACTCTTTTTATAAAAACCAACAAGGAAGAATTGCTTATTGTTCAAGTATATGTTGATGATATTATTTTTGGTGCTACTAATGAAAAAATGTGTGAAGCTTTCTCTAACCTTATGCAAAGTGAATTTGAAATGAGCATGATGGGAGAACTTAGATTTTTCCTTGGCTTGCAAATCAAGCAACAAGAAGATGGCATTTTTATTAGTCAAGAAAAATACATCAAGGATTTGCTTAAGAAGTATAAGATGAGTGAAGCCAAAATCATGTCAACTCCTATGAATCCATCAACAAGTCTAGACAAGGATGAAAATGGCAAAAGTGTATCTGAAAAGGAATATAGAGGAATGATTGGATCTCTTCTATATCTAACGGCAAGCAGACCTGACATAGTGTTCTCAGTGGGAATTTGTGTAGGATTTCAAAGTGCTCCCAAAGAATCACATTTAACTGCAGTCAAGAGAATTTTCAGATATTTGGTTGGAACACCAGATGTAGGCATATGGTACAAGAAGGGTACACATATTGATCTAAAAGCCTATTGTGATGCTGATTATGCTGGTGACAAGTTAGAAAGAAAAAGCACAAGTGGTGCTTGTCAACTCCTTGGTGAAGCCCTAGTCAGTTGGTCATGCAGAAAGCAAAACACCATAGCACTCTCAACAACTGAAGCAGAATATGTCTCTGCAGCAAATTGTTGTTCTCAAGTGATATGGATCAAAAACCAACTTGAAGACTTCTCATTAAGGTACACAAGCATTAAAATTTTATGTGATAATACTAGTGCTATTAACTTATCAAAAAATCCCATTCAGCATTCTAGATCAAAACACATTGAAATCAAGCATCATTTTATACGTGATCATGTTAGTAAAAAGGAAGTTGAATTAGTTTTTGTGGATACTGAAAATCAACTTGCTGACATTTTTACTAAACCATTGGTTGAGGATCGTTTCAATTTTATCAAAGAAAATTTGAAAATTATCAAAAATCCCAATTCCTTGTGAAACACGTTTTTAGGAGAATATTCTGAGAACATTCTCTAAAAAAATTTCATGACTTATGTGCTTGCTTGCATTTTTTCGTTTAAGTCATTTTTAAGTGTTTAGTTTTTCAAAATAGATAGTACATGTTCTTGGGGAATGTAGTGTTTTAGTCCTCTTGTTGTACTTAGGCTATCTCCCTATTAATCCTTTGTTTATGACTAAAAGTACCATCATTAGCTATCATAAATAGTGGCCTACCTTATCTCATTATCCCACAGACCTAAACCATCAAGTCACTCTTTTCTCAACTTCCCACTACCTTGTCTCTCTCTAACCGTTCCTTCTTCTTCCAACCATAACCAAGTTAGTTTCTTTCCTCTCCAAACCGTTTCAAAACTCATCAATGGCCAGAACCAAAGTTCCAGTAATGCTCAGAAACAGAACACCATCTCCAACTTTCTCACCTTCCCGTTCTGCTTCACCACCATCACCACCGTCACCGCCGCCGTTTGAGACCCATTCTGATTCATCTCAAAGTGAAATGGGTCACGAAGATCTCTCTAGAGCATTGATTGTTTATGTTCCTCCTCAAGAAGAAACTTTCTCTGATCATTCTTTAAACGATCTCTCAGCTGAACCCATTTCCACTAAACCACCATCTCCGCTGCCTAAACCTTCATCCCCAAATGTCACTGTAGCTGCTGATGAATCCATTCAATCTCCATCAAATTCATCTTTTCCTAAACCTTCCAATACTCCACAAGCTGAAGAACAAGTTCATTCCTCTCCTCCCCAAACCAACGAACCTGTTCAAACCGCTTCTCCCAAAACTGTTGAAATTCCACCAACTAATGTCAATGATGAACATGTCCCTGAACCAAACTCACCAAAATCAAACTCTTCACCTTCCACAAAATCATCCTCCTCTCTGAATTTCTCTAGTTCACCATCTCCTACACCTAAAACTTCTGAAAAGAAAACACAAACCCTCCTGCTGTTTCTAAAGTTAGAAAAGCAATTTCCTTTGATGCATGTTCTGTCAGAAAGTCTGCAAGGATCCTATCTGGGTTTGGAACAAAGAAAAATGTTGTTGTGGACAACACTGTTATCTACATCAGTGACTCTGATAAGGAAGAATAAAATGTTGTAACTCGTGAACCATCCCCTCCTATCATCACCCTGAAACGAACCATCTCATCTTCCAAACCTAAACCAAAACCTTCCCCTGCCAAAACAGAACCTGTCAACGAGAGAAAAAGAAAAGAAAAAGTGGTTGTTGCTGAGAAGAAGCCAAGGTTGAGAAATGTGCCTCTAATCCACTCTGAGCAAAAGGAGAAGTTTAATGATTATTGGAAAATCAAGCCAATAAATGCTGGCAAGTACTTTGATTTTGATGAGCTTAAGAAGAATGGCATTGACTTAACCAAGTTCACTGATCCAATGAATTGGACTTCTTTCTTCAAGATCAAGGAATCCATTTTCCCTCTGCTTATTCAGGCTTTCTATTTCAATGCCAAGGTAAGCCCTGACAAGGATGTTTTGGTATCTAATCTCAAGGGTGTAGAGATAAGGTTAACACCTGAGATTATTAGTAACTTGTTGGATATCCCTTGTGATGGAACCACTCTCTATGGGGGAAATTGGTACAAAGATCTCAACTTAAACAAGGATGAGCTCATTGTGGATATGTTCACAAGTGAAGGAGCAATGATGGCTACACCCACCTCTTCAAAGTTGCAACATGATTACAAGATGTTGCACAGCTTATGCCTTCACAATATCTTTCCAAAGAGTGGAAGCAAGGACAAGGTTACAGACAATGACTTGCTTGTTATGTATCATCTGTACAAAGGTAAAAGATTATCACTTCCTCACATCATTTAACAACACATGATGCATATTGCTTTGTCTGGAACTAGGAAAGTTGCCCTTCCATATGGTATGTTGTTGACTAGGATATTTGAAGAGTTTAAGGTTGATTTGTCTGGGTATACTAGTGAAAATGCTTGCTCTGTTTTTAATGGTAAAAATCTGAGCCATATGAAGAAAGAAGTGGATGAGAAAGATGTGAAAATTACTGGTGTTAAGAAGAAAAGGGAACAAACACCAGAGGAGAATGTTAACAGAGAACAACCAGAGAACATTCCTCAAGAAGAGAATGTTGCTGGAGAACGTCAGGAGAACGTTCTCCTAGAGACAGAAGCTGCAGGAGAAGAACCAGAGAATGTTCTCCCTGCTAAGGAAAATGCTTCTACTCTTTTTGGAGTTTCAAGTGACACTCTCCCTTCCTATTGGGACACTTCACTCCATTTTGGATCACCGTTTACAAACCACCCTCCTAGGACTGGCAAACAACTCCAAGGGATCATTCCTTCATCATCAATGAACTCTACATTATTCTCTCCTGTCATGAATTCCTCTCAAGGAAGTTTAGAGAATATGTTCAATGGTGAATTTGTGCAGAACTTGCTTAGCCCTGATAATCATTTCCAAGGAGGAAATTCATCCCAGTCACTACCTTCCATTCCTTCATCTTTTGGAACTTTGAGTACTTTCATTTCACCTAGTAGCACTGCTTCTGCTGAAGCTTGGGATAAGTTCTTAGGATACTTTCCTAAGTTGATTGGTGGACCATCTTACACTAGGCCTACTAAGCAACAAAAGTTGGAAAAGGATAATCTTAAGCTTAGGAAAGGTCAGGCCAAGATCATGGTTGCTTTGGAGATTCAAAACAATATGATGCAACACATGATGAACCAGTAGATGATTATGAAGAAATGGGCTGAAACAGAAGTTTGTCCAAAGTTTGGCATTGCACCATCCTCCTCATCTGAGTTTTAACCCTTTTTTACCTAGCCCCTTCTTTTTGATTTCTGACAAAGTGGGAGAATAGTTTGGGTAAACAAGGGGGAGTAGGAAGAAGTTTTAAATAATCAAGTTTTCAAGCTTTTCAAGTCTGCAAGAACATTCCCTGATCATTCTCTGAGTTTGATCTTTTTGAAATAGATATTATAGGAAGTTCTTTTGAACAAAACTTGTTATGAACTTCTAATAGTATGTATTATTATATTTCTTGTCATGAATCCTTTTGTATTAATCCTTGTACTCTGATGATTGTTATTTCTCACTTTTGTGAGTTTATGGATTAATTAAAATGTATGATTCATTTTATGTCTCTTTTGCATCATATCAAGTTTTTACATTTTATTTGATTTATCAATGCTTGAATTGAGGGGGAGCTTGAAAAGATAAAAGCACTAATATTTCATATTACCTTGAGATTTGATTAAACCAAAATTAATTATTTAAAACATAATCAAGAAGTTTGTCATCATCAAAAAGGGGGAGATTGTTGAGGCAAAATCCCAATTTGATGTTTTAAAGATAACAAACATCTTAATTATATTTTAAGTATAATTTTGGTCATTGTGTTATCTAACAAGTGCTATTGAGTGATATTAAAAAGATAGGTTTCATTGTGCAAAGCAAATAAATTAATATCAGCTCTGGAGAATGATACAAGAAAGTTAGTCATCATTCTCTCATCATTCTCTAGCTCCAGCGTGTTTGTTCTTCAATGCCAAAACATCTATTTATTTTAGGTGATAAATGAACAAGACAAAGGAACATTTTTCATGAGAATATTGCACAAGATAAGACAACAACCTATTCCATTAAGGCAAGTCAAAGTGATTAATATCTTATGGGACTTTCCTTCTTGAGCCATATCACATGGAGCATGTGCGAAGAATGTTCTTTGACCTCAAGGCATAATATATTAATATCTGAAATCAATATGGAAGAGAAGAACATAGACCAATGAGGAGAAGACAACAACTTTTTCACTATGAGTTGTTATGTACTTGCAAAGGGTTATTTAATTATCTTTCTCCAAGAAAGTAGTAGTCCTCTCTCCAACAAAGGCTATACACTATTATATATCAAGGTTGTACTTGCAAAGTACTTTTCCAACATGCCTTGATCAGATCACAGCTGGTTGCTTGCATAAAAAGCTATCCCCACATCATTCTCCACTATTCCATGAAGCTTCTCAACACAGTTCTGTGAGAATGTTCTCTCATCATTCTCCCTGAAGCATTGTTCTCATATGACAGCACATTTCAAAGGCAACGGTCACACTTGTTCAGCAAGCAATGAAAGTACAATGCCAACTCATCAAGACGCTCCTCTTGGAGAACATTCTCAGAACATTCTCCAGCTTACTCCAAGTTTGTGAGTAACGGCTAGTTCATTGTTCTCTGATTTTCTCACACATTCTCCAAGACTCCAAAGGCTCTCCAAACATCTATAAATAACATGGAATGCAGCAGGAGCAAAGCAAGAGTTTGAACTATCATTTGATCATACAATACTTGTCTTTCAAGCACAAGAATCTCACAAACTCTTTTTGATCTCTTTCACTCCAATCTTCACAATTGCATACTTGGATCAGCAATTCATTTGAGTGATTTTTAGAGAGATTTTTATAGTTACTTAGAAAGCTTTATAAACCTAGTTTGGTTTGTTGTTAAGCTTTAGATCCAAACACCTCTTTGTAAAAAGAAAGAACTTGCTCAAGAATACGTGACTATTTGTTGAGCAACTACCTTAGAAGGAAAGGTAGTGATCACCTTGGTGATAAGGTGGAAGATAAGCTTGTGATAGCTTGACAAAGTTTTGATCTTGGTTTAAGATCAAAAGAAGAATAGTGGAAACCCTCACTTGGTGTGGGAAACTGGAATAGCCCAATTAAGGGTGAACCAGTATAATCTCTTTGTGTTATACTTTCCTTTTATCTTCATACTTATGCAAAACTGACACACTTGCACACACTTGAATATTCTGTGAGAATAATCAAAGAACGTTCTCTGTCATCTTTCATAGATTGATCAGAGAACATTCTCTCAACATTCTCTAAGTCAGTTTTGATTCAATACTTTTAACTAACAACAATATTCTGAGAGAATATTCTTTGAACGTTCTGTGCTTCTTTCATAGACTGACTAGAGAACATTCTCTCATCTTTCTCTAAGTCTATTTTGACTTAATTCATTACATTTAAGTTTGTTTTATCATACAACTTATATTACTAACAAATTGAGTTCAATTTTAAAAGGGTCACAATTCAAACCCCCCCTTTCTTGTGATAAACTTTGCTACTTCAATAGTGAGTTGGAGTTTGATAGTAGCGATGATGAGGCTTTTATGATTATTCCAGAGTTCATTGATGCTGGATATATTGAGTTGCCTTATAACAGTCAAGAATGTGTTGATGAGCCCTTGGTGATCTGTTTAACGGGTCCTGTGCCTTTTGAGTCTTATAAGGCATTCCCGTACAAATACCAAGCCACTATGATGAAGGGCAATGAAGAGGTTCCAATTCCTGGTTTGACATCTGTTGCAAATGTTGTGGGTTCGAGTAAGATAATGAAGAGTGGCTGTGTGTTGTCACCAGCTACTTTGAAGAAAGTGAATCCTCCTGTGAATGAACCATTGGTGGTAGGTAATTCTGAGACAAATGTTGAGAGTAATAAGAATTCAGGTCCGTCTGATAAATCTGGTGTTGCTTCTGATGTTGAAGAGGTTTTGAAATTAATTAAGAAGAGTGAATACAAGGTGGTTGATTAGTTGATACAAACACCTGCCAAGATCTCTATCTAATCGCTTTTGTTGAACTCTGAAGCACATAGAGATGCATTGATGAAGGTGTTAGAGCAAGCTTATGTAGATCATGATGTGACTATTGACCGTTTTGGAGGCATAGTGGGGAATATCACTGCCTGTAATGCTTTGAGTTTCAGTGATGAAGACCTTCTTGAAGAAGGAAGAAGCCATAATCTTGCCCTTCATATCTCTGTGACTTGTCGTCATGATGCTCTGTCCAATGTGCTCATTGATAGTGGGTCCTCTTTGAATGTGATGCCGAAAGCTACCCTTGATCAGTTAAGCTACAAAGGCGCCCCTATGAGGCGAAGCGAGATGGTTGTTAAGGCTTTCGATGGGTCGAGAAAGATGGTAATGGGGGAGGTTGACTTACCAATCACTATTGGGCCGCATACATTTCAGATCATTTTTCAAGTGTTGGATGTCAACGCAGCGTACAATTGTTTATTGGGTCGCCCTTGGATCCATGAAGCTGGTGCTGTAACCTCAACTTTACACCAGAAGTTGAAATTTGAAAAGAATGGCAAGATTATTACTATGGGGGCGAACAGGCTTACTTGGTGAGTCAGTTGTCGTCGTATACAAGTATTGGTGCTAGTATTGCCGATGGGACCCAATTTCAAGGATTATTTATTGATGAGGGGCCCAGTGCTAAGAAAGAAAGTGTTTGTATTGCTTCTTTGAAAGATGCGCGATAGATGTTGTTGCATGAATCCACCACAGGTTAGGGCAAACTAATAGAGTTGCCAGAAAACAAGAACCGAGAAGGTTTAGGTTTTGTTTCAAATGGTAAGGTTCCTAATTCTGGCAAAGTTGATAAGTCTATTGAGGATACGTTTAAGAGTGCTGGTTTCATTTATCCGAGTTTTTCAGATGTTAATGTTGTGGATGAGGAGAAGCCCGAGGAGGATGTTGGCTTAGTGGTGCATGGAGGAACTTGCTATAATTGGAGTGCTGTGGATGTTCCGTCTGCTGTCTCTTAATCTGAGTAATGATCCATCGTCGTTTATTAAAATCTTTCATTCAGCGCAAGATGAAAGTATGCGTTTTTTAGGGCCTATGTTTAAAAATGAGTATTCCTTTCGCTCTGCCCAAGGCGAAAGATGAACTATTGTCGGGTTTTTGTTTTAATGAAATCATCAATGAAAAAAGGATATTTTATGTCCACTCTATTGTGCATTTAGTTTTTCTTGCTTTTACCTTTTTCTGGAATATGGTAACACAAAAAAACATAAAAAATATATATATATATATATATATATATATATATATATATATATATATATATATTCTTTTCAAAATTTTTTGCATAAATGCTTAATTCTTTTCATATATTTCTAAAATCAAGCATAAATCATATTTGCAAATTGATTGTTGATAAACCCGTTGAACACAATGAATCTATGCTCTTTCCCAACTTTGAATTCCCTGTGTTTGAAGCTGAAGAGGAAGATGATGATGACATTCCTGACGAGATTACCCGGTTACTTGAGCACGAGGAAAGAGCCATTCAGCCTCATGAAGAGCCTATTGAAGTAATTTATCTGGGTACTGAGGAAGACAAGAAAGATGTCAAGATTGGTGCATTGTTAGAAGCCAGTGTCAAAGAGAGATTGATAGAACTCCTTAGAGAATACATGGAGGTGTTTGCTTGGTCTTATCAAGACATGTCCACCAGTCAAGCAGAAATTAAGAAGAACACATCCTGATATGGCGGTAAAAATTAAAGAAGAAGTTCAAAAGCAGATTGATGCGGGTTTCCTAGTTACATCTGAATACCCTCAGTTGTTGGCTAATATAGTACCTGTTCCGAAGAAGGATGGCAAGGTCAGAATGTGTGTTGATTACAGAGATCTGAACAAGGCTAGTCCAAAGGATGATTTCCCTTTGCCTCACATTGATATGTTAGTTGATAATACTGCAAAGTTCAAGGTCTTCTCCTTTATGGATGGTTTCTCTGGTTACAATCAGATACAGATGGCTCTAGAAGATCGAGAGAAAACTTCTTTCATTACACCATGGGGAACTTTCTGTTACAAAGTTATGCCGTTTGGGTTGAAAAATGCTAGTGCCACTTATCAGAGAGCAATGACTACCCTGTTTCATGATATGATGCACAAAGAAATTGAGGTTTATGTTGATGATATGATTGCGAAATCTAATACTGAAGAAGAACATGTTGACCATCTTCTAAAGTTGTTCCAACGGTTGAAGAAGTACAAGCTTCGTTTGAATCCTAACAAATGTACTTTCGGTGTCCGATCTGGAAAACTCTTGGGGTTTGTAGTTAGTTAGAAAGGTATAGAAGTGGATCCTAACAAAATGAAAGCCATTCGAGAAATTCCTGCACCAAGAACTGAAAAGCAAGTCAGAGGTTTTCTTGGTCGTTTGAATTATATTTCCAGATTTATTTCCCATATGACTACTACTAGTGGACCAATATTCAAGCTTCTCCGCAAAGATCAAACAATAGTGTGGACAGAAGATTGCCAAAAAGCTTTTGACAGTATCAAAGAGTATTTGTTAGAACCTCCTATTCTGATTCCTCCTGTTGAAGGAAGACCGTTGATTATGTATCTCACTGTGTTGGATGATTCTATGGGATGTGTACTTGGACAACAAGATGAAACTGAAAAGAAAGAACATGCTATTTATTACTTGAGTAAGAAATTCACAGATTGCGAGTCTCGCTACTCCATGCTTGAGAAGACTTGTTGTGATTAAACATACAACTTGGTTGATATCTAAAATGGATCTGATCAAGTATATCTTTGAGAAACCCGCCTTGACAGGAAGGATTGCACATTGGCAGATGTTGTTATCTGAATATGACATTGAATACCGTACTCAGAAAGCCATCAAAGGGAGTGTTCTTGCTGATTATTTGGCACACCAGCCAATTGATGATTACTAGTCTCTCAAGTTTGACTTTCCAGATGAAGATGTCATGTATTTGAAGATGAAAGACTGTGATGAACCATTATTTGGAGAAGGCCCTGATCCTGAATCCAGATGGGGTTTGGTTTTTGATGGAGTTGTTAACGCTTATGGCAATGGAATTGGTGTTGTTCTTATTACTCCAATGGGTAGTCATATCCCATTCACCGCCAGGTTGCTCTTTGATTGTACAAATAACACAGCAGAATATGAAGCTTGTATTCTGGGTATTGAGGAAGCTATTAATTTGAGAATTAAGATTCTTGACATTTATGGAGATTCAGCTCTTGTGGTTAATCAGATCAATGGGGAATGGGAGACAAGCCACCCCGGCTTGATTCCATACCGAGATTATGCAAGACGTTTGTTGACTTTCTTTAACAAAGTAGAGTTGCATCACATTCTCCGTGATGAGAACCAGATGGCAGATGCTTTGGCCACTTTATCTTCCATGTACCAAGTGAATAAAGAGAATGATTTGCCTCGTGTTAGTATTACACGACTTGAAAGGCCTGCTGTTGCGGGGAATTTGGGATTTCCACCACTTCATTGATCTTTCATTTCCAAAGAGGGGAAAGTATCAAAAAACCGTTTAAAAGAAATTCTAAGTTCGGGGGTTGATTACACCTAGGGAAGGTTTTAGCATCCTAAGCGCCTATAGTATCCTATAGTAACCTCTAGTTTATTGCTTTTTTACTTATTTTTAATGTGAAGAAATGAGAGAGAAATAGTAAGAATTTGGAGGGAGAAGTAGTAAAGATAGAAAAGTGTGTGCAAGTGGAGATTGGATTGAGAAGAGAAGGTTAAAGCAAAATTTAAAGTGTTCGGAAAAAAGTAAACTTAAAATCTAATCGTGCAACTAATTTTGGTTTAATGGACTAAAAGAAGTTTTATTTGAGAGAGAGAAGATGTTTGTTTGTTTTCTATTATTTTCTAAAGAATTTACTATTCGTACCCCTTTGGAAATGAAAGATTTGCGTTTAGTTAGTTTTTTAGCGTTTAGACGGAAAGCGATAAAAATAAAATGCATGCAATGCAAGTTTCTACATCCACTTTGGGGTTACATCGAACCTAATTACATTCTAAGTTCTTGTGAAAATTTAAACATGAATGAATGCAACAATTGAATGAAATGCACGAAATCAACTAAACTAAATTACAAGTCCGACGGAATTAAAATGAATAAACTAACTAAACTAAACTATATTTTTTTTAGGTTCTAATCCTACTACTTTGCTAGGTCCGTCTCCAACTTAAAATAAAGTCCAAGTAAGTCTCACATCCGATTCAAAGCACAACATATAAAATGTGATAATGATAATATGGAATAGAATAAAATAAAATAAGACAATTAAACATGCTAATCAAAAGAAATAAGTATAAAAACTAAGCTAATTATCATGATTAATTAAACGAAAAATAAATAAATGATGTAAGGAAACAATTATGAGTAAGTAAACAATTAGATGAGGAGAAGAAAAAGATATAGACGCTAATAAATAATAAAAAGCAGACAGGGGGTGTATATAATAAAAATACTATGCAGAATTAATTAAATCTGGAAATTGGGGGTGTAAATATGAAAAGGGATTGTTGGGTTCAACTGACTGAACCCGGTTTGATTTTTAGACCGGTCCGGTTCGGTTCAGGTCCATTAGTTGGACCAGACCGAACCGGTTTGATCATGTGTGTGTGTGTGCACCATGATTCAACAAATACTCTCCACTTGATCTTATCAGACTGTCCTGATTAGATCTTGGGATCACTGTATGAGTCCAAGGTTAAGAATCAATGGTTGTGATTAATCAGGTGATTGAATGTCCATAGTATAGGTTTTATTCATTTTTCTTTAATTTTCAGAACCCAGAACAGATGAAAAAAACGTATGAGAGGAAGGAAATTAGATCAATTTCAATATTCATGGCTCAAACCTTAACCAAAATCAACAAAAATACAATAACTATCTCATATATGAAAACAAGGAAAACTCCTCTCTGTTTGAGATTCCGGCACCGGCCTAACCCGTATTTTTCGCCGGAGAGCTCTTGGATCATCGGAAAGTAAAAGAAATTATGTAAACAACAAAAAAAAACGTGAAGATGAAATAGAAGCATAAACCAATCTCAAACAAGGATTCAGTCCTCACTATTCCATCTCACTTTTTTTTTTGGATTTGACGAACAAAACCCACAGATAAAGTCCAAGGAACTAGGATCTAAACTGAAATTCATCATAAATTAAAACAAAGGAAAGAAATGACAATAAAAACCAAATGAACCAAAAAGAAATTATGCAAAAGGACAAGATAAAACGATTCTTCATTAAACTTTAACCCAAACTTCAATCTTCCTCGTTTTCATCCCACTAATGTAAATCCTCAAAGGGATTTCTTAATGAAGGTCCTGGAAAACTCGGACTGAAGGTATAAAATGATAAATCAGAAGAAAAAAAGTAGAAAGAAAAAAAAACAACAATCAACCTATATCAAAACATAAACCATTATGAATCAGACAGAACAATAAAAAACGAGCAACAAATCTATAACCCAATAAGCCAACTAGCGATTCAGTACCAACACAAGTACAAAAAATGATTATATGAACGGTTTTGAGTATGATTTAACTCAAACCGTTTATTACCGAATCAAAGCCAACCAAGAACAGTGAAATGATTTTTTCAAAGAAAAACGAACAGTTTCCAACTTAAATCCATCCGAAAACAGAATAAACAAAAAAACGTCACAAATAGATCCAATCTACCAGATTCAAAAAGAAAATCACATATTCAGTCCGAAAACAATGTTATAAGGCGATTTCGAGTATTGTTTAACTCGAATCGCAAAGATCAGAAGCAAAACGATTTCGAAATCGTCATCTCACCTTTTCTTAAACGTTCGATTTGATGAAGAAGAGTAGAGAAACGTTCGGTGAAGAAGGAGAAAGAAAGAGGGTTTTGTGTTTTGATGAAGAAGAAGAGAAGAGAGGAACGGAGTTTCGATTTGGCCTTTTAGTGGAGAAGAGAGGAAGAGTGAAAGGTTAATGTGGGTTTCTGGGAAAAATGAACGAAAGAAATAAAACCTCCTCCCTTTTTCTTTTTTCGGTTTTGTGTTTGTTTATGAGTTTGGGTGGCTGATAAAAAAATTAGGGTTAGAAAAAATGATTAAGTTCCTCTCTCAAAAATGAGGGGGACTTATATAGGGGGTCACATTAGGGTTAGGGACATTTTAGGTTAATCAGATAAAAGTGGGGTTAAAATTGTAATCTGTCAAAAAGGGAGTAATTTTGATTTATTTTTGAAAGAAATAGATAAATGATGTAGAAGTAGTGATGTGGCATGAATTGATTGGCCTAGGTTTAAATTGTTCCTTTTGTCTTTTTTTTTTGAGTAATTTTAAGGAAAAGATAGAAAATTGATTAAAAATGAAATAAAATTGCTATAAAAGTAATTTAAAAAGTAAATAATTTTTAACAACTTAAAATATGTGAAATAAACGCTAAACACAATAATAAAATATGTTTTTGACATTTTTGACTTTTTACGCTAATTAACAGAAAATTAAAATAAAAGCAAGTAAAATTGATTTAAAATTTTAAATATCAAAACAAAACAATAAAAAAAACATCGAAATAATTTTTCTTGTAAGAAATTTTAATTATACATACTTTTTTTATAAAATAACCATAAAATACAATGCTAATAATAATAAAAAGACATAAAAAGATGAATAAATAGGGCAAAATATATCTATATTTTTATATTATTTATTTTATTTATGCATGAAAAAGTAAATTGGATTTGTTAGGTCCAAAATTGGGGTACAACAGTTGCCCCTATTTAAGTTTTCTTCAATTGGAGAGATGAAAATGTAATTTTTGTCTAGACGGGGTTGAAGAGACTTAAATATAAGACGTGCGCCATTTTTGGACCTAAAAAATCTTCTAACTATGCTCAATGTGCAAATGTATGCAAGATGTTGACTTTTCTCTTTCTGAATTTTGGTACGAACGTCATGAAAGATATACAAAGAAAGAGACAGTTGAGACTCCACAGGGGAAGAACAAAACATGGCCCGATTGGGAAAAACAACAAGATATACCCTGAGTTCTATTGAGGACGAACTCTACTGGGGAACTTAGGCAAATACTGGGGAAAAGTGTTACTGACTATCGTCTGACCGACAGCAAGAATGTCGTATACTGACACACAACATTTTCAACATATCAGCTATCGACTGACCGACAGTAGGAATAGCGTATACCGACATACGACCATTTATATGTTAGCAACTATCGACTGACCGACGGCAAGAATGTTGCACCTTGACATACAACATTTGAAAATCAAAACTATCGACTGACCGACGGCAGGAATGTTATGCACTAACACACAACATTTTATAAGATCAACTATCGACTGACCGACAGCAAAAGAGTGTTGGCACTGACACTCAACATTTAAAACATTTACTACAGACCGACCAGCAGTAAAGAATGTTGGCACTGACACTCAATATTTATATGATTGACTATCGACTAACCGATAGGACAAAATGTTATGTACTGACACACAACATTTAAATCAACAAACTATCGACTGACCGACAGCTAGAGTAGCGTACACTGACATACGACCATTTGATATAAATAAACTTATCGACTGACCGATAAGAAAGATGTTATGCACTGACACACAACATTTAAATCAACAGACTATCGACTGACCGACAGCTGGAACGGCGTACACTGACATACGACATTTTGATTATTAACTATCATCCGACTGACAGTGAAAAGGATAATACCAACCACTTGAGGAGAAAACAACTCTACAGAGTACTTCACAAAGTGACATAGGTAGGTTGAACTGTATGAGACTTGTATATCTTTTGTGTAAAGAGAAAAGATTTGTATGACCTTTTGTATTTATATCTATAGAAAGAAAAAACTTGTGTAATCTTTTGTAGTATATATCTTGATATGATTCGTTGGGGATGAAACCACTTGAGGAAAAGTAAAGTGTATCTGGTAAAATATAAGCTTCTTGTGTGGATAGCTTGTTACTTGTTGTTTTAAATGATGTCCAATCCGAGAACAAAACTGGAGGGGCACTGTAAAGCAAGACTCTGTGTCCCATTGAAGAACAAATTCAACTGGGAATTTCCTTTTGTTGTAGGAAAACTGAAACAGCCATCTTCCACAAGAGAGGAGCCTAGTGGGGAATTTTGAAACAAGAGATATACACTTATCTGCCTAAGCTGACACTCTAATTGGGGAGAATAACACGCCCATCCCGACTCTATTTTGTAGACGTAGACAAGACCAAAGAGACAAAAAACATGTATATGATGTGATAATGTATGAATGATGTAAATGTGTACAGCATATATAAATGTTGTGCATGAATGTATGAATGTATGTATGTATGTATATATGTATATTGTGAGCATTTATTGAACGTTGATCGTTGGATGACAGACTAAGTGACCAAACCGAAGACACAAGCCAACTTCGTATTATAACTGGAAATAACTCAACCAATTGTATATATTACTGTATATTGAAGCAAGAGAACTCTTCTTGGGGAAAAGAACAATTTCTCTGGGGAAATGACCGTTTTAGACAAATAATCTGTATTCAAACTTGATATACTCAAGACATCACTGTCAACTCTCCTTGGGGATGTACCCTTTTCTCAAACAACGTACCCCTTGTTATAATTAAACTCGCTCATCAGAATTAACCACAATTAGAATTGCTGTGGATATCCCTTCTTTTTGTATCTTATTCAGAGTAAAGAAACATCGCTATTTTAATCAAAAGCGCATAAATTGTTTTGTTTTAACAAATTATTATTTATTTTGAAATATGTCTTTTTCATTTTGAGTGTAATCATCAAATCATAAAGAAATTTTTGTAAGAATAAAACAAGAATTTCAAACAATGAGACATAGGCTCAAAATCACGTATTAGAATGGTAATCTACCGATCGTGAGATTCCATGGATCATTACAAAGTTGGAATTGGTAATTAATATGGAAAGGGTACATTGAACACAATAAATCTATTCTCCCTAACAACTTTTGAATTCCACTGTGTTTTCAACTTCCAAGTACGGATGATTCTGATCAACAAACTTCTTCTATAACCATCGTATGCCCCAAGTGATTGAACTCGAGTGAATGCAGTTACTTTGTCTTGTTTCCCTAACTTTTGCCTAAACCGCCTTTTCAGGTTTTCAGTCTACCGGGAAATGTATACATTTTTTTTTTATGTCTCATTTTTGTATGAACCGGTTTGACAATCAAATTCAACTGATCATACCGGTTCTGACACCATTCAGCCTCTGTCAACTCAGCTTCCATCAAAACTCTCATTGACGGAATTTCAACCTCTACAGGGAGTACTGCTTCCATACCACATACCAAGGAAAACGGAGTCGCCCCAGTCGATGTACGAACTGAAGTACGGTATCCATATAAAGCAAAAGGTAACATCTCATGCCAGTCTTTGTAAGTGACAACCATTTTCTGAACAATCTTCTTAATATTCTTGTTTGCAGCTTCAACAACACCATTCATCTTAGGTCTGTGAGGAGGAGAATTATGATGCTCAATCTTGAATTCATCACACAGCTCTTTCATCATCTTATTGTTCAGATTTGATCCATTATCAGTGATAATCCTGTTTGGGATACCGTATCTGCATATGATCTGATTCTTGATAAATCTAACAACCACTTGTTTTGTAACATTAGCATAGGAGGCTGCCTCAACCCACTTGGTAAAATAATCAATAGCCACTAGAATGAAACGATGACCATTTGAAGCTTTTGGCTCAATCATTCCAATCATATCAATGCCCCACATGGAAAAGGGCCACGGAGAAGACATCACATTCAACAGAGTTGGTGGTACATGTATCTTGTCAGCATAGATCTAACACTTGTGACACTTCCTCACATATCTGCAACAATCTGATTCCATTGTTATCCAGTAGTAACCAGCTCTCAACATCTTTTTAGCCATAGCATGCCCATTAGCGTGAGTACCAAAAGAACCTTCATGTACTTCACACATCGGAGTAAGACCATATCAAAATTTCTCTTGTACAGAATATCACCATTCAAAAAGAAACTGCCAGATAATCTCTTCAAAGTTCTCCTGTCCTTTTTAGATGCCCCAGGCGGGTAATCTTGGTGTTGTAGAAAATTCTTGATATCGTAATACCACGGTTTTCCATCAACTATTTCTTCAATTGCGAACACATAAGTAGGCCTTTCAAGTCGTGTAATACTAACACGAGGCAATTCATTCTCTTTGTTCACTTGGTACATGGAAGACAAAGTAGCCAAAGCATTTGCCATCTGATTCTCATCACGAGGAATGTGATGCAACTCTACTTTGTTAAAGAAAGTGAACAAACGCCTTGCATAATCTCGGTATGGGATCAAGCCAGGGTGGCGAGTCTCCCATTCTCCTTTGATCTGGTTAACCACAAGAGCTGAATCTCCATAAACGTCAAGAATTTTGATTCTCAAATTGATAGCTTCTTCAATGCCTAGAATACAGGCTTCATATTCTGCTGTGTTGTTTGTACAATCAAAAAGCAACTTGGCTGTGAATGGGATATGACTACCCATAGGAGTAATAAGAACAGCACCAATTCCATTGCCATAAGCATTGACAGCTCCATCAAAAACCAAACCCCATTTGGATTCTGGATCAGGTCCTTCTCCAAATAATGGTTCATCGCAGTCTTTCATCTTCAAATACATGACATCTTCATCGGGAAAGTCAAACTTGAGAGACTGGTAATCATCAATTGGCTGGTGTGCCAAATAATCAGCAAGAACACTCCCTTTGATGGCTTTCTGAGTGCGGTATTCAATGTCATATTCAGATAACAACATCTGCCAACGTGCAATCCTTCCTGTCAAGGCGGGTTTCTCAAAGATATACTTGATTGGATCCATTTTAGATATCAACCAAGTAGTATGATTAATCATGTATTGTTTGAGACGTTTGGCAGCCCAAGTTAAGGAACAACAGGTTTTCTCGAGCATGGAGTAACGAGACTCACAATTTGTGAATTTCTTACTCAAGTAATAGATAGCATGTTCTTTCTTTCCAGTTTCATCATGTTGTCCAAGCACACAACCCATGGAATCATCTAACACAGTGAGATACATAATCAACGGTCTTCCTTCAACGGGAGGAATTAAAATAGGAGGTTCTAACAAATACTCTTTGATACTATCAAAAGCTTTCTGACAATCTTCTGTCCACACTATTGTCTGATCTTTGCGGAGAAGTTTGAAGATTGGCCCACAAGTAGCAGTCATGTGAGAGATAAATCTGGAGATATAGTCCAAACGACCAAGGAAACCTCTGACTTGTTTCTCAGTTCTTGGTGCAGGCATTTCTCTGATGGCTTTCATCTTGTTAGGATCCACTTCAATACCTTTCTGGCTAACTACAAACCCCAATAAATTTCCAGATCAAACACCGAAAGTACACTTGTTGGGATTCAAACGGAGCTTGTACTTTTTCAGCCGTTGGAAAACTTTAGAAGATGATCAACATGTTCTTCTTCAGTATTAGACTTGGCAATCATATCATCAACATAAACCTCAATTTCCTTGTGCATCATATCATGAAACAAGGTAGTCATTGCCCTCTGATATATGGCACTAGCATTCTTCAAACCAAACGGCATGACTTTGTAACAGAAGGTTCCCCATGGTGTAATGAAAGAAGTCTTCTCTCGATCTTCTGGCGCCATCCGTATCTGATTGTAACCAGAGAAACCATCCATAAAGGAGAAGACCTTGAACTTTGCAGTATTATCAACTAGCATATCAATGTGAGTCAAAGGGAAATCATCCTTTGGACTAGCCTTGTTCAGATCTCTGTAATCAACACACATTCTGACCTTGTCATCCTTCTTTGGAACGGGTACTATATTAGCTAACCACTGAGGGTATTCTGATGTAACCAAGAAACCTGCATCAATCTACTTCTAAACTTCTTCTTTAATTTTTACCGCCATATCAGGATGTGTTCTTCTCAATTTCTGCTTGACTGGTGGACATTCAGGTTTCAACGGCAAGTGATGTTCCACAATATTGGTATCCAACCCTGGCATATCTTGATAAGACCAAGCGAACACCTCCATATATTCTCTGAGGAGTTCTATCAATCTCTCTTTGACACTGACCTCTAACAATGCCCCAATCTTGACTTCTTTCTTGTCCTCCTCAGTACCCAGATTAATTACTTCAATAGGCTCCTCATGAGGCTGAATGGTTCTTTCCTCGTGCTCAAGTAACCAGGTAATCTCATCAGGAACATCATTATCGTCCTCCTCTCCAGCTTCGAACATAGGGAATTCAAAGTTGGGAAAGAGCATAGATTCATTGTGTTCAACGGGTTTGTTAACAATCAATCTGCAAATTTGATTTATGCTTGATTTTAGAAATACATGAAAAGAATTAAGCATTTATGCAGATTTTTTTTGAAAAGAGATATATATATATATATATATGTTCATGTTTTTTTGTGTTACCATATTCCAGAAAAAAGTAAAAGAAAGAAAAATTAAAATGCACAATAAAGTGGACATAAAATATCCTTTTTCATTGATGATTTCACTAAAACAAAAACCCGACAATAGTTCATCTTTCGCTTTGGGCAGAGCGAAAGGAATACTCAAAATTAAACATAGGCCCTAAAAAATGCATACTTTCATCTTGGGCAGAATGAAAGATTTTAATAAAAAAGACGATGGATCATTACTCAGAGTAAGAGACAACAGACGAAACATCCACGGCACTCCAATTGTAGCTAGTTCCTCCAGGCACCACTAAGCCAACATCCTCCTCGGGCTTCTCTTCATCCACAGCATTAACATCTGGAAAAACCGAAAAAATGAAACCAGCACTCTTAGAGCATCATGACGACAAGTCAAAGAGATATGAAGGGCAAGATTGTGGCTTCTTCCTTCTTCAGGAAGGTCTTCATCACTGAAACTCAAAGCATTACAGGCAGTGATATTCCCCACAATGCCTCCAAAACGGTCAATAGTCACGTCATGATCTACATAAGCTTGCTCTAACACCTTCATCAACGCATCTCTATGCGCTTCAGAGTTCAACAACAGCGATAAGATAGAGATCTTGGAAGGTGTTTGTATCAACTGATCAACCACCTTATACTCACTCTTCTTAATTAGTTTCAGAACCTCTTCAACATCAGAAGGAATACCAGATTTATCAGACAAACCCGAATTCTTGTTACTCTCAACATTTGCCTCAGAATTATCTACCACCAATGGTTCGTTCACAGGAGGATTCACTTTCTTCAAAGTTGCTGGTGGCAACACACGGCCACTCCTCATTATCTTACTCGAGCCCACAACATTTGCAACAGATGTCAAACCAGGAATCAAAACCTCTTCGTTGCCCTTCATCATAGTAGCTTGGTATTTGTACGGGACTGCCTTATAAGACTCAAAAGGCACAGGACCCGGTAAACAGATCACCAAGGGCTCATTAACACATTCTTGACTGTTATATGACAACTCAATATATCCAGTATCAACGAACTCTGGAACAATCATAAAAGCCTCATCGTCACTGCTATCAAACTCAAACTCACTATCAGACTCTCCATCCTCTTTTCTCTTGTAAGAAATGACCAACTCTCTTCTATTCAGCAAGGTTTGCAGATCATCTTTCACTTTCTGGCACCCCCTTGGATTTCTTGGACAAATCATACAAGCAGCATGATTATGTTGAAAGTAAGACAGCTGACACAAACTGACATGAATCTGAACCAGTGATCCCTTGATCTGGCGAACATTAAATACTCGATAAAGACCAGAATCAACTTGTACCATGTTAATATTAGCAGCCCCATGAGGTGGGAGTGGATTCACTTGTACATTCGGATTGGTATCTTTGAATTTCAGGGCACCAGTCCTGACCAACCTTTGTACCTCATTCTTCAAACCATAACAATTCTCGATATCATGACCAGGCGCTCCAGAGTGATAGGCGTAGGTAAGATCAGACCTATACCAATATGGCAATTTCTCGGGAACTTGCAGCAGTGGTCTAAGTTGAATAAACTTTCTCTCAAGCAAGGCAGGCAATAAATCAGCATATCTCATTGGAATTGGATCATATCGGGGAGGTCCCTGTGTACGATTGTAGTTATTCTAAGGTGGGTTCTGTGGCCTTTGTTGATAGCCAATGTTCACAGGTGGTGCAATAGCAGCGACGTGCTGTTGCTGTGGATGATAATTTTTTCTACGCTCGTCATGGGCGACCATACTCACTTCTGGCTCCTTTTTCTTACCAAAACCAGCACCATACCTTTTACCATTACCAGACCCTGAAGCATCTCTTATCAAATGACCCTCTCTAATTCCTTCTTCGACACGTGTTCCCGTTTCCACCACATCGGTGAAATCACGAAGATTACTTGCAATCATCTTATCATAGTAAAAAGGCTCAAGTGTTTTCAGGAAGATTCTGGTCATCTCTTTTTCCTCCATAGGTGGACTGACTTGGGCAGCCAGTCCACGCCATCTCTGAGCGTACTCCTTGAAGCTTTCACGTTCTCTTTGGGACAAAGAACGAAGCTGATCCCTATCGGGTGCCAAATCAGAATTGTATTTATATTGGTGCACAAAAACTTCACACAAATTAGTGAAGGACTTGATCTTCTCACGGTCTAAGCTCATATACCATTTCAGAGCAGCACCAGTCAAGCTATCCTGAAAGAAATGAATCAACAGTTTGTCATTGTTCGTCTGAGCAAACATCTTTCTGGCATACATAATCAGATGGCTTTGGGGGCAGGAATCCCATTTGTATTCTCGGAGGTACTTGGACATTAGGGACCAAACACATCTCATGGGCACTTTTTCCAAACAGGTCTTTTCCGCGAAGAGCATGGATTTCTCGCTGTATTTCCTCAAATTGGTCCTGAATACCATCTCTAGGACTCAAATGCATCATATTCTCAGCATAGTACACAGGTTCTGTCTCATTCGGAAGTGCATGCATAGTAGCGGGAGCAATAGTCATTCCAGGAGGTGGAATAGCAGTGGTCATCTTAGGCATAGTAACAGCATGGAATTGAGCATGGGAAACAACCGGCTGAACATCATCACCAAAACTAACAGGCATGCCCCAAGGGTAATTCATAGAAGTGATCGGCATAGGATGGCTGACCAGACCCTGAGGAGCTGAAACCTGGACATTCTCGGGTATCAGCACATTCGGAGCTTGCACTGGAGGAGGTGGAGGCGGAGGCCTCGCAAGAGTAAGCGCTTCCGCCATGGAAGTAAGCCTAGTAACTACAGCTTGCAGAGTGTTAACCTGTTCACGAAGTTGAGCATTTTCCTCTTCCATAATTCTTTTCCTGTTAGCACGTGTGTAATAAATTGTCGTTGGCTTGTATCGGATGCGGCGGGCCAGGATCTGAAAGAACGAAAGACTCATAATCTTTGAAAAAAACCGGAAAATGAATGTAGATGATGCATGATATGTTATGCAAAAATGACGTGAATATGATGTTTTGTTTTTTCGTATCTTCATCCTCAAAGGACCTCAAAGCACAGTGTTATCATAAAATAGGGACCTTAATTCATTAATATAAAGAGACGAAATACAATCAAACTTGAGCACACACAATACTGAAAAGAAAATTACAAAAGAGAAAACGAAAAAAAAAAAATACATGGAAAAGACACATTACAACCACTGAAGCATTAAACATTACATAGACTAACACAAACTGAAAAGTAAAAATACTGGTCCCTTGCTTTAAACTTGATCTTTTAGCCACTATGTTTCTGTCTCTTGAGCTCTTCAACTTCATTTACCATTTCCATCAACTTCGTTTCTTGTCAATCGATCATCCACTTGTCTTCTTTTGCTTCTTGTTTCAACCTTTTCACTTCAGCTTCGAACCCCTTATTATGTTCCCAAATTTCTCTTTCATATTTCTCAACATGATAAAGATCTTCAAACGACTTTTTCTCTAATTCCTTTTTTTCGCATTCGGCTTCTATGAATTTCTTCTTCCAACTGTCTCTTTCAGCTTTCACCTTAGCCAAGGATCTTTTGAGGTCAATTATCATAGCATTAGCTGGTGTAGTAACTAGAGGCGGTGTAGGAACTGAAGATGATGCAACATTAGAAACATTATTTGGCAATGGTGGAGGAAGCAAAGGCGCCTCAAGAGGGTAGGGCATTCTGAGCTTCATAACTTTATCAACGACCCAATCAACATACGGTTGTCCGACGACCAAATTTCTCTTTCCAAGATGATTCCTCCCTTTTCTGACAATGGTTTTCCAAGCATTTGCAAACCTCTTCCTTTGGAGTATGTCCACACTTTCGTTGTCATAGGATTCACCAGAAAGATAGTGATTATTTGGAGCTTCCATCATCGCGCATCCGAACTGTCGTCTAGCAAGCACAGGATTATAAGTGATGCCTCCTCGTGTACCAATAAGGGGCACGTTAGTGAATTCTCCACAACTGTCAATGACCATAAGACATTATCTGTATTGTGTCCGGAAGTGAGAGGCATAATCTTTCGAGACCATAAGACATTATCTGTATTGTGTCCGGAAGCAAAGTCCTTAGGCAAATGACTAACATACCACTTAAAGAGTAGCTGCGCACAACAAGGAACTGGTGCTCTTCCCTTCTTCTTGGTAGCCGTATACAGAGCATGATGAGTATCACCGAGTAGAGTAGGGACTGGATTTCCTATCAAATATATTTGTATAGCTTGAAGATCAACAAAATTATCCACAGTAGGAAAGAGTACCAACCCATAAACAAGAACAGCAAATATCGCCTCAAGAGCAGGAATGCTTAGTGCTTCAGCAAACTGGAAAGCTTTTTTGAACAGAAAGCTAGAATTTAACCCTCGAACTCCTTGATTACTAGTCAAATTATTACGAATGACTGATGCAGGTAGACAAAGGGCTGCAGCAATGTCAGAATTTTCAGGAGCCTTCTCTAGACCACTGAAAGGAGGCTTGTCATTCACAGGAAAACCCATAAAGTAAGCATATTCTCACTACGCCAAAAAAGGCTTTAGAAAGCGCTTATTTTGGGCCTTAGGCAGCGCTTGTTGAGCGATGCCTAATGTGGTGGTGCCTTTTGTATAGACAGCGCTTAATAATTCAGTAAAAGCGCTACCTTAGGTAGTCCTTAGGCAGCGCTTTTAGCTCATAAGCGCTATCTTAGGTAGTCCTTAGGCAGCGCTTTTAGCTCATAAGCGCTATCTTAGGTTGTCCTTAGGCAGCGCTTCTAGCTCATAAGCGCTATCTTAGGTAGTCCTTAGGCAGCGCTTTCAGCTCATAAGCGCTATCTTAGGTAGTCCTTAGGCAGCGCTTTCAGCTCATAAGCGCTATTTTATGTTGGCTTTAGGCGGCGCTTTTAGCTCATAAGCGCTATTTTATGTTGGCTTTAGGCGGCGCTTACAGTTCATAAGCGATATCTTAGGTAGTCCTTAGGCACCGCTTTCAGCTCATAAGCGCTATCTTAGGTAGTCCTTAGGCACCGCTTTCAGCTCATAAGCGCTATCTTAGATAGTCCTTAGGCAGCGCTTTCAGCTCATAAAAGCTATTTTATGTTGGCTTTATGCGGCGCTTTTAGCTCATAAGCGCTATTTTATGTTGGCTTCAAGCGGCGCTTACAGTTCATAAGTGCTATCTTAGGTAGTTCTTAGGCGGCGCTTTTAGCTCATAAGCGCTATTTTATGTTGGCTTTAGGCAGCGCTTACAGTTCATAAGCACTATCTTAGGTAGTCCTTAGCCAGCGCTGTTTTATGTTGGCTTTAGGGGGCGCTTACATTTCATAAGCGCTATCTAAGGTTACCTTTAGATAGCACTTCTATCTCATAGGTGTTTTCTTAGATAGCCTTTAATCAGTGTATTTTATTTATAAATGTTGTCTTATTACGTTTCAATAGCACATTTTTACTAAAAATTAAGTATTATTTTATGTTATTATATATGTAAATATTCAAATATATTAATTATACGTAAAATTAATACATAAGCTAGATAAAGTTTGCAGAAAATTAATAATACTTCATATCCAAATCATATGTTCATGTATATATATATATATACAAAATTGATCCATGACTATAATATATTTTAGAAGAAAGAGTAGTGTGCATCTACCATAATATTTTCTTCTTCGTTTTCTTCCATTCATAGTATATATATATATATAAACAAAAAACAAAAAAAGATGACATTCTCTAAATGACTTTTTTCTGTCAGTAGTTTGAAATTCAAAATGAAAGGTAGAAACTAAGTGAAACACTCTAAACCAGCCTCCCATCTTGCATTAATTTAATCTGCACCAGACATTAACAATGTATAGATAAGTAGATTACAAACAGGTGAGAACAGAAAAATACAAAAAACATAACAAATGGATATGAAATCATACCCATAAATTTAAACAACTCATGCATTACAAAACGCAACTCATTCATTCAAATGAATTATTATTCTCAACAAATTTGAGGTCGTGCCCATAAATTTAAACAAACAACGTATATCATAAAAGAAAACAAATGATAAACTAAAACTAAATTATACTATAAAAACTAAGTCAAAGTAAATGCACACAATAATATAGGACTACAACTAGGCCTCATGTGAAAGAAGACTATGTATATAAGTACAATTATCAAAAATTTATATAGTAACATAAAACTAACCTTAAATTAAAATTTACATGTATAGATATTGTACATACAATATAATTAGTAACATAAAACGCACCTTTTGTAAAATCTGTCACATAATTTTCAATCCAAGCACGTACCGACTCCACTCATCCTTGATTTCAATTACTTTATCTTCAGAGTATGTAGGACACTTGAAGTCATCAAAGTACTGCATAATATAACAAAAAAATTTAATGTTTACATCTAAGAGTCATTAGCAAAAGCGAAGAATTTCGTAGGTATGATAATTTATTTTTACATTTAAGTTTTAAATTGTGACATAGTGTCATAATATAAATGTAAAGAACCAGTGTAGATCATAAAATAATATAGGGTTAGTTACATAAATTCGTAATGTGTAAAGATATGTGATAGCTCTCCTATCCTCTCTATTATGCTAGTCAAAAGTCAAAAGATAAGCCATTCAAACTTGCAAACAGGGCACAGTACAACAGTTCAACTATGCAAACAGGGCACTTTATGCAAATAGACACAAAAACAGTAGCTCAATATATGCACTTTATGAAATATGTTAAATGCTCTTGAATTATGACTTTTGGTAATTGATGATATTGTGATGACGGATGATGGATAGGAAAACAAATATTATAAGATAAGAAAGGGGAATATAAAATGGGATAAGGTATCATCCGATAGAAAAGACGGCGCTGAAGGAAAATTAAAAGTAAAATCACCTATACAAAAGTAATCAAATCATGAAACAAACACAAGCAAACACCAGCAAACAGAAACAACAAACAAAAACAGCAACACAACCTCGAAATGTACAAAATTTATATATGCTTACTATCTCATTCCTCATCCAATTTATAGAATTTACACACACACACACACTTACTATCTTTTGCTCTAAGAGTCCATATCCCCTACGCCCCCGTCTATATCGATATGAAACTTGTTTCGCTCTCTGTCTATTTATATTGCTTATAACCTGTACAGACAAGTATAACTCCTATTAAAACACGCTATGCACAAGCATATCGTAAAACACACATACTTGTGAAGAAATTGGTATTACTTTGAAGGCTTCGGTTTGCCGTTTAGCCACGAATGTTTCCCATTCTTCCAACGATATTAGGCCTTCATAAAGTTTTGGGCGATCTTTAATATTTCCTTCGGAATCTTTAAGATGTTTTCTTGTTAAGAAAGTACGAAAACCTCTATGCAACTGCCCTGCAGCTTTAAGCACATACTTTTTACGTGTTTCATCTACATTATTGAAAGACCTCTACAAAAAAGCATAACATAAACTAATTGTTAGAGTAAAAGCATTAAAATTCTAACAGGTCAACGTTATTTACTATATGACCTATTATTGAAGTTACAAACAAACAACCTTTTATATTTCAAAATCAATTAATCTCCACAAAAGAGGTTACTTTGGCAACGTTATGTTTCAATCAACTCATTTTAAAATATAAACTTAAACTTAATTTGTTCCATTTGAATTTAGAATTACTTAACCAAAATTATATCCAAATTTGCAAGTAAAACTTGCAATTTTCCAAAAGAGTGCATATTTATTTATATTTGCCGGATACACTTAATTCATGATTCAAAATTGCAATTGCCTTAATCTTGTTCCACTCAATCTGAATTTTAATTTCAAAGTCATAATAAACATGAAATTGATACCAAAGAAGGAAAAAACTGTGTTGGAACAAAATTTCTTATAACACAAATTCTAATCAAACATTTTTAATAGAAACAAAATCAAAAACTGTGTATCCATTTATTTAGATTAAATCCAAACTTAATATATTATCACAACGTGTGTATGAATCCAAACCTCAATACAACTGAATTAACGTGTCATTGATGCATAGTAATATATATTAATATATTTGGATAATGGCAAAAGCAAAATAAACCGAAACCTAACAAAATTATGAACCAAAACCATACTAAACTTTAATATATACTGATTCATATAGGATATGGATCACAATTGCTAGAAAAAAATTATCCCCTCATTGAATTATATACACACTTATTGAAACGGAAACCAAAGCCGAAAATCAGAATGCATAAAAATTGAACCTTAGTTCAACACTCTTGTATAACAAGATTGAAACCGAAACTGGAAATTGTGTTTGTATGCATAAAACTTGATCCTTAATTCATGGCAAACTAAAATAGACCAAGCTATGAATTTGAAGTAAAAAATAATAGAAACCGAACCTGAGAGATTGCAACTCAATTGCAAAAGAACCAAATACTTAAACAAACTCCTCAATGAATCATAAGCATATACGACTCACACAATTATATTATATATGAAAATTAATTCCAATGAGATTGAAACCAAAACCGAAAAATCACTCGTAATTAGCAAAAACTAAAACTCAAATTAATATAAAATCATGAGTATTCGAATAAGTATATACAAACAGTTCTAAGAAACATTTCAACAAACAGTTAAAGGGCATTCATGGTAAAGCCATATATACAACAAATGTCAAATTATTTGGATAAAACGTGTTACTAGGTTCAAATGGGTTTTCAAGGGTGATCATAATTTCAATGTATAATTGCATATTGATGTTAAGACTTAAGAAAGAGTTGGAAATTACAGCAGTAGAAAATGTATAGGATTGAGAAGTGAAAAAGTGAAGTTAAGAAAGAAGGATATTTAGAGGCAATAATGGAATTGGAGAAGATGAATAACCTGATAATATATACAGTAATGTTCAAATTCAAAGCTCTACTATGAATTGTGTCAATGACTGTAACAATTAAACTATCAAAACCCTAACAATTAAACTGTAATCAGAGAGAGAGGGAGAGAGAGAGCTAGCTGTAAAACCTGGGTTGAGGAGGAGCTAGGTGGTGACAGAGGAACGGCGGTGGTCGGAATCTCTTCGTCGTCTTCGTGAGGAGGAGCTAGGTGGTGACTGCTCTGCTTTGCATTTGCGTTAGAGTACGTTCTGATCTGTTTTTTCACGTTTTCTTTTTTTGTGAAAATCTGTCTTTTCTTTTATAAAAAAATAAATACATTTTTTATTTTTTAAAAAGATTTATGTCAAAACAAATATATATTTGAACAACTAAAGTTTTTTTTAAACATTTTTTTTGTTTTTAAAACAAAGTTTGTTTGTTGATATACATTCAAATTTAAACCTATACGAAAAAAAAAAATATGATAATGGTTCTTTGATAAAAAAAATACTATGAAGAGAGTTAAAAATTTATAAATAAGATGAGTGCAAATTGTTTCAAATTTCAAGTGCAAAGTAAAATAACGGATCTGAGAGAAAAAATAAATAAAAGATTCATGAATATTCAAAAGGAAGAAAGAGTCTAAGACTCATTGGAACCGTTGATGGGAGAAATAGTTGAAGACTCGTTTGACAAACTACAAGAACTATATGGCGCTGAAGAAGAAGAAGTTTCATCGAGGGTATCTATTTTTCGTCAAAAAAAAAAATCAAGGGTATACATTAATATTCAACAGGAAAAAAGAGTAGAAGACTCGTTGGAACTGTTGATGGGAGAAATAGTTGAAGATTCATGAAATACGTAATCGGTCAAACCAGTAGCAGCGGTTAAGTTTTGCACTGATTTCCATCAGCTCACATAACCCTACATGATAAGCAATCTACACCAACTGTAAAAAAAATGTAGCTCATATATAAACCAATAGATATAACAAAAAATAAGTAAAAACAACTACAATGAATCCAAATAAAAATTTTAAGGAATCAAATATCTCTAATTTAATTTTTGTTTTAATGAATTTAAAAAAAATAAAAGGCAGCGCTTTTGTTCACCAATAAGCGCTGCTTAATGTAACCTTAATAGGCAGCACTTTTCTTTCAATCGTAAGCGCTGTCTAATGGTACCATATAAGATAGCGCTTTTTTTTTTAACTCATAAGCGTTGTCTAAGGTTACCAATAGACAGCGCTTTATATTCCTCCATAAGCGCTGTCTAATGTTAGCCTAATAGACAGCGCTTTTAGATCATCCATAAATGTTGTCTAATGTTATCCTAATAGACAGCGCTTTTCTATCACTCATAAGCGCTATCTAATCTTGCACATAAGAAAGCGTTTATTAAGATAAGCGCTATCTAAGGTGAAATTCGTTTTGTTTTTTAATTTTAATTTTTTTTAAGACGTTAGAAAGCGCTTGTTGGGAAAAAGCGTTGTCTTATGTTAGACTCTTAGGCATCGCTTCTTTCAACAAGCGTTGTCTAAGGGCACGCGTGTCTCTTAGGCAACGCTTATTCTAATAAACGCTGCCTAAGGGGTGCTTTCTAAAGCCTTTTTTGGCGTAGTGTCTTCTAGAGTTGGAACAAGCTAATAATCTCTAAACGTGAAACAGTGGTACACCGGGTCGTAGAACTGTGCAAGAGTATTAAGAATCCCATCTTTAATATCGGTCTCAAGAATGCTAAAGAGTTTTCCATACTGTCGTTGAAAATCAGGACGAAAAGGTATGTGAGATCCTAACTCCATCAACTTCCTCAAATCCGGATTTCTGAAATTTAATTTCTTTGTCTTTCTTGTCCTATGATCCATATCTATGATACAAACAACAAACCTTTAGATCCTTTGAGAGATGATTCAAAAAGTTTCATGAATGTAATGCGTGAGATGTGATGATGCAACAAACACAAACACGAGAAAACATGGTTGGTTTAGGATAACATTGTTGGAGTCAAAAGGTAAGCCACCCACAAGGTATGAACTATGGTTTTTTTCTTCATATTCGTAACACAGGTTCTAAGAGATCTCAAAGTCTACAACTTTCCAAATGGATACCACACGCTCATAATTGACTCAAGGCCCATTGAAATATCCATTAGAGAAGCCTCGTTTGAGCGTAGTATCGCGTGACAATCAAAACCACAATTGACTCGTGATTTCAACCACCGCACTACATTCTAAAGGCTAAGATGGGTTAATGTAACTGATCGACAATTTGTGTATAAAATATTTGATCTTGACCGCAAGTGCACAGTCTCGTCGTGTAGTTTTAAAAGATATCGAATCCACAGGGACCAATAGTTGAATACCGTATTTCTATCGTTACGGTGTAAATCTAAGGCTAATGAATAGAGATTTAGAATTGTTTTAGAATTTAAAAAGATGAATTAAATTAATTAAAACGGGATATCGGTATGTAACTAATTAACCATCGGGAATTTAATAGATTAGTAGCGTGCAAAAAGGATTTATCTTTCAGAAGGACTTTCTCAATTTAAAGGTTTAAACCTCACACTCTCGTTTTATTGATAAAAACCATACTAACTAGACTAGGAGTTTTACTGTCACTTTTCTACCACCTTAGTTTCGAAAGTATATTTTGAAAATCGATAAGTCCTAATTAATTCTAACGTGGCTCTCGCTCGTTCAAAAATTAATATCAAGTTTCTACTATCTAGTTAAAACCTCAAACTCTCGCTCTATTGATTTTAACCTTAATTGCTTTATTTTACTTTCGTTCAAAAGCATAGGAGTTTTAAAATTAGAAACCCGAATCAGAAAAATAGTTTAATATGTGCGCACGCTACATTATCATTAAATCCCCTTCAGAGAATTAAATTACATACCGATATCTAGGAATTTAGCTAGAAATAGCAAAAGAAATAAACAAATAAAAACAGAAAATTAAATAAAGCATAAATAAATAATTAAATAAAGACATAAAAGAAACCTGGAAATAAATGCTGAATAAACTTGACAGAAATAATCGGTACAGAATTCTTGACAGGAAAGTGAAAACAGAACTGAAAACGGATTCCCGATGTGGAAATACCGTTACAGTTACTGTAACAAGAAACTAAAACTGACTAAAAAGTAAAGAAAATAAGGCGTGGAAAATTCTGAATTTGAGTCTTCTATTTATAGGGGAATTTTGACTTGTACGATCCATGAAAATAGGAGAGATAAGCTTCACTTTGATCTCATCCAATTGCCATCCGATTAGGAACAGAAAACGGATCAGACGGTGTGCTTGCTCCCCACGTCGCGCAAAAAATTGTTTTGGTGGACTTGGGCTTGGTGGCGCCCGCCACAAGCTTTTGGGGGCATTTGCCCCTTTTTGCTGGCTCCTTTGGTGGGCTGCACGAATTTGTGCTTTGCACCCCCCTTTTTGCTGCGTTTTTGGCCCTTTTTGCTCAATTCTCTTCTCCGACCTATTTTATTTGACAAAACTGAAAACAAAACAAATACCAACATAAAAAGACATAAATGAAATAAAAACATATGAAAATGCAACTAAAGTTCACATAAACTAAGCTAAAAATACGATATGATTTCGTGTCATCAAATTCCCCCACACTTGAACCATTGCTTGTCCTCAAGCATAAAAGAATAGTGAATTGCATAGCACAAGTAAAAACACATGACACGATCGTCCTACTCATACGTGGTTGCCGGCTAAGCCATGAAAATCAAATAATAGTACAGATAACAAAAACACCGTAATGACACAAGAGGCTCCCATTATATGAAAACAGACCTGAAGTATTTCCTTTTGACTCTATCTTTCACCTAAGTTTCATTCACCCTTTTCATTCTAGCGCAATCACATTAAGCCCGTTATCTTGTACACGCCCATGGTAGGAAACCTGTTAGTGATTATGATCATCATATAGCGAGGGGTGCTGATAACATAAGTTTGGTAACCCCTATTTGCTTTACCCACTTCGCAGTTGCGGGGGATCGGATCGTAACCCGCCCTACCAAGTTCAGAATCAGACACCTCTGAACCAACTACTAATGAGTTTCTATACTATGGTATTTTTTTCTTTTGCATGTTTCAACATTTGTTGAATTTTCATCAATTATTTCAAAGAATCAACCAATAGTATTCATAAACATTTATTTTCAAGATCATTGAAATTCTGGCTGTCAGACAGACAAACGCTGTGAACAAAGTAACCACAACTGTCCGAGCGCGTGTCTAACTCAGAACAACACCACAAATAAAACGTAATTAAAAGCAGCGGAAAAGTAAAGAACACAGTAGGTTTGTTAACCCAGTTCGGCGCAACTTGCCCTAGTCTGGGGGATACCAATCCAGGAGTGAATTCACTATAATAGTTCTAGTGTAAGGACCAACGTAGCTTCACTACTTGTCTTCCACCTAGACCCTACTTCACGTGACACTTCTACCTAGGAACTCCTAGATATGAGACCCCGTCTCACCTCCTAACCTAAAACAACACAAACAGCGTTGCTTTTATTCTTTTCTCTTTTAATATGTTTACTTTGGACAAGAGACACACTGTTCCGACTGAATAACAACTCCGTACCTACAGGCTTTGGAGAAGCACAATTACAACTCAACTAAACACGTCCTAGCTTGACCAGCGATGATACAAGCAAAGACTCACAAAGAAATAATAAAAACAAAAGAAGACTAAACCTTAAAACACACGCTTTAGAAACACACACGGTTTAGCTTAGATTCTAGGGTCTTGCATTACATATATTTATACTAGTAGGGTACGGGCTTCAGACACCTTTGGACGTTGTAAGGTCCAAGTCTTGAATCTTCTAGAACAAGAGATCTTCTTGAAAAGTAAATCAATATCACCTTTTAAAATATATCTAGGCTTGACCGCCTTAGACTTCTTCAGCACACGTGACTTAATCACCAAGTAATGGTTAAAAGAAAAACCAAAGCGAATCTTAATAAAGATTGCATAAAAATATAAACGCGCGAGCTGGCGCGAGCTGGCAGATCATAGAATGTTGTTCCATATGCTACAGCATCTGACCCATCATCAGTGATCATGGCATCTGACCACACATCTGGCTAATATATGTTTATGACACAATTGTAGCCAATCTTCAAAACTCAACAATCTTCCCCTTTGGCAAAATTTTGGCTAAAACATTTAAAGCCAGTTCTTTGGAGAGATAAAACCAAACTTCCTTCAACCACCATAGACATAAAAATCATAGTAGATAATGAAAACACTTTTAGCACAGCTCTATGGTTAAGGATCACTTACACGTAGAAACAGAGGCGATCATCAGAAGAGAATACGTCCAGCCTCAAAGAAAACAACCTCTCACATAGTGAGTTCATAGAGAGAGATAAATGCCTTTGGAAAAAATAAATTTCCACAAGCAGAGTTAGATAAACTCCCCCTCAAAACATGCGTACAGACAAGCGCACATATCATAAAGATAGTCACTCCCCCTCAAGGTACGCACACACACGTTCTTCATAAGACAGATATTAGAGCATCTGTCGTCACATCTTCAACCAAACGCTCAGGGCTACGTGAGACACGTATAAGAGCTTCACCAAACGAACGAACACGATCACGATCATACTATGGTATCAGAGCGAGCGAACAACGATCACAAACACGATCACGAACAAATATACTACTCCCCCTTTTTAGCCATAAATTCTGGCAAACATAAGTCATGCATATAATGCAGAAATAGAACATAGGGTAGTATCACATAGTGCATATTACAGACCATCAGCACACAAAGTGCATAAGAAATCCAGGATTAACAAAACATAAGAAAGAAAATCAGAGATAACAAACATCAAAGGTACACAGAGGTAGACTCATCAGAATCATCTGACATCTCCTTAGTATCACCAGTATCACCAGCATCACCAGCAGCAGAAGCATTGTCCTTTCCTCCTTCTTCTTCCTGAACTTCCTCATTAACAGCACCAGCAGCTTCCTCTTCAGCCTTCAAAGCTGCAATTACCTTATCTATCTTCAACTTTCTGGCCGCCAGAGCCATACTGGTCTTAGTTAGATCAACAATCATTTGTTTTCTGCTGAGCACACCAGATGACCGGACAGAAGTTGCAACATCTTCAGCAGCATCGGTCACAGACAGCATCCTGCAATCCACAGACAAAGGACTTAGCCTTTTGCAAGGTTCATCATTACCAACCAAAAAGTCTGGATGTTGCTGGAGAATAATACCACACAGTAGAGTGGGAAAGTGGGAAAGGCAATAGGAAACTTGATAGCATAAGACTTGGCATGTTCCAGAACTTGATAGTAAATATAGGCGCCATAGTCAAAAACAGCCTTAGTACCAACTGCATAAATAAATTTGGCCAACCCAGTAGCAATAGAATTGGAATGAGTGGTTGGGGTCCAGTTGGAAGCAGCTATCTTGTTCAACACAGCAAACAGGGGAGTTAACTTTGCCGCAGACAAATGTTTAGGCCAATGTTTGACCTTGTTACCAGTGATAGTCTTGCAAATTGTATCATCAGTCACCTCCATCTCAGGAACCTCTTCAGTAGACCTCTCAAGATATTCATTAATAATCAGAGGAGAGAAGTTCACACACCTTCCTCTAACAAAAACCTTCCTAAACTCAGGATTCCTTGCATCATCAAGATCTTCAGAGACATTCACCAAAAACTCCCTAACCAGCTTATCATAGCAAAAACCAAAATTCTTCACTGAAGTCGATTGGGGCATAGCCTTGCTCCAACCCTTAGGGGGTCCATACATGGGCTTCTTCCTAGTGTCAGCTTTCTTCTTCTTGCCCTCAGGGGCACTATCAACCACAACAGGTGTACTCATAACAGATTTGCTCCTAGTTCTACGAGCAACACCAACAACAGGAGTTTCCTCCACAGTAACATCATCTGGTTTATCATCATCAACCAGAACCACATCATCATTATCAGGACTCTCAGCATGCCGAGTCTCACATTCTTCAGTATGAGGTTCAGGGGAACCTTCCACATGAATACTCTCAGTAGGAAGAGTATCAGGGACCTCATTGGTGTCCATATTTGCTTGTACCAAAGATGCGGGAGCATCTGGCACAGCATCTGTCTTTTCATCAGTAAACATAGCTGATTTCTCAGCAACAGTTTCATCATTCAAACCTTTCTCAGGTTCCACATGTTTCTCAGCAATAGAATCAGTCTTTTCATTAATCAAACTAGCATCTACCTTAGGATTATCTGAACCTAGGGTTTCAGTAGTACTAACATTCTCAACAGTAACATCATCAACAACATTCTCAGATTCATTATCAGGTTCCACAAGAGTTGAGATAAAAGGATTCTCTTTACAATAGAGATCATGCATGCTCAGAGCAACACGCTTAGCAGGAGAGGGTTTTAATTTCTTACCTTTAGATTTAGAACCCCTTCTCACAGCAGAAGACGAAGAGACTTTGCTGGTACTCTTCTTCTCCGAAATTGGTACTTTAGTGCTTCGTGTTACCACACCAGTAGAAGAAATCATGGCGAGTGGTCGAGCATCAGTAATAACCGTCATAGGATCGACTTGTTGAGCGACGGTATCAGAAACAGGATCGGATTGAACATTTGTAGTTTGATCTTGTAATGTAGGTTGTGGAATAGAATCAGACATGGTGATGATTTGTTGTTTGATCGAGCAAAAGTGTAGTAAACTTGGAATATTGATGAACCGAGCGAGAGAGAAGTTGAGAAGTTGAGAGTTTGCAAAAGTAAAGTTGTAATGAGCAAAAGTAACACTTGAGGAAGTTGGAGAGTGGCTTCCTTGAGTTGCGTGCAATAAACGGTTATGAAATTGAAATGTAACTGCTGCACGCCTCCAATAAATTAACTGCTACAATTCTTCAATCTGGCAGATACCTAACTTCCCTCTTAATTTTTCAAATTGAGTAGTATCAAGGGCTTTAGTAAAAATATCTGCTACTTGCTCTTCAGTTGCAACATGCTCTAGAGTGATGACCTTGTCTTCAACTAAATCTCTAATAAAATGATGTCTAATGTCAATGTGCTTGGTCCTGCTGTGCTGTATAGGATTTTTAGAAATATTAATTGCACTCAGGTTGTCATAGAAAAAAGTCATAGCATCTTGCTTGACATTGTACTCACTCAGCATCTGTCTCATCCAAACCAATTGTGCACAACTACTTCCAGCAGCTATATACTCAGCCTCAGCTGTAGATAAGGAAACACAATTTTGCTTCTTACTAAACCATGATATGAGATTGTTGCCTAGAAAGAAGCATCCACCAGAAGTACTTTTCCTATCATCAGCACTTCCAGCCCAATCAGCATCACAGTACCCAATCAACATAGTATTATTTCCATGGGTATATAGTATCCCATAATCACTGGTACTGTTGACGTACTTCAAAATCCTCTTCACTTGAGTCAGATGACTCATCTTTGGTTCAGCTTGGTACCTAGCACATACTCCAACTGCAAATGTAATGTCTGGTCTACTTGCAGTGAGATATAGGAGACTTCCAATCATGCTCCTGTACATACTTTGATCAACATCAACACCCTTTTCATCCTTTGACAGCTTCACATGAGTAGGAGCAGGGGTTCTTTTATGAGTAGCATTCTCCATACCAAATTTTTTGACAATACTTTTAGCATACTTGCTTTGGGAGATAAAGATAGTATCTTCCATCTGTTTCACTTGAAGACCAAGAAAATAATTTAGCTCACCCACAAGACTCATCTCAAATTCAGATTGCATTTGCTTAACAAAATGCTCCACCATCTGGTTAGACATTCCTCCAAACACTATGTCATCAACATAGATTTGGGCAATCATAAGCTTTCCTCTAACATCTTTCACAAACAAGGTTTTGTCATTGCCTCCCTTCCTGTAGCCATGAGTCACCAAAAAATTAGTAAGTCTATCATACCAAGCCCTAGGAGCTTGCTTTAACCCATATAGGTCTTTCTTCAACTTGTAAACATGATCAGGACCACTTGGATCAATGAAACCTTTAGGCTGTTCCACATAAACGACTTCATTTAACTATCCATTGAGGAATGCACTCTTGACATCCATCTGATATAGCTTGAATTTAAGGATGCATGCTATTCCCAACAACAACCTGATGGATTCCAACCTAGCTACAGGTGCAAAAGTCTCACCAAAATCTACTCCTTCAATCTGAGCATAACCTTCAGCAACAAGTTTGGCTTTGTTCCTTGTGATAGTACCATTTTCATCTGACTTGTTCTTGAATACCCACTTGGTTCCTATGACATTTACATTCTCTGGTCTAGGAACTAAATCCCACACATCACTCCTTTAGAACTGAGTTAATTCTTCTTGCATTGCATTTATCCAGAACTCATCAGTCAAAGCCTCCTTGATATTCTTAGGCTCAAAATTTGATATAAAACAAGAATTTGATACCTCACTATATCTCCTTCTAGTGGTGATCCCTTGATTTGGATCTCCAATGACTTGATCTATAGGATGGTTCTTCTGTATTCTGATAGATGGCCCTTTGTTGGGAGAAGTAAACTCTGAATTGCTCTCTTCAGATTCTTCCACATTTGTCTCTACTTCTTCTGTCTCCCCTTGAGTGTCACCTGCTGAGTCAGATGTGCTATCATGTGGTATAACATCTTTACCACAGTCATCTATCACTACATTAATAGACTCTATCATCGTTCTGGTTCTGGAATTGAACACTCTATAGGATCTGCTGTTATTTGAACAACCCAGAAAAATTCCTTCATCACTTTCAGCGTCCAACTTCCTTCTTGGTTCTCTATCAGTCAGGATATAACACTTGCTACCAAACACATGAAAGTGTTTCACTGTTGGCTTTCTGTCCTTCCATAATTCATATAAGGTAGTAGATGTATCTTTTCTCAATGTAACTCTGTTATGGATGTAACAGCCTGTATTCATGGCTTCAGCCCAGAAATAGAAAGGTAGCTTCTTGGCATGTAACATGACTCTAGCTGATTCTTGCAATGTTCTGTTCTTCCTTTCAACTATACCATTTTGCTGAGGAGTGATAGGTGCAGAAAACTCATGAAATATTCCTTCAGCAGTGCAAAACTCAGAGAACTTAGCATTCTCAAACTCTTTCCCATGATCACTTCTGATTCTGACAATACTACACTCCTTTTCTCTTTGAAGTTGTAAACATAGATCTTTAAACTTCTCAAAAGTGTTAGACTTTTCTTTAATAAAGGTGATCCATGTGAATCTAGAGAAGTCATCCACAATAACAAAGGCATACTTTGTACCACCTAGGCTTTCAACTTGCATAGGTCCCATCAAATCCATATGTAGAAGTTCAAGAACTCTGGATGTGGACAAATGTTGCAGCTTCTGGTGCGGCACTTTGGTCTGTTTACCCACCTGAAATTCTCCACAAATACTACCTTCTTGAATTTGAAGGTTAGGTAAACCTCTGATAGCTCCTTCAGCAATAGCTTTCTTCATACTTCTCAGATTCAAATGCCCAAGTTTTTGATGCCACAGTTTCACTTCATCTTCTTTGGCTGTTAAACAGGCAGATAGCACAATGTTGTCTTGTGAGACCCACATGTAACAGTTATCCATTGATCTCACACCTTTCATCACGGTGTCACCTTCATCATTTGTTACCAAACATTCATCCTTAGTAAAGTTGACTTTCAACCCTTGATCACATAACTGACTAACACTGATTAGATTGGCAGTTAGTCCTTTTACATGAAGAACTTTATCAAGCTTTGGTAGATCTCCATTCACCAGTGTTCCTATACCCTTGATTTCTCCCTTGGCTCCATCCCCAAAGGTTACAAAGCTGGTAGCATGTGGCACAACATCTGTCAAAAACTGTTCTACTCCAGTCATGTGCCTGGAACACCCACTATCAAAATACCAATCACTTCTAGATGAGGCTCTTAGAGATGTGTGAGCAATTTGAGCAGTCTCACTAGTAGTATTACTTATGAATTGGTCATTCTTTATCTTCCATTCCTTCTTGATGTTCTTCACAACAGGCTCAGGTCTTCTGTCAGGAGAGCCATGTAATATGTAGCAGAAAGGTCTAATGTGCCCCCTTCTTCCACAGTGGTGACATATCCAATCATAGTATCTACCCTTTTGTCTGGACTTGTAGTTAGTCCTCCGTTGTCTTGCTTGATGTAAGGGCATCTGTCTTGACATTGTTGGATCATACGAACTAACAACTGGTACAAATTGTGTCTGATGAGGCACAACTCTATAGTCAAAGCCTATACCTTTAACATCTCTTGAACTCTACCCAATCTCCAGAATCTCATCTAATTTGTCAGTACCTCTGTTGAGCATCCTCAGTTGCTTGTTCATGTTATTTATCTTTGATTTGAGTAAAGCAACTTCATCATTGAGATCTGAGTTTATCTGCAATAAATTGTTCTTTTCAGCTTGTAGAAGGGCAATGGTTCCTTTTTGCTTACAAATTTCTTCACTTCTGATCTCCAATTCTCGATAAACATCAGGAGATTCTTCATAGGATAGTTCTCCATCAAAGAAGCTTGAGTCAGATGTACACACTCCTGTCAGAGCAACAACATGATGGGCAGTTTCACGATCTTCTTCATCTTCATCTGACCAAGTGACAGCCATTCCCTTTTTCTGCAAATAAGTCGCACACTCAATTCTGATATGACCATATCCTTCACATTCATGACATTGAACCCCTTTGTTTTGATTCGTCTTGTCTTCAGTTCTGGGTTTCTTCTGATTAATGACATTCTTGTTTGTGCTGCGATTGTTGTCTGGAGCATATGTCTTAGGACGTCTGTCCATCTTCAAGGCTCTACTGAATTGTTTTCCCAACATAGCCATAGCTTTAGAGATACTTTCATCAGTCTCCATATTATCTTGTTGGTCAGACTCTTCAGCAACAAAAGCAATGCTCTTTGACTTCTTATCAGATCTCTCATTGGCTGACATCTCAAAGGTTTGTAAAGAGCCAACTAGCTCATCCATCTTTAAATCTGAAATGTATTTGGCCTCCTCAATTGCAGTGACCTTCATATCAAATCTCTTAGGTAGAGACCTAAGCATCTTTCTCACTAAGGTTTCTTCAGATATCTTCTCACCCAAGGCATCAAATTGATTGTCATAATCAAGAATCTTCATGTGGAATTCTTGAATAGTTTCTTCATCATTCATCTTCAAGCTCTCAAACTTACTAGTCAAAAGTTGCAATCTTGAGCTTTTCACCTTGGATGTTCCTTCATGAACAGTTTGGAGTATCTTCCATGCCTCCTTGGCAACAGTGCATCTTTTGATCAGCTTGAATATATGCACATCAACTCCATTGAATAGAGCATTCAAGGCTTTTGAATTTGCATTAGCTAGTGCCTCCTCATCTTTGCTCCATTCTTCCTCAGGCTTGAGTGTGGTGGTGGCATTACCATCTTTATCATTGACTACTGGATGTTCCCAACCTTTTATAACAGCTCTCCATGTTTTGTGATCCATGGATTTTAGAAACGTTGTCATCCGGGATTTCCAGTTGTCATAATTAGAGTCACCAACCAAAAGTGGTGGCCTATTCATAGGTCCTCCTTCCTTGTCCATCTTTGCCAGAAAAACTCCCTGGAGCTCACCCTAAACAGAACAGGGTGCCTGCTCTGGTACCAATTGAAATTCTGGCTGTCAGACAGACAAACGCTTTGAACAAAGTAACCACAACTGTCCGAGCGCGTGTCTAACTCAAAACAACACCACAAATAAAACGTAATTAAAAGCAGCGGAAAAGTAAAGAACACAGTAGGTTTGTTAACCCAGTTCGGCGCAACTTGCCCTAGTCTGGGGGATACCAATCCAGGAGTGAATTCACTATAATAGTTCTAGTGTAAGGACCAACGTAGCCTCACTACTTGTCTTCCACCTAGACCCTACTTCACGTGACACTTCTACCTAGGAACTCCTAGATATGAGACCCCGTCTCACCTCCTAACCTAAAACAACACAAACAGCGTTGCTTTTATTCTTTTCTCTTTTAATATGTTTACTTTGGACAAGAGACACACTGTTCCGACTGAATAACAACTCCGTACCTACAGGCTTTGGAGAAGCACAATTACAACTCAACTAAACACGTCCTAGCTTGACCAGCGATGATACAAGCAAAGACTCACAAAGAAATAATAAAAACAAAAGAAGACTAAACCTTAAAACACACGCTTTAGAAACACACACGGTTTAGCTTAGATTCTAGGGTCTTGCATTACATATATTTATACTAGTAGGGTACGGGCTTCAGACACCTTTTGACGTTGTAAGGTCCAAGTCTTGAATCTTCTAGAACAAGAGATCTTCTTGAAAAGTAAATCAATATCACCTTTTAAAATATATCTAGGCTTGACCGCCTTAGACTTCTTCAGCACACGTGACTTAATCACCAAGTAATGGTTAAAAGAAAAACCAAAGCGAATCTTAATAAAGATTGCATAAAAATATAAACGTGCGAGCTGGCGCGAGCTGGCAGATCACATAATGCTGTTCCATATGCTACAGCATCTGACCCATCATCAGTGATCATGGCATCTGACCACACATCTGGCTAATATATGTTTTTGACACAATTGTAGCCAATCTTCAAAACTCAACAATCATTCACATATATTCGTCGGTTTCCCACTTAGTTTGTGCCTTGAGATGGTGCCGACTGCTAAATAAACTACTAAGGGTTCATTAAAACTCAAGTTCAAAGCTTTGTCAAAATTAGTACTCAAATCAGTTTTACACACTTCTGGGAATCTAAGGTGTTAAAACGGTATTGATTTTATCTAACCGTTACCCAAATTTCACAAAATAGCCTAGATAGTGCAAACAACCTATATACTTTCAAACAACCAATATCAAGCATCAAAACTCAACACTTTGCTTTTCACAAGAAAATTTTTGGTATAGCTCAAGAAATGGGAAAATCAGACAATAACAAAAACAACACGCAAAAAAACTACTCAATTTAAGTGAACTATCCTAATGTTTTATTATGCATGCAAACTAAATGACTGAAAGTAAAAGTAAAGCGATAAAGCTTCCTCCCCCACACTTAAATCGAGCATTGTCCCCAACGCAACGACTAAAAAGCGAGGTTGGAAGAATAGAACCTGAATAGCTAGGCCTTCACAACTGTAAAGTCGTCGAGCGTGCTATCTCTTTATTACCTGCAAAATAAAATGAACTAAAAAGAAAACATTAGATTCCAAATCAGTGGGTTGCCTCCCACTAAGCGCTTTGTTTAACGTCGGTTAGCTCGACAGTTTAGGGCTGGAGGCACTCATGGTGGCTCTTTCGAGAATAATTTCTCGACCACATTTTTAACAAACTCTAGTTTCCAAGGCCACTTATCAAGCCATCTCACACATCCCTCACATTTTCTTTTCTTCCTCCTATAGGGTGGTTCAGCTTTCTTACCCTTTTCTTTTCTTTTGTTCTTCCTATAGGGCGGTTTCAAGTTCATAACATGTGGCGGTGGTGGTTCTGGATCAATCCTGAGTATCAGCTTCTCAGGTTTTGGCTTAGTCATTTCCTCCACCATCTCGAAGGTTAACCTTATCCCTTTTTTACTAATGACTTCCCTAGATTGATTGCCCTCAAATTTTCTCTTTCTTTCCGCGCCCTCAAGCTTTCCATGTGTATAGATTTTTATATTTTCTACCTTTCCACATGTTTGGGGTTTTGGGTCTACTCTAGCCTCAATGAAAGATATGTCAATATTAAGCTTTTTCAACATCTCGATAAACTTTTCGAGCTAGCCAGGATCATTAGATGTGAGAAATTTTGGCGGCTTGTGAGGAGGAGGTTCTGGTGCAATTTCTAAAGTTTCACCTAGACTGTCATTATCATCTTTAAGAGTTGGAGGGGCATGAGGTTTTAGAACTTTAGAATACATGGTTTGCTCCATCTCCCTCTCTTTTCTACATTCGTCAATGACATTTAGCAGATAACAGCTGTCATCTGTAGCTGGTGCTTTCATGAATTGTGCTAGAATAAATTCGATTTTCTCTTCACCAACTTCAAAAGTGAGCTTGCCTTTCTTTACATCTATTAATGCACCAGCAGTAGCTAAGAATGGCCTTCCTAAGATGATAGGTGTATTGGAATCCTCCCTTATGTCCATGACTATAAAATCAGTTGGGATAAAGAATTGACCTACACGCATTGTCACATTTTCTAGTATACCTGAGGGGTATTTGATAGAACGGTCAGCGAATTGTATTGACATTTTAGTTGGTCTTAATTCTCCTAACTTAAGTTTTTCGCATATGGTCATGGGCATGAGACTTATGCTGGCACCTAAATCGCATAGGGCCCTATCTATGATAAATTTTCCAATGACACAAGGTATGGAAAAACTTCCTGGGTCTTTCAGTTTAGGAGGCTTATTATTTTGAAGAATTGTGCTACACTCGGCAGTAAGCATAACGGTTTCATCGTCCTCGATCCTCTTCTTATTAGATAAGATTTCTTTGAGAAATTTAGCATATGAAGGCATTTGGGTGATAGCTTTTGTAAAGGGTATTGTTATATTTAATTTTTTTAGAAGCTCCACGAATTTCTTGAATTCCTCCATGCTTTTGGTCTTTTCAAACCTTTGAGGATAAGGAATGGGTGGTTTATAAGGTGGTGGAGGCACATAAGGTTTCTCTTTTGCTTTAGCCTCAACGCCATTTCCTCTTTTCTCTTTAGGTAGACTCTCTTTCTTAACTGGTTCGTAAGGCTTTTGTTGCATGGCTGGCCTCTCAGTCCTAGGATCACTTGGTTCATCATACTGTGTTCCACTTCGCAGTGTCACAATGTTCACATGTGCTTTAGGATTAGCTGAGGTTGGCCAGGAAATATGCCTGTTGGGGCACTAGTAGACGCTAGTTGTTGAGCCACTTGAGATATCTGAGTTTCAAGCATTTTGTTATGGGTGGCCATAAGATCAACTTTGTTAGCCAAACGGTTAATCACTTCATTTGTTTGACTATTCTGCTGAGTCTGACCTAGGATAAAGTTTTCCATCATAAGCTCCAAGTTTGACTTTGTAGGGACATAAAGAGCAGCAGGGGCTCCATGTTGAAATCCTGGTGGAATGTAGGAATTGTTCTGCCAACCTAGATCACAGGTGTTAGGGTTTCCCTCAGAATAGTTCACTCGGTCTGGGGAAACGCCTATCAAAAGTTGACATTCAGGGGTAGCATGTCCTGGCGTTCCAAATAATTCACAGTTTGAAACCGTTGCACCCACAGTAGCTGCAGGTAATTTGGTTAAGCTCTCTAACTTTTGAGTCAGAGCATCCACTTGTGCTTTGACATGGTCAAGTTCGCCCATCTCATTGATACCTCTTTTCGCAAGAGGTTGCTCTAAAGGTGTTCTTGAGCTTCCCCACAGATAATGGTTTTGAGCCATGTTTTCTATAAGGTTATAGGCCTCAGTGTAAGATTTATCCATCAATGCGCCACCAGCTGCGGCGTCTATTGTTATTCTTGTATTGTACAAGAGACCATTGTAAAAGGTGTGGATCACTAACCAGTCTTCTAGACCATGGTATGGGCAGAGTCTTATCATGTCCTTGTATCTTTCCCATGTTTCAGAAAGAGATTCATTATAACTTTGTTTAAACCCATTAATTTGAGCTCTTAGCATAAAAGTTTTGCTAGGTGGGAAGTATCTTGCTAAGAAAACTTTCTTCAACTTATTCCACGTGGTAATAGAGTTGGAAGGTAATGAGTGGAGCCAAGCTCTAGCTCTATCTCTTAAAGAGAAAGGGAAAAGACGAAGCCTAATTGCTTCGGGAATAACACCATTTGCTTTCACAGTGTCTGCGTATTGCAAGAATATTGACAAATGTAGATTAGGGTCGTCACTAGGACTACCAGCAAATTGATTTTGCTGTACGGCAGACAACAATGAAGGATTAAGCTCAAAACTATCTGCTTCAATAGCAGGGGCAGCAATGCTATTATGAGGTTCTTGTGAAGGAATAGCATAGAACTTAAGTGGACGGTTTTGTGGATGGTCACCCATTTTTTTTTTTTGTTTAATTTTTTTTTATTATTTTTAAATTTTTTTGGATTTTTAAATCTTTTACTAAAAATTAAAATTGCCTTAGTCTCTCTGTGTATCAACGGAGTTACGATATCGACTAAATTGGTCCCCGGCAACGGCGCCAAAAACTTGATCGACGATTTGTGTATAAAATATTTGATCTTGACCGCAAGTGCACAGTCTCGTCGTGTAGTTTTAAAAGATATCGAATCCACAGGGACCAATAGTTGAATACCGTATTTCTATCGTTACGGTGTAAATCTAAGGCTAATGAATAGAGATTTAGAATTGTTTTAGAATTTAAAAAGATGAATTAAAATAATTAAAACGGGATATCGTATGTAACTAATTAACCATCGGGAATTTAATAGATTAGTAGCGCGCAAAAATGATTTATCTTTCAGAAGGACTTTCTCAATTTAAAGGTTTAAACCTCACACTCTCGTTTTATTGATAAAAACCATACTAACTAGACTAGGAGTTTTACTGTCACTTTTCTACCACCTTAGTTTCGAAAGTATATTTTGAAAATCGATAAGTCCTAATTAATTCTAACGTGGCTCTCGCTCGTTCAAAAATTAATATCAAGTTTCTACTATCTAGTTAAAACCTCAAACTCTCGCTCTATTGATTTTAACCTTAATTGCTTTATTTTACTTTCGTTCAAAAGCATAGGAGTTTTAAAATTAGAAACCTGAATCAGAAAAATAGTTTAATATAAGCGCACGCTACATTATCATTAAATCCCCTTCGGAGAATTAAATTACATACCGATATCTAGGAATTTAGCTAGACATAGCAAAAGAAATAAACAAATAAAAACAGAAAATTAAATAAAGCATAAATAAATAATTAAATAAAGACATAAAAAAAACCTGGAAATAAATGCTGAATAAACTTGACTGAAATAATCGGTACAGAATTCTTGACAGGAAAGTGAAAACAGAACTGAAAACGGATTCCCGATGTGGAAATACCGTTACAGTTATTGTAACAAGAAACTAAAACTGACTAAAAAGTAAAGAAAATAAGGCGTGGAAAATTCTGAATTTGAGTCTTCTATTTATAGGGGAATTTTGACTTGTACGGTCCATGAAAATAGGAGAGATAAGCTTCACTTTGATCTCATCAAATTGCCATCCGATTAGGAACAGAAAACGGATCAGACGGTGTGCTTGCTCCCCACGTCGCGCAAAAAGTTGTTTTGGTGGATTTGGGCTTGGTAGCGCCCGCCACCACATCTGTGGCGCCCGCCACAAGCTTCTGGGGGCATTTGTCCCTTTTTGCTGGGCTCCTTTGGTGGGCTGCGCGAATTTGTGCTTTGCACCCTCCTTTTTGCTGCGTTTTTGGCCCTTTTTGCTCAATTCTCTTCTCCGACCTATTTTATTTGACAAAACTGAAAACAAAACCAATACCAACATAAAAAGACATAAATGAAATAAAAACATATGAAAATGCAACTAAAGTTCACATAAACTAAGCTAAGAATACGATATGATTTCGTGTCATCAGTAACTAAGAGGTCCTCAAGCTTCTCGGGATTATCAAAAAATGATATTCCCACACAATTGACTCGTGCCAACTATACCACTTCCATAGACCCTCCACTTGAGCGTGGTCGCATCATATTCATTCGCGTAAACAACTAACTCGATACGCAACGATATGACACCACGAATCCTATCTTATTTTGTTCTCTCAAGCGGGGGTACTATGCTTGTCTCACCTCTCATAAACCCATGACATAATAAGTAAATCAATTAACACTTAGGAAAGCAATAAAAACTAGGTGGGCTTAACCCTCTTAAGGAGGATCCCTAGTGAAGTCGCCATTTTTCTGTTGCGGGGAATTTGGGATTTCCACCACTTCATTGATCTTTCATTTCCAAAGAGGGGAAAGTATCAAAAAACCGTTTAAAATAAATTCTAATTTCGGGGGTTGATTACATCTAGGGAAGGTTTTAGCATCCTAAGCGCCTATAGTATCCTATAGTAACCTCTAGTTTGTTGCTTTTTTACTTATTTTTAATGTGAAGAAATGAGAGAGAAATAGTAAGAATTTGGAGGGAGAAGTAGTAAAGATAGAAAAGTGTGTGCAAGTGGAGATTGGATTGAGAAGAGAAGGTTAAAGCAAAATTTAAAGTGTTCGGAAAAAAGTAAACTTAAAATCTAATCGTGCGACTAGTTTTAGTTTAATGGACTAAAAGAAGTTTTATTTGAGAGAGAGAAGATGTTTGTTTGTTTTATATTATTTTCTAAAGAATTTACTATTCGTACCCCTTTGGAAATGAAAGATTTGTGTTTAGTTAGTTTTTTAGCGTTTAGACGGAAAGCGATAAAAATAAAATGCATGCAATGCAAGTTTCTACATCCACTTTGGGGTTACATCGAACCTAATTACATTCTAAGTTCTTGTGAAAATTTAAACATGAATGAATGCAACAATTGAATGAAATGCACGAAATAAACTAAACTAAATTACAAGTCCGACGGAATTAAAATGAATAAACTAACTAAACTAAACTATATTTTTTTTAGGTTCTAATCCTACTACTTTGCTAGGTCCGTCTCCAACTTAAAATAAAGTCCAAGTAAGTCTCACATCCGATTCAAAGCACAACATATAAAATGTGATAATGATAATATGGAATAGAATAAAATAAAATAAGACAATTAAACATGCTAATCAAAAGAAATAAGTATAAAAACTAAGCTAATTATCATGATTAATTAAACGAAAAATAAATAAATGATGTAAGGAAACAATTATGAGTAAGTAAACAATTAGATGAGGAGAAGAAAAAGATATAGACGCTAATAAATAATAAAAAGCAGACAGGGGGTGTATATAATAAAAATACTATGCAGAATTAATTAAATCTGGAAATTGGGGGTGTAAATATGAAAAGGGATTGTTGGGTTCAACTGACTGAACCCGGTTTGATTTTTAGACCGGTCCGGTTCGGTTCAGGTCCATTAGTTGGACCAGACCGAACCGGTTTGATCATGTGTGTGTGTGTGCACCATGATTCAACAAATACTCTCCACTTGATCTTATCAGACTGTCCTGATTAGATCTTGGGATCACTGTATGAGTCCAAGGTTAAGAATCAATGGTTGTGATTAATCAGGTGATTGAATGTCCATAGTATAGGTTTTATTCATTTTTCTTTAATTTTCAGAACCCAGAACAGATGAAAAAAACGTATGAGAGGAAGGAAATTAGATCAATTTCAATATTCATGGCTCAAACCTTAACCAAAATCAACAAAAATACAATAACTATCTCATATATGAAAACAAGGAAAACTCCTCTCCGTTTGAGATTCCGGCACCGGCCTAACCCGTATTTTTCGCCGGAGAGCTCTTGGATCATCGGAAAGTAAAAGAAATTATGTAAACAAGAAAAAAAAAACGTGAAGAAGAAATAGAAGCATAAACCAATCTCAAACAAGGATTCAATCCTCACTATTCCATCTCACTGTTTTTTTTTGGATTTGACGAACAAAACCCACAGATAAAGTCCAAGGAACTAGGATCTAAACTGAAATTCATCATAAATTAAAACAAAGGAAAGAAATGACAATAAAAACCAAATGAACCGAAAAGAAATTATGCAAAGGGACAAGATAAAACGATTCTTCATTAAACTTTAACCCAAACTTCAATCTTCCTCGTTTTCATCCCACTAATGTAAATCCTCAAATGGATTTCTTAGTGAAGGTCCTGGAAAACTCAGACTGAAGGTATAAACTGATAAATCAGAAAAAAAAAGTAGAAAGAAAAAAAAAACGACAATCAACCTACATCAAAACATAAACCATTATGAATCAGACAGAACAATAAAAAACGAGCAACAAATCTATATCCCAATAAGCCAACTAGCGATTCAGTACCAACACAAGTACAAAAAACGATTATATGAACGGTTTTGAGTATGATTTAACTCAAACCGTTTATTACCGAATCAAAGCCAACCAAGAACAGTGAAATGATTTTTTCAAAGAAAAACGAACAGTTTCCAACTTAAATCCATCCGAAAACAGGATAAACAAAAAAAACGTCACAAATAGATCCAATCTACCAGATTCAAAAAGAAAATCACATATTCAGTCCGAAAATAGTGTTATAAGGCGATTTCGAGTATTGTTCAACTCGAATCGCAAAGAACAGAAGCAAAACGATTTCGAAATCGTCATCTCACCTTTTCTTAAATGTTCGATTTGATGAAGAAGAGTAGAGAAACGTTCGGTGAAGAAGGAGAAAGAAAGAGGGTTTTGTGTTTTGATGAAGAAGAAGAGAAGAGAGGAACGGAGTTTCGATTTGGCCTTTTGGTGGAGAAGAGAGGAAGAGTGAAAGGTTAATGTGGGTTTCTGGGTAAAATGAACGAAAGAAATAAAACCTCCTCCCTTTTTCTTTTTTCGGTTTTGTGTTTGTTTATGAGTTTGGGTGGCTGATAAAAAAATTAGGGTTAGAAAAAATGATTAAGTTCCTCTCTCAAAAATGAGGGGGACTTATATAGGGGGTCACATTAGGGTTAGGGACATTTTAGGTTAATCAGATAAAAGTCGGGTTAAAATTGTAATCTGTCAAAAAGAGAGTAATTTTGATTTATTTTTGAAAGAAATAGATAAATGACGTAGATGTAGTGATGTGGCATGAATTGATTGGCCTAGGTTTAAATTGTTCCTTTTGTCTTTTTTTTTTTGAGTAATTTTAAGGAAAAGATAGAAAATGGATTAAAAATGAAATAAAATTGCTATAAAAGTAATTTAAAAAGTAAATAATTTTTAACAACTTAAAATATGTGAAATAAACGCTAAACACAATAATAAAATATTTTTTTGACATTTTTGACTTTTTACGCTAATTAACAGAAAAATAAAATAAAAGCAAGTAAAATTGATTTAAAATTTTAAATATCAAAACAAAACAATAAAAAAAACATGGAAATAATTTTTCTTGTAAGAAATTTTAATTATACATACTTTTTTTATAAAATAACCATAAAATACAATGCTAATAATAATAAAAAGACATAAAAAGATGAATAAACATATAGGGCAAAATAAATCTATATTTTTATATTATTTATTTTATTTATGCAGGAAAAAGTAAATTGAATTTGTTAGGTCCAAAATTGGGGTACAACACCTGCTTATATGTTTGCAGTTGAAGAAACAATTGATGGCAAACCTTGGTATTATGATATCAAGAATTTTGTACAACACCAGGATTACCCGCCTGGGACCTCTAAAAAGGACAGGAGGACTTTGAAGAGATTATCTGGCAGTTTCTTTTTGAATGGTGATATTCTGTACAAGAGAAATTTTGACATGGTCTTACTCTGATGTGTGGATAAGCCTGAAGCTGATCAATTGATGTATGAAGTACATGAAGGTTCTTTTGGTACTCATGCTAATGGGCATGCTATGGCTAAAAAGATGTTGAGAGCTGGTTATTACTGGATGACAATGGAATCTGACTGTTGCAGATATGTGAAGAAATGTCACAAGTGTCAGATATATGCTGACAAGATACATGTACCACCGACTCTATTGAATGTGATGTTTTCTCCGTGGCCCTTTTCCTTGTGGGGCATTGACATGATTGGAATGATTGAACCAAAAGCTTCAAATGGTCATCGTTTCATTTTAGTGGCCATTGATTATTTCACCAAGTGGGTTGAAGCAGCTTCCTATGCGAATGTTACAAAACAAGTGGTTGTTAGATTTATCAAAAATCATATTATCTGCAGATACGGTATCCCGAATAGGATCATCACTAACAATGGATCGAACTTGAACAACAAAATGATGAAAGAACTATGTGATGAATTCAAGATTGAGCATCATAATTCTTCTCCTTACAGACCTAAGATGAATGGCGCTGTTGAAGCTGCAAACAAGAACATTAAAAAGATTGTTCAGAAAATGGTTGTCACTTACAAAGACTGGCATAAGATGTTGCCTTTTGCTTTATATGGATACCGTACTTCCGTTCGTACATCTACTGGGGCAACTCCATTTTCTTTGGTATATGGTATGGAAGCAGTACTCCCTATAGAGGTTGAGATTCCGTCAATGAGAGTTTTGATGGAGGCCGAGTTGACAAAGGCTGAATGGTGTCAGAACCGGTATGATCAGTTGAATTTGATTGAAGAAAATTGAATGACTGCTCTATGTCATGGACAATTATATCAAAACAGGATGAAACAAGCTTTTGACAAGAAAGTTCGTCCTAGAGAGTTTAATGAAGGTGACCTCGTGCTCAAAAAGGTTTTGTCTTTTCAACCTAATGCTAGGGGTAAGTGGACTCCTAATTATGAAGGCCCATATGTTGTCAAGACAACATTTTCTGGTGGTGCCATGATTCTTACAAACATGGACGGTGATGAACTCCCTCATCTAGTGAATGCAGATGCAGTCAAGAAATACTTTGCCTAAAAAATAATCAAAATCAAAAAAAAAAAAGAAAAAAGATAAAAGTGTATACAGCCCGTCAAGCTGAAATCCTGAAAGGGCGGCTTAGTCAAAAAAGAGGGCGTCTTGGTGAATCGAAAACCCGAAAGGGCGGTTCATACAAAAATGAGACATAAAAAACGAAAATGTATACACTTCCCGGTAGGCTGAAAACCTTAAAAGGCGGTCTAGGAAAAAGTTAGGGAAACAAGACAAAGTAACTGCATTCACTTGAGTTCAATCACTTGGGGCATGTGATGGTTATGGAAGAAGGTTATGATCAGAATCATCTGGACTTGGAAGTTGAAGACACAGTGGAATTCAAAAGTTGTTACGTAGAATAGATTTATTGTGTTCAATGTACCCTTTCCATATTATTTACCAATTCCAACATTGTAATGATCCGTGGAATCTCGCCATTGGCAGATTACCATTCTTATACATGATTTTGAACCTATGTCTCATTATTTGAAACTCTTGTTTTATTCTTACAAAATTTCTTTATGATTTGATGATTACATTTAAAATGAAAAAAGACACATTTCAAAAATAAACAATATCTGATAAAACAAACAAATTTATGCGCTTTTGATTAAAACAGCGATGTTTCTTTACTCTAAATAAGATACAAAAAGAAGGGATATCCACAGCTACTCCAATTGTGGTTAATTCTGATATGCAAGTTTAAGTATAACAAGGGGCATGTTGTTTGAGAAAAGGGTACATCCCCAAGAAAAATTGATAGTGTTGTTTTGAGTATGTCAAGTTTGAGTACAGATCATTTGGTTAAAATGATCATTTCCCCAGAGAAGTTGTTCCTTTCCCCAAGAGGAGTTCTTTTGTTCATCTATAGTAACATATACAATCCGTTGAGATACCTCTAGTTGTAATGCGAAGTTGGCTTGTGTTTCTAGTTTGGTCACCTTGTTTGTCCAACAATCGATGCTCAATAAATGTTCACAACATACATATATACATACATACATTCATACATTCATGCACAACATTTACATGTACTGTATACATTTACATCATACATTGTTACATCATATACGTGTTTTTGTCTCTTTTGTCTTGTCTGTGTCTACAAAATAGAGTCGGGATGGGCATGTTGTTCCTTCCAATTAGAGTGTCAACTTAGGCGGATAAGTGTACATCTCTTGTTTCAAAAAACTCCCCACTAGTCTCCTCTCTTGTGGAAGATGGTTGTTTCAGTTTTTCCTACAAAAAGGAAAATTCCCAATTGAATTAATTCTTCAATGGAACACAGAGTCTTGCTTTGTAGTTTCCCTCCAGTTTGTTCCCGGATCGAACATCAATTCGAAGTAACAAGAGACAAGCTATCCACACAAGAAACTTGTGTTTTACAAGATACACTCTACAGTTCCTCAGGTGGTTTTATCCCCAGTGAGGTTTACAGACATTATATAAAAGATTATACAAATATTTTTCTCTTTAGACAAAAGACATACAAGTCTCATACAGTTCAACTTACCTATACTACTTTTTGAAGTACACCTTGAAGTTTGTTGAGATATATTACTATCGGTTAGTTGATGGTTTATTGATGTTTAAATGTTGTGTGTCAGTGCATAACATCCTTCTTATCGGTCAGTCGATAAGTCTTTTGATATCCAATGGTCGTATGTCAGTGTACGCCATTCTAGCCATCGGTCAGTCGATAGTCTGTTGATTTAAATGTTGTGTGTCAGTGCATAACATCTTTTCTATCGGTCAGTCGATAGTTCATTGATATCAAAATGTTGTATATACAACATTCCAGTTGTCGGTCAGTCGATAATCTGTTGATCTTCAAATGGTTGTATGACAGTGTACGCCATTCTTCCTATTGGTCAGTCAATAGTTGATCTTATAGATGTTGAGTGTCAGTACCAACATTCTTTATTGTTGGTCGGTCAATAGTAAATGTTTTTATTATGGTTGTATGTCAGTGTACGTCATTCCTACTGTCGATAGTTAATCATATAAATGTTGTGTGTCAGTGCATAACATTCCAGCTGTCGGTCAGTCGATAGTTTTGATTTTCAAATGTTGTATGTCTGTGTACAACATTCTTGCTGTCAGTCAAACGATAATCAGTAACACTTTTCCCCAGTGTTTATCTAAGTTCCCCAGTAGAGTTCATACTCAATAGAACTCAGGGTATAGCTTGTTGTTTTCCCAATCGGGCCATGTTTTGTTCTTCCCCTGTGGAGTTTCAACTGTCTCTTCCTTTGTCTAACTTTCATAATATTCGTACCAAAATTCAAAAAAAAGAAAGTCAACATTTCGCATACATTTGCATCATGAGCATCGTTAGAAGATTTTTAGGTCCAAAAAATGGCGCACGTCTTATATTTAAGTCTCTTCAACTCCGTCTAGACAAAAAATTACTTTTCACCTTTTCAGTTGTACCCCAATTTTGAACCTAACAAATCCAAATTACTTTTTCATAGATAAAAAAATAAATAATATAAGTATAGATATGTTTTCGTTTATTTGTTTTTATCATCCTTTTATGCATTTTATTATTATTAGTATTTTTACTTTTTTTTATAGTTATTTTATAATAAATATATGCATATAATTAAAATCTCTTATAAAAGTCATTTTCATGCATTTTTATTGTTTTGCTTTAATTTTATAAATATTTAAATTTCAAATCAATTTTATTTGCTTTTATTTTTATTTTCTGTTAATTAGCGTAAAAGGTCAAAAAACGTCAAAAAATATTTTATTATTGTGTTTAGCGTTTATTTCACATATTTTAAGTTGTTAAAAATTATTTACTTTTTATTACCCTTTTTAAATTACTTTTATAGCATTTTATTTCAATTTTTATTCATTTTTTATTTTTACCTCAAAGTTACCTAAAAAAGCAAAAAAAGTTAATTTAAACATAGACCAATAGTTTTTTGACACATCATCACTCTTACATCACATATCATTTTCATTTTTAAAAATAAATCAAAAATGTCTCTCATTTTGTCATTTTACCATTTTAACCCCTTTTTTTATCCAAATACCCACAAATGTCCTTAATCCTAATGTGATCCCCTATATAAGTCCCCCTCATTTTTGAGAGGGGGACTTGGTGACAACTAACCCTAAGATAATTCGGCCACTCCCCCAATTGAACAAACACACAACACTAAAAAAAAAAGAAATCAAAGAAAGAAAACAGAAACACGTTTCATTTTCCTCATTCATTTCTCTGAAACTGATCTCTCCCTTCTTCTTTTACCAAATCGTAAAACTCTTCCCTCTTCTTCCTCACCAAACAGAAACCCTTTCTCTTTTTTCTCTCCTCTTCACTGATTTACTTTCTGTTCCGATTCAGAAGCCTCATCACTAACCCGTATCGTTTTCGCTCGAATTCAGAAGTAGGTAAATAAGGGTTCGGATGTTTCATGTCGCCTTTTATGATTCTGCTATTTTTTTGATCTATTTCGTTTCTATTATCGTTTTCTCTTTCGTTTATGTTTACTGTTTAGATCGGTTTAATTGCTGTGTTTCTTTTCCTTTCGTTGCTATTCTTTTCTGTTTTTGCATTTCTGTTTCTGTTAATTTCTTATTTTATGTTTAATGTTCGTTTGATTTGATTTTGGATCTGTGATTTGGAACCTCAATATGAGTTTTCTTGGACCGTTGTTGGGAAATTCCTTTATGGATTCCCTAAAAGCAGGATAAAAACGAGGAGGATTGATGGCTTGGTTGTTTTTCTTTACGTTGAATCGTTTAGCTTGTTGATATTTCTGGTTTTTTTTGAGTTTATAGGCATGGTTGTTCCAGTTATGGTTTTTTTATTTTTAGATCTGTTTCGTTGCTATCCTGCTTATTTCGTTGAAATTCTTTATCATTTGGTTCGATTTAAAGCTAATTCGTTTCTGTTTGTTATTGTTTTTGCTCTTTCTGCTCCTTGAATGATTTTGGATTTGATTCGAGTTTCCTAGACTTTGCCTTATTGAATTTCGTGATCGAATCTATAAAAGGGCAAGATGAAACAATGAAGAATCAAGTGTTTGTCTCTGTTTTCATCTCTGATTTTGGTTGATTAGTGCTCAGTTTTGAATTCTTCCCTTTAGCTTCTGGGTTTGTTCAGGTTTCTTTTCTAATAAAAAAAAAGAAATAATAAAAAGTAACAAATCTACAATATGTTTTTTTTTTTTACAGTTTTAAATCACAACCATTGATTCTTAACTTTGGACTCATACAATGATCCCAAGATCTGATCAGGACAGTCTGATCAAGATCAAGTGGAGAGTATTTGTTGAATCATGGTGCACACACACACAAGACCAAAACCGGTTAGGTCTGGTCCAATTAATGGACCTGAACCGAACCGGACCGGTCTAAAAATCAAACCGGATTCAGTCAGTTGAACCCAACAAACCAATTTCATTTTCACACCCCCCTTTTCTTCTCTGTTTTAATTACTTATATTATTATATCTGCTGAATGCACCCCCTACGTTTTTTTTCTTTTGTTCACTTTATGGCTTTTTTTTTTCTTCTTCCTTTTCTGTTCAGTTTTATTTTTTCCTTTTATGTTAATTGCTACTTTCTTCTCTTTATCATTTCATTCACTAGTTTAGTTTATTTCCTTTTTATTTTATGTTATGTTAATTTCTCACAATTTATTCTTTAGTCATTTACATCTCATTATCATGATTATTGCATTTTTTGTTGTGCTTGAATGTTTGACTTTGGACTTAAATTATACCTTAGCAATAATGGAGACGGACATAGAAATAATAGGATTAGAACCTAAAAAAATCTTAGTTTAGTTTAGTGTAGTTTTTTTAGTTAATTTATTTAATTTCATCGGACTTGTACTTTTAGGTTAGTTTATTTTTGCATTATCATTCAAATATTGCATTGATTCATGTTTAAATTTCCGCAAAATACCTTAGAATGTAATTAGGCAAAAATGTAACCCCTAAGTGGATGTAGAAACTTGCATTGCATGCATTTTATTTTTATCGCTTTTCGTCAAACGCTAAAAACAAACGAACGCGAATCTTTCATTTCCAAAGGGGTACGAATAGTAATTCCTTAGAAAAATAATAGAAAACAAACATTTTCTCTCTCTCAAATAAAACTTCTTTAGTCCAATAAACCAAAATTAGTCGCACGATTAGATTTAAGTTTACTTTTGAAATCATTTTAAATTTTGCTTTAACCTTCTCTTTTCAATCGAATCTCCACTTGCACACACAATTCTATCTATACTACTTCTCCCTCTATTTCTTACCACTTCTCTCTCATTTCTTCACATTAAAAATAAGTAAAAAAGCAATAAACTAGAGGTTACTATAGGATACTATAGACGCTTAGGATGCTAAAACCTTCCCTAGGTGTAATCAACCCCGAACTTAGAATTTCTTTTAAACAGTTTTTTATACTTTCCCCTCTTTGGAAATGAAAGATCATTGTAGTGGTGAAAATCTCAAATTCCCTGCAACAGAGCTCTAGCGAAGATGAATTCAGGAAATACCTACAAGGAAGGAGGTTTTGTTACAAGACCACCTCTGCTAGATGGAACCAACTATGTTGGGTGGAAGCCTAAGATGATTATATTTCTCAAGTCCTTAGACAACGAATCATGGAAGTCAATTTTGAAGAAGTGTGGGAACCACCTATGGTCACTGACAAAGATGGGAAGGTTACTGATGTTTTGAAACAACCAGAGGATTGGTCTAAAGAAGAAGATGAACTTGCATATAAAAATAACAAGACCTTGAATGTCTTATTCAATGCTGTTGACAAGAACATGTCCAGACTCATTAAGAAGTGCACTATTGCTAAAGATGCATGGGAGATCTTGAAGACCAACCAAGAAGGTTCATCAAAGGTAAAAATGGCTAGCTTACAGCTTCTCACTACAAAATGTGAAAATCTTAAAATGAAAGAGGATGGTAACATATATGAATATCAGATGGAAATGCTAGATTATGCAAATATGTAGGAAAATTCTTAGATCTCTTCCTAAAAGGTTTGATATGAAAGTCACTGCCATTGAGGAAGCTCAAGATATTGCAAAAATGAAGATGGATGAGCTCATAGGATCTCTTCAGACCTTTGAAGAGCTTGCAATGAAAGAACTAATAACAAAACCAAAGGTATTGCATTTATCTCAGATGAATGACAAGACAATGTCAGTGAAACTGAGATCATTGATGATAAAGCAGAAGATATCGTTTTTCTGGGAAGACAGTTTAATAAATTCTTGAAGAAGTTTGGTGGTAAACCCAAACAATTTTGGAGAAACACACAAACTGACACAGAAAGGTCGAACTCTCCAAGAAAAACTAGAAGTGAAGGGAAAACTAGTCATGGAAAAGGAGTAAGATGTTATGAATGTGAAGGATATGGTCATGTCAGAAGAAGAGAACAATGGAGGAGAATCTGCAAAGTTTATCACTACTTTAACTAGAAGGTTTGATGCATCATATGAAGTAGCAAAGTTTCACAAGAAAGGGGGGGTTGAATTGTGACCTTTTTAAAAATTATGCTTACAAAACAAAACAACTTAGTTTAAAAACAATTTTGTCAAACAGAGATAGAACGTTCTGAGATCGTTCTCGTTAGTGCAGACAGTTTATATCAAACAAACAATATAAGTGTATGGTGTGTGTGCAATTGTAAGGGAGTAAAGAGAGGAGGAATAACACACAGCAATTTATCCTGGTTCACCCAAATGTTGGGCTAGTCCAGTCCCCACTCATGTGAGATTTATCACTAGTATGAATGAGATACTACTGATCTCTCAATACAATTCTTCTTCTTTTATGATCTAGACCAAGATCAAATTATTTTCTACCTCTAGTCAGTCCTGACTATCCAAGGCTTACCTCTAGTCAAAACCTGACTATCCAAGGTACTCTCAATCAATAGTTACGTATTGACTTGAGGATTTCTTTTACAAGAAGGGTTGTTTCTGGATCTAAGCTTATACAATAACTCACACCAGAGATTGATAGGCTTATGTAAACAACTCAATACACTCTAAATATGTGATCCTAAGATTGATAGCAGAGCTGGAGTGTTGAGTAAACAAATAAGAGCTTTGATTGCTTGAGAACTAAACTGGATGTATGCAAACCTGTAACTAAACTTTTTGCTCTTCAAGTGCACCATGGGGTGCTATTTATAGATGCCAAATACGCTCCTGATTCTTAGTCATCATGTAAGTACAGTAAAGAGCCGTTGCATCCTTCATATGCAGCTCATAGAGAGTTTGCTGCATAATTCAAATTTGTAAGAACGTTCTGCAAATACTCTCCTAGTTTCTTCATTTCACCAAATAAAGGTGATGAGCTGTAAACAGTTGTAGCAGGCTGTATGAAGCTTGTTCTTCAAGTATATACGTTGTACTAGCCGTTGTGCATCAAATCAAAGTACATTGAACAGCTGGATATTCATTTTAAATGTTAAAGTACAAAACTGCCTGGATTGGAGATCGTTCTGGCAACGTTCTCTCCTTTCTGGGCTGATGCAAGAATTCATGAGTGGGATTTGCTTGATCATAAACAACTGTAGTGGAGCGTCTAACACAGCTGGGACTAGCATTGTAGCTGTCCATAAAGTACTTTTGCATGTACACACGTTCTTGTTTTATGTGGGAGATACTTTGGAGAATGTTCATTGAAAGTACATTTGCAAGTACCATGCCAACTATGAGTTCAGAGGCTTGTTGCTGCATTGTGATTGATCTATGATAAACCATAAGATCCAAAACTCAATAGAAACACTAGTTCACACATGCTTGTCTTCATTGTGCATGGATTCCTTTCCTTAAACATGTCATACAAGAAATATTCTTCATGCACATGGTCTTGTTTGGCCTTGAGTGACTTATCCACTGTTGAGATACTGATTTAAAGTCCAATGATAAAGTGGAATAATGTCTTGTAGCCTCATGAAACATTATTAAGTGCTTGTGACAAGAATCACTTTTGAAATCTGTGCTGATTGTTACTCAGAGAGCGTTCTCTGATCATTCTCTGCAGTAGTGTTCATTTCTTTCACACAAAGAGTGATGATTGATCATGATTTTGCAATTTGATCTAGCTTATTAAAATCACTCAAAAGCGCATGTTAGATCACAAAATGATCAGAATATAAATGAAAATATAATTGAAGATGTTTGTTATCTTTAACAATCATTTAGGGATTTTGCTTCAACAATCTCCCCCTTTTTGATGATGACAAACTTCTTGAATTAGATTTTGATTTAGAATCTGACTTAAATAAATCAGTAATAAAACTTTAGTGATTTTAAACAAAAGCTCCCCTTCAATTTCAGCATTCATTATCAAATATCAAATTGAATAATGCAACTTGAGATAAATACATAAACTTGAATCATGATATATATTATAAAATCAAAACTCAACAGAGTGAGCATACAAAGCATTGCCAGATTAGGATTAAACATGATTCACAAAAGATTTAGAACATTAAAACATAGCATGAGAAGTCTTTGCTACGAAAAGACAACAACTTCTCAAAATATCTTAAGTTCTAAACATCATTTAAACTTAATTAATTCAAACAAACAAACATAAAACTTAATTGTTTCATCAACAGACAACTTAATCTAAACTTAAACATCTAAAACATGAAATAAGCTAGCTCCCCCTAAGCTTATGCAACAGCTTCTTCATTCTAATTCATCTTCCCCTTTGTCAGCATTAAAAAGGGTGGGAGGAAAAGCAGGGAATTGGTCATTTGGAGGGACTGGATTCATTGGAGGATGAGTAATCAGAGGGTTTTGGAAATTCTTCAATGTGAGGCAAAGTGTTTTCTGGTGGAGGATTCACACCAACTTTTGGACAAACTTCATTCACCAGCCAAGTTCTCAGAGACTACATCTCAAACAGAATGTACATAAGCAAGTTGTTTTGATTCTGCATTCCATCAAACAACCAATGCACATTTTTTGCAGTGTTACTTGCAATCTTCTCAACCTTAGACCTTTTCACAGGCCTAGCACCAGCTTCCACACCTTCAGCAAGCTTCACACCAATGGAGGTGGATGCATTCTTTGTAGAACAGAAGGATTCAAGAGAAGCAAAGTTCTCTCGAAGTGATGGGATTGCATTCTCAAAAACAGTGTAGATTGGAACTGGCATTTTAGGATAATCAGGGCTTGGAGTTTTTGTTAAATTCCTCAGAAACTCAGAGCTAAAGAATGAACCAAGAGAGTCTTGTGATGTTGGTAAAACTAGATGGAGTAGAGAGTGATTGAATGGTTTGGAAGTAGTGTGAAAACCTTCAAGAACATTAGCCATGAGCTCAGATGGGGTAGGCTCAAGTGGAGCACCAAGAGTGGATTGAAAACCAAGAGAAATATCAGCAGAGAATGGAACTGTTTAGGATGGATTACCTTCAACAACTTGTTCTTTGCCTTTGGCAGTTGTTGCCTCAGCAGGGAGAACGATCTCAGCACGATCTGCTTCACCAACAGCAGCATTTGACAGAACATCCAAATTTCCCACATTCTCAAGATTTTCTCTTTTTCTCTTCTAACCAACTTCAACAGGTTCCTTCTTCATGTGATGCACATTCTTGAGAGAGAATATAGTTGAGTAGTTTTCAACTTTCTCTTTTGTGACATCAATCTTAAAGAAATCAAACAGCTTGGACAAAGTGGTTCCATAAGGAAGAGATATCTTCTGAATTCCTGATTCAGAAGCCTTGATCATGTGATGGAGTATCACATAAGGAAAATTCAACTCAATTCCTTTAGAGAGATGATGCAACACCATGAGATCATTCTTTGTCACTTTGTTCTTGCTACCAGTCCTTGGAAAAACACAGTGTTGAATCATGTTGTGCAGCAGCTTGTAATCTCCCTTCAAACTTGATGATGGTGGTTCCTCCAACCTTGCACCATCTTCAGTAAACATCTTCAGCAGCAGAGCATCTTTCTTCACACCAGTTGCAGCAAACCAATTTGAGCCATAGAGCTTGGCTCCTTCACATGGCAAGTTTAAAACTTTTCCAATAACTTATGGAGTTATTTGCATCTCAGTTCCTTTAATGTTGGAGATGATGAGGTTTTTGTCAGCAAAAACTCTAGCATTGAAATAGAATGCTTGAACAAGAGTTGAATAAATAGTTTCCTTAAGCTTGAAAAAGCTTGTCCATTTGAGAGGCTCTGTGTACTTGAGTAAGTCATAGCCTCCACTGAGTAGATTTTCAAAATCAAACACCCTTGCAGGGAAAACGTTCTTCACCATCCAATACTTCTTAAAGTATTGATTGTCAGCATTTACAATCAAAGGAATTGGGAGTCCTTTGTTGGCCAGCAGCTTCTCTAAAGGTACTTCCTTTTTGGATTTTGGTTTGGTTGGTTTCTTTGGCTTATCAGAAGAGCTAGGTGCAGGTTTCTCTTTTGACTTTCCCTTTGATTTTTCCTTTTCAACAGGATCAGACAGGGATGGAGTGGTAGTAGTTTTCTCTTTGGTTTTTCTCTTAGAACTCTCTTTTTCAACAGGAGCAGGAGCTGATTTTGATGGAGTGGGAGTGTTTTTCTTTGTGGTTTTTGAAGAAGAAGTAGATTTTGTGGTTTTGGCAGTTGGAGCGGATTTTGTGGTGGTTTCTTTTGGAGTGGTTTTGGAAACAAGGTCATTAGAGAGAGAGTGATCAGAATCACTATCATGAATGGAAATGGTGGTTGTGTCCTCAACACATTTCTTGCTAGTGCCAATACTAGACAAGATTCTAGCAGATCTTCTTACATAAACTTGATCCTTGGTTTTGGTTTTGGATTTTGTTTTTGATGGTTGAACCAAAACAAGGGGTGTGTCAGCAACATTGGGAACAACAAGGGTTGGTATGGGAGTAATGCATTCAGAGGGTTGGTAGAGTATCATTTGAAGAGGCTGAATGTCTTCAATGTGTTTTGAAGAGGATGATGACTTTTGTTTGGAATTTGTGGATTTTGGTGATGAATCAAAGGAGGTTTCTGAGTTTGTGTCAACAGCAACAGGTGGAGGTGTTTGGGATTTGGATTCAGAGAATGAAGTAGAGTTTTCAACTCTATCATGAACATGCTTGCTTCTTAGTTCCTTACTTCTGGCCATTTTGAATTTTGTTTGGTGAAAGAGAAAGCGAGAGTGACGGTTACGAGAGAGAGAAGGAAGGATGAGGATTATGGTGAGTTGAGATGAGAGAAAGATGTGATTAATGTAACGGTTATAAAGAAAAAATAAATCAGAGAAAGTAGTGGAGAGAGTTGGTTGAGAAGCATTGAGAAGAGGAAGGGGTAGATTAGGTGAGAGAGTGTACTTAATGTATAGTGTTTCTAGGTACTTTGGGACTAATACCTAAAAGGGAAATGATGACTATCCTAAAGTAGCCGTTGCAAGGCTTTAGGGAGTCCTAAAGTATTAATTTAAACATTATCAAACTGAAACAAATTGATCAAAACACATAACTTGAAACGGTGAAAACATATCATGCGCAAAAACTGTGCACAGAGGCAGAGCGTTCTGAGAACGTTCTCTCTATAGTGAATGATTTTGCTGAAACAATATTAGTGAGGGATCTTAATGATATTTAAATTTTTCTTAATGAAATTTAAACGATCCTCAACTAATGGCTTTGTAAAAATATCAGCTAACTGATTTTCAGTATCAATAAACATCAATTCAAAATCCTTTTTGTTCACATGATCTCTAATAAAATGATGTTTAATTTCAATATGTTTTGATCTTGAATGCTGAATGGGATTTTTTGATAAATTGATAGTACTTGTATTATCACATAAAATTTTAATACTTGTGTACCTTAATGAGTAGTCTTCGAGTTGGTTTTTGATCCATATCACTTGTGTGCAACAACTTGCAGCTGATACATACTCAGCTTCAGTAGTTGACAGTGCTATGGTGTTTTGCTTTCTGCAACTCCAACTTACAAGAGCTTCACCAAGAAATTGACAAGATCCACTAATGCTTTTTCTTTCCATTATATCACCAGCATAATCAGCATCACAGTAGGCTTTAAAGTTGAAATGTGATCCTTTTGTATACCATAGTCTAACATCAGTTGTTCCAACTAGGTATCTAAAGATCCTTTTAACTGCAGTAAGATGTGATTCTTTTGGTGCAGTTTGAAACCTTGCACATTGACCAACAGAGAAAACAATATCTGGTCTACTTGCAGTGAGATAGAGAAGTGAACCTATCATTCCTCTATATTCTTTCTTAGAAACACTTTTTCCATTCTCATCATTGTCTAAACTTGATGATTGATGCATAGGAGTTGGCATGATCTTTGATTCATTCATCTTGTATTTCTTCAAGAGATCATTTATATACTTTTCTTGACAAATGAAAATGCCATTTTCTTGTTGCTTGATTTGCAAGCCAAGAAAGAAACTGAGTTCTCCCATCATACTCATTTCAAATTCATTTTGCATGAGGTTTGAAAACTACTCACATATTTTTTCATTTGTAGCACCAAAAATGATGTCATCAACATACACTTGCACAATCAACAGATCATTGTTGTTTTCTTTTCTAAAAAGAGTTGTATCAATTTTTCCTCTTGAAAAGTTGTTGTCAAGTAAAAAAGTGCTTAGTCTCTCATACCATGCTCTTGGGGCTTGTTTAAGTCCATATAGAGCTTTGGTAAGTTTGAAAACATGATGAGGTTTATGTTCATCTTCAAAACCAGGAGGTTGGTGCACATAAACTTCTTCATTTAGAATACCATTTAAAAATGCACTTTTAACATTCATTTGAAAAAGTTTGATGTTTTTATGAGATGCAAATGCAAGTAATATTCTAATGGCTTCTAACCTGGCAACATGAGCAAATGTTTCATCATAATCAATTCCTTCTTATTGATTATAGCCCTGAGCAACTAGTCTTGCCTTGTTTCTAGTCACCTTGCCATTTTCATCCAATTTGTTTCTAAACACCCATCTAGTTCCAATGATTGAATGATCTTTGGGTTTTGGTACTAGATTCCACACTTCATTCTTTTCAAACTGTAGGAGTTCTTCTTTCATAGTATCAATCAAAGAGTTATCAACAATAGCTTCATCAATAGACTTAGGTTCTATCTGAGAGATCATTGCCAGATTGTTCTCCTGATTAAAAACAGATCTTCTAGTTTTGACTCCATCTTTAGGACTTCCAATGATTTGCTCTTGTGGATGATGTGTGTTGATTCTCCAAGTCTTTGGAGGCTCTTGAGGTGAATCATCATCTTCTTTAGGTTCAGAATTTTCAATTGGTTGAGTGTCTTCACTAAGCTCAGAATTCTGATTATCCTTTTCATTTACATCATCTTCTTTCACTTCATTTGTTTCTTCTTCAAATTCATCAAATTTGACATGCATGCTTTCTTCCAAAGTTTAAGTTCTCAAGTTGTAGACTCTATAAGCTTTTGATGTTAGTGAATATCCCAAAAATATTTCCTTGTCTGACTTTGAATCAAACTTACCCAAGTTGTCCTTGATATTCAAAATATAGCAATAACATCCAAAAATATGAAAATAAGAGATGTTTGGCTTTCTGCCTTTCCAGAGTTCATATGGAGTTTTGTTCAAAACTTTTCTAATGGTAAATCTATTTAAAATATAGCAAGAGGTACTAATGGCTTCAACCAAAAAGTATTTTTCAACATTTGATTCATTTATCATTGTTCTTGCCATCTCTTGTAAAGTTCTATTTTTCCTTTCCACAACTCCATTTTGTTGAGGGGTTCTTGGACAAGAAAAATTATGAGAGATGCCATTATCATCAAAGAATGATTCAAATAGTGAGTTTTCAAATTCACCACCATGATCACTTCTTACTGAGATGATATTGGTATCTTTTTCATTTTGAACTCTTTTACAAAAGTTTTTGAAAGCTTCAAAAGATTCATCTTTATGTTTTAAAAACAGAACCCATGTGAACCTTGAATAGTCATCAACAATAACAAAGCCATAATTTTTACCACCAAGACTTGTGGTTTTGACTGGACCAAATAAATCAATGTGTAGCATTTCAAGAGGTCTTTTTGTTGAAATAAAATCTTTAGGTTTAAAACTGCTTTTGACTTGTTTTCCTCTTGTGCAAGCTTCACATACTTTATCCTTGTCAAAACTAATCTTAGGTAGTCCTCTAACTAGATCAAGTTTGGAAATTTTTGAAATTGTTTTCAAGCTTACATGACCAGCCCTTTTATGCCAAATACATTTCTCTTTTTCAAGTGAAACAAAACAAGATTCAGTGGGAAGTTCATCTAAATGTAAGACATAAATGTTTCCTTTCCTTGATCCATTTAGAAGAGTTTTACCAGATGATGATTGAATGATTTCACAAGTATGGGGTTTAAATATAACTTCAAAACCATTGTCACAAAGTTGACTAATGCTTATCAAGTTATGTTTAAGTCCTTTTACATAATGAACATTTTCATTTTTTGCTGAATTTATCTTACCTATGACACCATTACCTTTGATGTAAGCTTTTTCATTGTTACCAAAAGTTACAGCTCCTCCATCCTTCTTTTCCAGAGATAGAAAGTTCAGCTTATCTCCAGTCATATGCCTTGAGCAACCACTGTCCAAGTACCAAGGCTTTTTCTTGACTGCTAGATGACATACCTACATTTTTATTTAATAATTCTTTAGGTACCAATAGTCTTTTGGGTCCACGAGGGTTAGTATAATATGGTCTTCTCTTGTACTGATATGGTCTCTGAAAAGATTTTTTAAAAGAATGTTGTTTCTTCAGAACATTCTGAGAGCGTTCTCTTCATGTATGTGAGTATACCAGTCTTTTCTTATCAAAACAAAAGGCTTCAAGATGTCCATCTCTTGAGCAATAAGTACATTTGTATCGATGTGTTTGTTTATCATTTTCAGGAAAAAGAATATCATGTTTTTCTTTTTGAGGAACAAAAAAGTTTTCATACAATTTTTGTTTTTGAAAAGCTTTAAAACCTACACCATTTGTGTTGTGAACACTGGATTGAGATCCCATGATCTTTTCAAAAGTATCAGTAGCTTTAACAAAACATGTTATATCTTTTTCAAGCTTAGAGACATTTTGTTTCGAAATGATATTCTCTTTCTGAATATTTGTTTTATCAATGGTCTTTTGTTTTTCTAAAAGATCTTCATATTGCATAGATAACTCTTTATGTGCATCTTGCATACCACTGATAACATCCTTATATTTACTATTCATAGATTTTAGTTCATCATTTTCCTTTTTCAAAATGGTGAGTTCATCTCTAAGTTTTCCATTTTTTTGATTCAAAATTTGAGTGTCATAAAAGAGATTATCAAATAAGCATTCAGTTTTTCTACATGATGAGCAGGGTTCAAGGCTTACCTCTTCTATGTCTGATTTGGTCATAAGACAAACATTTGCTTCTTCTTCTCCTTGAGATTCATCTGAGTCATCCCAGGTTGCCATTAAAGACTTCTTCTTGAATGTGGATTTCTTCTGTTTGTTCTTAGGACAATCAGTCTTGTAGTGCCCTACTTGATTGCATCCAAAGCATGTAATTTGACTCATGTCAGTTTCTGGCTTTGGACCATTTCTCCTTGCTAGGAATGATTTTTTGATGTTGTTTCTTCTCATCATTAGTCTTTGTTGACATTCTTCTTCATCATCAGATGAGTCTTCATCATTCTGAGATTGCTCTCCTACTTGTGCTTTCAAAGCAATAGTCTTTTTCTTCAAAGGATTGTCTTCTTGAAGTATTGCTTCATGAGCTTTGAGAGATCCAAGAAAGTCATTTAATTTGACATTTTTAAGATCTTTGGCTTCTGTAATTGCTGTAACAATATGTCTCCATGATTTTGGTAGACATCTCAGCACTTTTCTTATTCTTTCATGATCAGTGTACTTCTTGCCAAGAGAATTGAGTTCATTAATGATGGTAGTGAATCTTCCATACATTTGATCTATGGATTCATCTTCCTACATTTCAAATAGCTCAAACTTTCTCACACCAATATCAATTCTTGTTTCTTTGATGATATTGGTTCCTTCATGATGAGTTTGGAGTTTTTCCCACATTTCTTTAGCTGTGTTGCACTCCATGACTCTATCATATTCTTCTCTGCCTAGAGCACTTTTTATAAACATTTTGGCTTTGATGTTTAGGAGTACTCTTTCAGCTTCAGCAGTGGTCCAATCTTTTTGTTCCTTTGGTGTGGATTCTTTTGTTAGAGGTACATATTCTCCTTGTTCCACAACTGGCCACATGTAATTGTCCTGTGATCTTAGGAACAATTCCATTTTATCTTTCCAGTAGTAATAATCATTTCCTTCAAATAGAGGAGGTCTATGTGAGGATCCTCCTTTAGAAATAAACTTTGCAGATTTAGACATGACTTCTTTCCTGAGTCTTTTCCTCTAGCACTTATTAGATGCCCAACCTATAGAGGCCGGGCTCTAATACAAATTGAAGTAGCAAAGTTTCACAAGAAGGGGTGGGGGGGTTTGAATTGTTACCTTTTTAAAAATTAAGCTTACAAAACAAAACAACTTAGTTAGTTTAAAAACAGTTTTGTCAAATAGAGATAGAACGTTTTGAGATCGTTCTCGTTAGTGCAGACAGTTTATATCAAACAAACAATATAAGTGTATGGTGTGTGTGCAATTGTAAAGAAGTAAAGAGAGGAGGAATAACACACAACAATTTATCCTGGTTCATTCAAATGTTGGGCTAGTCCAGTCCCCACTCATGTGAGATTTATCACTAGTATGAATGAGATACTACTGATCTCTCAATACAATTCTTCTTCTTTTATGATCTAGACCAAGATCAAATTATTTTCTGCCTCGAGTCAGTCCTGACTATCCAAGGCTTACCTCTAGTCAAAACCTGACTATCCAAGGTACTCTCAATCAATAGTTACGTATTGACTTGATGATTTCTTTTACAAGAAGGGTTTGTTTCTGGATCTAAGCTTATACAATAACTCACACCAGAGATTGATAGGCTTAAGTAAACAACTCAATACACTCTAAATATGTGATCCTAAGATTGATAGCAGAGCTGGAGTGTTGAGTAAACAAAACAGAGCTTTGATTGCTTGAGAACTAAACTGGATGTATGCAAACTTGTAACTAAACTTCTTGCTCTTCAAGTGCACCATGGGGTGCTATTTATAGATGCCAAATACGCTCCTGATGCTTAGTCATCATCTAAGTACAGTAAAGAGCCGTTGCATCCTTCATATGACAGCTCATAGAGAGTTTGCTGCATAATTCGAATCTGTGAGAACGTTCTGCAAACACTCTCCCAGTTTCTTCATTTCACCAAATAAAGGTGATGAGCTGTAAATAGTTGTAGCAGGCTGTATGAAGCTTGTTCTTCAAGTATATACGTTGTACTAGCCGTTGTGCATCAAATCAAAGTACATTGAACAGCTGGATATTCATTTTAAATGTTCAAGTACAAAATTGCCTGGGTTGGAGATCGTTCTGGCAACGTTCTCTCCTTTCTGGGCTGATGCAAGAAGTCATGAGTGGGATTTGCTTGATCATAAACAGCTGTAGTGGAGCGTCTAACACAGCTAGGACTAGCATTGTAGCTGTCCATAAAGTACTTTAGCAAGTACACACCTTCTTGTCTTATGTGGGAGATACTTTGGAGAATGTTCATTGAAAGTACATTTGCAAGTACCATGCCAACTATGAGTTCAGAGGCTTGTTGCTGCATTGTGATTGGTCTATGATAAACCATAAGATCCAAAACTCAGTAGAAACACGAGTTCACACATGCTTGTCTTCATTGTGCATTGATTCCTTTCCTTAAACATGTCATACAAGGAATGTTCTTCATGCACATGGTCTTGTTTGGCCTTGAGTGACTTATCCACTGTTGAGATACTGATTTAAAGTCCAATGATAAAGTGGAATAATGTCTTGTAGCCTCATGAAATATTATTAAGTGTTTGTGACAAGAATCACTTTTGAAACCTGTGCTGACTGTTACCTAGAGAGCGTTCTCTGATCATTCTCTGCAGTAGTGTTCATTTCTTTCACACAAAGAGTGATGATTGATCATGATTTTGCAATTTGATCTAGCTTATTAAAATCACTCAAAAGCACATGTTAGATCACAAAATGATCAGAATATAAATGAAAATATAATTGAAGATGTTTGTTATCTTTAAAACATCATTTAGGGATTTTGCTTCAACATCATATACTGAATCATGTAATGAGGAGGTGCCTTATGAAGAACTAGCCTCTTGCTTCAAGAAACTTTGTTATGAGGCTGAAGAAACCTACAAAAAGCTACATGAAAGTAACCAAACTATCAATCAGATGAAGATAGAAAGAACTTGTCATCTCTCTCAAATCTCTAGATTGAATGAAGAAGTAGTGCAACTGACCTCCAAAATAGAAGACATGAAGAAGCAAGTTAGAATGATGAACAATGGCACTGATATGTTGGAGAAAATATTGGATGATCAAAGACCTGGAAAACCCAAAGGAATTAGGTATGATTATCAATCTCTAAATAGACAAAATCAGAAAGAGAAAATCACTAAGTTTGTTGCATCAGCTGAAAATCACAACCCAATGATATGGAACAACATATGGACACATCATCTTAGAAACTTGTGGCCACATCCCAGTAGCACATCAAAGTATGTTCCTAAAATCTGGATCTGCCATCACTGTGGAAGAAAAGGGCATATCAGACCTTTTTGCTTTAAGTTATACGAGTATTCTGATCAACACGTCTCTCAACAAATTCACAAGCAATCTGAAGTAAAGAAATAATAGAAACCTAAGGTGAGATGTGCTTGGTTAATAGCATCATTAAGAGCTTCATCAAAGGAATATTGGTATTTTGATAGTGGTTGTTCAAGACACATCACTGGTGTCAAGAAGTTCATAACATATTTGAAACCTCCTTCTACCAGCTTTGTACCTTTTGGAGACGGTGCTAAAGGTGAAATCAAAGGAGTTGGCAATCTAATTGCAAATGGTCTGCCAAAAATTGACAATGTGTTATAGGTAAAAGGATTGAGTGCAAATCTTATCAGCATTAGCGAACTTTGTGATCAAGGATTCAATGCCAGTTTCTCCAAAACTGATGCTTAATCACTGATGATTCTGGTAACATTGTAATGAGAGGATCAAGATCTAAAGACAACTGCTACATGAGGTCTACTCATGAAGAAAGTACCTTTTCTGCATGTCTCCTAAACATGGTTGATGACGTACAATTGTGGCACCAGAAACTTGGTCATCTCCATCTAAGAGGGATGAAAAAAGTAATTTCATAGGAAGTTGTTAGAGGAATACCAAAGCTCAATATTGATGAAGGACACATTTGTGGTGATTGTCAAATTGGTAAACAAACTAAGGCACCTCATCCAAAACTACAACATCTTGTCACTTCCAAAATCTTATAGTTGTTACACATGGATTTGATGGGTCCTATGCAAGTTTAAAGTCTTGGTGGTAAGAAATATGCATTTGTAGTTGTTGATGATTTTTCTAGATTTACATGGATAAATTTTATTTGTGAGAAATCAGACACTTTTGAGGTATTTAAAGACCTATGCATTCATCTTCAGAGAGAAAAGAATGAAAAAGTCATAAGAATTAGAAGTAGTCATAAAAGAGAATTTGAAAACTTAGGTTTACTGACTACTGCTCCTCTGAAGGAATCAAGCATGAATTCTCAACTCCTATCACTCCACAACGGAATGGGATAGTTGAAAGGAAGAACAGAACCATTCAAGAATCTACAAGGGTCATGCTATATTCTAAGAAACTTCCTCTAAATGTATGGGCTGAAGCTATGAACACAATCGTGTGACTTTGAGATCAGGAACCACTACTACCTTGTATGAAATGTGGAAAGACAGAAAAACCCACAGTCAAATACTTTCATGTGTTTGGCAGTAAGTGTTACATTCTAGATGACAAAGAACAGAGAAGACAAATGGATCTTAAAAGTGATGAAGGATTTTTTCTAGGCTACTCTACAAACAGTAGAGCTTACAGAGTATTCAACTACAAAACACACATTGTGATGGAATCTATTAATGTTATAGTTGATGATATTGTAAATGCACCAGTTCCCCTCCATGTTTTAATAATTGTCAAAACACACGAAAATAGAGTAGAATACATTTTGACAACATTATACTTGACTTGACAGGGAAAAGTCTTTTAAATTATGAAAAATCATTTTACAAACCATTTGTATTTATACACTATCATTCGGATCGATACAAATGCTATGTAAAATGTTTTGGCTGAAAAACGCGTTTCAGTAATGATACACACCTCATTTGTATCTATACAATACATATCTCAAAGAAACAAAGATGCTTTTGTATATCGATACACATTTATATGTATCGATACACATCAGTCTCCTTTGAAAAAGAGAGATCATTGTGTATCAATACACACTTATATGTATCGATATATATCAGACTTTCCTTAAACCAGAAAGCCTTATACGTATCGATACACATTAAATATGTATCGATACATATCCGTCAAAACTCAACTTTTTAAGCTGTCAAGAGTTTGTATCGATACAACCTTAAACTTGTATCGATACATATCAGTTAAAATTGCCTAAATCTACTTCATTCTATTTTTCTTATAAATAACATCATGGGGTTTTGTTGTAAGTGTGAGAAACAATTAGGAAACAGCTTGTGAACATAATTGTGTGATAATTTTGGATCAAAGTGTGATTGGAATCAAGTTCATCATCATCTTTCAATTCTCAATTACCTGAAAGTTGATTACTTTTTAAATGGGTCTAGTAAAGGGGTTTTAGTTCGATTGGAAGATAACATCCAAGTTCGATCGCAGTAAATAAGATTGTTCGTTCGGGTTGAATTGATTTCAAGGGAAGTTTCTCATCGGTATTCAAGAAGTATTGTTCTTAAAGGAACAACGGGTCAACGAGCTAATCAGCCGGATAATCGTCACAGAATCTTGGTGAAGAAAGGTTGAGGTTCGATTATCACAATCAGAGGTAGAAGTTGAGGATCACGTTGGAGATTCACGCAAATTTATTGAAGCTACAACGAGCGTGGAAGATTGAGTCTTTATAATTCCTCGTGTAATGTATTCAGTTGAAATTTGTGCATTGTGTAATATTCAAGAGTTTTTCAATAAAAATCTTAATCTCGTATTTTTGACAAGGTTGGGGGGAGAAAAACCTGCCGACCGCGAGGACGACACGAAAGCAATGAAACTCCCATATCAAGCATTTGTTTCTTTCTTCTCCCTTAAACTCTTTACGTTTTTACTATTATTCAATTGTGTGATTCGATTGGAATTTGACGCACGCCAAGTGTTTGTAAAAATTCCAATTCGATTGATTAGTTTGCAATACACGTAATTTGGACCGTAGAATTTGCTTATTAAGTTTTCGATTCTTAAAAATCATTAATCTTGAATTACTCGATCGCAAAACATTAATTGACATTGTGTTTATCATAATATGACTATTGGTGTTTACTACTTCTACTTTGATCAAGGTGCAAATAGACTACCGATTCGATGAACTTCCGCGCTAAAATTTGATTTTGTAAAAATCATTAATTGTGTATTGGATCACTTATTCAACCCCCCTCTAAGTGATAAGTTAAGTAGTCTAACAAGTGGTATCACGATTCTGGTTCAATTTTTCATAAAATTTGGTGGATTTGTGCCAATTGATTGATCACGATGGCTTTTGCACCAAAAGGGGCTTATAATAGAGCTCCAATATTCAATGGTGAACATTTTGATTATTGGAAAAGTAGTATGCAAATTTACATCACTTCTTGTGATGGAGAAGTGTGGAATGCCATTGAGAACGGTCTTTTTGTTCCATCAACGACCAATCAAAATGGAATTGTTACACTAACACTGATGGCACGATGGACGGATGATGATAAAAAGAAAATGAACTATGATTGGAAAGCGAAAAACATTCTTCTCTCCTTTTTGGGGATTGATCAATTATCGCGTTTCACATTTTAGTTCGGCTAAAGAGATGTGGGACACATTGGTAACCTCCTTTGAGGGAACCGGTGAGGTCAAGCAATCAAAGATTAACACTTTAACTCAAGAATTCGAATTGTTTCATATGCGCGATGGTGAAACCATTTCAGATATGCAACAAAGGTTTATTTTCATAACCAACAAATTACACGGTCTAGGTAAACCTATCGCAAACGATGTTGCTACTAATAAAATTTTGAGATGTTTGAATAGGAATTGGCGACCAAAGGTGACTGCTATAAAGGAAGCCAACAATTTAACTCAACTCAATTTACAACACTATTTGGCAAGCTTGAAGAGCATGAACAAGTTCTCGATGCATTGGTTAAGCATGAGAAAGGGACTAACAATGAAAAGCACTCCGAGAAAGAAAAAGAGAAAAGAAGTCCATTGCTCTAAAGGCTTCAAGTTCCAAGTCCAAAGGGAAAGAGCAATATGGTGATAGCTCTATTGATGAAGAATGGAATGACCAAGAAATGGAGATATTTGTTCGAAGATTTTACAAGTATACAAAAAGACATGGCATCAAATTTTCGAAGAAAAATGGTCCCAAGTCACTAAAGCAATCAAGGGATGATATAGAGAATGAGAAGAGCAATCCTAATAGAAAGTGTTATGAATGTGGCAAATCCGGTCCCTACAAACTGGAATGTCCATTCTATAACAAGAGAAAGGTAAAGTTCTCCGAGAAAAATCACAAGAGTAAAAGAGCTTATGTTGCTTGGGATAGTGCAAGCGAGGAGGGATCTAGGTCCAAGAGCTCAAGTGAAGAGGATGAAGAACGCGCTCATGTGGCACTCATGAATTGTTCACCAATTAAAGGCGAGAAACATCACAAACGTCAAGTAAGTGATTCTAGCTCTATCTCTAATAATGATCCCTCATATGATAAACTTCAAAACACTTTTCAAAAACTATATGGTGAAGCCTCAAATACATTTGAGAAATTGGCTAAAAGGAAGAAAGTGGTTTGTCTTCCAGAGTCACAAATAGAAAAATGACAAGATGAATTAGAGGCATTAAAACCTACCATGGTTAATTGAAAAGATGTTTTTGAAAATGATAAGTCATCAAAGAATGATTGTGATTCTTGTTGTATCTGGCAAGGAGAAGTGAAAAACCTTCAAGCTAAATTGGACAAGGCTCATAAGTCATCTAGGAATGATTGTGATGCTTGTTGTATTTGGCAAGGAAAGGTGAAAGCGCTTTAAGCCAAATTAGACAAAGCTCTTGTACCAAAAGTTACTTTTCTAGATACACCAAAGAATTTTAACAAGCTTAAGTTTAGGCCCTCTAAAAATTACAAATTTGTTAAATAGAAAATGAATTCCAAAAGTAAATTTTTGGGTCACAACAATCATTCCAATATTACTTGTTACTATTGGTGTGATAAGGGACATACAATTGCTAAGTGCCAAGCTAGAAAAAAAATTGTACCAAAAGTCAAAATGCAATGGATTCCTAAATCCATCAATGGTTTTGTTACTAACCACCTAGGATCCAATGAGAGTTGGGGACCTATTTCAAATGCTTAAAGTTTTAAAAAAGCGTCTTGAACCATTGACAAGAGACACCGACAACAATGGAGTTCAAGACACACTGATCGACGATTTGTGTATCGAAAATATTTATCAACTGCAAGTGCACAGTTTCGTCGTTGAGTTTTAAAAGATATCGAACCACATAGACCAATAGTTGACCTACCGTAATTCTGTCGTTACGTTGTAAATCTAAGGCTGATGATTTATAGTTTAGAATTGTTTTAGAATTTAAAAGAAATTAAAAAAAGAGGAAATAAATTAATTAAAGCGGGATATCGGTATGTAACTAATTAACCATCGGGAATTTAATAAATTAATAGTGCGCGGATAAGTGTTTACTTTTCAGAAGAACTTTCTCAACTTAAAGGTTTAAACCTCACACTCTTGTTTTGTTGATAAAAACCATACTTTCTAAGCTAGAAGTTTTACTGTCACTTTTCTACCACCTTAGCTTCGAAAGTATATTTTGAAAATCAATTAGTTCTAATTAATCCTAACGTGGCTCTCGCTCGTTCAAAGATTAATATCAAATTCCTACTATCTAGTTAAAACCTCAAACTCTCGCTCTATTGATTTTAACCTTAGTTGCTTTATTTTACTCTCGTTCAAAAGCTTTGAATTAAATTAGGAATTTGAATCAGAAAAGTAGTGTGTGTGTGCGCGCGCTATATCATCATTAAATCCCCTTCGGAGAATTAAATTACATACCGATATCTAGGAATTTAGCTAGACATGGTAAAGGAATTAAATAAACAAAAGCAGTAAATTAAACAAGACATAATAATTAAATAAATAAATAAGCGCATAAAAACCTGGAAATAAAATCTGCTGGAAACTGGAATTAAACTTGCTGGAATTAAAGGAAATAATATTCTTGACAGGAAAGTGAAAACGGATCTGAAATCGTGATTCCCGGTGTGGAAATACCGATACAGTTTATAAAGCAGGAAATATAAACTGACTGAAAAATAAAGAAAATAAGGCGTATAAAATCTGAGTTTTGAGCTTCTATTTATAGGGGAAGTTTGCTCGTACGATCCATCAAAATAGGAAGAGATATGCTTCCTTTGAGATTATCCAATTGTCGTACGATTAGGAACAGAATTCGTATCAGACGTTTTCCGCTTCCCCACGTCTCGCAAAATTGGTTTTGCTGGATTTGGGTTTGGTGGCGCCCGCCACCACTTCTGTGGCGCCCGCCATGAGCTTTCTAGGGGCAAATGCCCCTTTCTGCTGGGCTCCTTTGTGGGCTGCGTGAATTTGCGCTTTGCACCCCCCTTTTTGCTGCGTTTTTGGCCCTTTTTGCTCAATTCTCTTCTCCGACCTATTTTATTAGACAAAACTGAAAAGAAAACAAATACCGACATAAAAAGACATAAATGAAATAAAAACATATGAAAATGCACCTAAAGTTCACATAAACTAAGCTAAAAATACGATATGATTTCGTGTCATCACACACAAAGGCGTAAAGAAATGGGAAAAGCTTCGACTCAATACTTTCAAGGTTATGGAACTTGATCACTTCCTATACTTGATACTTAAAGGGAAGAATCCTATCTCAAATTTTACTCCTTATCCTTTACTTTGCATTTATGGTTCTTTGTTCATATACACATATTCAAAACCTAATATGTGATTTGTTGTGATAGTTGTCTAATCCTCTATTTTGAAAAACTTTGCTTAAAAGATATTGATAAGTCTTTGGGACACATTTGCTTAAAGTGGGGATTTGAAAAAAATCACAATAAAATGACATATTAGTTAACACATTTGATTGTATATGTTTGTTTTAACTTGTTGTGCATATTGTATATATGCTTTGTCTTGGTACTATAACTGATATATGTGAATACTTTATCATGCATTGTGTGGTTTAACATGTGTTCTAATGTTAATGTTTATGCTTTGATAGTCTTGAATCACATTCATATTGATTGAACCTTGATGAATATATGTGTTTCATACATACATGTTAGTATAGAGTCGTAAACATGGTTTTTCAAACACTTAAATTCATGAAAATTGAGAAAAATTGAAAATTATGCATTTTGGATACAATTGAATCTTAACTTATTTTAGTTCTCATTTATTTCTTGTGGAACTCATGAACATTTAGTTTGTTATAACTCTGTAACTTTCATTTAATTTCGATTTGTTTGTACGGATAGTTTTTTAAGTTTTGTCAGACTTTTGGCAAAACTCATTTTGGATTGTATGACTCTTTATCATGTGTATGCATGATGCGTTTTAATTAATCGTCCATTATCTTGATATGATTGATTTCTAAAATGTCGATGTTTTGATATCCATGCTTATTGGTTTGGCTTGTTGTTCTACATGTCATTTTTGTCATGGTTTTGGTTATTCGTCATTTGATTATATTTTGCATATCTTGTGTTATTTAATTGATATGGAATTTTATCATAAAGGGCATTTCGACAAATGTAAGTGCACAATATGACCTTTTAAAATTTTCTTTGAATATTCGATACTTCTCATATGTGTATTTTTGTGTTCTTTTAGATATTGTCAGAGGGGGAGAGAAGAATGCATGCATAAGCTAAGCTGCTAAGGATAAAGCTTAAGATTTTTGAATACCGGTTCGACCCTTGAAGCGCAATGTGGCATCAACTCAGGGGGAGCATTGCTAGGGGTTAGGTTTGTTGTTTGCTTCTGTAACATGTTTGCTATCTATTGCATATTAGGTAGGCTTAGATAGCTTATGCAATAGGTTTTGACAATTATCAAAAAGGGGGAGAAAGTAAATGCACCAATTCCCCTCCATGTTTTAATAATTGTCAAAATACACGAAAATATAGTTGAATACATTTTGGCAACATTATACTTGACTTGACAAGGAAGAAGTTTTTAAAACTATGAAAAATCAGTTTATAGGTCATTTGTATCGATACACTTTCATTTGGATAGATACAAATGCTATGTAAAATGTTCTGGCTGAAAAATGCGTTTTAGTAACGATACACACCTCATTTGTATCGATACAATACATATCTCAAAGAAACAGAGAAGCTTTTGTGTATCGATACACATTTATATGTATCGATACACATCAGTCTCCTTTGAAGCAGAGAGATCATTGTGTATCGTTACACACTTTTTTGTATCGGTACATATCAGACTTTCCTTAAACTAGAAAGCCTTATATGTATCGATACACATTAAATATGTATCGATACATATCAGTCAAAACTCAATTTTTTAAGTTGTCAACAGTTTGTATCGATACAAACTTAAACTTGTATCGATACGTATTAGTTAAAATTGCCTAAATCTACTCCATTCTATTTTCCTTATAAATATCATCATGGGGTTTTGTTGTAAGTGTGAGAAACAATTAGGAAATAACTTGTGATCAGAATTGTGTGATAATTTTGGATCAAAGTGTGATTGGAGTCAAGTTCATCATCATCTTTCAATTCTCAATTACCTCGAAGTTGATTACTCTTTAAATGGGTCTAGTAAAGAGGTTTTAGTTCGATTGGAAGATAACGTCCGAGTTCAATCGCGGTGAATCAGATTGTTCGTTTGGGTTGAATATTTCAAGGGAAGTTTCTCATTGGTATTCAAGAAGTCTCGCTCTTGAAGTATCGCTCTAGAAGATTAAGTCTTTATAATTCCTTGTGTGTTGAATTCGGTTGAAATTTGTGCATTGTGTAATATTCAAGAGTTTTTCAATAAAAATCTCAATCTCATATTTTTAACGAGGTTGGGAGGAGACGTACCTGCCAACCGCGAGGACGACACGAAAGCAAGGGAACTCCCATATCAAGCGTTTGCGTCTTTCTTCTCCCTTAAACTCATATTGTTTTTGCTATTATTCAATTGTCTGATTCGATTAGAATTTGACGCACGCCAAATGTTTGTACGAATTCCAATTCGATTGAATAGTTTGCGATACACGTAATTTGGACCGTAGAATTTGCTTATTAAGTTTTCGATTCTTAAAAATCATTAATCTTGAATTACTCGATCGCAAAACATTAATTTGCATTATTTTTATCATCATACGAATATTGGTGTTTACTACTTCTCTTTTGATCAAGGTGCAAATAGACTACCGATCAGGTGGACTTCCGCGCTAAAATTTGATTTTGTAAAAATCTTTAATTGTGTATTGAATCACTTATTCAACCCCCCTTCTAAATGATAAGCCAAGTAGTCTAACAGATATGCTAAACATACAAAAGGAAGATGTACCAGCTAATGTGGACACATTCTATCAGAAGAACGAAGAACAAGAAAGTAATGTTGATGTTGAATTAACTCTTGATCTTGAGCATGAAGAATCTGAAGAGACTCTCGTGAATAAAGGAACATCTGTTGCGGGGATTTTGAGATTTCCACCACTACAGTTGATCTTTCATTTCTAAAGAGGGGAATGCATCGAAAAAAACCTTTTAAAAGAGATTCTAAGTTCCAGGGTTAGTTACGCCTAGGGAAGGTATTAGCATCCTAAACGCCTATAGTATCCTATAGTAACCTCTAATTTATTGTTTTTTTACTTGTTTTTATGTGTGAAGAAATGAGGGAGAAATTGTAAGAATTTGAGGGAGAATTTGTATAGAATAGAAAGTGTGTGATTGTGGAGAGTTGGATGAGAAGAGAAAGTTATAGCATAAAATGTAAATTGTTTTGAAAATATAAACTTAAGTCTAAACGTGCGACTAATTGGTTTTGGACTAAGAGAGTTTTGTATTAAGAGGGAGAAGATGTTTTTGTTGTTTTCCTATTTTTTCTAAAGAAATTACTAATCGTACCTCTTTGGAAATGAAAGTTCGCGTTTAGTTTTGTTTTTTATCGTTTGACGGAAAGCGATAAAAATAAAATGCATGCAATGCAATTTCTACATCCTCTTTGGGGTTACATTTTTCACCTAAATACATTCTAAGATTTTCGCAAGAAAATAAACATGAATGAATGCAACACTTGAATCAATATGCAATTACAAATAAAAATAGACGGAGCAAAAATAAAAATACTAACTTATTCTAAACTATACTACACTATATTTTTTTTAGCCTAAACTCTTGGTCTCTCTCCATTAAGCATAGGTTTTAGTTTTAGTGTCTCAAGTCCCCAATCAAGGATAACAAACAATATGCAATCATGAAATATAAATGACATAATATATAAATGACTACAAAAATAAATTGCAAGGAAATAAAATGACAAAAATATAAATAAACTAAAAAATAAAATGAATTAAACTAATGAAACATGAAATAATAAACTATAAGGAAATGCATTTTTAGAATTAAATATAAAGTCATTAAATCAAATAAAATAAAGGAAGTGAGGTTTGGTGTGTGAATTTGTTTAGATTAAAGGACGAAAGGTTTTTGATTTGGTGATGAAGGAGGATGGATATTGTTATTACTGTATTTCATTCACTAGCTTTGTTTTGTTCTATCTTTTTTCCTTTTTCTCTTTTTTTTTTTGATTTTGTTTTTATTTGATTTTGATTGAGAGAATTGGAAAGAATTTTTTTAGGAATCGTGTGGATGAATGTGTGTGTGGGAGTGTATGAGGTGATGTTTATTATATAGAAAAAATTAGGGTAAGGGGTAAAAATAGATTAGTGATGAAAAGATAGGATAATTGTGTGATAAGGATAGAAATGGTAATTTTTGTTATGAATAATTAGATGGATTGTCCATTGCATAGGCCCATATACTCATGACCCAATATATTGTCCTATAAATAGGACTTATGCTACAATGTAATAGACACCTTGAAGAGAATATACAATCTTCTCTAACCTTTCTCTCTTCTTCCTTTCTCTCTATATCTATTCTTGTTGTTGTTTAGAATATTTTATAACACGTTATCAGCACGCTCTAATCAACTGAGGTACAAATTCTTCTTTAATTTGTTTTCTTTTTAATCTTGCTTGTTTATTTACAATAAAATTCATGATAATGCATTCTAGAAGAATTGCACAAGAGAATAGTTGTATAGTTCCTGAAGAACTAACAAATAATAATTTTATTCTCTACGAATTCTTGAAGAATTCTTTAAAGTTCCTGAAGAACTAACAAATAATAATTTTATTCTCTACGAATTCCTGAAGAATTCTTTATAGTTTCTGAAGAACTAACAAATAATAATTTTATTTTCTACGAATTCCTGAAGAATTCTTTATAGTTCCTGAAGAACTAACAAATAATAATTTTATTCTCTACGAATTCCTGAAGAATTCATTATATAGTTCATGATGAAATTTCTAACGAATTCCTGAAGAATTCACAAATTCCTGAAAAATCCATTATAGTTTTTTAACGAATTCCTGAAGAATTCATTATATAGTTCATGAAGAATTGTTTAACGAATCCCTGAAGGATTGCACTAAATAATCATATTTACATTATAAAAATGTCATATAAGTTATTCTTGAAGAACTCTAAAATTCAATATATTTTTTATGAATTCCCGAAGAATTCAACATACATATATCCCTGAAGGATAATATATTTGTTTTGAAAATTTATAATATTTATTGAATTTATTTTATTTAAATCTTTATTTATTTAATTGCTGTTATATTGTAAAAGGAATAAGAAATAAATAAATAAATAAAATATATAAATGAATAAACAAACAATACACGATGAATTTTTTTTTTATCTGTATTAATATTTTGAATTTGGTAATTATGGTCAATCTCATAATTTATATACCAATTAATATTTTGATTTAGGTTACGGTTTTTGTAGTTATATCTTATAATGATTTACACGTTAACTTATTTGTATACGTTACTTTTCAGCAGACAAACTTTCATGCATTGCATTGCATTAGTCATACTAATATAATTAATATAATAATAATAATCACTTTGCTGTACCAAAAAAAAAAAAAATAATAATCACTTTGCTTATTTGTTTAATTTATTTGATGATAGTATTAAAATGGCAAATCTTTCAAAATTTGAGTTTGAGGTCCTTGACATATCTGGAAAAATTATTTATCTTGGACTATGAATGCTGAAATTCATTTAGAGGCGGAAGGTAATGGTGACACAATCAAAGAAGGAAATGAAACACATGTTCAACAAAAGACAAAAGCGATGATATTCCTTCGTCACCATCTCCATAGGGATCTTAAAAAAGAATACCTTACGGTAAAAGATCCACTTATTTTATGGAGTTGTTTAAAGGACAAATTTGATCACTATAAATCATTTGTGATATAGTTCCTAAAGAACTATAAGAAGAAAGAAAAAAAAACTTCATATTGAAGCATTTTTGAAGAGTTGTTCAAAGAACTAGTAATATATGAGTACTAGTGATTTAGTTCTTGAAGAACTAGTAATATATATATATCAAGCATTCTTGTAGGATTGCTACAAGTTAATTTTGTTGCTCATTATTTATGAAAATTTGTGATTGAATTCATGAATAACCGAATATCTAGGGCATGATTGAACACTATAAAACTCAAATATATGCTCCAGAAGTAGCAAAAATTGAGAAAATATATTGATATCAAATATCCTTGAAGGATTTGAAAATTGTAATTTTCTTTGGTCGTTATTTGTATAAATTTGTGGTTGAGTTCTTGAAGAATTAGACCTTTAAATTATGATCGGAGTTTATAAGATCTATTTGATCTTTGTATTTTTTAATCCAAATAAAGTTAGTTAAAATAAAAATTATTTATCTCTCTTGATTTTGCTCCTGAAGTAGCAAAATTGAGAAAATATCTTCGAATATTTTTAAGGAATAAGTCACATGATATGTGATTGAACAAGAGATATTATATATCCAATGTGAAAAACTCTTTATGATCTTAGTTTATAAGATATATATATTTTGTTAACTAATTCTATATGAATTGGTCTTAAGTAAGTTTGGTTACAAAAATTATACGATGTGTTGGTTTGATGAGTTTCGTTTAACACATAAGTATATTTTTTGTTTAAATTGGTGTAGAGAAAAAGTTATCAATTTTTTCTCTAATTTGTGTTACACCTATATTAGTACGTCGAAACACATATTATTGTAAACCAGAAGTTTATGAAACATAAAAGGTTGTTGTTGGCACGACGGGTTTGGTCATCCCGAATCTATAATGATGGAAAAAAAAGTTTATTTATTGAAGAGCCAGAAGTTTCTTCGATCCAATAGCTTTCATGCATTACTAGTTCCCAAAGAAAGTTGATAATTTGAGGGAATGAGCCTCTCATATTTGAGGGAACGAGCCTCTCATATTTTAAAAGCTCATTTAGAAAGTATTTGTTAAGTATCGTATGCCAATTCAAATTGATAATGAACATCTTGTAGAATATATATATACAAAAAAAAAATGGACTTGAATATCCATTCTTTAGACGTCTAAAGTTCATTGTGGCTGATACTTATGAAATCATAACATCTAGCTCATATTTTGGGAACACTCAATCATATATCTTGAGATATTGATTTGCATCAAGCCAACAAATTATTATATGTAAGTCCTCCCCTTAATGTACAATTGAGTTTTTGTTTAAACTTAATCTTTTTCATATTAGCATTTTTGGATGTGTTGTGTTTATCTCAATTACTCCAATATAATGCACTAAGATGAATTGTTTAAGAATATTAGGAAAATATATTTGATATGAATCTCCATACATTATAAAGTATGTTGAGGTAAAATTGGAGACTTATTTACAGTCCTGAAGACTGATTATCAAGTGATGAATTAGTTTTCCTAATATTAGGGGGAGAGATCAGCAGCTGAAAATGTGAACTAGAAGTTCAAATAATTCACTCGAAATAAAGTATTATAAGTATCTCATCTTGATCCTCATATAAAATAGTTTGAACAAAAAGTTCAAAAGATAAATCATTTGCAAAGTATATGAAACCAAATATCAGTTGCTAATGCTCCAATCAAAATAGATGTTCCTGTTGAACAAGTCTATATTGCAAATGAGTTCAACCACACTTGAAGTATGGTGGGAAAATTGGTTCCAATGATAAAAGTCCTCAAATAAGAAAAGGAGCTAAAATGAAAGATGACCAAGCGAGGATATGAAAACTCCAAAAGAGTATTGACATGATTCATTTTAAGTTCCAGAAGAACTTATCAGGTACCTGAAATGTATGAAATAAAGAGATCTCGGAAAATTATGTCATGAATGGAATACGATGGAACCAAAAGAAAGTCAACGTTGACGATATTTTTTTTCTTATATATAATATAGCGCTATATAAGATAAGAGATGATGAGGATCATGAACCAAATTTTATTGGGAATTATAGACAACATAATGATTGTCTAAATGAAAATATGCAATCGCTACGTAATTAAAATCACTTTGTAAAGTGAAATATTTTTGGACCAGCAGTCAGTACATCTGAAGATGTGAAAATGATGAGATACGAATCAATTTTTGTGCAAATAGAAAATAATGATATACAAGAATATCGATAAAAGTTTGCCATTGATTGTGAAGAGAAATATTCACCTGAAGTGAAATCAAAATATTTTTCTTATTTGATTAAGTCTAGTAACACTTGAAAGTATCAATTTATTGAAAGCGTTACAATATATTTGTATGACTCACTTGTTAGTGATGATTATATGAAACTCCCTAAAGGATTTAATTTCATGAGACATATTATTCAAACTATTGAATAGATTATAAAATGTATAAGCCTCATTGTTACTCAAACAATATAGAAGCTATTGTATAATAATTTTAGTGAATATTTCCAAATGAGAAATATGATATTGACATCATTTGTCAATTTTGAAGAAATGATCTAGAAACAAAATTTATGACATGAATATTATAAGAACTGTTGAAGAGTTTCTGAAAGTTGATTTCCTCTATTGAGATGAAATATGAAATTGTTATCAGTTGGGTGCTCTAGTTGTTGTAAGTCCACTCATTATGAACAAACATCTCATTAAAGTTTGAGAAAATGGTGATCCGTTAGGTGGTCCTGAAGTACCACATCAAACACTATAATATTATTATAACTCTTAAAGAGCTTAAGAAATCTGTTGAGTACAGAAAAATTTGAAATGAAATATATCCGATGATCAAAGTTTGTTTGAAATTACAATCTTAATACTTAAATGAGGTTTTGTACATGAAGAAAATTATATATATCAATGGTACTAAACAAATTGATATGGAAAGATATAATTGGTTGTGTATGATGTCACTTGACGTGAACAAATATTATATTATTCCACGTCTCAAGAAAATGATGAGTTACTTGAATTAGTCTTGAAGTATCATATTTCAATTAGTTCAATTGAGGACATTATTGCATTTTGCAAATTTGCATGTAGTGGTATTTTATCTTTGTCAATATCAATAAAATTGAAGATATTGGAACAAAGTCTAGCATATACATCAAGAAAGTTGAGAATATGATTTTGTTGAGGTTTGAGATTCTACAAATACAAGAAACTTGAAGAAGAAAATATTGCATCAACGGTTAATTCAGAGAAGAGTATATAAAAAGGAGATAAATCATATCTTTCTACAAAGTCATCATCAAGTAAAGCTTTTGATCAACTATATCAAAGATTAATTGGTCTTATTCGTCTCATATATAAATGTCTTCATGAGGGGGAGATATAATTGTGTTCTGCACTCTTTTTCCCTTAACCATGGTTTTATCCCATTGGGTTTTCCTGGTAAGGTTTTTAACGAGGCAGATTTATACACATATAGGATGTTGTACTCTTTTTCCTTCACTAGAATCTTTTTCCCACCGGGTTTTATTTTAGTAAGGTTTTAATGAGGCATATCCTCAATGGACATCCAAGGGGGAGTGTTATGAATAATTAGATGGATTGTCCATTGCATAGGCCCATATACTCATGCCCCAATATATTGTCCTATAAATAGGACTTATGCTACAATGTAATAGACACCTTGAAGAGAATATACCATCTTCTCTAACCTTTCTCTCTTCTTCCTTTCTCTCTATCTCTATTCTTGTTGTTGTTTAGAATACTTTTATAACAATTTTGATTAAAAGTAAAAAAGATAATAGGATAATGATGAGAAAAGGGTGAGGTGGAGCAATTTGATTGGTTGAGGTAGAAAATGAATTTTGATTTATTTAGGAAAAGATAAAGAGATAAGAATGAGATAAAATGGTGAGTCATAGAGATAGAGCAACTTGTGCTCTACTCTTTCCTCCTCTTGGCATATTTTTTTAAAATAAAATGTAAATGGTAATAAAATAAAATGTGTAGAAGTTAAATAAAAAGTAATTTTTTCATATTTTTTTTTGAAATAAATGGAAATGAAATCTAAAATGAACGTAAAAAATAGAAAACGCAAATTTTTTATATTTTTAAACTTTGAAGCTAATTAAAAGAAAATTAACATCATGAGCTAAAAAAAACTATTTTTGGACATTTTTAGAATAAAGCGTAAAGTAAAACCAAAAACAATTTTTTTATATTATTTTGACTTTTTTTTCGAAAATATAAGAAAAATAAAAAAATATACAAAGCAAATGAAATTAAAACATGTATGGTAAAAAAAGTAAATATTTTTATATTTTCTACGAACTTAATGCGAATTGGATTTGTAGGTCCAAAATTGGGGTACAACACCATCCACTAGAGTCCAAAAGAATCATCCCACTGATCTCATCATAGGTCACTAGAATAAGGGAATTACCACTAGAAGATCAAATGACATTGTGTCAAATTCATGCTTTGTTTTAAAAATGGAACCTAAGAATGTGAAAAAAACTCTTACTGATGAGTTCTGGATTCATACTATGCAAGAGGAATTAGGACAATTTAGAACTAATGATGTTTGGGACTTAGTTCCTAGACCTAAAGATAATAATGTCATAGGTAAAAAATGGGTCTATAGAAACATGTCTGATGAAAATGGCACTGTAACTAGGAATAAAGCAAGGCTTGTGGCTCAAGGATACACTCAAATTGAAGGTATTGACTTTGATGAAACATTTGCACCGGTGGCTAGACTTGAGTCAATTAGATTACTTCTTAGAGTAGCTTGTATTATGAAGTTTAAACTTTTTCAAATGGATGTTAATAGTGCTGAATGGTGAACTAAATGAAGAAGTGTATGTTGAGCAACCAAAGGGTTTTGTTGATCACAATCATCCTAATTGAAATTCTGGCAACCAGACAGATAGATGCTGTGAACAATGTTAGAGCACTTGTCCGAGCACTTGTCACACAATAATAATAAAACGCAGCGTAGCAAAGTAAAATAAGCGTGACAGAATAATAAAGAACACAATGAGTTTGTTAACCCAGTTCGGCGCAACTGCCCTAGTCTGGGGGATACCAATCCAGGAATGAACTCCACTATTATAGTTCTAGTGAAAAGCACAGCGTAGCCTCACTACTTGTCTTCGCACCTAGACCCTACCAGTGACTGCTCTACCTAGGAAATCCTAGATATGAGACCCCGTCTCAATTCCTACCAACAGTACAGACAGCACTGTTATTAAACACACACTTGTTCTTTTCGTTTATATAAGAGTCACACTCTAAAGACACAACTAACTCCGTACTTCAAAGCTTAGGAGCAGTACACCATTACAACTCAAACACAGTCCTTAGCTTGAATCATGAAGACGCAAGCAAGGCTCACAATTAACACGGGAAAACCTTAAAACCTTAAACACACGCTTTAGTACACACACGGGTTTCCCACACACAAAACTAGGGTTTGTATTTACATATATATAATACTGAGCAGTCAATGGTTTGGGCTTCAAAACACAGCTTGGACGTTGTCAGGTCCAGCTAACAATTCTTCATGAGCAAGAATATTGTTTCCAAAAATATATCTATATTAATTATGGAAATACACCAAGGCAAGACAGCCTTTTACAGCTCATAAAACATGCGCGTCTTGATCAGCACACTAGGTTAAATATAAAACTTCATAGAATCTTCAAAGATCTTGTTCAGAAATATAGCGCGTGTTGGCGCGCAACAATCAGGTCACACAATGTTGTTCCACTTGCTACAACATTTGTCTCAGCATTTGGCTAGTAGTTGTTTTTGCAAAATGTAGCCAACATACAAAAACCCAACACTAATTATGTGTATAAGTTGAAGAAAGCCTTGTATGGATTGAAACAAGCTCCAAGAGCTTGGTATGAGAAACTAACTGAGTTTCTCACTACACATGGTTACAAAAAATGAGGTAATGACAAGACTCTATTTGTAAGAGAAAATAGTGGTGGATTGATGATAGCACAAATATATTTAGATAACATTGTTTTTGGTGGGATGTGTCAACATATGGTCTAACATTTCATCAAACAGATGTAGTCACAGTTTGAAATGAGTCATGTTGGTGATCAGTGCATTTTTAGTGCACTTTTTAATCACTCTGTGCTATGGCAATTGTATGACTTCTCCCATTATTTTAGTGTTTTTAGCATGTTTTATGTTTAGAGTCTAGTATTGCTAATAATTCAGTTTTTCTATTTATTTTCGTAACAAACAGTAATTTGACGCCTTCTCATTGCGCAGACCATAACTGGAGCTAGGAATATCGGATTGAGGCGAGGCTAGTTGCGTTGGAAAGCTAAGACAAAGACCTACAACTTTCATGTTGAAGTCAAAAGCTAATTTAGAGTTTAAAAACGTCATATTTACTCGTCAGTGTTCCAGACTTTTTGCTAATAATAGCCAGTTCTTGGAGAGATACAAATAACTTCTTCAAATCCACATCATGCATAAGCATTCACATATCAACTAAAACAATGATGACATATAACGAAACTACTTCCAAGGGAACTCTTGAATAAAGATAACTTGTAAATAGTATCAGAGGCATTCATCATTAATCATAGTACATCTAGCCTCACAGAAATAGCCAGATAACTAGAACATATATATAGTGGGTTCAGATTAAGAGATGAAAACATACTCTTGAATAGAGGAGATAATCAGATATAGATATAAGCGCTCCCCCTCAAAACATGCAGACATATAACATAACATACTTACTTCAATGAGACAAATGTCAGAGCATCTGTCCAAGCGTCTTCATGCATAATAATAACATAACAATTGCTAGAGCATGTGTCAGAGCATCTTCAGTCATAAGAAAAATAATTTCTAACATCTATTCTACTCCCCCTGTTTAGCCATAAATTCTGACAAACATCAATATTGCATAAGAGAAACCATAGAGTAGCACATCAGTTCACAAAGGTCACCAAGTCACAAAGGCACATAGAGAGGCCACAAATAGAGTTATTACAGACCATGGAGCACACTCAGGTGCATGAAGAAAAGAGAAAAAAAAATTACAAACATTAATCAGAGGCAGTCGCAGCAGACACTTCCTCAGTATCACCAGCAACAGAAGCATTTCCTCCTTCTTCTTCCCTGTCCTGACCTTGTGCAGAGGCTCACCCTCAGCTGTAACCTCAGCTTTCAAGGCAACTATAACCCTATCAATCTTCAGCTTCTTAGCACCCAGATCCAAACTAACATCCATAAGCTCAGCAATCATCTCCTGCTTACTCATACCACCAGATGACTGGACAGAAGTGCCAGCCAAATCATCAGCTCGTGGCTGGGATATCAACCTGCAATCCAAACCAAGAGGACTAGGCCTCCTAACAGGCTCATTTGTGCTAACCAAAATATCAGGGTGTTGTTGCAGAATAACACCACACACCAGAGTAGGAAATGGAATAGGAAACTTAACAGCAAAAGATTTAGCTTGCTCCAAAAATTGATGATAAATGTAATAACCAAAATCAAAAGCAGATTTAGTACCAACTGCATAAATGAGCTTACCAAGCACAGTGGCCACATAATTAGAATGAGTAGTGGGGGACCAGTTATTAGCAGCAATTTTATTCAAAGCAGCATACAGAGGAGTCAACTTTGCAGAGGACAAAAGCCCAGGCCAGTGTCTAAGCTTATTACCTGTGATAGCTCTGCAAATGGTGTCATTAGTAACTTCCAACTCAGGGGTGTCTTCAACCGATCTTCCAAGATAGGCATTAATCACTTGAGGAGAGAAGTTGACACATCTACTACAAACATACACCTTCCTGTACTCAGGGTACCTAGGATCATCACATTCTTCAGGTATGTTGACAACAAACTCTCTCACCAGCTTGTCATAGCAGGGACCCAGATCCTTCACAGTCTTCATCAGCCCAGCAAACTGCAACACATCAACCAACTTTTTGCATTTGAACACATCAGCTTTCAGGTTTCTTTCAAGACCAAGTCTTCTATGGTAGACAAACTTCCAGCGAATAGCTCCACTTTCTAGATGAAAGGAAACATTATCCAAAGGGGCTGGAGGAATATCCAAAGGGACTTTCATACCCTTGACAGTTTTTCTAGATGCTCCACCAGATGGGGCAGCATCTGTCTCAGCAATGTCAAAATCAGATTCACTTGAGGGATGATCCTTTCTTTTGGGGCTTTTCTTCTTCTGATCAGACTTAGGAGTCACTTTACTCCAAGACTTTAGGGGACCAGCCATAGGCTTCTTCCCAGTATCAACAACTTTTCTTTTAGTGCCTTTAGCACTCTCAACAACTTCAGAAACCACTTTGACAACTTTGCTCCTAGTTCTGCGAGCAACACCAACAGCAAGAGTCTTTTCCAAAGATTTATCTACAGACTCTTCTTCATCAACATTGACCACATCAGTTGGTTCAATGTTTACAGTCTCAGTTTGATTTACAATTTCCTGAACCCCATCATTTTGATCTTGAGGCTTGGGAGAATCAGTTTCAAGAGCATTCACAGTCTCAGGAGTGTTTGGTATGACCAAGGACTCCACATCAGCTTGTGCCAAAGATGCTTGAGCATCTGGCACATCGTTCTGGATATTGGAAGAGGGATCAACAGGTTCCTCTGTCACAGCAATGTTCTCAGCCATGTTCACATCATTAGCAACAGTCTTATCACCAACATCAGGATTATCAGTATTTTCAACTTGCAAGTTTTCATCTATCCTAGGATTAACAGAACCTAGGGTTTCATCAATCGCTTCAGTACCCTCAATGGGTTTCTCATTAGATCCGTTGACAGAAGTGTCAACATTTGGTTCTACTACAGTTGATATAAAGGGATTTTCCTTGCAGTATAGATCATGCATAGTGAGACCTGCACGTTGAGCAGTAGAGGACGATTTCTTACCTTTTGATTTTGAGGTCTTCTTCGTTGCCGAGGAAGTTGACCCTTTTCTAGTACTTTTCTTCTTCCGTGACACAAGCGTTTTAGGATGCTGTTTGATCGCTTTTGAGTCAATTAAAGTAGCGATCGGTTGAACATCCATCACCACCGTTGAAGTGGTTTCTGGGACAATAGGAGAAGTCGAATCGTTTGCGATAGGAGATGAAGTTTTTGTTGAAGTAGACATGATGATAGAAGAAGTTTTGAGTGTATGAGGGATTGAAACAGCGATAGGAGTGGCAAGTGAGGAGATGAGCAGTTTTGAAAAAGTAGGAGAAATAAGGCAATGATGATTGCGTGTTACCGTTTTGTTTAAGGAAAGTTGGGATACTCTTCCTTGAATGGCGTGCATAAAGCGGTTGAGGAGGGAGAAAATAACTGTTGCACGCCTCCCATTAAATAACTGCTACAATTCCTCAATTATGCAAATGCCTAACCGCCTTCTTAGTTTTTCAAATTGTGCAATATCAAGAGCTTTTGAAAAATTACTGTTTGTTCCACTTGCTACAGCATTTGTCTCAGCATTTGACTAGTAGTTGTTTTTGCAAAATGTAGCCAACATACAAAAACCCAACACTAACTATGTGTATAAGTTGAAGAAAGCCTTGTATGGATTGAAACAAGCTCCAAGAGCTTGGTATGAGAAACTAACTGAGTTTCTCACTACACATGGTTACAAAACATGAGGTAATGACAAGACTCTATTTGTAAGAGAAAATAGTGGTGGATTGATGATAGCACAAATATATGTAGATAACATTGTTTTTGGTGGGATGTGTCAACATATGGTCTAACATTCATCAAACAGATGTAGTCACAGCTTGAAATGAGTCATGTTGGTGATCAGTGCATTTTTAGTGCACTTTTTAATCACTCTGTGCTATGGCAATTGTATGACTTCTCCCATTATTTTAGTGTTTTTAGCATGTTTTATGTTTAGAGTCTAGTATTGCTAATAATTCAGTTTTTCTATTTATTTTCGTAACAAACAGTAATTTGACGCCTTCTCATTGCGCAGACCATAACTGGAGCTAGGAATATCGGATTGAGGCGAGGCCAGTTGCGATGGAAATCTAAGACAAAGACCTACAACTTTCATGTTGAAGTCAAAAGCTAATTTAGAGTTCAAAAACGTCATATTTACTCGTCAGTGTTCCAGACTTTTTGCTAATAATCCAAAACCGGGTCAAACTTGACCTGATGCTCTTAAAGCCCGTTTCCTTTGCTTATTTAAGCCAAATTTCACCCTAGAACAGAGGCTATTCAGTCATTTATAAAATAGAAAATAGGAACGGAGGCTGAAGCTTATGGAGAACTAATAACCTAGGTTGATCCGTTGGTTTGTGGAAACTTCGTTTATGTACTCTTGAGGTTCGGATTCTAATGATAATTTCGTTTATATGTTTATGCTTGCTTTTATCATTTTTGTTCCTCTTTACTGTATAAATTTCGTTGCTAATGATGCTTAATTATTCGGTGATGAATTTATACCGTCGAACTATTTAAATTAATTTGCCGCTTGTGTAATTAGTTTGAATAGAATTGATATAAGACTTGTGCGCTTAGCAAAAGGGCTGTCCGATTTCTGTTATGATGTCAACCGTGTTCAATGACAGTTGTTCATCGTCTATGGTTGGCTGAACACATTCCTTGCTTAATTGAATGAATCTCACGAACCTGGTTAGCGCTTGTTTAATCGGTTTTCGTAACTAGCCAAGCATGAATGTTATGACGATTACACTTTGGTGATCTATGATAGATATAATAACGAAGTTTACCTAAACCAATGGAGTGATCGTGTTTTAATAATTGAATTCACAACTTTCTGTTACTGTTTTGCAAACCAAAAAACCCCTAATTTATAGTTTTAATCATTCTAACAATTGTTGAACACTGATTGTGAGTCTTTGGGGGACGACCAAGGTTAACTACCTTGTACTACTCTTAAATAAAAATATTATTTTGACCACAAAATGACCGTGATCAAATTAATTCCCCCACACTTAAGCTTTTGCTCTCCGTGCAAAACTCAAAATGAAAAACTCTTTTTTTTTAAGTCACAAGCAGTCAACATATTCTAGGTTTCAAGCTCTTCCAACTTTGGGTTAAAATTCAAAAATTGGCACAATTCTTATCTATCAACTATCCATGATAATCTTGCGTGTGTGTGTGTACCGTCTACTACTGTCAACCAAAGTAATGTCAAGACCCCTCTATGAAATTACCATTCTAAATGCTAAGTTGTCATTCTTTTCCTATAATTTTGGATTTAACCAGGATTTCAGTCTAGGGGAAGATATTTCTATTCAAGAGATCCAGAGCTTTTCAATTTCAGTACAGGGACAACTTCTTTCAAGCTTTATTACTTATTATTATTTTTTATTATTTTAAAGCTTTAGGTACTACTCCACCTTTTCACCTGACGGAATCTTACTTGTAATAAGTCCAACCTGTTACTCAGAGTAGAGCATCCTACACATCACTTGTTCCTCCAGTTTCGGGCACAGGAACTTATTATCATTTTTTTAGCTCTCAAGAAGTTTCCCTTTTTCTTTAATTAATAGCAATGATCAGTCTGTCATTTACTTTAGCTTTACCCCCACACTTAGTTCTAATCATACCCTCCATTATATTCAAATTCAAAGAACTTAGTCTAAAGAATGTGTATTTCAGAGATTTATCTAGAAATTACTAAGTTTGACAGTGTTCAAGCGGTTGTGCATTAAAGTGCAAAGACTATCATGTCAAGTATCAAAACAAAAAATTTGAAAAATTTCACCAACCCTACCGTTATCTGCTCTAGCCTTAGAACATGTGACTACTCATGATAATTTTGCTTTTTAAAGTAAAACTAAAACAACTAAATGTCCCTCCCCCACACTTAAATCATATAGTGTCCGCAATGTAACAATAAACATAAAGTAAGTATAAGGAAGGAACACACCCGAGGGGTTAAGGTGGTGCTGAAGCTTCAATGTCTGGTGGTTTTGGTGGAGGCCTGGCCAAGCTACGAACACATGAAATTCGAAGAACTAGATAGCAAATGAACATGGATATTAGTGAAAAATTTGGTGGTTTAGGAGGAATAACCTTCACATACAGTAAACCTGCCATAACCAAAGTATGAAAATCATAAAATTCACATTTAACTTGTGAGTCAGATAAAACAAGTGCAATAGATGCACAAATGGTGAAACACGGCTGCATGTTGGGTTGCTCAATATGAGGTTCCACCAACAATTTTTCTACTGTAGGCAATGGTTGCTCGCAGCTAAAATCCACATGCTTAATGTCAAATTCAATTTTGAAACTCTGCACAAGTGGTTGGTGGCTTCAAAATATCTTCACCTAAAATGGCTGCATTGATCTCATGACAGATGTTACATATACCACATTCACAAGAAAAAATTTCAACATATTTATCTACTTCAAGAGAAGTAAATAATTCATCCACTAAGTTCATCATTTTTTTTTAAAAAAGATAAAAATAAAAAAAATAAAAATAATAGATATGATTTTTTTTTAATATAAAATAAAATAAAAGTTTTTTTTTTAGAGAAAATATATTTTGAACTAATCTAATAAAAAAAATATCACCTAAAATTCTAATACGAGTTAAACAACGATTTTGAGTCCCCGGCAACGGCGCCAATTTGATCACGGTCGTTTCATGGTCAAAATAATATTTTTATTTAAGAGTAGTACAAGGTAGTTAACCTTGGTCGTCCCCCAAAGACTCACAATCAGTATTCAACAATTGTTAGAATGATTAAAACTATAAATTAGGGGTTTTTTGGTTTGCAAAACAGTAACAGAAAGTTGTGAATTCAATTATTAAAACACGATCGATCCATTGGTTTAGGTAAACTTCGTTATTATATCTATCATAGATCACCAAAGTGTAATCGTCACAACATTCATGCTTGGCTAGTTACGAAAACCGATTAAACAAGCGCTAATCAGGTTCGTGTGATTCATTCGATTAAGCAAGGAATGTGTTCAGCCAACCATAGACGATGAACAAACGTCATTGAACACGGTTGATATCATAACAGAAATCGGCCAGCCCTTTTGCTAAGCGCACAAGTCTTATATCAATTCTATTCAAACTAATTACACAAGCGGCAAATTAATTTAAATAGTTCGACGGTATAAATTCATCACCAAATAATTAAGCATCATTAGCAACGAAATTTATACAGTAAAGAGGAACAAAAATGATATAAGCAAGCATAAACATATAAACGAAATTATCATTAGAATCCGAACCTCAAGAGTACATAAACGAAGTTTCCACAAACCAACAGATCAACCTTGGTTATTAGTTCTCCATAAGCTTCAGCCTCCGTTCCTATTTTCTATTTTATGAATGACTGAATAGCCTCTGTTCTAGGGTGAAATTTGGCTTAAATAAGCAAAGGAAACGGGCTTTAAGAGCCTCGGGTCGAAAAATACAAGTTTGACCCGGTTTTGGATTATTAGCAAAAAGTCTGGAACACTGACGAGTAAATATGACGTTTTTGAACTCTAAATTAAATTTTGACTTCAACATGAAAGGTGTAGGTCTTTGTCTTAGCTTTCCAACGCAACTGGCCTCGCCTCAATCCGATATTCCTAGCTCCAGTTATGGTCTGCGCAATGAGAAGGCGTCAAATTACTGTTTATTACGAAAATAAATAGAAAAACTGAATTATTAGCAATACTAGACTCTAAACATAAAACATGCTAAAAACACTAAAATAATGGGAGAAGTCATACAATTGCCATAGCACAGAGTGATTAAAAAGTGCACTAAAAATGCACTGATCATTGGTGAGTTGACATACTTTCTTGGTCTCCAAGTCAAACAAATGGAGGACACAATTTTTATATCTCAAAGCAAGTAAGCAAAAAATATTGTGAAGAAGTTTGGAATAGAAATTGCTAGTCACAAGAGAACAACTGGTCCTACTCACTTGAAGCTTTCTAAAGATGAAAAAGGTGTTAGTGTGGATTAAAGTCAATATAAAAGCATGATAGGCAGCTTACTATATCTTACAGCAAGTAGACCAAATATTACATTTGATGTAGGTGTTTGTGCAAGATATTAAGTTGAACCAAAGGTAAGCCATCTGAATCAAGTCAAGAGAATTTTGAAATATGTGAGTGGTACTTCTGATTATGGATTGCTATATGCTCATAGTGAGCATTCAAGACTAATTGGCTATTGTGATGTTGACTGGGCTGGAAGTGTTGATGAAAGAAAAGTACTTCTGGTGATTTCTTCTTCTTGGGCAACGATATGATTTCATGGTTTAGCCAGAAGCAAAATAATGTCTCTTTATCCAATGCTGAAGCTGAATACATTGCAAATGTGAGTAGTTTTACTCAACTAGTTAAAATGAAACAAATGTTGAAAGAGTACAATGTGGAGCAAGATGTGCTCACATTGTATTGTGATAATCTAAGTGCAATAAACATCTCAAAAAATCCCATTCAGCATAGTAGAACCAAACACATAGATATCAAGCATCATTTTATTTGTGATTTGGTTGAAGAAAAAATTATTACTCTTGAACATGTTGTGACTGAATAGCAAATTGCAGACAATTTCACTAAAGCTTTAGATGTTATTCAGTTTGAGAAACTAAGGGGTAAATTAGGCATTTGCCTAATAGAGCAGTTGTAGCAATTAATGAGTGACGCATGTGCAACGGTAATTTTTGATTGTCAATTCTTGCACGTTAAATCAGGGGAGATTGTCATAACCTTCCTAAACAGTTCCACTCCACTTTAATTTATTTTCATCATTACCTCAAATCACTCTACTCTCACAACTTCTCTCTCCATCCGAACTCTCTCTGCAAATCGCTCTCACTCTCACAATCCTGATCATCTCAAAACTTCAAACATGTCTACTCATTCCAAAGCATTTGAGGATAAAAACTTACTCAATACTGAAGCAAAACCGATCACCACTGTGTATGCTTCTGGTTCGAAGAAAGCTATGACTTCGTCTACAAAGCCAAAATCAAAATCGAAGTCGAAGAAGAAGTCTGACACGCCGGAATTAAAGAGGAAATTTCATTCCATGACGAGTCTTTACTCATCATCCATTCATGATCTAAAGAAAGGCGAAAGTCAAAATAGAATCCCTTCTCAAGATCTTATAGCATGCAGATCTGAAAATCCAAAAGAAGATGAAATGATAACCCTTGCTATTGACACTAGTAAGACCGTTCCTACTACTGTTGAAATTAATGTTAATCATGTTACTCCAAACAAGAATGTTGTTGATGGTGCATCACCGAAAAGCCAGTTCATGGTTGATGCACTCACATCACTGAAGGATTCTTTACCTGAATTTCTTGTAGTGCCGGATGTGAACACATTCTTGGTACAACCCAATATTACTGATGGTGATGATAAAAAGAGTGAAAATGATTACTGAGATGTTTACGAATCTGCTCAAGAAGCAGAAAAGACTTTGGAAGCTAAAGATGCTGACAACACTGAGAAACCATCTAATGATGCACATGTTGACAACACTGCTGACAATAATGAATCTGAAGACATTGAAGAATCTGAAAAGGCTGATGATGAGATGAGTGATGCTGAAGACTCTTTTTCTTTTACTCCTGTACCTAAGAAATCTGAACAAGAAGCTGTTGATGGGTCTGATGAAGATCATGATCATGATCATGTTGATGTTGACAACTACATGGTTGTTGAAAGACCTCCCCCTCCTACTTCAAGTATTAAACCAAGGCTCATACAAAGAAGTGTTCAACAGGTTGTCACTCCTATTGCAAAATCTACACCTATTCCAAAGACTAACATTTCCACTTCTAAGAGTACAAAGAAGACTATTGTGACGCCCCAATGTCACAGTGAAACCAAAGTAACTATTCTAACTCGTTTAGATATATACGAAGAAATTTAAATTTAATATATCATCAGAAATAAGAAATATAACAGCGGAAGATAAACAAATGTAATTTAAACTCATTTTATTTATATTTTAATGACAAAGGTGTATGCAGATCAATCAGAGACCGCGTGGTACACGTGAAATCCATTATTCAGAATACATGATAAACCAAAAGACTCAAGAGATAAGTCTCCAAAAGACACCCTGGCTATACAAACAAGACTATGACTCTCGTCACGTAATATTGGCGTCTACATCGTCAGTTGCATAAGGAGTAAAAAGAACTGCACCATCTTCAACCTTGAACTCCTCTTCGAAGGAATCTATGAACATAGATAAAAAAAAATACAAGACAAGAAGACATACAGGCTAAGATGCACGTACAAGTATAGAAAGTGGGGATGGGGTGTAAAATAGGAATATATATGTCAAACACAAGTAGTCAATGAAGGGTATTATGCTCTCATGTTTATGTCTAATTAGAGTTTATCTATTCTGATGCATTCTTGAACTATATGCTGACTCCGGCCGCTATACGCTGTCAAGGACATCCTCCCATTTACTAAGACAGATGCCACAAGACGACTTGCCACCAACATCCTCCCAATTACCAAGAGCAACGCCACTTGACTTCACATGGAGTCCAAGTGTTATAAGTCGATCGCCCCTCAGTTGACTTACACATTCTTGAATGCAAATCTATATGCACTCTCAATCACTTCATGGCAACTCAAACTCTAAGTATGAATTCATCTTTCAAGAATTAATCGTATAAATGATTCCAAATATAAGATATACTAGTCATATGATAAATAATTAAGGCCGGCGTAACCTCATATAGCGATTCGTTAAAACTACTAAAAGAGAATAAGCTCTCCTTAGTTATTTATCATTTAAAGTGGCTGTGGACACCACTACACATATATATTAATCTATTTTACTCTAACCGTCCCAACGTGAACGAAATCTTCCCCCACCTTAGCTTTTGTTAAGTCTTGAAAAATGATACTTCCGACAATATTCCTGGTAACAGTGTAATTACCAATAATTTGCTAATAGTTAAAATATGTAATTTATTAAAATCTAGAATAGCCTCATGTAAATGAAACTATAGTGACTGTTAGTGTTTTTATGTTGGCCTCATTTTTGGCAAAACACAATGTGGAGGACAATGTGCACACATCATTAAAGATGTGAAGAACAATGTGCGCACATCATACAAGTCCGGAACTTTGATCATATTTACGCGCCATATCTATTCTTGAAGATTTGTTTTGTTTTTGCCTCGCTTGCTTGTGGGCTAAGTCGCGCGCGTTCAATGAACCATCAGGGTTACTTGTTAACCTAATTTTATTTGTAAAAAGTATTTTCCAATTATGGAAATATTTTATATGGTTCAAATTTATGTTTCTTGGGACAGAATTCTTACAAGACATACTTGAAGCCCAAGACACGTCTGAAGACCTGTGCTACTTAGAAGACTATATATATATGTGTGAAGACTAAACCTAATATTGATTCAAGCCGTCATTCAAGATTAGAGTTTTTAGGGTTTGAGTCTTTTGTGTTCTTGTGTTCTTGTTATTTGTGAGCCTTTGCTTGCGTCACCTAGATGCTTGCATAAGGACTTATTTATTGAGTTGTAATCCGAAGCTTTTAAGCAAGGAATATTTTTCACTCCTCTAAGCTGTGAATTACGAGTAGTATAGTATTGTTTGGGGAGTGTTCTCTAAATCTATTGATTGTAATTGTTATAGAGTGGAAATATAGCACGGGTATTTGGCGAGTTTCTAAGTTGTAAACCGAGGTGTAAGCCGGATAACTTAGGAATAGCATTACACTAGTGGATTTCCTTCCTGTCTTGGTAGCCCCCAGATTATGTGACGTTGCACTGAACTGGGTTAACAATTTCCTTGTGTTGTTTATTGCTTTCATTATTTATTGCTTTATTACTTTTTCTGTAAGGTTGGTTAATGTGCGCACATCTTACCGCACATAAGGTTGTCTGATTATCATTTATAAGCAGTACACCAGAATTTCAATTGGTATCAGAGCAGGCACCGTGTCTGTTTTTGGGTGAGCTCCAGGGAAGATGAATTCTGGAAATACAGACAAGGAAGGAGGATTTGTCACCAGGCCACCCCTATTGGATGGTACAAACTATGATGGGTGGAAACCTAAAATGTTAGCGTTTCGTCAGTCTCTAGACAACAAATCATGGAAGTCAATTCTGAAGAAATGGGAACCACCTATGATCATGGACAAGGATGGAAATGCTACTGGTGTTCTAAAGTCTCCAGAAGATTGGACCAAAGAAGAAGATGAACTTGCATATCGAAATAACAAGACATTGAATGCCCTATTCAATGCTGTGGATAAAAACATGTTCAGACTTATTAAGAAGCAAACTATAGCAAAAGTTGCATGGGATATGCTGAAGACAAATCAAGAAGGTACATCTAAAGTGAAGATGGCAAAACTGCAGCTCCTAACAACATAATTTGAAAATCTTAAAATGAAGGAAGATGGTAACATATATGATTTTCAAATGGAAGTATTAGACTATGCCAACATGTTTGACTCTCTGGGAGAACCAATAGCTGAAGAGAAATTGTGTAGAAAGATCATCAAATCCCTTCCTAAGAAATTTGATATGAAAGTTACTGTCATTGAAGAAGCTCAAGACATTGCTAACATGAAGATGGATGAGCTCATAGGATCTCTTCAAACATTTGAAGGTGCATGCAATGACAGAACTGATAAGAAAACTAAAGGTATTGCTTTTGTATCAAATTTAGGACTTGAGAAAATTGAAGAAAATGAGATTAATGATAATGCTACAATTGAAATAGTTTGGCTTAAACGTCATTTTAGTCCCTGCATGAACGTGAAATTTTGGTTTTAGTCCTTGTATGTGATTTTATTCCAAAACAGTCCTTGTATCGACCAAATTTTTTGCTTCTGGTCCCTAAAGCAAAAATCTGCAGGAAAATTCTCATGTTTCCTGCAGATTTTATTGCGAATTTTCCTGTAGATTTTTGCTTTAGGGACCAGAAACAAAAAATTTGGTTGATACAAGAACTGTTTTGGAGTAAAATCACATACAGGGACTAAAACCAAAATTTCGCGTACATACAAGGACTAAAATGACGTTTAAGCCAAATAGTTTTCCTTGGAAGACAATTTAACAAAATTTTAAAAGAGTTTGGAAGAAAACCAAAACAAGACACACAAGCTGATGACAGAAGATCAAAGTCTCCCAGGAAAACAAGTGAAGGCAAAGGAAAAGGAGTGATTTGTTTTGAATGTGATGGACATGGGCATGTCATATCAGAATGTCCTACCTTCCTCAAAAATCAAAAGAAAGGTTTATCTGTTGCTTGGTCAGATGATGATTCAGAAGATGAAAACAATGGAGGAGAAGCTACTAAACTTGTCATTGTCTTTACTGGGATATGTGAAACTCCTGAGCATGAATCTCCAAATCGTGTAGTACCTTATGAAGAACTGGCTGCAAGCTTTAAGGATTTATGTTATGAGGCTGAAAGTACTTATAAAAAGCTGCATGAAAACAATCAAACTATCACTCAGATGATGACTGAGAGAACAAATCACATATCTCAAATATCAAAACTGAATGAAGAAGTAGTGCAACTTACTTCAAAACTAGAAGACATGAAAAGACAAGTTAGAATGATGAACAATGGTACAGATATGTTGGAAGAGATCCTTGATGTCCAACAACTTGGGAAACCTAAAGGAATTGGATTTGGATATCAATCTCTAAATAAGCAACGTCAGAAAAACTATGTCACAAAGTTTGTTGCAGCAACTGATACTTATAATCCAACAATGTGGGACACCATGTGGGCACAATCTCCTAAGAATATGTATACACATCCTAGGATCACATCTCAGACTATCACTAAAGTTTGGGTTTGCCATCACTGTGGCAGGAAAGGACACATAAGACCTTTTTACTTTAAGCTGTATGGGTGCTCAAATCATCACTCTTCGGAACAATAATATAATAAATCTGAAACAAAAAGGGAGTGGAGACCAAAGGAGAAATGTGTTGGATTGATTGCATCATTCAGAGCTTCATCAAAAGAAGATTGGTACTTTGACAGTGGTTGTTCAAGGCACATGACAAGGGTGAAAAAATTCATAACTGATTTAAAACCTCACTCTACTAGCTATGTAACTTTTGGAGATGGTGCAAAAGGTGAAATTAAAGGAGTAGGAAATTTAGTCACCAGTGGACTGCCAAAAATAGAGAATGTGTTGTTGGTAAAGGGTTTGACAGCAAATCTTATTAGTATCAGTCAACTCTGTGATCAAGGGTTCAAGGCCAGTTTCTCCAAAACTGAATGTCTAATCACTGATGATTCAGGAAGCATTGTAATGAGAGGATCAAGATCTAAAGATAACTGCTATATGTGGTCACCTCAGGAAGAGAACAATCTATCTGCAAGTCTCTTAAGCAAGGTTGAAGAAGTAAAACTATGGCACCAGAAATTAGGTCATCTCCATCTAAGAGGGATGAAGAAAATAATCTCAAAAGAGGCTGTCAGAGGAATACCAAAGCTTGACATTGATGAAGGAAGCATTTGTGGTGATTGTCAGATTGGTAAGCAAACTAAGGTACCACATCCAAAACTTCAGTATCTTGTCACATCAAAAGTAGTAGAATTATTGCATATGGATTTGATGGGACCTATGCAAGTTGAGAGTCTTGGTGGTAAGAAATATGTGTAATACCCTAATTTTGCACCTCATTTCTAAAATAATTTTTAATCAAAACAATATTTATTTACTTTTTTTTATTGCTAATTGTGTTTTATTTTAATGGAACAATAAATAGAAAAAGAAAGCATCAAAAAACATTTTTCATTTTTCTTGCAAAAATATTCAATTTTTATCATTATAAAACATTGTTAACCATGCACCAATCTCTTTATGCCACCTCATAATCTTTTTATCATTTTTATTACCATTGTTTTTACTAATCTTTCTCATTAACCCCCAAATATATGTTATTACATAAAACCCCATCTACCACTAGATATGTTACTTTAATCAGATCAAGGGAGCACATTTTCCAAGAAAAATCAGATAAAACGCTCCTCCACGCGCCACCACGTGCCACCCACAACCACCGCCAGAATTCAATTTTCCGGCGACCCAAAAACTTACCCAAATCAACAATCAAACACTCGATCTATAGTATTTGGACCTCTAGGAATCCAAATCCGGCGTTAGTTTCTCCAAAAAGTGACTGGAAGTGCTCCGTTCAAAGCTTTAAAGTCTTCCGGCCAACAACTCTCGTTTTCGGCCACCACAAGTTCAAACGAAGGTAGATATGGGTTAATACACGTTACTGCAACTCATTAGAATATATTTCATGCCTTAATCGCGTCTGAATCACACCGGAAAACCATTTTTGCGTTTTTTAAACCGTGGCTTATTTCGTTTCGTTTCGCTTTGCTTTTGCGTTTTTTTGTATAAAACTAATGTTAGATTTAGAATCCTTGTGAAATTCCGATCAATATGATCTATCTACATGTCCTTTTTGGTGATCGGAATTGAAAACGGAGGTGGCCGGCGGTGATGAATTTATTTTTCTCCTGTTTTTGGTTTTTTGACGTTTTGGGAAGAAGAAGATAGAAACCAGGGGACACGTGGCTGCGCGTGAGTAGCTGAAGCCAGTTACTCACGCGCGCCCCCCGTTTTTCTCAGAGCACCCCCCAGCCGGTTCATTTGAACGAACTGGTTTTGCTTTGAACCAGGTCCGGTTCGTTTCGGTTTTGTTTTTTTTTTGTTTTTGCTGATTGGTAAATGGGCCTTGGGCCTCCCTTTTGCTGGAATCTGTTTTACTGTTCTGCACAACCCCGATTCAGGTTTGCACCCCCCTTTCGCACAACGTTGAATTTATTTATCAACGATAAATTTATTTATTATTCGATAAATTTATTTATCCTTCGATAAATTCATTTATCGTTTGATAAGTTTATTTATCCTTCGATAAATTTATTTATCATTCGTACAATACTATTTATTGTTATTCAGTTATTTAACTATCTAAATATTGAACTGTTATCTGTCTGGACTTGGTTTCTTTTCTTTTCTCTTTCTAAATAAAAACTAAAATGGACTTCTCAATTAAAGTGGAAAAGAGGGAGTGTGACGTACGTCTCGCTCGGCTCGGACAGTACAGTCTGTGACGTACGTCCCGGATGGTGGACTATCCCCGTTTTAATCAAAAAGTCATTAGTTGATTAATTAAAGTGAAAAAGAGGGAGTGTGATGTACGTCCCGCTCGGCTCGAATAGGACAGTCTGTGTTGTACGGCTCAGATGGTGGCCTATTCTCGCTTTAATTAATTAACTTTAAAAACTGAATGAAAAAGAGGGAGTGTGACATATGTCCTGCTCGGCTCGGATAAGACAGTTAGTGACGTACAACTCAGATGGTGTCCTATTCTCATTCACTAAATAATCTCAAAAAATGTTCTAAAAAATATTCAACTCACTTCAATCTCTTTTTTCTGCATTTGCGCAATTAAATCTTTTTCAACTCAAATCTTTTTTTCACTCATTTTCTTAAAAGGGCGATGTTTTATCCATTCCCCTTATACCGACAAACGCTTAAGTCTCTGTTGAGCATACAAGCAAAGTGTCGTATCAGTGGAATGCGACATAAAAGTTGTTCATTAAAAACAACCAACAAACAAACTGTTTTTTAGGAAGAACTACTTGAGCTTTGACTTCCTTATTGTACTTGGGGGATACGTAGGAGCGAGATCGTAATCTCGTCAAGCCAAATAATAAAAAAACTCTTTTTTTCCCTTTTTAGTTTAATATGCGGTAATGTAATCTTTTATACGATTAATTCTGTTTATGCAACCCAAATTCCTCAAATGGTTCCCGTTGAGTACAACGGATATGAAGGGGTGTTAACGTCTTCCCCTCATATAACCAACTCCAAAACCCAACTCTTAAGGTTTTATCATTATTTTCTTTTCCCCTCATGGGATAAATAAAATATGGTGGCGGCTTCATTACAATATTATTTTGTGCTTGCGCCGAGTGTTACAATATGCCTATGTTGTTGTAGATGATTTCTCTAGATTCACATGGATTAACTTCATTAGAGAAAAATCAGACACTTTTGATGTGTTTAAAGATTTGTGTACACAACTTCAGAGAGAAAAGGATGGAAAAATCATAAGAATTAGGAGTGATCATGGAAGAGAGTTTGAAAACTCAAGGTTTATTGAATATTGTTCATCTGAAGGGATGAAGCATGAGTTCTCAGCTCCTATTACAGCACAACAGAATGGCATAGTTGAAAGGAAGAATGGGACCATCCAAGAATCTGCGAGGGTTATGTTACATTCCAAGAAACTTCCTCTGAACTTATGGGCTGAAGCCATGAACACAGCATGCTACATACACAATCGTGTCACTCTCAGGTCAGGTACTACCTATAGTTAAATACTTTCATGTGTTTGGTATCAAATGTTACATTCTAGCTGACAGAGAACAGAGAAGAAAAATGGATCCTAAAAGTGATGAAGGAATTTTTCTGGGATACTCAACAAACAGCAGAGCATACAGAGTATTCAACTATAGAACAAACACTGTGATGGAGTCTGTCAATGTGATTGTTGATGATATGCCAAGTATACCAGTGGAAGATGTGCATTATGATGTGGGCACATTTTATCAGCAGAATCTAGAACCGGTGATAAATGATAACACTGAACCAACACCTGACCCTGAGACTGTACAAGTTGAAGATCCTCCTGCTAACAAAGCACCATCCATCAGAGTTCAAAAGAATCATCCTATTGATCTCATCATAGGTGACCTGAATAAGGGAATAACTACTAGAAGATCAAATGACATTATCTCAAACTCTTGTTTTGTGTCAAGGATGGAACCAAAGAATGTGAAAGAAGCTTTAACTGATGAATTTTGGATAAACGCTATGCAAGAAGAGCTTGGTCAGTTCAGAACAAATGATGTGTGGGATATGGTTCCTAGACCAAAAGATACTAATGTCATAGGAACAAAATGGGTCTTTAGAAACAAGTCTGATGAAAGTGGTATTGTAACCAGAAATAAAGCAAGGCTTGTTGCTCAAGGATACACACAAATTGAAGGTGTTAACTTTGATGAAACATTTGCACCTGTAGCAAGACTTGAGTCAATATGACTAATGCTTGGTAGCTTGTATTCTGAAGTTCAAATTGTTTCAAATGGATGTTAAAAGCGCATTTCTGAATGGTGAACTACATGAAGAAGTGTATGTTGAGCAGCCAAAAGGGTTCGTTGATCACAAGCATACTCAATATGTATACAAGTTAAAGAAAGCTTTGTATGGGCTGAAGCAAGCTCCAAGAGCTTGGTATGAAAAACTGACTGAGTTTCTTACTACTCACGGTTACAGAAAAAGAGGAAATGACAAGACTTTTTTTCCAGAGAAAACAGCGGAAACCTAATGATAGCACAGATCTATGTTGATGATATTGTCTTTGGAGGAATGTGTACACATATGGTTGAACATTTCATCAAACAGATGCAATCCCAATTTGAAATGAGTCATGTTGGAGAATTGACATATTTTCTTGGTTTACAAGTTAAGCAGATGGAAGACACAATTTTCATATCTCAAAGCAAATATGCCAAGAATATTGTCAAGAAGTTTGGATTGGAAACTGCCAGTCACAAGAGAACACCTGCTTCTACACATTTAAAACTTACTAAAGATGAAAAGGGGGTCAGTGTGAATCAAGGTCAGTATAGAAGCATGATAGGCAGTTTATTGTATCTTACAACAAGCAGGCCGGACATTACATTTTCTATAGGTGTGTGTGCTAGATATCAAGTTGATCCAAAAGAGAGTCATTTGAATCAGGTTAAAAGAATTCTGAAATATGTAAGTGGTACTTCTGACTATGGGATATTATATACTCATAGTGAAGATTCAAGGCTGATTGATTATTGTGATGCTGACTGGGCTGGAAGTGTTGATGATAGAAAGAGCACTTCAAGTGGTTGTTTCTTCTTGGGCAATAATCTTATTTCATGGTTGAGCAAGAAGCAAAATAGTGTCTCTCTATCTACTGCTGAAGCTGAATACATTGCAGCTGGAAGTAGTTGTACTCAAATGATTTGGATGAAACAAATGCTGAAGGAGTACAATGTGGAGCAAGATGTGCTCACATTATGCTGTGATAATTTAAGTGCTATAAACATCTCTAAGAATCCTATTCAGCATAGTAGGACCAAGCATATAGACATTAGTTTGTTCACAACATCTCTTGCTAATCACATTCTCTCTGCAAACTGTATCCAAAACCCTAAGTTTGTTCCTAAGGTTGTTCCTATGGAGAAATCTGCTCCACAATCTACTCAAACTGCTTCCAAGGGTAGAAAGAACACCACAGTGCAAGGACCACCTCGAAAACAGAGCAAAGTTGACATTTCCACATTTGCCAAAGGGAAAAGAGGTCAGAAAAGAAAAGAAGTTGATGCTGAGTTTGATTCAGAGTATAATGTGGACTACGATGTGCCAACATCCTCCCCACCAACTGGTTCTGCTAAGAAATCAATGAAGGTTGTAGATGTCTCAGATGTAGAAATTGACATTGTTTCCTTTCACAAACTTGTGAATGCTGAGAGGTGGAAATATGTCTATCACAGAAGAATTGCTCTTAAGCAGGAATTGAGTGAAGATATGTTGAAAAACAAGGAGGTCATGAAGTTGATTGGAAAGGCTGGGCTGATTAAGACTGTTACTAACTTAGGAAGTTGCTATGAGCAACTGGTTAAAGAATTTCTGGTAAATATCCCTGCGGAATGTGATGACCCTGGTTATGTATTTTTTTTGGATTGTTATTTTTCTCTTTTGGGCACTTGCCTTGGATATTATTCAGCACCTCTGTGTGCCTATGGTCTGTACTTCTGAATATTTTGCACTTTCTGTGCTTTTCCGTTCTGCTATGCACTCTTATGCACTATATGTGCCCTATGGATCTTATGCTATGAACTTCTTATTATCTCCCATGATTTGATGTTATGTGAATCTGCTAGATTATCTGTAGTTCTTTGGTATCTCTCTATTTTTGAAGACTTACTGCATGGTATGTTATGTTTGGCAAAATTTTATGTCTAAAAAGGGGGAGTAGATGTTAGTTATTAATTGTTGCTCTGCTTCCATTCTGATGTGATTCTCTACTACCCATTTATGCCATGAAGACTTAAAGATGTTGAAGTATGCCATGTTAGTTGTTAATTGTGAATTGTTGGGAGTATGTTATTTGTCTGAAGTATGATGTGCATGACTATGACGGCATATTGTTTGCCACCTGAAGAATGTTAGTTGTTAGTTGTTGATTATGAGTTGTTTGCATGATGTGCATGAAAATGTTGACACCTGGTCGGTGTCACTATGTTACTTGTGAATTGTTAATTGTCTGCATGATCTGAGATATGCATGATTTGAGGGGGAGAAAATCTTTCTTGTTAATTTTATGTGAAGCTGCTATTAAGGGGGAGTGCTACTTATATGATGTTGTTACTAAGGGGGAGTTTTGACTCTCTTGTTACTTGTTGATTGTTAATTGTTACTTGTTGGTTGTGTGCTTGCATGTGTATGTGCTACTCTTAGCATGTCAAGCCCTATGTGTATTTTCCTAAAACACCTATGTGAGGATATCTCTATCCTCTGTTTTTTCTTTTGTGAGGCCGTTTATTATCCGCTGTTGTGCGCCTCTGATGTTCATTGATGAAAGCTTATTAGTAAGCATACTTCTATAAGGAATCCACTATGTAAATTGTTGATTGTTGATTATTGATTGTGCTCCTTCAAGCTACTATTCTCTGATTAATATGAAGGAGTGTGCTACTTTTATCTCTCTAGCGTTGATATCTAGTCCAAGATTGTTTTAGCCAAAAATTTGCCAAAGGCAGATTGGTAGTGTTTTTGTGTTGGCCTCATTTTTGGCAAAACACAATGTGGAGGATAATTTGCGCACATCATTAAAGATGTGAAGAACAATGTGCGCACATCATACAAATACGGAACTTTGATCATATTTACACGCCATATCTTTTCTTGAAGATTTGTTTTGTTTTTGCCTCGCTTGCTTGTTGGCTAAGTCGCGCGCGTTCCATGAATCATCAGGGTTACTTGTTAACCTAATTTTATTTGTAAAAAGTATTTTCCAATTATGGAAATATTTTATATGGTTCAAATTTATGTTTCTTGGGACAGAATTCTTACAAGACTTACTTGAAGCCCAAGACACGTCTGAAGACATGTGCTACTCAGAAGACTATATATATGTGTGAAGACTAAACCTAATATTGATTCAAGCCGTCATTCAAGATTAGAGTTTTTAGGGTTTGAGTCTTTTGTGTTCTTGTGTTCTTGTTATTTGTGAGCCTTTGCTTGTGTCACCTAGATTCTTGCATAAAGACTTATTTATTGAGTTGTAATCCGAAGGTTTTAAGCAAGGAATATTGTTCACTACTCTAAGCTGTGAAGTACGAGTAGTGTAGTACTGTTTGGGGAGTGTTCTCTAAATCTATTGATTGTAATTGTTATAGAGTGGAAGTGAGATGGGTTTCTCTTACCTATGGGGTACCTAGGTAGAAATATAGCACGGGTATTTGGCGAGTTTCTAAGTTGTAAACCGAGGTGTAAGCCGGATAACTTAGGAATATCATTACACTAGTGGATTTCCTTCTTGGCTTGGTAGCCCCCATATTAGGTGATGTTCCCCTGAACTGGGTTAACAATTTCCTTGTGTTGTTTATTGCTTTCATTATTTATTGCTTTATTACTTGTTCTGTAAGGTTGGTTAATGTGCGCACATCTTACCGCACATAAGGTTGTCTGATTATCATTTATAAGCAGTACACCAGAATTTCAGTGACTATATATTAAAAGCTTGATTTTCCAAATAAAATCATAGTACACGTATGTTAATGCACCAGTTCCCCTCCGAGTTTTAATAATTGTCAAAACACATGGAAATAGAGTAGAATATGTTTAGGCAACAATTGAAATTGACTTGACAGCAAAACAATATTTTGAAACTTTGAAAATTCAATTTTTAGGTGTTTTGTATCGATACATATATACCTGTATCGATACAAATGTCCTGAAACTTGTTCAGCCTGATTATCACGCATTTGTATCGATACATAGCACTTTTGTATCGATACAAATTGCTCTCATTGGAGTCAGAGGAGCCTCTGTGTTTCGAAACACACTTGTATGTTTCGAAACACATGCAGACTCTCCTAAAACCAGAGAGAGCCTTGTGTTTCGAAACACACCTTTGGGTTTCGAAACATATCAGTCAATTTCTGTTTTTCTGATATATGTATCGATACATATGCGTGTTTGTATCAATACAAATACACAAACTCTCGTGCTGTCAATTGCTTGTATCGATACACACTGATGCATGTATCGATACAAGTCTGTTAGATTGTGCCTAAATTTGCTCAATTCTATTTTCATTATAAATAGCTTTATGTGTTATTGTTGTATGCATGAGAAACCAATATTGAAGAGTTCTTTGATCAAGATTGTTTGAGAGTTTTGCATCAAGGATCATTCAAGAGCAATCATCATCTTCCTTCTTATCTCTATCAAATTGAAGATTGAGTACGGGTTCAATTGGAGTTTCTTAGAAGATCTTGAAGGATAACGTTCGGGGAAAATTCGCGGTGAATCAGAATTTGTCATCCGAGTTGATTGGGTCTTGAAGGTAGTGTTTCTCATTCGGATTCAAGTGTTGCTTGAATGTTACAATTCGATTTGGCGAGGGAATTATTCGGACGATCATCACGGGTTCTTGGTTGAAGATAGCGTGAAGGATTGATCGTTGGGAACGATAATTGAAGACAAGATCGAATTGGGGTTTGCGCAATTACAAGACGGAGCTATGTTGAAGATGGTGAAGATCGTGTAATCGAGTCTGTATCTTGCATACTGTATCATTTCTAATTTGTGCATTGTTAAAGAGATTTTCCGAAGTAAAGTCTCAACTTATCCTTTTGATAAGTTGAGGGGAGACGTACCGGCCCACTGTGAGGACGACGCGAAAGCTGGGAACTCCCTGATCACTACCTTGTGTATCTCTCTATCCCTTATCTCTTTACATTCTATTTTGTTATTTACTTGCATACATAATTTTGTCATACACGCCACGTGTTCGACGAAATTATTGTGTGATCACTTTGTTTGCTATACGAATTTACAATTCTACAATTTGTGTGTGAGACAATTTTTAATAGATAAGTGTTATTAGAAAATTGCTTGACTTGTTAATTTGGATTGTATTCCTTGTATCACCTTCATTCCATATCGGCTTTTACTACCTTTACTACCTTCATTCCATATCGGCTTTTTCATTCCATATCGGTATTTGTCAGAACAAAGGGATTGTTGATGATGATGTTCCAAACTTCAATATCATAAGAAGTGATGTGAATCATCATACTACTTTTCCAATAGTCGAAATGTTCGCCGTTGAAGATTGGTGTGCGATTATACGCCCCTTTTGGTGCAAAAGCCATATTGTCTAATAATTGGCACAAATCCGCTGAATTTTTGTATAAAAAATCAACCGGGATCGTGATACCACTTGTTAGACTACAAGGCTACGCTCAAATGTGGCGAACTAGAGCGTTCCAAACAAACAACTACGGTTTTTCGTAAATTAATCGAGTATGCGCAGAAGCTACCTAGATCGGTAGTCTAAAACTTAAGCGAAAAGAGAAGGAGTCACCTAAGATCACAAAGAGGAGCAAAGGGAAGAAGGCCTATGTGGCTTAGGAGAGTAGTAGCTCTTCTTCTTCTTCTTCTTCTTCATCAAGTTCGAGTTCTAGCGACGAAAGCGTGTTAGCAAATGTATGCCTAACCAATCATGATCGCAAGAAAAATGTTCCTCAAAAGGTAAACCAAAACCCATCTTCTTCTTATACTCTTTTGGATTATCATGATTTACAAGTAGCTTTTGAGAAACTTCATGATGAAGCTAGGGAGGCTTTTAAGCGCCTTAAAGGACTTATTCAAGTAAATAAGTACCTTGAGGCCAAAGTATCCGAAACGGAGAAAGAATTAAAAGCCCTAAAGAAATCTATGATTGAAAAGCCTACTTTAAAACATGATGATTATGGTAATAGTTTGACCGGTTGTGAAGGTTGTTTTCATTTGTATAAAGAGTTGAGAGAACTCAAAGAGCAAATGGATAAACCTCCTACACCCGAGATTACATACTCGGTTGATCCTTTGAAATTCAACAAAAACTTCAAACCGAAGAACAAAAAGTACAAGTTTGTTCCAAAGGATCAAAAGAAATGTAATCCCAACATCTCTTGTAACTATTGTTGTGATAAAGGTCATACCATTGCAAAGTGCCAAGCTCGAAAAGTTTTTGTACCAAAAGGCAAAATGCAATGGATTCCTAAATCCTTCAATGGTTTTGTTACTAACCACCTAGGACCCAATGAGAGTTGGGGACCTATTTGCAATGTTTAAAGTTTTAGGAAAAGGTCTTGAACCATTGACAAGAGACACCGATAATAATGGCGTTCAAGACTTACAAAGGTGTAAATGGATGAGAAAAGATTTGACTCAATATTCATGAAAGTAGTGGAACTTGATCACTTCCTATACTTGACACTTAAGGGAAGATTCTTATCTCAAACTTTATTCCTATCCTTTACTTTGCATTTATATGTTTTTGTGGTTCTTTGTTCATATACATATAATTTCAACTCAATATGAAATTTGGAACGATAATTGTCCAATCCTCCATTTCCAAAAAAATTTGCTCAATGATATTGATAAGTTGTTGAGACTCATATATAAAAATGGGGATTTGACAAATATCAAACCAAAAACCATATTAAGTTCATTACATTTCTTGTATATGTTGTTCATATGTTGTTGTGCATAATATGTGAGTTATTGTCTTGGTACTTGATGTTACTATGTGAAAAGTTTATCTTGCATTATATGGATTAACATGTATTCTCATGTTGATAATGTGCTTTGATATTTTTGGTCACATGCATACTTGTTGTACCTTGGTGATTATATTGTTTTCATACATATATATATGTTTGTCAGGTCATAATTATGATTTGAGAGGTATTTGAATTCATGAGTTTAAAGATATTTTGAAAATAATGCATTTTTATCGATACAAAATGATTTTGTATCAATACAAGTAAATTTTTCTGCATAATTTTGAAACTGAACTGATATGTATCGATACATACACGCATGTATCGATACATGTTGCAGAAAACATACTTGTATCGATACACAGGTTCAATTGTATCGATACAAAAACGTGAAACTACATATTATCAGCATTTTTCTGTCATTCATTCAGAAAAAACTCACCACTATCATAGAACTGAAACACATCCGAACCAACACCATAACCACCAAAAATCTTCAATCTCTTTCAATACTTCACCAAATTAAAAGATTCTTGATCCTAAACCACTTCAAATCCATCACCCATTACACTACAAAATTATCAATTTTGTAGTTAACCTCCTCCATCTCTCACATTCAAGGCTAGGGTTCAATTTGGGATTTGTAGTTCATGTCAATTTCGTGAAGAATACAACAATTTGTGTTGAAGATTATTGTTTGGAAGGGTTTGCATAGCAGAAGTAATTGATTGGTGGGTTGTGTTTCTAGTAATTTCCTTGTTCTTCATTCTCCTACATAAAGGTAATTTTCTCTCATTCTTCTCTCAAATGGCACCTAGGAAAAAGATTAGTAAGACCAATACTGAAGGTAGTAGTTCAGGACTGAGTAATCTTGGATTTAATGAGGCAGATTACGTTCATCCCGAATGTGTCACTAACTACACTAGGTATTGTAGAACTAGGGCTGTTCTACCACAAAAGGTTGTTAATGCTACTAGTCTAGAGGGAATGCATTTATCTGATGTTGCTGAAATATTGGAAAGGGAAAAGATAGATGTTTTCTGTAATTTGAGAACAAAATATAGTGAAAGTTTGGTCAGGATTTTCTATGCTGGGTTACAGGAAAAGAATGGTGCTGAATTCCAATTTCGTTTTGGGCGAAAAGTGTATCATTTTACTGCTGATTTGTGGTTCAACCTCTTTGATATGTGCACTGGCACAAGAATCACAGGGGAAGAGTTATTATCGTACTCTAAGACAAGTACGGTAGATTATGATTCAAATGTCTTTGCTGCATCTATCACTAAAAATTGAAGGGTTCCGGCACTCATGGGAACCGGAAAATTGTCCGTGAATGCAAGAGTGGTGTATTGGATTGTAAGCCACATCTTGCGTCCTAAAAGTGCATCATCAAGGATGGACAAAAAAGACCTTGATTTGATGTATCTTTTAATGGAGGACAAACAAGTTTATTGGCCTCTTTACATTGTGAGCAGGATGTTTGATTTAAGGAATTCTAGCCGTGATCAAAGTTTTGGCTATTGTAGCATGATTGGAAGTATCCTAAAGCACTTCAAACTTGTGCAAGATCTTCCAATTGAATACACTTCTCCTGGCAAGCTGCAAATTTTTAGTGGTACACAATTGAGTAAAATGCACTGGCACTTGAACAATGATGATGTGTATGAGTATGATGGTCAAGCGTCTGATAATGAGGATGAAGATGAGGGTAATGCTCCGAGGGTAAGGAGACAAAGACAAAATGCTAGGCAACAAGGTGAAGGTATTGGTAATCAAGGGGTTGGAAATGAGCAAGGTGGTAATTGGCATGAGATGATGGAAATGATGCGGAACATGAGCCTTCAACAAACCGCATTCATTGAAACTTACAACCAAAACTACCAAGCCTCAAGTGCTAGAATTGAAGAGCTTCACGTATACCAAACCGAGCTTTACAACAACCAAACCGAGCTTCCTACCTATGTTGCAAATCGTTTTGATGAGATACAAGGTCAAATGAACACATACTTCAACTCCTCCAACAATGTCGACAACTATCTCAATCCTAACCCCGACAACATGAATGAAGATTTGAAGACTTTAATTTGCACTTTTTCTTTATTTTGTCTTTTAAAACTCATGAACTATTTGCTTTTTCATTTTCATTTCTCTATGACTTTCGTATTTCAATTTGGTTGTACGGATTATTTGTAATGCCAAACTTTTTTAGGCATATTACTTTATGTATGACTTTAGTTATGCATGATGTGTTTGTTTATTTTATTCGTCCGTAGAATATGTTTTGAATTGATTATAATGCCGATGTTTGATAATCATGTGATCTGGTTTGGCTTGTTGTTCTACATGTCATGTTTATCATGATGCTTTGTTTCGTCATTGGACTATATTCGTGCATATTTTGCTTAATTAGTTGATCAGGTTATTTTTTATCATATAATGCATTTCGACAAATGTAAGTGCATTATGTGACCTATATGGTCTTTACTTCGAATTTCGATACTTCTCATGAGTTTTCTTTTCTTCTTTTTGATAATGTCAAAGGGGGAGAAAAGATTGGCAAGCATAAGCTATGGATAAAGCTTTTGAGTCTTCGGATCCGTTGTTCAACATATGTGCAAGATGGCATCAACTAAGGGGGAGCTTTGCAAGTGGTTAGCCTTGTTGTTGTTTGCGTCTATATCTTAAAGCTATTTGTATATTGCATCTTAGGTAGGCTTAGTTAGCTTATGCAATAGTTTTGACAATTATCAAAAAGGGGGAGAATGTTAATGCACCAGTTCCCCTCCGAGTTTTAATAATTGTCAAAACACATGGAAATAGAGTAGAATATGTTTAGGCAACAATTGAAATTGACTTGACAGCAAAACAATATTTTGAAACTTTGAAAATTCAATTTTTAGGTGTTTTGTATCGATACATATATACCTGTATCGATACAAATGTCCTGAAACTTGTTCAGGCTGATTATCACACATTTGTATCGATACATAGCACTTTTGTATCGATACAAATTGCTCTCATTGGAGTCAGAGGAGCCTCTGTGTTTCGAAACACACTTGTATGTTTCGAAACACATGTAGACTCTCCTAAAACCAGAGAGAGCCTTGTGTTTCGAAACACACCTTTGGGTTTCGAAACATATCAGTCAATTTCTGTTTTTCTGATATATGTATCGATACATATGCGTGTATGTATCAATACAAATACATAAACTCTCGTGCTGTCAATTGCTTGTATCGATACACATTGATGCATGTATCGATACAAGTCTGTTAGATTGTGCCTAAATTTGCTCAATTCTATTTTCATTATAAATAGCTTTATGTGTTATTGTTGTATGCATGAGAAACCAGTATGAAAGAGTTCTTTGATCAAGATTGTTTGAGAGTTTTGCATCAAGGATCATTCAAGAGCAATCATCATCTTCCTTCTTATCTCTATCAAATTGAAGATTGAGTATGGGTTCAATTGGAGTTTCTTAGAAGATCTTGAAGGATAACGTTCGGGGAAAATTCGCGGTGAATCAGAATTTGTCATCCGAGTTGATTGGGTCTTGAAGGTAGTGTTTCTCATTCGGATTCAAGTGTTGCTTGAATGTTGCAATTCGATTTGGCGAGGGAATTATTCGGACGATCATCACGGGTTCTTGGTTGATGATAGCGTGAAGGATTGATCGTTGGGAACGATAATTGAAGACAGGATCGAATTGGGGTTTGCGCAATTACAAGACGGAGCTATGTTGAAGATGGTGAAGATCGTGTAATCGAGTCTGTATCTTGCATATTGTATCGTTTCTAATTTGTGCATTGTTAAAGAGATTCTCCGAAGTAAAGTCTCAACTTATCCTTTTGATAAGTTGGGGGGAGACGTACTGGCCCACTACGAGGACGACGCGAAAGCTGGGAACTCCCTGATCACTACCTTGTGTATCTCTCTATCCCTTATCTCTTTACATTCTATTTTGTTATTTACTTGCATACATAATTTTGTCATACACGCCACGTGTTCGACGAAATTATTGTGTGATCACTTTGTTTGCTATACGAATTTACAATTCTACAATTTGTGTGTGAGACAATTTTTAATAGATAAGTGTTATTAGAAAATTGCTTGACTTGTTAATTTAGATTGCATTCCTTGTATCACCTTCATTCCATATCGGCTTTTACTACCTTTCCTTTGGTCGAGGTGCAATAGACTACCGATCTAGGTAGCTTCCGCGGTTACTCGATTAATTTATGAAAAACCGTAGTTGTTTGTTTGGAACGCTCTAGTTCGCCACATTTGAGCGTAGCCTTGTAGTCTAACAACGTACGCCTAGTAACAATGTAATAATTTTCAATATAAAACCATTATAATTACTAATATTGTTTAAAGAAAATGAGTTATGTCATACCCCAAATTTTACCCGCCTTATTTAATTATTAAGTCAATTATTATTCAAATATGAAAAGGTGGTTGAATTGGTAGTTAATAGGGAAGGAGAGAAGGTGGCACATGTATTAGGTCATGGGTTCAAGCCCCATCCTTAATCTTTTTTACGTTTTTATATTTATACATATTATTACCAAAAAAATGAAAAATAGCAACAAACCAATCTAATTTACTAGTATAAATATACAAAGTTCAAATCACAGAAAAAAGGGATGAAAAATCAGATAAAAAACGAAACAAAAAAATTGGAGAAAAAATCCACTCTCAGCACACATTTGAGAACCAAAAAATACACAGTGAAGTAGAGCAAAATTCTGCAGAAAAACACACAATCAAAAACCAAAATTCTGCACGACACGGAAATCTGAACCAAGAAGTTGCATCAGAGAACAAAATTCTGCATCACATAAAAATTCTGCACAAGGAAAAAAACAAACACGCATAGAGTGGCTGGTTCTTATAGAACAAAACCCATAGCCACCGATAACCACCACAATCCTGGCTGGAACTTCATCGCCATCACACGACGCTGCAAGACGCTTCTCCCTCCGCCATCTTCGTTGTCGGACAACCGCCGCGTTATCAGCCCCTTCCCTCGTCGATTCTCTCTCTCGCTGGCAGTATACTCTTTTCTCTCTTTCACGTTCTGTTCTATTTGTTTGTTTTGTTCTGTTTGTTGTTTTTTCAGTGGTACATGCTTGTTATTTGTGTAGTCACATGATATTTCATTTGTTAATTTATTTATAATGTAGGTGTCCGTGTATAGGTATTTATCTAATTAGCTTGGTGTATATATTTATTTAGGAGTTGATTAAGTAAGCCTGGGGTATGTATTCTTGTTTTGTGTCATGGGTTCAAATGTACAGTACCCTTTAATAAACATTAAAACACTTAAAATAGTAAATTGAATGAAAAAGAGACGGTTTGGCGTATGACTCTCCTTCTTTGATTATTAAATTTTTCGGTGTATACCGAGCGATTTAAATAATCGTCATCTCTCTAAAAAACTCTAAAACTTTTAATCACAATTCAAATAAAACATGACGGTTTGGCGTATACCTCTCCTTCTCCGATTGTTAAGTTTCTCGGTGTATACCGAGCGATTTAATTAATCTCATCTTTAAAAAAAAAACTTCAAGAACTATAACAACAATTCAAATAAAAATGAGATGGCTTCGCCTATGCGTTGTTTTCTCCGATTGTCTAATTTCTTGGTATATATCTCGCGATTAGATAATCATCTCTTTTTTCAAAAGACAAAAACATTAAAAAAGCAAAAACATTAAAAAACTTCCAACACATCAAACTACTCTTTTTTCAAAACAAATCATAATCAAATTAAAACTTTTTCATCAAGAACTATGTTTATCCATTCTAACGCAATACAAACAAGCGCTTAAGCCTCCAACATGCAAGCATACAAGCCATACGTTTAACTGCTAGAATGCAATATAAACTTAGTTCTCTAAAAAACCCCAACCAACATCATTGACACCCTGAACTATGAAGCTCTGATTTCTCATTGCACTTGAGAATACGTAGAAGCAGGAATAATAAAAAATCCCCCACTTATGACTAATCGCAAAATAATAAAAAAATAAGCAAGAAAATTCAAAAACACTCTTTATACCCTAGAATTAATAAGAAGGTTCCCGTTGAGTACAACGGATGTGAGGGGTGCTAATACCTTCCCCTTGCATAATCAACTCCCGAACCTGGAAACAGTTGCGACGATCGCCTTTCCATTTAACCAAAGGGTTTTATCGATATTTTCCCTTAAAAATAAAATTTGGTGGCGACACTGTAGTCAATCCGAGCACGTACACGCTCAGGCGTTTTTTCGAGGCGCGACAGCTGGCGACTCTGCTGGGGAGAGTATTTAAGCCAGTCATGCCCATTCTTGTTAGATTTAGGGTAGAGTGTATTTCTTTTTATCTTGCTTTCTTATGTTTGTTTTGCTTGCTTTTATATATTTTATGTCCTGCTTTACTTTGCATGAAAGTCTGGCTTGTGGTATATATCTGTATATTTGAATTTGCAAGTTTGGGTTTATTTCTGTTGAGTGAAGCTCTCTACCCGAGCTTTGAGAAAAAACCTAAGTTAAGTTGGTGGTTACCCTTGGCTGACCTTGGCGTATGGCTTGTTTGGTTAATGTGATAACCCCGCCTAGAGTAGACCTTCTTGAGGATATTGTTGCCTTGTTGATATCGGCAATGCGACAATGATGTCTTGTTAGGTCGGCGACTCTAGGAGCCTTTAGATCTGGTCAAAACACTAAACATGTTATTAGGAAATCCCGTCAAGCACCCGAGTCGATGGTTGCGTAGTGCGGACACTCATTGTGTATACTTTGTAGGGTCGGTGCGAAGACCTCGCCTAGAATAGATTCTTTGGGGGTATTACTGTCCTGCGAGTATTTGCAATGGTAGTAATGCTTCCAAATGCAATCAGCGACTCTAGGAACTGTGTTAAACTTAGAACCTACATGTGATCATGGGGACTATGGGTACTCTTAAACTGCTATCTATTATCACCTTAAACCTATCCCTCATAAAACTTGGATCATGGCACGCAAACCATAAATAAGAGTATTTTTGAAAATTGCATTCGCATACATGCATTTACATCTTCATGAAACAAATCATTTATCGTATAAACTTATGCTTTCACGAGGTTTCAAAAATATATTTGTTAAGCATTCAGAAAAATGAACTCGGATAAAAAAAACACACTCCAAATAAAGGCACACATGCCCGATGTTAAGAGCTTAAAAATCCTCTGCAACAAATTGACTAGCCTCTACAGAAATGACTTCACTCGCAAATATGGACGAATACTCGATCTGTTGTATATTCCTGTTCTAGAGGAAGCTATCACTGCTCTAGCTCAGTTCTACAATCCACCTTCGAGATGTTTTACTTTCCAAGACTTTCAGTTGGCACCGACTTTGGAAGAATTTAGACAGATTTTGGATTCTCCAAAAGTGAAGAATGGCCCTTACCAAGAAATTGGAAAGGTCCCGACACTTGAAGAGTTGGCTCAGGCCTTAAATCTACCAACACATGAAATAGCTCCACATCTCATCTACAAAGCGAATGGGAGTATTCATGGTGTAGGAAGACACGGCCTTGAAAATTTGACAAAATATCTTGATGAAGCCCAATATTATGAATCCTCTAGAGACATCCTAGCTTTGTTCATCTTTGGTCTGGTCTTATTCCCCGATCAGGAGGATTTCGTTGACTCTGCTGCCATTAGTGTATTTTGGGCTCTAAATGTCAAGGGAGAAGATTACGTGTCGGCTCTTCTTGACGATGTCTACTATGCTTTTCACACTCGACATGAGAAGGAAAAGGGAGTACTGTCTTATTGTGTCCCTATATTGTATGCATCGTTCACCTCTCACGTGTTCAAAGTTATCTCTACGATCAGCTCCATGAGTAGCCAAATATGGTCTCAGAAAATGATGTTGCTTAATGAAAGCATTATCTTGTGGCATGTCAGAAAACTCAATAAAGGAGGAATAATTACCAGTTGTGGGGACTTCTCTAGTGTACCTCTCATTGGCTCAAGGGGTTGCATCAACTATAATCCGAAACTATCCTTAAGACAGTTTGGTTACCCAATGAAGAAAATGTTTGATAACGAACCCCTTGAAGAACTTGTGTTGCAAGATATGGGCATCAACAATCCCGACCTACTCAAAAGAATCATCAATGTATGGGAGAGGCCACATAAGATCCAAGATAAGTCAAGGAAGAAGAGGAAGATGATCAAGGAGACCTACACTCAACAGGTCAAAGGGTGGACAAAAGAAACCAAGTTATCTTCTATTGTCAAACCTCCAACACAGCCTAGTTCGCTAGAGTCAGTCACTATTCCTATTGAGGAAGTCAATGATCTGAAAGCAACTCTTAACTGACTTGAAGAAGAAAAAGAGACTCTCCAATTAGAGCTTCGAGAAGTCTCATATGACCGATTTATACTTACAGGCAACAACAGCGCACACGAGCGATCACTACGAGAGACTCGGAGATTGCTCGAAACTGAAAAGAAGAAAAGAAGGTGGATAGGTGCAGCTCTACAACGAGCCACTAAAAAGGCTAAACGATGCAATCGCTTGTGGAAGGACACTAAGAAACAATCTGGTTATTGGTCTCGTAAATATGAAAAAGCTCGTGATGAGAACTTAGAGATCAGTAAAGTACTCGTAAAACAAACCGAAAGACTTACTCGAGACCTACAGAAATCACAAATTGAGGCATCACACGAAAAACGTCTCTGGGAAGCCGCTGACGGAATTCACGGGGGAACCCCTGCTAACTGGAAAGCATTATTTGCGGACCTCAAAAACAGCGAAGAACGCGGGTTGAGAATAATGCACGAACATGAAGATTTGAAGAAGGAGCACGAGAACCTAGAAGATGAGCATGCGTATTGGGGAAACAAATTAAGCTATTTGAGTGATAGTTAGAAAAATGACGATATTGATTTAATTTGTACAAATATGATAATACGTTTAATTTGTACAAAAAAAATAACAATCTTTTATTATTAATTTATATATATATATATATATATATATATATATAGTAAAGAAAATAATAGTTAATTTTATAAGCTTGTATTAATTATTAGTATTAATATTATATTATTTATTAATTTAAAATTAGAAATTAACAAACAAAAAAAAATAAAACAAACAAACAGTGGCGCCACACCATCCACTGTGTTTATATATATATATGTTTCCCCCACCCCCTTACCTTAAAAAAAAACTGTACGCCCCTCCCCCCATAATTAATTAATTATAATTTATTTTATTATTACTTTTTATTTTAATTAAGTATTTTATTTAGGTGGTTAATTATTTTTTGTATAGTTAAATATATAATAATCTTAGTTTTCTAAAAATTAATTAAGTAATGTTAATTAATTAGTTAGTAAAAAATATGTTAATTAATTTGTAAAAATAAAGTTGTTATAATGGTTTAACTTAGTTAGAAAAATTAGTTTGAAAAAAATTACTCTAAATTAGTTAGTAAATATCAATTACATATGTTATTTTCTCATTATCTTTTAATTTGATCTTTTTTAGGGTGATTGTTTGTTGTCCGGTGATTTGTTGGATCAGTTCTTCATTCTTCTAAACTCATCGGCATAATTATCTGAGGTAAGTATATATCTTATTTATTTTAAATAGTTATTAGTTAAATATATATGTTATTAATTTATGTGTTAGTTTGTTTTGACTAAAAAAACTTTAGTGGTTAAAAATAATGTTAATTTTTAACTAAATGTATTGTAGTTTAAATTTAATATATCGTAAATTTGACTAAAAAAAAATAGTTAGTAAAAATAGTGTGAAAACATTATTAGTAACAAAACTAGTTAGTAAAAATAATATTTTAGTCCAAATTAGTTAGTAAAAATTAATTAAATATGATGTTTTCTTATAATCTTTAATTTTATCTTTTAGGGTGATTGTTTGACGTGCGTTGATTATTGGATCGGTGTCTTCTCCTTCTTCTAAACTCACCGACATATTTATTTGAGGTTAGTATATCTTATTTATTTTAATTAGTTATTAATTAGTAATATATGTTAATTTATGTGTTGTTATTTTAATTAGTTATTAATTAGTAAAAATGTCAAGAGTTCCCGCGATGATTGAAGTCGATCACATTACAAATTTGGTTAACCAAGAAGTTGATGGTGATCAAATTGAGTTTGAGGAGTTGATTGCAGTGGTGAATAACAATAACGATGAAGATGAAGACGAAGACAATGAAGATGAAGACAATGAAGATGTAGATACATATTATAATAATGACGATGATGATGAATAAATCTCGATTGTAATTATTTATCTTTGTAATGAATTTTAAATCAATTGAGAAACTTTTATTATCATATTGTAACTATTTATCTTTAGTAATGAATTTTAAATCCAATTGAAATTTTTATTATCATATTGTAACTATTTATCTTTAATTAGGAATGAATTATAAATCCAATTGGAACTTTTATTATCATAGTGTCTATTAATCTTTTGTCATGAATTGTTTAATTTTAATTAAATTGTTTTACTCGTTTATTTAATCTTGTTAATTTTATTCAAACTTTTGAAATTATTTTATGCAGGGATGGCAGATCAAAATAATCAGGAGAAAGGTTCGAGAAAGGAAAAGAAGCCGGCAAAATATGTAAAAAAGATCGCTCGAAGTATGATACCGAGTTTTTTGTCGTCTCGTCAGAATCAAGGAGTTTCTATCCGAGAACCCACTTCTGCGGCACCTACTCCATCTACAGCCCCACGGAGGAACTCTGTTGATGTTCCGAGATCTTCTCATCCAGCACCTTCGCCGACTGTTGATGTGCACTCTAGACCGACTCCACGAAGGTCTTCGGTTGGTGTTCCGAAGTCTTCGTATCCAACACCCTCACCAGCATATAGAACTGATTTTAGCTTCTTGAATGATATTCTTGAGGCTGGCTTATCGAATATGCCCTTTCTTCATACTGGTGATGCCAATGATGATTTATTATTAAGTTTTATGGCATATACACCTAATGAAGCTTTCAGCCAACAACAACAACAACAACAACCACAACAACAACAACAACAACAACAACAACAAGAACGGCGACAACCACATCAGGATGGTTCATCGTCGTCACAATCACAAGGCTCATAGGAGCAACAGCGACCAGTGGCTTTCAGACCACCACGGCGTCGCTTCACTGAAGGAGTTCGAGTATTGGGTGATAAAATGGTCATATACCCTCAGGGCGATGGGTAAGTATATTTTTATTTTTATTTTATTTTTAATTTCTTTAAAATGTACAATTTAATTAAAAGATTAATTAATGTTTAATTTATTATGTGTAGTTTGGAGTCATCTAAAGATGCAGCCAAAGCGTTAGCTTGTGTTGTCAAACTCGCCCTCAAACACATTGCCCCCAGCTTCAAAAAGTTAGTTGAGAATGATTCGGTATTAAGGAAGAACTTTTTTGATGAATTTAAGGTAAACACAAATATTTCCATGTTTACATATATAATAATTAAATTTAAGATTTAAATGTTTATTATATGTAATTAATAATTATATTTTTTTATTTCAGAGATACTGTACCTGGGAGCCTTACCATGATGAAATGGTTAAGGACAACTGGATGAAAGCATGTAGTACCCGATTCTCGCAGAAACTTTACACCGAGAAAAAGCGCTATCTAGAACGTCCAGACCAATATCGTCCATAATTCATCGGAGAGGATGTCTGGGACAGATTTGTAGAGCATTGGACTAAAGATGAGGCTTATCTAAACAGGTGTGAAGTCAACAAGAAAAATAGGGCTAATGCCAAGGGTACCAACTTGCACACTGGGGGATGTGTCAGCTTTTCTACTCATGCTCGACACTTGGTATAAACATATATTTAATTTTTTTTTTTTAATATATTGAATTATATATTTAAATATTAATCAATATTTTGTGAAAAATTAGGAAAGCACTCTCGAGAGAGAACCTTTCATCACCGAAATGTACAGACAAACTCACATCAGCAGAACGAGAGACGGTGCTTGGGTTCATCCAATTTCTGAACAACTTTCAGTAAATTTATAATTTGATATATATATTTTAGATTTATTTTCAAAAAAATTTATTCATTCGCTAATTTTTTTTTCTCACAATAATTATTCTTTTTCAAGTCAATTCAAAATCAGGTATAATTTAATAAGGAAATATATAAGTAATTATATAATCCTCTTCAAAAAAAAAATTAATTATATAAAATTAAAAAGGAAATATATTAATGGTTATATTTGTAGGAGGATATATTTGCAAATAATAAAATTTAATGCTTTATATAGAAAAGTTAAAAAAAAAAAAATAGTTTTTAATGTTGTGCCATCCACCTCATATCGACATCACCAAGGTACCGGTACCCATCCAACTAAGATGGATACCTAAGTATTTACCTTATTTTAACATTAGTAATTAATTTTATTTTAACATTATTATCTTCATTTCGCTTTATATAAGGTTTTTCTTTCTTTCCATGGGTTTTGGCCTAGTCCCCCATGTTGTATATATTTTTTTCCTTTTTTTAATATATTTTATTATAAGAATATGGCATAGAATGACGGGTTCTGGAGGTGCAACAAAGTTAGGATGTCCACAGTCTCTTTGATGTCCGTTTTTCTCTTAGTTCATCAAAAAAAAAAGTTAGTCAAACAAAAATCATTAGTAATTAATGTTAGTCAAAAAAAATCATTAGTAATTAATGTTAGTCAATAAAATAACATTAATAATTAATGAATGAAAAGTGAAGATAACTAAGAGAGGCTATTTAAAGATATAAACACCTATGCTCTTATAGTCAAGGCAAAGCATTCTTGATAGTTAAACATTAGTGAGAAAATTTTATATCTTCAGTTGGAGAGATAATAAACCATGAAAATTGAATTAATTTCTAGAGAAACCATTAAACCTTCATTACCAACTCCTTCTCATCTTAGAATATATCCACTTTCTTTCATAGACAACATTATGTCTCGTACTTACATGCCAACAATTTCATGAATGATTGGACCATCATCAACCAAAAATTAGGAGAAGAAGAAGGGTTATTAAAATTACCTCTTTCTAATATACTTGATGGAGGAGCTTCAGTTTTTCCACAAGGAGATTTACCTATTTTCCCAGAAATTTCGGTCAAGAGAGAAAACAATATCGTCTGCAAAAGGTTTGTATTTCAACCCTCAATGATTAAGTTTCTCAAGGAAGAGGTAACTTCTAGTTCCATGCTTTCGCCATCGCGTGTACTTGTTATAGCTGCATGGATATACAAGTGTACTGTTTCAAATTTCAAGACAACATCACTTTCGATGTTTGTTAACCTTCGCAACAGAATGGTTCCTCCATTGTCTGAAAAATCAGTAGGCAATATAATTTGGCTCTTGTCTATATTATTTGATGAGAAAGAAATGAAGTTGAAAGATTTGGTATGCAAAATAAAAGAAGAGTTATCTGAATTTATTGACATTTATCCTAAAATATTTAGAGGAAAAGAGAAGGATAATTTGTCATTAATATGTGAGTGCTTGAAACAAGCTACTGAGCCTCCTCCTGAGAACCAAAATACATTTAATTTTACTAGTTGGTGTAGGTTACCAATATATGATACAGATTTTGGATGGGGAAAACCAACATGGGTCACCACTACCGGTAGTTCTTTGAGGAATTTTTTAGTTTTGATGGATACAAAAGATGGGAATGGAGTTGAAGTGGTTTTGAATTTGGAAGAGAATGTTATGGCTAAATTTGAGCATGATGTGAAACTTCTTCAATATACTTCTCTTAATCTAAACAATGTTGGAGACAAGGCTGGTGCAATAAATGTTGAGTCCTAAAGCAAATTATAATATAAGACTATTTTAAAATTCCTAGTTATATTTGTATTGAAAATTAAATAAATTCATAGTTATATTTTAATACAATTTATGTTTTTTACTTAATATATTTTTGTGCATTTTAAGTTCTAAAGTTGTGTTGTAGACATGATGTATGAGTACCACAATCTTCTCCAGGATTTTCATTTCTTCCGAACATATATGGATATAATAAAGTGTTCGTATTTTATAAATATAATGTTTTTCAAGAAGTTTTGAATTTCTAAAGTATTGAGATTATTTTCTTTGGTTGTCATGATATTGGTACGAAGTTTCTACTGTCATTAGCGATGACTAATCTCGTCGGGCTGTAGGACACATAAGGTAGGTTCTCCCCTTCCAGCTGAATTTTCTGCATAGACATGAACCAGGAATCGAACCTCTGACCATATACTTAAGCTGATCAAAACTTTTACTACTTAGATCAATTTAATGTTCCTGGACCGAATAAATATTTGTAAGATGTTTGACACTCAAACATGAAATACTTTAAGATATTTAATTCCAAAACTAAATGTGACTCTCGAGTTTTAATTTAATACATGTGTTTTCAATCCATTTATTTTAGATTTGGATGCACTTTTGATATATTTATTTTCAATCCGAGCAAACGAGCTCAGTTTCTTCTATAATTCTCCATTTGATAATATTCATTAACTATTTGAGTTTAATGTTTTTGGTTAGTCATCTTTTTTTTAAAACCAAAATTTTAGAACCTCTTTTTTATTGTAGATCGGAAAGATAAATGCTCCCACCAGGATTTGAACTTGGACCTCCCATTACTCAACATATGTCCCCCAACTTTTACCACTTGAGTCTTATGGAGACAAATTTTTAAAACGCCTATTAAGAAAATCAACATATTTATTCTGTCCACCATCATTTTAATGTATTTTAATGTGATGGTGCTGAGCTGGCAAATGAGCTAAGTCTTAGCGGTATATTCAAAAATCATTCTTTTTGTTAATTAATTTAGTCATTAGAGTTTTACCATTAAAAATAAATAAGTAGTGGGTCTTAGTTTGTCAAAAAAAATATAGTGTCGGAAGTTTTTTTTTATTTGACGAAGAGTGTCGGAAGTTGTAACACCCAAACCAAATATTTAAAAAATTCTAACTTTAGAAATTCATTTTTAAATTACGCAGTGGAAAATAAAATTTTATTGGTTGAAATGAAAGTTGAGACATAAAATATTAATTTATGGTACTACATAATATTAATGTTATAAAATAGTAATCATCCCAAAATTACTTATTATTACACTATTACCACTCACCTAATCCTACCACTATATATTATTTTATTCTCACAACACACAACACATTTCCCAAGAAAAATCAGAAAAACACTTTCCTCCCTCCTTCACCAACACTTTTCCGGCGCCACCGCCGGAATTCCAAAACCACCCACAACCACCATCTCCGGCTGCCACAAAAAAACCACAAAAATCAAAGATCAAATACACTTTCTATACTAATTCAACCCTCTAGAGTTCGAATCCACTGTCTGTTTCGTCAAAAAAGGCCTGGAACTCTGCTAAAGTTGAGACCGAATACGTGACAAAACCAAAAACTCCGATTCGTTCAAATCACGCACAATCGAAGGTAAAGAAAGGTTGGTGGGAGGCAACCCACATGCACGTTTATTTTTGCTTTAATTCTAATATTTATTTTTGCATGTGTCTTAGTTGTTGTTTGATTTTTCTGGAATACTATGTTTTAAAAGAAATTAAGCAGTACTATTATATATCATGTTTCTGACTCATATTTTTGGTATATATATTTTTCAATTCTATTTTTAGATACCTTTCTCTCTTTCATGATGAATCGAGTTGAGAATCACGATATCAGGTTCAGAGGAGTAGGACAGATCAAAGACTATGAAGTTCATGCTCAGAGAGATATGCACCTATCCATCTACCCTAACAGCCGCACTATGGAAAAGCTAGGAATCCGAGAAAGTGTGATGTTCTTGATTAATCAGGTTGGTTGGTCCAGCTTTCCCTTGGGGAGGCGGTTCAGCTCTTACCGCAACCTAACTCTTGAGTTCCTAAGCTCTTTCTCCTATCACCCTGAGATCGGGAAAGGATTCAGAAGTGGCCTGATAAATTCCAGAATGTTTAACATGGACTACACCTTCAACAATCTAGAGATGGCCAACTTGCTAAGTTTCCCAAGTGATCCCAATACTTTCAAATCTGTTGAGGAAAGCATGTTCCCTTACCGTGAACTAGACTATTTCAGGGGAAGAATCTCAGGAGAGGGCCATGCTGATTATGAAAACATGCGTTCTGAAAACATACACAATCCAGCCTTCCGCTACTTCCAAAAAATCCTAGCCCACACCCTTTTTGAAAAGGCAGAAAACAACACTTCTGTGTCCCGTGAAGAGCTCTTTATCAAGTTATGTGCTTCACAATCCCGCCCTGTCAATGGGGCTACCTTTATAATGAAGAACATGTATAAGATAGCCCTCGAGTGCCTAGGACCCATCCTAGTTGGCGGATTGGTGACTATGATTGCAGATGCTATAGGCTTGAGAGTCCAACTTAACCAACTCCAACCTTTGGGAGGAATCCGACTCATGGACATAAACTTCTGTTTCAACCGTGGCCTTATAAGAAACCTAGGACCTGACCGGTTTGACCTCCTCATCAATTCCAAAGTCCTGCCCCATTTCACCCTGCCTAACAAGAAAACCAGCGTGCATGACAGAAACAACTGGCTTTATAACTTGGAAGAACCAGACTATACACCCTCTACACCTCCTCCTTCACCTCAAGCCTATGAAAACCTTGACATGAATCTCTCTGAGTCTGATCCAAGCGAGTCTCCTGCTTCTACTCCTGCTACTTCTACTCCTGAAGTTTCAACTCATATTCATGCTGCTGCTGCTCCAGTGGGGCCACCGACCATGACTATCGCCATGTTTGAGGCATTGCAAGCTAAGGCTAATGCAATGGAAGTGGAGAATATTTGGGATGAGCTAGGCTTCGTCGTGAATGAAGTAGTACACCATCATAGTGGCTAGGACCGTCCCGACAAACGCTTAAGCCTCTGTTGAGTATACAAGCAAACTGTCGTGTTAGTGGAATGCGACATAAACGTTGTTCATTAAAAACAACCAACAAACAAACTTTTTTCAGGAAGAACTACGTGAGCTTTGACTTCCTCATTGTACTTGGGGGATACGTAGGAGCGAGATCGTAATCTCGTCAAGCCAAATAATAAAAAACTCTTTTTTTTTGTTTCTGTTTTGTTCAATATGCGGTAATTTATTTATTATGTGGTTTATTCTGTTTATGCAAACCAAATTCCTCGAATGGTTCCCATTGAGTACAACGGATATGAGGGGGTGTTAACGTCTTCCCCTCATGTAACCAACTCTTAAAGGTTTTATCATTATTTTCCTTTCCCCTCATGGGATAAATAAAATATGGTGGCGGCTTCATTGCAATATTATTTTGTGCTTGCGCCGGGTGTTATAGCTTGGCGACTTCACTGGGGAACATTTAGTGAGTTAAGCCTAATTTGGGGCTTTTTGGTTTGCTTATTCCAGGTTAGCCGTATCTTTCCTATCTTTTACTTTACCGCAAAATATAGAACTGTCTGGATTTGCTGGTTTTGTCTTCTCTTCTACTCCTTTTTTTTTCTTTTTTGCCTTCATGGCTTGGTTCTTGGTTACTGTGTGTTTGGTCTATCACCGGACCAGAGGAAAACCTAGGATTAGTTGAGGGGTTTTTGTGTTGGGTTACGTGACGTACATCACGGTAGCGCCGACATAAAAATTCCGCTCAGAGTAGATTCCCTTGTAATATGTGGGGTCAGCGACTCTGGGGACCGTGTTATCCAGTCTAGGCATCCGAAACTTTTGTCTAGGGACCACCGTTTAGAACCCGCGTCGAGGTTATAATGTCGACTCATCCAGTCGATGTTATAATCTCACTCAAATCAGGTTATTTTTTGGGAAAAAGTAATCAATGATTTTGGGAACTGTGTCAACCCTAGAACAACATGTGAGAGGGATGGGTTACAAGTAACTTTGGACTTTTGGCCCCAGAGATTCCATTTTGAAAATGACCCAATTGTTGAAAGAAGTTGTAACTTTTAGATCAAGTTCGACAGATGATACAAGTGTGCAACAGTGGATCAGTACATGCATTGCATTCATGACATCCATGCATTCATGGAAAATAATCATGCATATTCATCTGGCATACATTTACAATAAAAATGAGAAACGTTTTTGCATAAAAATCACGCATTTTCAATCATAAAAAAAATCATGCATCTTTCAATAAGAAATCTCATTTTCATCTATTCATTCCAACAGTTACTTACCCGACACCGTTACTAGGCAAGGAAAGTTTCACATCATGGATAATTGGCAAGAAAAGCACGATGCTCTACAGACTGAAGTGACCCAAATGGGTGGAAAGCTAGATAAGGTCCTTGAGATGTTAGCTAGTTTGAATGTGCAACAAAGGGTGGCTGAAGTCCCTACGCCTACAGTTGTGATTTCTCAAGGGAACATCTCCGCTGGTCATGGTTGGCCGCCATTTGGTTTGCCCGAAGGTTATGTTCCACAAGGGTATGTGCCTGTGAGTTTTGTTCCACTTGTGGAAACTCCAACTAGAGTTAATGCTGTTCAACAGAGGGTCCTGAACCTCATGGGCCTAGATTTTCTTATCAAGGAAATATGCCTCCAATCGATGAACCAGAGTTTGATTTTGCACCTCAGATGGAAGAAGCAAAAAATAAATTCCAAGCTCTAGAGGAAAGGTTGAATCTGGTTGAGATCGGTAATGATCCGTTGGATTTTACGAAGATGTACTTGGTTTCTGACTTGGTGCTTCCACCAAAATTTAAGGTGCCTGACTTTGAGATATACAAGGGTTTGAGTTGCCCGAAGAATCATCTGGTTATGTACCTTAGAAAAATGGCTTCTTATGTCAGTGATGACAAGTTGTTGATATATTGCTTTCAAGACAGTCTTGCTGATGTACCTCTTAACTGGTACATGCAACTTGAAGGAAGTAACATCCATTCATGAAGAGATTTGGCTAATGCTTTCCTAAAACAGTACCAATATAATATGGATATGGCTCCGAGTCGTGCTCAACTTCAAAATTTGACTCAAAATGAAGGAGAACCCTTCAAGGTCTATGCACAAAGGTAGAGAGAATTGGATTCCCAAGTGCGTCCACCACTCCTAGAGACTGAGCTTGTGGATATGTTCACCAACACTTTGGAAGGAGCATACTTTGAAAGGATGATTGGTAGTGTTTCTGCTAACTTCTCTGATTTGGTTCGAATTGGGGAAAGAGTTGAAATGGGGATCAAGAGTGGCAAGATTCAGCTCACTGCTAGTTCTCAAAATAGTACAAGGAAGATAACTAGTAGTTTCAAAGAAAACGAAGAGGGACAGACTAGTGTTGTCACTTCCGAAAATGTAAAAGCTCCAGTACAGTTTCCTTACTTCCCATATCCTTACTTGGCTGCTACTCAGCATCAGCAATTTCCTGGATATCCATATCAAATGCAAATGAATCATGTGCCTCAACAAACTTAGAAGGAACGACCGGCTCAGCAACAACCCCAAAAGGTCCTTGATCCGATTCCAATGCCATACAGTCAACTTCTTCCTTATCTGGTACAAAGTGGAATGGAAACTACTGGGGCCATGAAACCCAAAACTGCACCATTTCCAGCTTGGTATGACGCCAATGCCAAATGTGAGTATCATGCAGGAACTGAAGGTCATTCCACTGATGACTGCAAAGCTTTTAAGTACAAAGTGCAAGAACTTCTTGATAAGCAATTATTGCCCTTCGAGGAAGGTGGGCCGGTTATAAAAGATAAACAGTAGGTTGGGCATTCAGCATGTTTCTCCAGTGTGGGTTTCAAGTGAAGATTAGATTGCCATCATAAATGATGAAGAGAATAATGGAAATAATCAAGATAATCTGCACTTGTGTTCTTCAAACACAATCTTTGCAAACTATGAATTTTATCCCTATGATCGCTATGCTTTTATTTCTCTTTTGTCAAGCATTTGTTTGCTTTTAACATTATGTATTTTGTCAAGTACTTTTGAATATAATAAATATGCATGTTTTTGGAATTAATCCGTTTGTATTCATCTCTTTTCTCTTATTTTATTACTTACAAATTTGGAGCGAGAATGATGAAAAACAAATAATTGATCTTTGTCGATATATGCTTTCAATGGAAAAAACCTAGTTGATGATGTATGACATTATTTCACTTTCTTTCATTATTTCATAAAATATAAAGAAAAATTGAATTGAGCCGTTCTTGCATATGTTCTGTTGTTATCTGATTCTCCTAGTTTCTTGAGACATACCTTTTTAGGAAAACACAAGCAATTTTGGTTTGATACTTGACATGACACTTTAAGAGTATGAAAGTTGTTTTGCACTTTAGGCTATGTTATGAAGGTTCAGTAATGCTTCAATAAAATCGGTACTGTCTTAACACCTCAGACTCTTCGAAGTATGCAAGATCAATTTGAGTACTAATTTTGACGAAGACCAGAAAATAAGTTTTAAGAGTAACCCTTAGTAGTTTATCTTAGCAGTCGGCACCATCTTGGGCACAAACTAAGTAGGAAATCGATGAACATAAGTGAATGATCCAAAAATGAAGTTAGCATACTTTGGTTAATGTACTTATTGAGTTAGATAACCCTCATTCGGTTGTTTAATTCAACAGTTGTTGAACATACAAAGAAAAACCATAGTAGATATGCCCATTTAGTAGTTGGTTCAGAGGAGTCTGGTTCTGAACTTGGTAGGGCGTGTTACGATCTGATCCCCCGCAACTGCATTTGGAATAGAAAAAGGGGTTTACCAAACTTATGTTATCAGCACCCCTCGATATGTGATCATAATCACTAACAGATTTTACTACCATGAGCGTGCACAAGATAACGGGCTTAATGTGATTGCACTTGAATGAAAAGGGTGAACAAAATTTAAGCAAAAGTTAGAGTCACAATAAAATATTTCAGATTTGTCTTCATATGATGAGAGTCTTTGACTGCAATGTGTGGTTTTGTGTTACTACACTACCCTTGGTATTGGTATCTATTACTGGATTTTCTTATCTAGCCAGCAACCACATATGATTAAGGTTGCCGTGTTCTATTTCAAACATGTGCTAAAAAGATTTATTATTTTTGTGCTTAAGGACAAGCAAAAGCTCAAGTATGGGGGAATTTCATAACACAAATTGACATTGTTTTTGGCTCAATTTACATGGCTGTTGTTGCATATTATAACCCTCAAAAGATCTAATTGAGGCTAGGTTCATTTTGAAAGCATTCGGCAAATTTTTTTATTAAGCTGACTCATCCTGTTTATTGAGTAATCAATAATTATCTTTTGTATATACAATATATGTTTTCGAAAAAAAAGAAGAAAAAAAAAACAAAAAAAACTCGCATGTGCATTATATGAAAAATACTTTTCAAAAGTAATGATTTTCTTGCAAATTAATACTTGGCATTAAAGAAATCTGAGCTATGGTCTGATCATGGGCAAATTGATTTAAGACGCTCCTAGCTAGGGGAAAGTTATCTACAGATTTTGCCAATCAGGGGAAAACAAGTGGAATACTCTGCTTACTAAGGTCGAATTAGTTATACTGCAAATATCAGTTGGTCAGGGACATACCCCTTCAAAGGTTCAAGTACTTGGGACATACTATGTCAAGATTATCTTTCCTTGAAAAGTACTTGGGGCATACACATCAGATAAAGAAAGTTGTTGTTCCTCTTTGGAAGCCTATTTGAACACCTGTCCTGCCACAGAAGCTTGCATAGGTCCTCATCTCAACAATTTCAGAGTTACTCAAATTCTCGGTGCCGGGAAATTCAAACTCTCTTCATAGAAACTCAGAAAGTCATGCATTCATGCATACAAATTGATGACACGAAATCATATCGTATTTTTAGCTTAGTTTAGGTGAACTTTAGTTGCATTTTCATATGTTTTTATTTCATTTATGTCTTTTTATATTGTTATTTGTTTTCTTTTCAGTAATGTCGAATAAAATAGGTCGGAGAAGAGAATTGAGCAAAACGGGGGTGCAAACAAGCAAATTCAGCAAAACCCAACAAATTGGGCTGGTGGCGCCCGCCACCAGCTTTGTGGCGCCCGCCACAGAAACCTGATCCAATTGAAACTGATTTTCCGAGACGTGGGGAGAAAGCACGCGTTTGTTCCTAATCGGATGACTGATGGATGAGATCAAAAGTGAACATATCCTCTCCTAATTTTGAGGATCGTAGAAGCCAAAAATCCACTATAAATAGAAGTTCAAATCTCAGAATTTTGGGACGCCTTATTTTCTTTTATTTCAGTCAGTTTTATTTTCCCGCTTTGTAAACTGTATCGGTATTTCCACACCGGGAATCCAATTTCAGATCCGTTTTCACTTTCCTGTCAAGAATATTATTTCCTTTAATTCCAGCAAGTTTAATTCCAGTTTCCAGCAGATTTTATTTCCAGGTTTTTATGCGCTTATTTATTTATTTAATTATTATGTCTTGTTTAATTTACTGTTTTTATTTATTTAATTCCTTTACCATGTCTAGCTAAATCCCTAGATATCGGTATGTAATTTAATTCTCCGAAGGGGATTTAATGATGATATAGCACGCGTACTTATTAAACTATTTTTCTGATTCAAATTCCTAATTTAATTCAAAGCTTTTGAACGAGAGTAAAATAAAGCAACTAAGGTTAAAATCCATAGAGCGAGAGTTTGAGGTTTTAACTAGATAGTAGAAACTTGATATTAATTTTTGAACGAGCGAGAGCCACGTTAGAATTAATTAGGACTTATTGATTTTCAAAATATACTTTCGAAACTAAGGTGGTAGAAAAGTGACAGTAAAACTCCTAGTCTAGTTAGTATGGTTTTTATCAATAAAACGAGAGTGTGAGGTTTAAACCTTTAAATTGAGAAAGTCCTTCTGAAAGATAAATCCTTTTGCGCGCTATTAATTTATTAAATTCCCGATGGTTAATTAGTTACATACCGATATCCCGTTTTAATTAATTTAATTCATCTTTTAAATCTCTCTTAATTTCTAAAACAATTCTAAATCTCTATTCATTAGCCTTAGATTTACACCGTAACGATAGAAATACGGTACTCAACTATTGGTCCCTGTGGATTCGATATCTTTTAAAACTACACGACGAGACTGTGCACTTGCGGTCAAGAAAATATTTATTGATACACAAATCGTCGATCAAGTTTTTGGCGCCGTTGCCGGGGACCAATTTAGTCGATATCGTAACTCCGTCGCTACACCGTAGAGACTAAGGCATCTTTAATTTCTAATTTAATTTAAATTTTTTTTTTTAGGATAAGTCCTTCGCGCTTAATCTGATGTACAACCCTAATTCTTTTTATAATGGCTATCTTCAAAATTTCAACTACCCCAATCATAACTTCTATAACTACCAGCCTCAACCGTCCCCGTACTTCGAGGGACAATACCCTAACTCTCAGTACAACTACTATCCCCAACATTTCGAGGAACCAGAAGAGTCCGTGAGTCCTAGCTTATTAGCAGTATTTAACGAATTCATGGAAACCTCCGCTAATGCTAGGCGAGAGCAAAGATTTAGTGAGATGATGAGAGAACAAAACCTCGTAAATGAAAAGATTAGACTAAACAATCTCGAAACCCTGAAGATGCTCAACACTATGGTTAACTCAACAGCGACTCCCCAAGAGTCAATGGAGACGCGAATCTCCAAGTTCACCCAGTCAGCCATAGAACCCTTTCACGAGAGACAAGTGAACATTGAAGCAAACATTAATGAAAGCGAGATTGAGACGTCTAGTAAAGACGACAAAGTAGTCGAGAGTTATGGCGAGGAAAGAGTGGAGATCGAAGAAACATCACCGGTACCCCTCCCTAGAGAGGTAGTCAAAGAGGTAGAGAAGGAAGCACTGTGTGTCTTCCCTGCTCCCTGTACCCCACCAATCCTTGTTCCCCAAAGGTCAGTAGAGGCTAGAGTAGACCCTAAAACCCAAACATGTGGAAAGAAAAAAATTATAAAAATCAACACACATGAGGATAAGGGCCAAAATAAAAAGAGAAAATTGAGGGAGGAAAATTTTAAGGGAGTCATTAGTACAAAGAGGATGAGGGTAACACTCAAACAGGCGAGTAAAAATACTAAGTCGAAAGAAAGAAGGACAATTGAAATTGAGCCAAAACCCCCGCCTCAAGCTAGAAAACATTCTTTCTCCCTAGAGCATAAAAAAATAACAATAATAGAAGAGGGCAAGGGAGTTGAGACGCCCTATAGGAGGAAAAGGAGGAAAAGCGAGGGGTATGTGAGAGCACTTGATAAGTGGCCTTGGAAACCTAGGGCTATACAAGTGCATTGAGGACACTAAACTGTCGAGCTAACCGACACTAAACAAAGCGCTTGGTGGGAGGCAACCCACATGCAGGTTTATTTTTGCTTTAATTCTAATATTTATTTTCGCATGTGTCTTAGTTGTTGTTTGATTTTCTGGAATACTATGTTTTAAAAGAAATTAAGCGGTAGTATTATATATCTTCTTTCTCACTCATATTTTTGGTATATATATTTTTCAATTATATTTTTAGATACCTTTCTCTCTTTCACGATGAATCGAGTTGAGAATCACGATATCAGGTTCAGAGGAGTAGGACGGATCAAAGACTATGAAGTTCATGCTCAGAGAGATATGCACCTATCCATCTACCCTAACAGCCGCACTATGGAAAAGCTAGGAATCCGAGAAAGTGTGATGTTCTTGCTTAATCAGGTTGGTTGGTCCAGCTTTCCCTTGGGGAGGCGATTCAGCTCTTACCGCAACCTAACTCTTGAGTTCCTAAGCTCTTTCTCCTATCACCCTGAGATCGGAAAAGGATTCAGAAGTGGCCTGATAAATTTCAGAATGTTTAACATGGACTACACCTTCAACAATCTAGAGATGGCCAACTTGCTAGGTTTCCCGAGTGACCCCAAAACTTTCACATCTGTTGAAGAGAGCATGTTCCCTTACCGTGAACTGGACTATTTCTGGGGAAGAATCTCAGGAGAGGGCCATGCTGATTATGAAAACATGCGTTCTGAAAACATACACAATCCAGCCTTCCGGTACTTCCACAAAATCCTAGCCCACACCCTTTTTGGAAAGGCAGAAAACAACACTTCTATGTCCCGTGAGGAGCTCTTTATCATGTTATGTGCTTCACAATCCCGCCCTGTCAATGGGGCTACCTTTATAATGAAGAACATGTATAAGATAGCCCTCGAGTGCCTAGGACCCATCCTAGTTGGCGGATTGGTGACTATGATTGCAGATGCTATAGGCTTGAGAGTCCAACTTAACCAACTCCATCCTTTGGGAGGAATCCGACTCATGGACATAAACTTCTGTTTCAACCGTGGCCTTATAGGAAACCTAGGACCTGACCGGTTTGACCTCCTCATCAATTCCAAAGTCCTGCCCCATTTCACCCTGCCTAACCAGAAAACCAGCGTGCATGACAGACATAACTGGCTTTATGACTTGGAAGAACCAGACTATACACCCTCTACACCTCCTCCTTCACCTCAAGCTTATGAAAACCTTGACATGAATCTCTCTGAGTCTGATCCAAGCGAGTCTCCTGCTTCTACTCCTGCTGCTTCTACTCCTGAAGTTTCAACTCCTATTCATGCTGCTGCTGCCCTAGAGGGGCCACCGACCGTGACTGTCGCCATGTTTGAGACATTGCAAGCTAAGGCTAATGCAATGGAAGCCGAGCTAACTAACTTCCGCGCGGAATTCTATGCTTTCTTGAACACATCCGCCTCGCAAGTGGAGAATATTTGGGATGAGCTAGGCTTCGTCGTGAATGAAGTAGTACACCATCATAGTGGCTAGGACCGTCCCGATGCGTTTACCGCACGCCTAGGATTTTCTTTTACTTGCTTTCAAATAATAAATCCTAGGGAACTTTCTTTATTAGTAGTTTAATTTGATTTCCAGAAAATTAGCAATAACTATTTTTAATTTAATTAAGTTTATGAATTAATAAAAACTCCTGTGAGAGACTGTTTGCTTTTATGATACTCTTGTGTTCCAATATGAATTTTTCTTGTGAATGAATGCTCTGTGATAGGAATTCCATCTTGTGCAAATTTTGTCCTGTTAAAACTAACTTCAACTGTGTGCAAGCTGTGCAATTTTCTTTAGACAGGTCCAGGTACTGATCAAAGGAACAACAACACGCTACAGGACGAAAATGTCCAAGATTTTGGGACATTTGGCCAGCAGGCGGCCGCCGTAGCATTGGTGGCGCGCGCCACATAATGGATTTCATGATTTTGGCCAATTTTTGTGCAGAAAACGTGTTACAGTAAGCTTTCAATGAATGGTTTTTGTTTTTGGCTTTTGGAAAAGAATTGATTCCTCTGTGACTCAACCTGCCATCATTTCATCATTCAATTTTCCAACTACACAACACTAAGTCATTACTACCTTTTTCCATTATAAAAGCTCATGTTACTACTACATTCATTTCACACCATTTCACACATCACAGAGGCTTTCATTTCTTTCATTTTCTTTGAATTTAGTTCAAGTTAAGGTTATGGCGCAACAAGAGCAATACGAGATACATTTCCAAAATGCGGGTCAATCGAAGCTTTAGCGGTTCCTCCTCCGTAAAGAGTTCGAAGCAACAAGGTATGCCGACGATTCTTGTATGGAAACTCTAGGATTGCATGATAGTGTGAACTACTTACTTAGGCTATTCAAACTAGACTACTTGCTTTCTTTTAAGGATCCGGTTTATGTGCAACTTACCGCCGAATTTCTTAGCTCTCTAGAACTAAACCCCACTCCCGAGCGTGTAAAGTTTCGTTTGTTTGACATTGATTATAATTTTAGTTTCGATGAAATGGCCGAGATGTGGCATTTTCCACACGATGAGGGAGTGAAAGATGAGTTACCCACACAAGTGGGGTGGCTAGAGGCCGCACGCACCTTTTGGTGGGGAATGACCGGGAAAGTAACAAATAGCTTTGAGGGTAACCGAGCGTCATTGATTCAAAACCCCCCAATTCGCTACTTTCGCCAAATTTTGGCTTGTACTATTTTTTGGCGCGCTAGCTCTAACAAGGTAAACGAGAAAGAGCTTTACTTGTTGTTCACTATTATTTCAAAAGAAAAGGTTAACCTTGCCCGGCTCATAATGTACCAAATGTTTTCTATGGTTAACTCCAAAGGGGTAATTGTTTTTGGGGGGCTTATCACAACTTTAGCGCGCATGCTAAACCATGAGGAAAAACTGTCAACTCTAATACCAATAGATCCCCGTACCATTGACTTGCATATGGTACGAGGCATGAAACTTGTCAAACAAAGGGCCGATGGTAGATTTATTCTCATGATAGATAACAAAGCTTGCCCCGACATCATCCTCCCTGACCCAGCGCGCATAAATGTGCGCAATACAGCCAATTTCCGCTTCCTCCCTGACATTGGCGGCCCACCTGCACCCATGAACCAAAATGCAGTTGTTGATGAGGGGGAGAGTGACGAGGATGAGGAGGAAGAGCGTGAGGGTCCGGGAGATGATGCACATACCACACACACTTCTTCTGGCTATTTTACAGGTACTTCATCCGGAGCCAGCACTGGGACTGCCGCGCTTGATACTATTTTGTCTGAGATGAGGCAGCGCTCCATATTAGATGCCCAAAGAGACCAGCATGTTCAGGGCATCCAGACTCGCCAGACTGAGATGATGATGATGATGCAGCAGTACCAGGTTGACCAGCGTGGTTTGATTGATAGCATGGCAGGTATGTCTTTGCGCATGGACGAGTTTGATGACTATTTCCAGCAGTTAGGTGTAGTTCCTCCACAGCATGAGAGGCGCACGAGGAGACGCGGCCCAGGCCGCCAGTAGTTTGTTTCCACAGGTTCTATCTTTCCAATCTCACCTTTAGTCGTTGCATTGGGGACAATGCTCGATTTAAGTGTGGGGGAGGAAGCTTTATCGCTTTCCTTTTACTTTCAGTCATTTAGTTTGCATGCATAATAAAACATTAGGATAGTTCACTTAAATTGAGTAGTTTTTGCGTGTTGTTTTTGTTATTGTCTGATTTTCCCATTTCTTGAGCTATACCAAAAATTTTCTTTTAAAAAGCAAAAGTGTTTAGTCTGGATGCTTGATATTGATTGTTTGAAAGTATATAGGTTGTTTGCACTATCTAGGCTATTTTGTGAAATTTGGGTAACGGTTAGATAAAATCAATACCGTTTTAACACCTTAGATTCCCAGAAGTGTGTAAAACCGATTTGAGTACTATCTTTGACAAAGCTTTAAATTTGAGTTTTATTGAACCCTTAGTAGTTTATTTAGCAGTCGGCACCATCTCAAGGCACAAACTAAGTGGGAAACTGACGAATATAAGTGAATGATCTTGATATAAATGTTTATGAATACTATTGGTTGATTCTTTGAAATAATTGATGCAAATTCAGCAAATGTTGAAACATGTGAAAGGAAAAAAATACCATAGTATAAAAACTCATTAGTAGTTGGTTTAGAGGTGTCTGATTCTGAACTTGGTAGGGCGGGTTACGATCCGATCCCCCGCAACTGCGAAGTGGGTAAAGCAAATAGGGGTTACCAAACTTATGTTATCAGCACCCCTCGCTATATGATGATCATAATCACTAACAGGTTTCCTACCATGGGCGTGTACGAGATAACGAGCTTAATGTGATTGCGCTAGAATGAAAAGGGTAAATAAAACTTAGGTAAGAAGTGGAGTCAAAAGGAAATGCTTCAGGTCTGTTTTCATATAATGGGAGTCTAGTGTGTCATTAAGGTGTTTTTGTTATTTGCACTGTTATTTGATTTTCATGGCTTAGCCGACAACCATGTATGAGTAGGATGATCTTGTCATGTGTTTTTACTTGTGCTATGCAATTCACTATTCTATTATGCTTGAAGACAAGCAATGGTTCAAGTGTGGGGGAATTTGATGACACGAAATCATATCGTATTTTTAGCTTAGTTTAGGTGAACTTTAGTTGCATTTTCATATGTTTTTATTTCATTTATGTCTTTTTATGTTGTATTTGTTTTCTTTTCAGTAATGTCGAATAAAATAGGTCGGAGAAGAGAATTGAGCAAAAAGGGAGTGCAAACAAGCAAAATCAGCAAAACCCCCAAATTAGGCTGGTGGCGCCCGCCACAGAAACCTGATCCAATTGAAACTGATTTTCCGAGACGTGGGGAGAAAGCACGCGTTTGTTCCTAATCGGATGGCTGATGGATGAGATCAAAAGTGAACATATCCTCTCCTAATTTTGAGGATCGTAGAAGCCAAAAATCCAATATAAATAGAAGCTCAAATCTCAGAATTTTGGGACGCCTTATTTTCCTTTATTTCAGTCAGTTTTATTTTCCCGCTTTGTAAACCGTATCGGTATTTCCACACCGGGAATCTGATTTCAGATCCGTTTTCACTTTCCTTTAATTCCAGCAAGTTTAATTCCAGTTTCCAGCAGATTTTATTTCCAGGTTTTTATGCGCTTATTTATTTATTTAATTATTATGTCTTGTTTAATTTACTGTTTTTATTTATTTAATTCCTTTACCATGTCTAGCTAAATCCCTAGATATCGGTATGTAATTTAATTCTCCGAAGGGGATTTAATGATGATATAGCGCGCGTACTTATTAAACTATTTTTCTGATTCAAATTCCTAATTTAATTCAAAGCTTTTGAACGAGAGTAAAATAAAGCAATTAAGGTTAAAATCCATAGAGCGAGAGTTTGAGGTTTTAACTAGATAGTAGAAACTTGATATTAATTTTTGAACGAGCGAGAGCCACGTTAGAATTAATTAGGACTTATTGATTTTCAAAATATACTTTCGAAACTAAGGTGGTAGAAAACTGATAGTAAAACTCCTAGTCTAGTTAGTATGGTTTTTATCAATAAAACGAGAGTGTGAGGTTTAAACCTTTAAATTGAGAAAGTCCTTCTGAAAGATAAATCCTTTTGCGCGCTATTAATTTATTAAATTCCCGATGGTTAATTAGTTACATACCGATATCCCGTTTTAATTAATTTAATTCATCTTTTAAATCTCTCTTAATTTCTAAAACAATTCTAAATCTCTATTCATTAGCCTAGATTTACACCGTAACGATAGAAATACGGTACACAACTATTGGTCCATGTGGATTCGATATCTTTTAAAACTACACGACGAGACTGTGCACTTGCGGTCAAGAAAATATTTATTGATACACAAATCGTCGATCACAAATCCATGCATTCATCCATGCAAATTCATGCATTCATACAAACCCAAAAAAAGGGATCACACAAACTTCTGCATATGATCAGATATTTCATCTGCATTAGTTTTGCATTTAGGCATCAGATATACATAATCATGCATTCATGAAACACAGGTTTGAAATGTTGTTTTAACAGGTTGCGAACTTGGATCTCTTATTCAGTGAAAAAGGTTGATGTACCTAATTCTCAAGTAAAATGGATAATGAACAGGTATTTTCTCAACAAGAAGGGTTGATGAATCTTTTCCCAAGTGAATTGTTCAACAAAGCATCATCCCCACCAGAACGGTCCGTGCACCACATTCTCAGACAAATTTTTTTTGATAGATCCTTTCTCCAGTGTTTTGGTTTAGATGGTTATCTTTAGTAAGTCAGTTAGAATACCGCCCCTCCAACAAGTTAATTAATGGACCATGTTCCTCAGCAAGACAATTATCAAGCAGTTCTTTCAAAGTTTTGCCACAGTAATGGAATAATATTTGACTTTTTCTCCCAGTGAGTTTCTTCCTTCAAAGATACCTCAAATTCAAGCAAATACTCTAATACAAAGATCAGTCTTCACTGAAAATCAAGAAGAACACAGTCTTCACTTTTATCTTAGTTCAGTCTTCACTGAAAATCAGAAAGGAATACAGTCTTCGCTGTCATCTTAGCTCAGTCTTCACTGAAAGTTAAGGAAAGTTCAGTCTTCACTGAAAATCATAAGAGAAAAAAAAACACAGTCTTCACTGTCATCTTAGTTCAGTCTTCACTGAAAATCATAGAGAGTACAGTCTTCACTGTTATCTTAGTTCAGTCTTCACTGAAAATCAGAAAAAAAATGCAGTCTTCATTGTCATCTTAGTTCAGTCTTCACTGAAAATTATGAAGAGTACAGTCTTCACTGTTGTCTTAGTTTAGTCTTCGTTGAAAGTTAGAAAGAAAGTTCAGTCTTCACTGGATGTTATGGAGGGTTCAGTCTTCATTGTCCGTCACCTCAATTCAGTCTTCGCTGAAAATTAAGAAAAGTTTAGTCTTCGCTGAATACTAGAAAAAAGTACAGTCTTCGCTGTCATCTCAATTCAGTCTTTGTTGAAAAACAGAGAAGTTCAGTCTTCACTGAAAGTCAAAAGAAGGTTCGCTGAAAATCAAGAAAGGTCCAGTCTTCACTGGCAATCAAAAGGAATTCAATCTTCATTGTTCATCTCAAAAGTCCAGTCTTCACTGGTAGTCAAAGGAAGTCCAACCTTCATTGGCAATCATAGATTCAGTCATCGTTGTCAATCATTAAAGTTCACTCTTCACTGGCAATCAAAGATCAACGCACCCGGGCGGGAGAAGATCATTTGTTTTTTCTTTTGGAGTTAAAGCATCCGAGCGGAAGACAACTCTGTTTATTCTTGAATTCAAGCACCCGGACGGGAGACGATTCAGTTTTCTTTTTACATGGTTCAAGCACCCGGGCGGGAGAAGATCATTTCTTTTTTTTTTTGAGTTAAAGCACCCGGGCGGGAGACAACTCAATTTACTTTTGAATTCAAGCACCCGGACAGGAGACGATTCAGTTTTTTCTTTTCATGATTCAAGCACCCATGCGGGAGAAGATCAGTTTGTTTTTAGAGTTCAAGCACCCGGACGGGAGACGACTCGTTTTAAGATCAAAGCACCCGGACGGGAGACGATCATTTCTTTCTCAGGTATTCAGTTCCTAATTGCCCCGGGTATGATTTCTACCCTCATCTTCCATCAGCATCCATCTCATTACATCACTTTCACATCACAAAATTAGGGCATTCGTATTTAATTACCTTTTTACTACGAGCGCACAAGAACGCAAGTCATTGGTGCACTCGAGTATAAGATAATTAAATAGGGGTAGCTGTAATAGGGGCACTCGAGTACAAAATTAGGGCATTTTATTTTGATTGCACAAAATAGAGAAAAATATATCATTTTCTTTCATAATCATTTTCTATCTTATCTTATTACCATTTTATCACCATTTTTACACATTATTATTTTATCCTTTTTAATTTGACTTTATTACCATATTATGCCACTTAACCTAATATTTCACTATATAAAGCATTATTATATTCAGTCACATTAGAGCACAAATTCACAAAAAATCAGAAAAAACGCACCACCACGCGCCACCACCAACCACCATTGGAAACCACTTTTCCGGCCACCTCAAAACTCACCAAAATCAACGATCAAGCACTCATTTCCTAGTATTTCGACCCTCCTGAGTCCAAATCCGCCATCAGTTTCGCCAAATAACCACCGCAAGACCATTAAAGAGTAGATCGAAGTCACGGCCGATCTCAAAACCTCCGATCCGGCCAAACTATACACGAAACAAGGCAGATAACGTTCGATCTACACTTCTAAGGCATCTCTGAGCACTCCTCTTTGGGTAGTTTCGTCAAATTTCGTCGAAAATGCGTGTTTATCGTTAGAGTCCGTGAGTTTGTTTTTGCTTTTTCGTTCATGATCCGTGAAAACTAATGCTAAAATCATGATCTACTTGAAAAAATGTTTCGTTTGATGTATTCACATGTAAGTTTTGGTGTTTGTTTGAGTGTGTGGAAGCTCATTGAAGGCTACCGCGCGCGCGGCCGCTGCTTGCTGTTGCTGGTTCCTTTTGGTTTGTTGAAGAAGAAGGGACACGTGTCGCACTCTGGGTGGCTGACAAGTCCCTTCTCTGCGCGCCCCCCACCTTCTCTTGCACCCCCAGACCCGGTCCGGTTCAAGGTTAGACTTGGGCCTATCCCTTTTTGGGCCCAGTTTTGTGTTTTTTTCTGTTTTTTTTATTTCTATCTGCATACACCTATTTTGCTGCACCCCCGCCTTAACGTTTAAATAAATTTAACGTACGTTAAATAGGTTTATCGTTCGATAAAATTATTTATCGTTCGATAAATTTATTTAATATTCGTTGAATTTATTTATCATTCGATGAATTTATTTATCGCTCGATCAATTCTTTAAATGTTCGTTCAATACTTGTGCTAGGACCCCATGTTTATTTCGCACTAGTTTAATTGATGATTAGCGCACTTAATTATTTATACCGTTATATTATATTATTTGCACAGTCTCTCTTGAGGTGCCAACATAGTTAGGATGTCCACAGTCTCTTTGATGTCCGTTTTTCTCTTAGTTCATCAAAAAAAATAGTTAGTCAAACAAAAATCATTAGTAATTAATGTTAGTCAAAAAAAAATCATTAGTAATTAATGTTAGTCAAAAAAAAACATTAGTAATTAATGAATGAAAAGTGAAGATAACTAAGAGAGGCTATTTAAAGATATAAACACCTATGCTCTTATAGTCAAGGCAAAGCATTCTTGATAGTTAAACATTAGTGAGAAAATTTTATATCTTCGGTTGGAGAGATAATAAACCATGGAAATTGAATTAATTTCTAGAAAAACCATTAAACCTTCATTACCAACTCCTTCTCATCTTAGAATATATCCACTTTCTTTCATAGACAACATTATGTCTCGTACTTACATGCCAACAATTTTCTTTTACAACCCAAACGATGTCATTGACCAGAATTCTAAAATATCACAACTCAAAAAATCCTTATCTCAACTTCTATCCAAATATTACCCTTTTGCTGGAAGGTTGAAAGATAAAATTACCATCGAATGTAATGATCAAGGTGTGCCATTTTTTGTCACAAAGATAAAAACCAAATTATCAGAAATCCTTCAAAACCCTACAGAAAATTTGTTGAACCCTTTGTTACCAAATGAATTGCAATGGACAATGTTGGATTGGAGTGAACCTTTAATGTCATTTAAAATCAATTGTTTTGCATGTGGAGGAATGGCAATTAGTATCTGTGCGAGTCACAAATCTTGTGATGCGACCACCTTTTTCAATTTCATGAATGATTGGACCATCATCAACCAAAAATTAGGAGAAGAAGAAGGGTTATTAAAATTACCTCTTTCTAATATACTTGATGGAGGAGCTTCAGTTTTTCCACAAGGAGATTTACCTATTTTCCCAGAAATTTCGGTCAAGAGAGAAAACAATATCGTCTGCAAAAGGTTTGTATTTCAACCCTCAATGATTAAGTTTCTCAAGGAAGAGGTAACTTCTAGTTCCATGCTTTCGCCATCGCGTGTACTTGTTATAGCTGCATGGATATACAAGTGTACTGTTTCAAATTTCAAGACAACATCACTTTCGATGTTTGTTAACCTTCGCAACAGAATGGTTCCTCCATTGTCTGAAAAATCAGTAGGCAATATAATTTGGCTCTTGTCTATATTCTTTGATGAGAAAGAAATGAAGTTGAAAGATTTGGTATGCAAAATAAAAGAAGAGTTATCTGAATTTATTGACATTTATCCTAAAATATTTAGAGGAAAAGAGAAGGATAATTTGTCATTAATATGTGAGTGCTTGAAACAAGCTACTGAGCCTCCTCCTGAGAACCAAAATACATTTAATTTTACTAGTTGGTGTAGGTTACCAATATATGATACAGATTTTGGATGGGGAAAACCAACATGGGTCACCACTACCGGTAGTTCTTTGAGGAATTTTTTAGTTTTGATGGATACAAAAGATGGGAATGGAGTTGAAGTGGTTTTGAATTTGGAAGAGAATGTTATGGCTAAATTTGAGCATGATGTGAAGCTTCTTCAATATACTTCTCTTAATCTAAACAATGTTGGAAACAAGGCTGGTGCAATAAATGTTGAGTCCTAAAGCAAATTATAATATAAGACTATTTTAAAATTCCTAGTTATATTTGTATTGAAAATTAAATAAATTCATAGTTATATTTTAATACAATTTATGTTTTTTATTAAATATATTTTTGTGCATTTTAAGATCTAAAGTTGTGTTGTGGACATGATGTATGAGTACCAAAATCTTCTCCAGGATTTTCATTTCTTCCGAACATATATGGATATAATAAAGTGTTCGTATTTTATAAATATAATGTTTTTCAAGAAGTTTTGAATTTCTAAAGTATTGAGAGTATTTTCTTTGGTTGTCATGATATTGGTACGAAGTTTCTACTGTCATTAGCGATGACTAATCTCGTCGGGCTGTGGGACACATAAGGTAGGTTCTCCCCTTCCAGCTGAATTTTTTGCATTAACATGAACCAGGAATCGAACCTCTGACCATATACTTAAGCTGATCAAAACTTTTACTACTTAGATCAATTTATTGTTCCTGGACCGAATAAATATTTGTAAGATGTTTGAAACTCAAACATGAAATACTTTAAGATATTTAATTCCAAAACTAAATGTGACTCTCGAGTTTTAATTTAATACATGTGTTTTCAATCCATTTATTTTAGATTTGGATGCACTTTTGATATATTTATTTTCAATCCGAGCAAACGAGCTCGGTTTCTTCTATAATTCTCCATTTGATAATATTCATTAACTATTTGAGTTTAATGTTTTTGGTTAGTCATCTTTTTTTTAAAACCAAAATTTTAGAACCTCTTTTTTATTGTAGATCGGAAAGATAAATGCTCCCACCAGGATTTGAACTTGGACCTCGCCTTACTCAACATATGTCCCCCAACTTTTACCACTTGAGTCTTATGGAGACAAATTTTTAAAACGTCTATTAAGAAAATCAACATATTTATTCTGTCCACCATCATTTTAATGTATTTTAATGTGATGGTGCTGAGCTGGCAAATGAGCTAAGTCTTAGTGGTATATTCAAAAATCATTCTTTTTGTTAATTAATTTAGTCATTAGAGTTTTACCATTAAAAATAAATAAGTAGGGGGTCTTAGTTTGTCAAAAAAAATATAGTGTCGGAAGTTTTTTTTTATTTGACGAAGAGTGTCGGAAGTTGTAACACCCAAACCAAATATTTAAAAAATTCTAACTTTAGAAATTCAATTTTAAATTACGCAGTGGAAAATAAAATTTTATTGGTTGAAAATGAAAGTTGAGACATAAAATATTAATTTATGGTACTACATAATATTAATGTTATAAAATAGTAATCATCCCAAAATTACTTATTATTACACTATTACCACTCACCTAATCCTACCACTATATATTATTTTATTCTCACAACACACAACACATTTCCCAAGAAAAATCAGAAAAACACTTTCCTCCCTCCTTCACCAACACTTTTCCGGCGCCACCGCCGAAATTCCAAAACCACCCACAACCACCATCTCCGGCCGCCACAAAAAAACCACCAAAATCAAAGATCAAATACACTTTCTATACTAATTCGACCCTCTATAGTTCGAATCCACTGTCTGTTTCGTCAAAAAAGGCCTGGAACTCTGCTAAAGTTGAGACCGAATACGTGACAAAACCAAACTCCGATTCGTTCAAATCACGCACAATCGAAGGTAAAGAAAGGTTGATCTATGCTTCTGGAGTAATTCCGAACCATTTGCCATCGTTATTTCACCTAAACTGTCGCCAGAATCGCGCTTTGAAAGTTTGGATCTCTTTCTTGTTTTTCTTCGGTTTGTTCGCTATGTGTGTTATCTGATAAAATTAATGCTATATTCATGATCCTTGCGAAATTCCGCACGATTAGATGTACTCACATGTTTGTTTTGGTGAACAAAGGAGGAAATCGTGTGCGCCGGCGACGGCGCAATTTTATCTTTTCTTCCGGTCTGTTTCTGTCTGCTGCGTTGTGATGAAGAAGATGATGTTGCCACGTGGCGCGCGCTGAGTGGCTCAGGCCATTTCTCACGCACGCCACCCTTCTGCTCAGCGCACCCCCAGCTGGGTGTGGGGTTGGATCGGGCTGACCTAGTTCACCCGGATCCGACCCAAGCTGATGGTATGAATGGATATGGGCCTTTGCTGATTGGGCCCTGTTTGTATTTTTGTTTGTTTATTTTTTTTATTGTTGTTTACTGCACCCACTTTTGCTGCACACACCACACTTGAATTAATTAATTTTTACAATCTTCATAACTAAAAGTGCTTAATGAAAAATAGATGTTTGTTTTAAAAGTGCTTATATAAATAAGCACTTTTGAAATAAGCGCTTGTTTAATCATTTTATACTTTTTCTCAATTAATTTGAAAACCTCACAATAAAAACCGGATTAAAAGTAAATAGTCTTTGACGTATGACTTTGGCTAATTTATTTATAATTCGAAACTTTTAAACTTGAAACATAGATCTTTTAAAGAAACCATGAGGTGGAGTCTGACGCATGACTCGTTCCTGTCTCAACTTTTTAATTGACTTTTTTGTTGACTTTTCTCATCTTAATGTTTTGTGCTAAATACATGTAATTGCTTGATGACTTATTTCTCTTTGTCTAATACATAAATACTCATTTATAGGCCTATATCCTTTGAATTTTGAATTGCTCAACATCATCAATTATATGTCATTTGCATTCATGCATTTGCATCTCTCTCATCTTCTACCTTTCTTTTTCTTTTCTGGTCTGGTCTGAACTTGAAAGCTCTGAAAATACAATAATTAATATATTGAACGAAACGGGGAGCGTCTGACACATGAATTTCGCTTTCTGAATAGTCCGGTACTTGCCGCATGGCTCGCGACTGTGGGCTATTCTCGTTCACTAAACAATCTCACAGAAAAAACCTTAAAAGACATTCAACTTACAAAACTGTTTTTCCTGCTCTTGCGTAGTCAACTTTTTTTCAAATCAAATCTTTTTCTTTATTTTCTTAAAAGGACGATGTTTTATCCATTCCCCTGATACAGACAAACGCTTAAGCCTCAGTCGAGCATACACGCAAACTGTCGTATCAGTGGAATGCGACATAAGCGTTGTTCACTAAAAAACAACCAACAAACAAACTTTTTCAGGAAGAACTACGTGAGCTTTGACTTCCTCATTGTACTTGGGGGATATGTAGGAGCGAGAGCCTCTCTCGTCAAGCCAAATAATAAAAAAAAACTCTTTTTTTCTTTCCTTGTTTAATATGCGGTAATGTAATTCTTTTATGTGGTTAATTCTGTTTATGCAAATCAAATTTCCTCAAATGGTTCCCGTTGAGTACAAAGGATATGAGGGGGTGTTAACGTCTTCCCCTCATGTAACCAACTCCCGAATCCAACTCTTAAAGGTTTTATCATTATTTTCCTTTCCCCTCACAGGATAAATAAAATATGGTGGCGGCTTCATTGCAATATCATTTGTACTTGGGCCGGGTGTTACACTACTCTGTGTTTGTTTTCAGATTTTCTTATGCATGGATTATGTTTGCCAGAATTTGTGGCTAAAAAGGGGGAGTAGTAGTAGCCTATTTGCATGAAGATCTAACAAATGCCCTGACATCGGTCCTATGGTCGTAAGGGCGTTTATGTTGAATGTGTGCATATCTTGAGGGGGAGCGAATATCTTTATGATGTACGTATGCATGTTTTTTTTTGGTATAGGTGCGTATGCATGTTTTGAGGGGGAGTATTTAATCATTTATCTCTACTTGTGGAAATTTATTTTTTCCAAAGGCGTTTATCTCCTCTCTCAATGAACTCACTATATGAGAGGTTGTTTTCTATGAGGCTAGATGTTTCTTCGCTGGTGCATGCCTCTGACTCTACTTGTAAGGTATCATAGACTATAGAGTTGTCATGAAAGTGTTCTCGTTATCTACTATTAATTTTATGCCTATGGTGTTTGAAGGAAAACTATTTGTGTATCTCTTCAAGAACTGGCTCTAAAATGTTTTAGCCAAAATTTTGCCAAAGGGGGAGATTGTTGAGTTTTGAAGATTGGCTACATTTTGCAAAAATATGTATTAGCAAGATGTTTGGTCAGATGCTTTAGCATATGGAACAACATTATGTGATCAGTAGTTTCGCGCCAGCTAACGCTTTATTTTAATATGCAATCTTTTACAAGATTCGCTTGAAGTTTTATTTTAACCTAGCTTCCTGATCAAGGAGCGTGTATCTGATGAAGTGTTAAAGACGGTCTTGCCTTGATATATTTCCAAAGGTGATATTGTTATATTATGGAAAAGTATTTCTTGTGCTAGAAGATTCTAGAGCTGGACCTGACAACGTCCAAGAGTTGTCTGAAGCCCAAAACCGTGCTACCTCAGTAGTATAAATATGTGTAATGACAAACCCTAAAAGGCAGCTAAAACCGTGTGTGTTCTTAAAGCGTGTGTTTAAGGTTTTAGTGTTTTGTTTGTTAATTGTGAGCCTTGCTTGTATCTCCCTGATTCAAGCTAAGGATTGTGTTTGTTAGAGTTGTAATTGTGGACTTCTCCTAAGCTTCTAAGTACGGAGTAAGTTTGTATCTTAAGAGTGTGTCTCTTGTCCGTGTGAACTTGTTAGTTGATAACAACGCTATTTGTGTTGTTGGTTGGAGTTGAGATGGGGTCTCATATCTAGGAGTTCCTAGGTAGGGCTGTCACGGGGTAGGGTCTAGGTGGAAGACAAGTAGTGTGGCTACGTTGGTTGTGTCACTAGAACTATTATAGTGAGTTCACTCTTGGATTGGTATTCCTCAATCTAGGGCATTTGCGCCGAACTGAGTTAACAAACTTACTGTGTTATTTACTTTTCCACTGCATTTAGTTTACGCTATAATTGTTTTTAAGTTCTGAGCTATACACGGGCTTGGACAGTTGTGCCGACATTGTTCAGAACGTTTTTCTGTCTGGTAGCAAGAATTTCAGAATTTGATTTTAGTTTCACTTTTGAATTCAAATTGTTTTATAATGTTTTTTATAAATTAATTAAATCTGTGATTATTCTGTTATTTTGAATTAAAAATGGGAATTGGTCGCCAAACATCGCTTGGAATAGTATTCTAGATGAAGGGTTCAGATGGCAAAAGTAAAATGAAGCATCGGCGATGATGACGGCATGAAATTGTGAGGGAAAGAATGTGTTAGAGGTTGAGAATGGTTATATAGTTCATAAGTCTTATGGCAAAAAAAAAAAGATGATTGGTAAGGTAGTTTTCTGTTTTGCTTCTACCTCTTAATATTTAGTATATGTTGTTTTATGTTGCATTTAAGTAAATGGATAATGTTTTATATAGATATGTGCATGTTTACTTGTGCAAATTATTAAGGATATCAAAAGTTATATTCGAGATAAGCAATTGATCTATTTCTAATGTGTTCTTCTTAAGAAGGTCCTATTTAAAAATTTCCCTTATTGTGTCACAACTAAGGTCCTATTTAGCCTGTTATGTTTGGGTTGTTTGCAGGCGGATTGAAGCAAAGCTCTTTAGTGATGTTAGTGTCGCAGATTTTCTACTGTCATCTTTTCTTCTTTTTTTCACTTGTAGGTTGTGTTTTCTTGTAAGTGATTTGTGGTTTCTAGTTCTATTTCTAGCAGGGTAAGAGTGCATCATGATTTGCTCTAGTTTTCATTTATTTTATGTCCCTTATTGGTAGGTTTGCTTGGTTTCTTGGATGGATGGTGCTTGTTTGGAATGAGATAGCATAGGCTTAAAGATAAAGGTATAAGATTTGCTCTAGTTCTCTTTTAGTTGTTTTGAGTTTTAGAGGCTTTGTGTTTTATGTAAGTGGTTCTGTAATTTGAGGTTTGATGTATCACTTTTTAGTTTGTGTAGTACTCCTTCAATTTCTCAATAACCTTATCAATTTTTTAAATGTAAGAAATTCATCCTACATTTGAGAAAGATGAGCTTGGAGATGGAGAGGATGAATGATATGTTTGCAAGTGATGATTACTATAATTTTCAGTAATGACATTTGAAATATAAACAATGATATGTTTGCAAGTGGATGGATGGTGCTTGTTTCAAAAATGATGTGTATGCTGCCTGCGTTAAATTTTCACTTTATTTTCGTTAATTCATTTCTATTCATCGCATTTTATTTTGATTGCACAAAATAGAGAAAAATATATCATTTTCTTTCATAATCATTTTCTATCTTATCTTATTACCATTTTATCACCATTTTTATACATTATTATTTTATCCTTTTTAATTTGACTTTATTACCATATTATGCCACTTAACCTAATATTTCACTATATAAAGCATTATTATATTCAGTCACATTAGAGCACAAATTCCCAAAAAATCAGAAAAAACGCACCACCACGCGCCACCACCGGAAACCACTTTTCCGGCCACCTCAAAACTCACCAAAATCAACGATCAAGCACTCATTTCCTAGTATTTCGACCCTCCTCAGTCCAAATCCGCCATCAGTTTCGCCAAAAAACCACCGCAAGACCATTAAAGAGTAGATCGAAGTCACGGCCGATCTCAAAACCTCCGATCCAGCCAAACTATACACGAAACAAGGCAGATAACGTTCGATCTACACTTCTAAGGCATCTCTGAGCACTCCTCTTTGGGTAGTTTCGTCAAATTTCGTCGGAAATACGTGTTTATCGTTAGAGTCCGTGAGTTTGTTTTCCGTTTGTTTTTGCTTTTTCGTTCATGATCCGTGAAAACTAATGCTAAAATCATGATCTACTTGAAAAAACGTTTCGTTTGATGTATTCACATTTAAGTTTTGGTGTTTGTTTGAGTGTGTAGAAGCTCATTGAAGGCTACCGCGCGCGCGGCCGCTGCTTGCTGTTGCTGGTTCCTTTTGGTTTGTTGAAGAAGAAGGGACACGTGTCGCCCTCTGGGTGGCTGACAAGTCCCTTCTCTGCGCGCCCCCCACCTTCTCTTACACCCCCAAGCTGATGGGTGGACCGGGTTGGGTTTGAACCGACCCAGACCCGGTCCGGTTCAAGGTTAGACTTTGGCCTATCCCTTTTTGGGCCCAGTTATGTGTTTTTTTTCTGTTTTTTTTATTTCTATCTGCATACACCTATTCTGCTGTACTCCTGCCTTAACGTTTAAATTATTTATCGCGCTACGAATTTATTTATCATTCTATAAATAAATTTAACGTACGTTAAATAGGTTTATCGTTCGATAAATTTATTTATCGTTCGATAAATTTATTTAATATTCGTTGAATTTATTTATCATTCGATGAATTTATTTATCGCTCGATCAATTCTTTAAATGTTCGTTCAATACTTGTGCTAGGACCCCATGTTTATTTCGCACTAGTTTAATTGATGATTAGCGCACTTAATTATTTATACCGTTATATTATATTATTTGCGCTTGTTATATTTCTCCCATGCATCTTATATTCATATGCACCTACTTCTTCATTTTTTTAATTTTGAACTGTAATCTCTCTGAACTTGGTTTCTTTTCTTTTCTCTTTCTAAATAAAAAACTAAAATTGACTTTTCAATTAATCTAAAAAATAATCTAAAAAAATATTCAACTCACCTCAATATCTTTTTGTGCCTTTGCGCAATTAAATCTTTTTCAACTCAAATCTTTTTTACTCATTTTCTTAAAAGGGCGATGTTTTATCCATTCCCCTGGTACCGACAAACGCTTAAGCCTCTGTTGAGCATACAAGCAAACTCTCGTGTCAGTGGAATGCGACATAAACGTTGTTCATTAAAAACAACCAACAAACAAACTTTTTTCAGGAAGAACTACGTGAGCTTTGACTTCCTCATTGTACTTGGGGGTTACGTAGGAGCGAGATCGTAATCTCGTCAAGCCAAATAATAAAAAACTCTTTTTTTTGTTTCTGTTTTGTTCAATATGCGGTAATTTATTTTTTATGCGATTTATTCTGTTTATGCAAACCAAATTCCTCGAATGGTTCCCGTTGAGTACAACGGATATGAGGGGGTGTTAACGTCTTCCCCTCATGTAACCAACTCCCGAACCCAACTCTTAAAGGTTTTATCATTATTTTCCTTTCCCCTCATGGGATAAATAAAATATGGTGGCGGCTTCATTGCAATATTATTTTGTGCTTGCGCCGGGTGTTACAGCTTGGCGACTTCACTGGGGAACATTTAGTCAGTTAAGCCTAATTTGGGGCTTTTTGGTTTGCTTATTCCAGGTTAGCCGTATCTTTCCTATCTTTTACTTTACCGCAAAATATAGAACTGTCTGAATTTGCTGGCTTTGTCTTCTCTTCTACTCCTTTTTTTTTCCTTTTTGCCGTCATGGCTTGGTTCTTGGTTACTGTGTGTTTGGTCTATCACCGGACCGGAGGAAAACCTAGGATTAGTTGAGGGGTTTTTGTGTTGGGTTACGTGACGTACATCACGGTAGCGCCGACATAAAAATTCCGCTCAGAGTAGATTCCCTTGGAATATGTGGGTTCCGTGCACGTACGTCACGTTGAGCGCCATGTAGACCATGTGGGGTCAGCGACTCTGGGGACCGTGTTATCCAGTCTAGGCAATTGAAACTTTTGTCTAGGGACCACCGTTTAGAACCCGCGTCGAGGTTATAATGTCGACTCATCCAGTCGATGTTATAATCTCACTCAAATCAGGTTATTTTTTGGGAAAAAGTAATCAATGATTTTGGGAACTGTGTCAACCCTAGAACAACATGTGAGAGGGATGGGTTACAAGTAACTTTGGACTTTTGGCCCCAGAGATTCCATTTGGAAAATGACCAAATTGTTGAAAGAAGTTGTAACTTTGAGATCAAGTTCGACAGATGATACAAGTGTGCAACAGTGGATCAGTACATGCATTGCATTCATGACATCCATGCATTCATGGAAAATAATCATGCATATTTATCTGGCATACATTTACAATAAAAATGAGAAAAGTTTTTGCATAAAAATCACGCATTTTCAATCATAAAAAAAATCATGCATCTTTCAATAAGAAATCTCATTTTCATCTATTCATTCCAACAGTTACCTTCCCGACACCGTTACTAGGCAAGGAAAGTTTCACATCATGGATAATTGGCAAGAAAAGCACGATGCTCTACAGATTGAAGTGACCCAAATGGGTGGAAAGCTAGATAAGGTCCTTGATATGTTGGTTAGTTTGAATGTGCAACAAAGGGTGGCTGAAGTCCCTGCGCCTACAGTTGTGATTTCTCAAGGGAACATCTCCGCTGATCATGGTTGGCCGCCATTTGGTTTGCCCGAAGGTTATGTTCCACAAGGGTATGTGCCTGTGAGTTTTGTTCCACCTTTGGAAACTCCAACCATAGTTAATGTTGGTCAACAGAGGGATGATCTATCGCAAGAAATGTTTGATGATCCTAGAAATGCTTGTCAGGGTCCTGAACCTCATGGGCCTATATTTTCTTATCAAGGAAATGTGCCTCCAGTCGATGAACCAGAGTTTGATTTTGCACCTCAGATGGAAGAAGCAAAAAAGAAATTCCAAGCTCTAGAGGAAAGGTTGAATATGGTTGAGACCGGTAATGATCCGTTGGATTTTACGAAGATGTACTTGGTTTCTGACTTGGTGCTTCCACCAAAATTTAAGGTGCCTGACTTTGAGAAATACAAGGGTTTGAGTTGCCCGAAGAATCATCTGGTTATGTACCTTAGAAAAATGGCTTCTTATGTCAGTGATGACAAGTTGTTGATATATTGCTTTCAAGACAGTCTTGCTGATGTACCTCTTAACTGGTACATGCAACTTGAAATAAGTAACATCCATTCATGGAGAGATTTGGCTAATGCTTTCCTAAAACAGTACCAATATAATATGGATATGGCTCCGAGTCGTGCTCAACTTCAAAATATGACTCAAAATGAAGGAGAACCCTTCAAGGTCTATGCACAAAGGTGGAGAGCATTGGCTTCCCAAGTGCGTCCACCACTCCTAGAGACTGAGCTTGTGGATATGTTCACCAACACTTTGGAAGGAGCATACTTTGAAAGGATGATTGGTAGTGTTTCTGCTAACTTCTCTGATTTGGTTCGAATTGGGGAAAGAGTTGAAATGGGGATCAAGAGTGGCAAGATTCATCTCACTGCTAGTTCTCAAAATAGTACAAGGAAGCTAACTAGTAGTTTCAAAGAAAACGAAGAGGGACAGACTAGTGTTGTCACTTCCGAAAATGACAAAGCTCCAGTACAGTTTCCTTACTTCCCATATCCTTACTTGGCTGCTACTCAGCATCAGCAATTTCCTGGATATCCATATCAAATGCAAATGAATCATGTGCCTCAACAAACTCAGAAGGAACGACTAGCTCAGCAACAGCCCCAAAAGGTCCTTGATCCGATTCCAATGCCATACAGTCAACTTCTTCCTTATCTGGTACAAAGTGGAATGGAAACTGTTGGGGCCATGAAACCCAAAACTCCACCATTTCCAGCTTGGTATGACGCCAATGCCAAATGTGAGTATCATGCAGGAACTGAAGGTCATTCCACTGATGACTGCAAAGCTTTTAAGTACAAAGTGCAAGAACTTCTTGATAAGCAATTATTGTCCTTCGAGAAAGATGGGCCGGTTATGAAAGATAAACAGTAGGTGGGGCATTCAGCATGTTTCTCCAGTGTGGGTTTCAAGTGAAGATCAGATTGCGATCATAAATGATGAAGAGAATAATGGAAATAATCAAGATAAGCTGCACCTATGTTCTTCAAACACAATCTTTGCAAACTATGATATTTATCCCTATGATCGCTATGCTTTTATTTCTCTTTTGTCAAGCATTTGTTTGCTTTTAACATTATGTATTTTGTCAAGTACTTTTGAATATAATAAAGATGCATGTTTTTGGAATTAATCCGTTTGTATTCATCTCTTTTCTCTTATTTTATTACTTACAAACTTGGAGCGAGGATGATGAAAAACAAATAATTGATCTTTGTCGATATATGCTTTCAATGGAAAAAACCTAGTTGATGATGTATGACATTATTTCACTTTCTTTCATTATTTCATAAAATATAATGAAAAATTGAATTGAGCCGTTCTTGCATATGTTCTGTTGTTATCTGATTCTCCTAGTTTCTTGAGACATACCTTTTTAGGAAAACACAAGCAATTTTGGTTTGATACTTGACATGACACTTTAAGAGTTTGAAAGTTGTTTTGCACTTTAGGCTATGTTATGAAGGTTCAGTAATGCTTCAATAAAATCGGTACTGTCTTAACACCTCAGACTCTTCGAAGTATGCAAGATCAATTTGAGTACTAATTTTGACGAAGACCATAAAATAAGTTTTAAGAGTAACCCTTAGTAGTTTATCTTAGCAGTCGGCACCATCTTGGGCACAAACTAAGTAGGAAATCGATGAACATAAGTGAATGATCCAAAAATGAAGTTTGCATACTTTGGTTGATGTACTTATTGAGTTAGATAACCCTCATTCGGTTGTTTAATTCAATAGTTGTTGAACATACAAAGAAAAACCATAGTAGATATGCCCATTTAGTAGTTGGTTCAGAGGAGTCTGGTTTTGAACTTGGTAGGACGGGTTACGATCTGATCCCCCGCAACTGCATTTGGAATAGAAAAAGGAGTTTACCAAACTTATGTTATCAGCACCCCTCGATATATGATCATAATCACTAACAGATTTTACTACCATGAGAGTGCACAAGATAACGGGCTTAATGTGATTGCACTTGAATGAAAAGGGTGAACAAAATTTAAGCAAAAGTTAGAGTCACAATAAAATATTTCATATTTGTCTTCATATGATGAGAGTCTTTGACTGCAATGTGTGGTTTTGTGTTACTATACTACCCTTGGTATTGGTATCTATTACTGGATTTTCTTCTCTAGCCAGCAACCACATATGATTAAGGTTGTTGTGTTCTGTTTCAAACATGTGCTAAAAGAGTTATTATTTCTGTGCTTAAGGACAAGCAAAAGCTCAAGTATGGGGGAATTTGATAACACAAATTGACATTGTTTTTGGCTCAATTTACATAACTGTTGTTGCATATTATAACCCTCAAAAGATCTAATTGAGGCTAGGTTCGTTTTGAAAGCATTCGGCAAATTTTTTTGTTAAGCTGACTCATCCTGTTTGTTGAGTAATCAATAATTATCTTTTGTATATACAATATATGTTTTCAAAAAAAAGAAGAAAAAAAAAACAAAAAAAACTCGCATGTACATTATATGAAAAATACTTTTCAAAAGTAATGATTTTCTTGCAAATTAATACTTGGCATTAAAGAAATCTGAGCTATGGTCTGATCATGGGCAAACTGATTTAAGACGCTCCTAGCTAGGGGCAAGTTATCTACAGATTCTGCCAATCAGGGGAAAACAAGTGGAATACTCTGCTTACTAAGGTCGAATTAATTATACTGCAAATATCAGTTGGTCAGGGACATACCCCTTCAAAGGTTCAAGTACTTGGGGCATACTATGTCAAGATTATCTTTCCTTGAAAAGTACTTGGGGCATACCCATCAGATAAAGAAAGTTGTTGTTCCTCTTTGGAAGCCTATTTGAACACCTGTCCTGCCACAGAAGCTTGCATAGGTCCTCATCTCAACAATTTCAGAGTTACTCAAATTATCGGTGCCGGGAAATTCAAACTCTCTTCATAGAAACTCAGAAAGTCATGCATTCATGCATACAAATCCATGCATTCATCCATGCAAATTCATGCATTCATACAAACCCAAAAAAAGGGATCACACAAACTTCTGCATATGATCAGATATTTCATCTGCATTAGTTTTGCATTTAGGCATAAGATATACATAATCATGCATTCATGAAACACAGGTTTGAAATGTTGTTTTAACAGGTTGCGAACTTGGATCTCTTATTCAGTGAAAAAGGTTGATGTACCTAATTCTCAAGTAAAATGGATAATGAACAGGTATTTTCTCAACAAGAAGGGTTGATGAATCTTTTCCCAAGTGAATTGTTCAACAAAGCATCATCCCCACTAGAACGGTCCGTGCACCACATTCTCAGACAAAAATTTTGATAGATCCTTTCTCTAGTGTTTTCGTTTAGATGGTTATCTTTAGTAAGTCAGTTAGAATACCGCCTCTCCAACAAGTTAATTGATGGACCATGTTCCTCAGCAAGACAATTATCAAGCAGTTCTTTCAAAGTTTTGCCACAGTAATGGCATAATATTTGACTTTTTCTCCCAGTGAGTTTCTTCCTTCAAAGATACCTCAAATTCAAGCAAATACTCCAATACAAAGATCAGTCTTCACTGAAAATCAAGAAGAACACAGTCTTCACTTTTATCTTAGTTCAGTCTTCACTGAAAATCAGAAAGGAATACAGTCTTCGCTGTCATCTTAGCTTAGTCTTCACTGAAAGTTAAGGAAAGTTCAGTCTTCACTGAAAATCAGAAGAGAAAAAAAAACACAGTCTTCACTGTCATCTTAGTTCAGTCTTCACTGAAAATCATAGAGAGTACAGTCTTAACTGTTATCTTAGTTCAGTCTTCACTGAAAGTTAGAAAGAAAGTTCAGTCTTCACTGGATGTTATAGAGGGTTCAGTCTTCACTGTTGATAAGTGCCAAAAAACAGTGATTTTATCTATACATTTTAAGCACTTATTGACTTATTTTATAAAGTTATTTAAATCAAAAACTCCAAATATTTGTAAATATTAGTTTTTACTAGCAAATTAGTATTTTAACTATTTGTACATATTTTCCATCATTTTGTTAGTTTTTATGAAGATTAATTATCAGTGTCAATTTTGCATATAAATGATTTAAATTAAAGACACTTATTTACATAATTTTGTAGTAAATTTAATGTGTTGATATTATCTCCATACTTATAATACTTGTTATATATTACTTATAAGTTATTATTATTATTATTATTATTACTATTAACAATGTTTATATATTATAATAGATAAAAAGAAGAATTAGAAAGTAACTAAGTGAGAAGCAGAGAGCTTACGTGAAGATAAAGGGGTAGGCGGTGATACAAGGAAAGCATGTGGTGGCAAAGAGAAAACCCATGGTTGAAGAAACATGATCAAATCACTATAAAAGACAATTAATCAGATTTTTTAGATATCTTTCTTCATCTCTTCAATTTCTCTTCGACTCCCATTTTTGCAATTACACAAACAGAGCTAGGGAGCGATACATCATGGAGGAGAGATCCTTGGGTTAGGTAGCGATGAGTAAAGCTCCGGAGCTCGGAGGCGACCACGGGAGGACCGTGACAACCTCTCATCGTCGTGGTTCCGTCGCCGTTATTTGGGTTTTGATTCTTGTTTCTCCTTTCCCTTGTATATGTTTTGTACTTTTGTATTTAGATTGTATAGCTTAGTTCTTTGATTGTTGGAAATTGTTTCATTAATGTAAAGGGTAATCTCATATATGGTGTTTCTTTCTATTCTTCATGCTTCTAACCAATTAATTGATAATCAAATGAGCTTCACTAATTTGTAAATAAATCGAGAGATTGATATGAGTTGGTGTATGCTTAGATCAATGAAAGTAAAACGCCTATGAAATGAAATGAACCTTTTCAAACGTGTTTGAGTTAAAAACAATTAAGGGATTATGTTCATGCATTTCTAAATACATCTTCTTCTTGGTTATCTTTGTAAACCTTCTTTTACTGCTTTATTTAAATTAAAAATCACAAAAATATGAATTTCTTGAACTATCCTTTTATCCGCTCGAATCAATATTTAGCTAGTGGAACTTATATTCACACAATCTCTAAGGACGATAAAGGTTTTTTCCTAGTTTAATTTGTACTGCTTTTGGCTAAACCTTTATGATTCAATCATAGTAAAGCAGATACGGGTTTATCGTCCTCAGAGATTGTGTGAATATAAGTTCCACTAGCTAAATATTGATTCGAGCGGATAAAAGGATAGTTCAAGAAATTCATATTTTTGTGATTTTTAATTTAAATAAAGCAGTAAAAGAAGGTTTACAAAGATAACAAAGAAGAAGATGTATTTAGAAATGCATGAACATAATCCCTTAATTGTTTTTAACTCAAACACGTTTGAAAAGGTTCATTTCATTTATGATGCCGAGAGCTATCCACTAAAAACCATCTCTAGCCTAGGTGAATCTATCACTTGAAATTCCTAGACGTAATCTCTTACAATCTAGAAAATCCAAAAGGAACAATACAATTCAAACTCTCTCTGAAAGACATTCCCAGTGACTAATAAATCATAAGACAAGGTATCCTAGGCTTGCAAGTCTCCGTTGTCACTCCCGGAAACTCCTGTAAGAACTCGAAACAACCATCTATCACATGGAAATCCACTATTGCTCCTACCCAAGACAACCTCACCCTAAAACAACTAGTTCACTGAGTGGTTTCTTTCTTGAACCGGACCTGCAATCTTCTCTCGATCTCATGCTAGTCCATAGAAATCTAACTCAAATTAATCGAAACTTAAAGTACAAAAAGCAAGACTTTAACACATAAAATTGTGACCTAAGACGTAGGCGTTTTACTTTCATTGATCTAAGCATACACCAACTCATATCAATCTCTCGATTTATTTACAAATTAGTGAAGCTCATTTGATTATCAATTAATTGGTTAGAAGCATGAAGAATAGAAAGAAACACCATATATGAGATTACCCTTTACATTAATGTAAGAATTTCCAACAATCAAAGAACTAAGCTATACAATCTAAATACAAAAGTACAAAACATATACAAGGGAAAGGAGAAACAAGAATCAAAACCTAAATAACGGCGACGGAACCACGACGATGAGAGGTTGTCACGGTCCTCCCGTGATCGCCTCCGAGCTCTGGAGCTTTACTCATCGCTACCTAACCCAAGGATCTCTCCTCCATGATGTATCGCTCCCTAGCTCTGTTTGTGTAATTGCAAAAATGGGAGTCGAAGAGAAATTGAAGAGATGAAGAGAGATATCTAAAAAATCTGATTAATTGCCTTTTATAGTGATTTGATCATGTTTCTTCAACCATGGGTTTTCTCTTTGCCACCACATGCTTTCCTTGTATCACCGCCTACCCCTTTATCTTCACGTAAGCTCTCTGCTTCTCACTTAGTTACTTTCTAATTCTTCTTTTTATCTATTATAATATATAAACATTGTTAATAGTAATAATAATAATAATAATAATAACTTATAAGTAATATATAACAAGTATTATAAGTATGGAGATAATATCAACACATTAAATTTACTACAAAATTATGTAAATAAGTGTCTTTAATTTAAATCATTTATATGCAAAATTGACACTGATAATTAATCTTCATAAAAACTAACAAAATGATGGAAAATATGTACAAATAGTTAAAATACTAATTTGCTAGTAAAAACTAATATTTACAAATATTTGGAGTTTTTGCTTTAAATAACTTTATAAAATAAGTCAATAAGTGCTTAAAATGTATAGGTAAAATCACTGTTTTTTGGCACTTATCAACTATCCCCAACTTAGAACTTTGTTTGTCCCCAAACAAAAGTCCTTGAAAAGGAATAAACAAGCTCAAAAGATGACTCTCAAAAATGAGGTTTGTAACTTATCAATGCTTTAAAATCATTTTCATTCAAACATGAGCGCAACAGTTACCAACTTGAGACAAATCCTTAAAATATTCAAAGAATTAAAACATGATCATGAAAGGATTGCTATGCCTAAGCAAGATTCTCAATATTCTTATCAAACAATCAAAAATCAAGTGTAATCACACATTCTCACAAGTGTATAACTCAAGGGTCAAGTGTTTAACTCAATCCGAGCAATGCGATCACATCAATTCGATTCAAACATACATCTCAAACAAATCACAAAACATGTCATCAATCATGGATCACTAAGGTCTTTGTTAGGGTTGTAATGGGGCTAGGCTACAAAGAATACTTGTTTTTCTAGGAATTCAAAATGCCTAAGCATAAGAGAGCATTCACTTGTTACACAACTCATTATATACACACACATACAACCCATTGGTGATTCTTTGATTTACTACTCTTGACAACTTATTCCTTTCTTTGACATTTGTTTTTTTTTTCTTTATAATTTTTCTCTTCTTTTTTTTTTTTTGTTTCTTTTCTCTTTTTTTTTTTCAATTTTTTTTTTCATTATTTTTTTTCAATTGTGTTGTCAAAGTAGTTTCTTTTGTTTTCTTTTTCTTTTCATCACCATCACACTTGACTACTTTTCTTTTTCTTGTGAACTCTTTCTCCCCAACTTGCATAAAACCATGATTTCAAATAAATGCTCCCTTATCCTAAGACAAAAGGACATGAATTTGTTTTTCTTTTAAGGTTTAGGGTTTTCAGCTTTTACAAAAAGAATGCAATTTTTTTTTTTGGCTCAAAGGGGTTTAAAAAGGATCACTTCTCACAAGGTAAGCTTTATTTGGCCAAGTGGTTATCACTCAAAAAGAAAGATGGCCTTGATCATATCCATGAATTAAACACATTAAGTAAAAAGCAAGATTCAGTTAAAATCAAATAAGTAACACACAATTGCCGGTCTCTCATATTTGTAAACAATGAAGATCACACACCTCACCCGGCTAGGCTTAAGTGATTACAAAATGACTTATCATGTTCAAAAAGAATAATGAGAAGCATCTTAGGACAAACAACACAGTTCATACACATGTTGAACTCCTAAGCATATTTCACAAATTAATCAAAAGTTAGCAAATTAAAAAAAAAAAATTCAATGCTTCATGCTAACCTCATTGATTTAAAACAAACCTGACTTTTGAACTTTGTGAAGCAAATGAACTTGTTTGTCCTCAAACAAAATAAAACAATTGAAGAAAGAACAAAAATACTCCCTCATGATTGTGTATCAATGTATCATGCCCAATCAAAAACTCATCCCCTCCGGAGAATTTAAACTGTCCTCAAACAAAGAAACACCAACAACAAAAGATTCCTGCTGACAACCACTTGCAATTTATGTTAGTATACAAAAGAGAACGAAAACACAAACCAATTCCTTTAAATTAGACCAATCTCTGGTTCATATGAAACTACATTTAAATAGCTTTCCAAAGAGTGGTCATTTGCTACAATCGGATAAGAAATGAAAAAGTTATGATCATTTAAAGTAAGGATTGCAGTGCAATTCCGGGGCTGAGCACTGAGCAGCATATGACAGTGAAAATCAGAATTATGCCGAAAAATAAACAGGAGGTTTTCACAACCTCATACCCCAAAACTCATTTTGATCATAATTCTTGCCTTGAAATCATTCAAATGCATGTCTAACATCATTTTAAACTTGCGACAATGTCTAAATTCAACATGATATCATCAAAATCACAAGATACAATTTAAGCCAAAATCACATGCATTTTTACACTTTTTCACAACTCAATTCCTCAAATTTTGATTCACTCAAACTTTTTTTTCTTTTTTCTTGTTTTACACTCTTATAACATCATGAGAAACTTGTGGAGGATCTAAAAGAACTCACTCAAGCATCAAATCCACAAGATCAAAATTCAAATCCTAAGTACTAAAATGCTAAACAACCTACAAGCTAGAAGACTAAGGATATGATACCTAAATTTTAATGCTCCAACTTGCACACACATAAAACAAACATAAAAGCACACTATACTAACATAACTACACACCAAAATAAGAATAACTTCATTTCATCCGGAAACATTATGCAGAATTTATATACAATTTGGCACAAAAGTACTTGAATTTCTTCACAACTTCACAACCTCTATACCCAAAATCTTCAATACTCAATGAAATTCTGGCAACCAGACAGACAAATGTTGTGAACAACGTTAGAGCACTTGTCCGAGTACTTGTCACACAGTAATAATAAAACGCAGCGTAGCAAAGTAAAATAAGCGTGACAGAATAATAAAGAACACAGTAGGTTTGTTAACCCAGTTCGGCGCAACTTGCCCTAGTCTGGGGGATACCAATCCAGGAATGAACTCCACTATTATAGTTCTAGTGAAAAGCACAACGTAGCCTCACTACTTGTCTTTGCACCATGACCCTACCAATGGCTGCTCTACCTAGGAACTCCTAGGTATGAGACCCTGTCTCAATTCCTACTAACAGTACAAACAGCACTGCTAAACACACACTTGTTCTTTTGTTTGTATAAGAGACACACTCTAAAGACACAACTAACTCCGTACTTCAAAGCTTAGGAGCAGTACACCATTACAACTCAAACACAGAGTACTTGACTTGACTCAGGGAGATACAAGCGATACTCACAACTAACAAGAAAACCTAAAACCTTAAGACACACGCTTTAGTACACATACGGTTTTCCACACACAAAACTAGGGTTTGTGTTTACATATATATAATACTGAGCAGTCATTGGTTTGGGCTTCAGCACACAGCTTGGACGCTGTCAGGTCCAACAAATAATTCTTCATGAGCAAGAATATTGTTTCCAAAAATATATCAATATTAATTATGGAAATACACCAAGGCAAGACAGCCTTCTACAGCTTATTAAGCCTGCGCGTCTTGATCAGCACGCTAGGTTAAACATAAAACTTCAGAGAATCTTCAGAAGATCTTGCACAGAAATATAACGCGAGCTGGCGCGTAAAAATCAGACAACACAATGTTGTTCCACTTGCTACAACATTTGTCTCAGCATTGGCTAGTAGTTGTTTTTGCAAATTGTAGCCAACATACAAAAACCCAACACTCAACATACCAACACTCTATAATGCCATATACATTACATGCATCAAAATGTACCTGTTCAAACTTCAAAACACAGATTACAAGTACATATACGACATGTTCCAAGTTTGAGCACAAAAGCATGCATTTCCACAAGTCCATGTACAAATTTTTGAAATCTTCAATTTTAATGCTTCCAAACATCATGAACACAATTCAAATACTAAATAAGACATGTGAAGCAAAGGTTTATAGAGTTTTAAGCACAACTTCACAAAATCACTACCCTAGTTCTAAAAACACACCAAAACTCTTAATTTCCCAAAACTCATAGTTCTTCTTGATTCATATAACTCAATAGAGGATTTTGAACCTTAAAACTTTGCAAAATCTTTCAAGAACCAAAACTGAGGAATCATTTGGGAATTGAAAAACAAAAACAAGAATAAGAAAACAAAATCTATGCACAACTCACATATTTACAACAAACCTATGCATCAAAATCATCATTCCATGACTAATGGACCTAATTGATATTAGATTTACTTGCTGATTCATTCAATGTCAGATTCACAGAATTCCAAATCTCATATCATGTTATAGGTGATCAAGCTACAACAAGCATTAAGAACAAGAACAAATCATTAAAATTGACACATAAGAACAATACATTGAATATATACACTAATTACATTATTTACAACTCAAATCAACATTTCACTAGTTTCACCAACATTACAAACACAATCCCCGGCAACGGCGCCAAATTTGATAAAGGTTTTTTCCTAGTTTAATTTGTACTGCTTTTGGCTAAACCTTTATGATTCAATCATAGTAAAGCAGATACGGGTTTATCGTCCTCAGAGAATGTGTGAATATAAGTTCCACTAGCTAAATATTGATTCGAGCGGATAAAAGGATAGTTCAAGAAATTCATATTTTTGTGATTTTTAATTTAAATAAAGCAGTAAAAGAAGGTTTACAAAGATAACAAAGAAGAAGATGTATTTAGAAATGCATGAACATAATCCCTTAATTGTTTTTAACTCAAACACGTTTGAAAAGGTTCATTTCATTTATGATGCCGAGAGCTATCCACCAAAAACCATCTCTAGCCTAGGTGAATCTATCACTTGAAATTCCTAGACGTAATCTCTTACAATCTAGAAAATCCAAAAGGAACAATACAATTCAAACTCTCTCTGAAAGACATTCCCAGTGACTAATAAATCATAAGACAAGGTATCCTAGGCTTGCAAGTCTCCGTTGTCACTCCCGGAAACTCCTGTAAGAACTCAGAACAACCATCTATCACATGGAAATCCACTATTGCTCCTACCCAAGACAACCTCACCCTAAAACAACTAGTTCACTGAGTGGTTTCTTTCTTGAACCGGACCTGCAATCTTCTTTCGATCTCATGCTAGTCCATAGAAATCTAACTCAAATTAATCGAAACTTAAAGTACAAAAAGCAAGACTTTAACACATAAAATTGTGACCTAAGACATAGGCGTTTTACTTTCATTGATCTAAGCATACACCAACTCATATCAATCTCTCGATTTATTTACAAATTAGTGAAGCTCATTTGATTATCAATTAATTGGTTAGAAGCATGAAGAATAGAAAGAAACATCATATATGAGATTACCCTTTACATTAATGAAACAATTTCCAACAATCAAAGAACTAAGCTATACAATCTAAATACAAAAGTACAAAACATATACAAGGGAAAGGAGAAACAAGAATCAAAACCCAAATAACGGCGACGGAACCACGACGATGAGAGGTTGTCACGGTCCTCCCGTGGTCGCCTCCGAGCTCCGCAGCTTTACTCATCGCTACCTAACCCAAGGATTTCTCCTCCATGATGTATCTCTCCCTAGCTCTGTTTGTGTAATTGCAAAAATGGGAGTCGAAGAGAAATTGAAGAGATGAAGAGAGATATCTAAAAAATCTGATTAATTGCCTTTTATAGTGATTTGATCATGTTTCTTCAACCATGGGTTTTCTCTTTGCCACCACATGCTTTCCTTGTATCACCGCCTACCCCTTTATCTTCACGTAAGCTCTCTGCTTCTCCCTTAGTTACTTTCTCATTCTTCTTTTTATCTATTATAATATATAAACATTGTTAATAGCAATAATAATAATAATAATAATAATAATAATAATAATAATAATAACTTATAAGTAATATATAACAAGTATTATAAGTATGGAGATAATATCCACACATTAAATTTACTACAAAATTATGTAAATAAGTGTCTTTAATTTAAATCATTTATATGCAAAATTGACACTGATAATTAATCTTCATAAAAACTAACAAAATGAAGGAAAATATGTACAAATATTTAAAATACTAATTTGCTAGTAAAAACTAATATTTACAAATATTTGGAGTTTTTGCTTTAAATAACTTTATAAAATAAGTCAATAAGTGCTTAAAATGTATAGGTAAAATCACTGTTTTTTGGCACTTATCAACTGTCCGTCTCAGAAGTTCAGTCTTCACTGGAAATCAGAAAGTTCAGTCTTTACTGAAAATCAGAAAAAAAATGCAGTCTTCATTGTCATCTTAGTTCAGTCTTCGCTGAAAGTTAGAAAGAAATTTCAATCTTCACTGGATGTTATGGAGGGTTCAGTCTTCACTGTCCATCTCAGAAGTTCAGTCTTCGCTGAAAGTTTGAAAGAAAGTTCAGTCTTCACTGGATGTTATGGAGGGTTCAGTCTTCATTGTCCGTCACCTCAATTCAGTCTTCGCTGAAAATTAAGAAAAGTTTAGTCTTCGCTGAATACTAGAAAAAAGTACAGTCTTCGCTGTCATCTCAATTCAGTCTTTGTTGAAAAACAGAGAAGTTCAGTCTTCACTGAAAGTCAAAAGAAGGTTCGCTGAAAATCAAGAAAGGTCCAGTCTTCACTTGCAATCAAAAGGAATTCAGTCTTCATTGTTCATCTCAAAAGTCCAGTCTTCACTAGTAGTCAAAGGAAGTCCAACCTTCATTGGCAATCATAGATTCAGTCGTCGTTGTCAATCATTAAAGTTCAGTCTTCACAGGCAATCAAAGATCAACGCACCCGGGCGGGAGAAGATCATTTGTTTTTTCTTTTGGAGTTAAAGCATCCGGGCGGGAGACAACTCTGTTTATTCTTGAATTCAAGCACCCGGAAGGGAGACGATTCAGTTTTCTTTTTACATGGTTCAAGCACCCGGGCGGGAGAAGATCATTTCTTTTTCTTTTTGAGTTAAAGCACCCGGGCGGGAGACAACTCAGTTTACTTTTGAATTCAAGCACCCGGACGGGAGATGATTCAGTTTTTTCTTTTCATGATTTAAGCACCCAGGCGGGAGAAGATCAGTTTGTTTTTAGAGTTCAAGCACCCGGACGGGAGACGACTCGTTTTAAGATCAAAGCACCCGGACGGGAGACGATCATTTCTTTCTCAGGTATTCAATTCCTAATTGCCCCAGGTATGATTTCTACCCTCATCTTCCATCAGCATCCATCTCATTACATCACTTTCACATCACAAAATTAGGGCATTCGTATTTAATTACCTTTTTGCTACGAGCGCACAAGAACGCAAGTCATTGGTGCACTCGAGTATAAGATAATTAAATAGGGGCAGCTGTAATACCCTAATTTTTAACTTTTTAAATAAATATTATATTTAGAAAGTTGGTTTTTTATTTTTATAAGAAACGCCCTAAAATAGTTTCAAAAATGATGTGTATGCTGCCTCCGTTAAATTTACACTTTATTTTCGTTAATTCATTTCTATTCATCGCATTTTATTTTGATTGCACAAAATAGAGAAAAATATATATCATTTTCTATCTTATCTTATTACCATTTTATCACCATTTTTACACATTATTATTTTATCCTTTTTAATTTGACTTTATTACCATATTATGCCACTTAACCTAATATTTCACTATATAAAGCATTATTATATTCAGTCACATTAGAGCACAAATTCCCAAAAAATCAGAAAAAACGCACCACCACGCACCACCACCAACCACCACCGGAAACCACTTTTTCGAACACCTCAAAACTCACCAAAATCAACGATCAAGCACTCATTTCCTAGTATTTCGACCCTCCTGAGTCCAAATCCGCCATTAGTTTCGCCAAATAACCACCGCAAGACCATTAAAGAGTAGATCGAAGTCACGGCCGATCTCAAAACCTCCGATCCAGCTAAACTATACACGAAACAAGGCAGATAACGATCGATCTACACTTCTAAGGCATCTCTGAGTACTCCTCTTTGGGTAGTTTCGTCAAATTTCGTCGGAAATGCGTGTTTATTGTTAGAGTCCGTGAGTTTGTTTTCCGTTTGTTTTTGCTTTTTCTTTCATGATCCGTGAAAACTAATGCTAAAATCATGATCTACTTGAAAAAATGTTTCGTTTGATGTATTCACATGTAAGTTTTGGTGTTTGTTTGAGTGTGTGGAAGCTCATTGAAGGCTACCGCGCGCGCGGCCGCTGCTTGCTGTTGCTGGTTCCTTTTGGTTTGTTGAAGAAGAAGGGACACGTGTCGCCCTCTGGGTGGCTGACAAGTCCCTTCTCTGCGCGCCCCCCACCTTCTCTTGCACCCCCAAGCTGATGGGTGGACCGGGTTGGGTTTGAACCGACCTAGACCCGGTCCGGTTCAAGGTTAGACTTGGGCCTATCCCTTTTAGGGCCCACTTTTGTGTTTTTTTCTGTTTTTTTATTTCTATCTGCATACACCTATTCTGCTGCACCCCCGCCTTAACGTTTAAATTATTTATCGTGCTACGAATTTATTTATCATTCGATAAATAAATTTAACGTACGTTAAATAGGTTTATCGTTCGATAATTTTATTTATCGTTCGATAAATTTATTTAATATTCGTTGAATTTATTTATCATTCGATGAATTTATTTATCTCTCGATCAATTCTTTAAATGTTCGTTCAATACTTGTGCTAGGACCCCATGTTTATTTCGCACTAGTTTAATTGATGATTAGCGCACTTAATTATTTATACCGTTATATTATATTATTTGCGCTTGTAATATTTCTCCCATGCATCTTATATTCATATGCACCTACTTCTTCATTTTTTTAATTTTGAACTGTAATCTCTCTGAACTTGGTTTCTTTTCTTTTCTCTTTCTAAATAAAAAACTAAAATTGACTTTTCAATTAAAGTGGAAAAGAGGGAGTGTGACGTACGTCTCGCTCGGCTCGAATAGTACAATCTGTGACGTATGTCTCGGATGGGGGACTATCCCTGCTTTAATCGAAAAGTCATCAGTTGATTAATTAAAGTGAAAAAGAGGGAGTGTGACGTACGTCCCGCTCGGCTCGAATAAGACAGTCTGTGACGTACAACTCAGATGGTGGCTTATTCTCGCTTTAATTAATTAACTTTTAAAACTGAATGAAAAAGAGGGAGTCTGACGTACGTCCCGCTTGGCTCGGATAGGACAGTCTGTGACGTACAGCTCAGATGGTGTCCTATTCTCATTCACTGAATAATCTCAAAAATATTCTAAAAAAATTCAACTCACCTCAATATCTTTTTCTGCCTTTGCGCAATTAAATCTTTTTCAACTCAAATCTTTTTTACTAATTTTCTTAAAAGGGCGATGTTTTATCCATTCCCCTGGTACCGACAAACGCTTAAGCCTCTGTTGAGCATACAAGCAAACTGTCGTGTCAGTGGAATGCGACATAAACGTTGTTCATTAAAAACAACCAACAAACAACTTTTTTCAGGAAGAACTACGTGAGCTTTGACTTCCTCATTGTACTTGGGGGATACGTAGGAGCAAGATCGTAATCTCGTCAAGCCAAATAATAAAAAACTCTTTTTTTTTGTTTCTGTTTTGTTCAATATGCGGTAATTTATTTTTTATGCGGTTTATTCTGTTTATGCAAACCAAATTCCTCGAATGGTTCTCGTTGAGTACAACGGATATGAGGGGGTGTTAACGTCTTCCCCTCATGTAACCAACTCCCGAACCCAACTTTTAAAGGTTTTGTCATTATTTTCCTTTCCTCTCATGGGATAAATAAAATATGGTGGCGGCTTCATTGCAATATTATTTTGTGCTTGCGCCGGGTGTTACAACGCGCTCGGACAGTTGTGCCGACATTGTTCAGAACATTTTTCTGTCTGGTAGCAAGAATTTCAGAATTTGATTTTAGTTTCACTTTTGAATTCAAATTGTTTTATAATGTTTTTTATAAATTAATTAAAACTGTGATTATTCAGTTATTTTGAATTAGAAATGGGAATTGGTCGCCAAACATCGCTTGGAATAGTATTCTAGATGAAGGGTTCAGATGGCGAAAGTAAAATGAAGCATCGGCGCTGATGACGGCGTGAAATTGTGAGGGAAAGAATGTGTTAGAGGTTGAGAATGGTTATATAGTTCATAAGTCTTATGGCAAAAAAAATAAGATGATTGGTAAGGTAGTTTTCTGTTTTGCTTCTACCTCTTAATATTTAGTATATGTTGTTTTATGTTGCATTTAAGTAAATGGATAATGTTTTATATAGATATGTGCATGTTTACTTGTGCAAATTATTAAGGATATCAAAAGTTATATTCGAGATAAGAAATTGATCTGTTTCTAATGTGTTCTTCTTAAGAAGGTACTATTTAAAAATTTCCCTTATTGTGTCACAACTTAGGTCCTATTTAGCCTGTTATGTTTGGGTTGTTTGTAGGCGGGTTGAAGCAAATCTCTTTCGTGATGTTAGTGTCGCAGATTTTCTACTCTCATCTTTTCTTCTTTTTTTCACTTGTAGGTTGTGTTTTCTTGTAAGTGATTTGTGGTTTCTAGTTCTATTTCTAGCAGGGTAAGAGTGCATCATGATTTGCTCTAGTTTTCATTTATTTTATGTCCCTTATTGGTAGGTTTGTTTGGTTTCTTGGATGGATGGTGCTTGTTTGGAATGAGATAGCATAGGCTTAAAGATAAAGGTATAAGATTTGCTCTAGTTCTCTTTTAGTTGTTTTGAGTTTTAGAGGATTTATGTTTTATGTAAGTGGTTTTGTAATTTGAAGTTTGATGTATCACTTTTTGGTTTGTTTAGTACTCCTTCAATTTCTCAATAACCTTATCAATTTTTTAAATGTAAGAAATTCATCCTACATTTGAGGAAGATGAGCTTGGAGATGGAGAAGATGAATGATATGTTTGCAAGTGATGATTACTATAATTTTCAGTAATGACATTTGAAATATAAACAATGACAAAGTCTATGTAAAAACCAATACTTTTTGGTTATTTTGTTAGAAAAATAACATGTGTTATTTTAATTTCGTATATTTTGGATATCTAAACTTGAAATGCTACTTGATGCAAAAATTATATCTATATTATTTAGGCTTTAAAAATTGAGTATGTTTTTATATTTTAGATATATAAATGCATATCTACATGATGCAAAAATCATATCTATTTGGTGCTATTAAAATAAAATCAAAAAATAATTACAATTTTAGAAACATTAATTAAAAAAAAGGGTTGTTACAAGAAATTGACGCAAAAATCGTTGCTAATAAAATTTAGCAACACTTGAAAAACTGTTGCTAATAACATGATGTGGCCATCTAAAAACCGTAGCCATTCAGATAAGCAACTCAATATAACAGTTGCCTAAAAGCAAGTGTAAAACCGTCGCTATCATAATTAGGCAACCCTTTAGTAACTGTTGCTCAGTCTAAAAACCGTTGCTACTAGACCAGACCAAAACCATTGGCGAAAATAAAGCAACATTCAATAACAGTTGCTCAAAGTCTAAAAACTGTTGCCTTTAGACCAGACTAAAATCGTTGTTGAAATTCAGATAACCGTCGCCTTTAGAAAAGGCCGTGGCCGTATAAGATACACCAACAAAACCGTGGCGAAACCACCATCGCCTAAGGTTTTAGGCACGGTTTTATGGCTTTAAGCATCGATTTTGGACTGCGCCCTAAAGTCAAAAATGTTGCAGTGATTTACAACTTTAACTAACAAAATAATTTTTTTTCAATTAAATTGGTCAATATCAGTTAATTGAAATGACAAACGGATAAGCCTCCACTAATTTTAGTAATTGTGACTTAGGAAATCAAATTTTCTCAATTCAATCTCTGTTAACCATAATGACAAACACTAAGAAATTTAAATTTCGAGAATAAAAAATGGTTCAATATTCTCAACTAGTTAAATAACTCTGACTCAATTAGTTCTTATGAAATGACTATTAAGACTCAACTTGGCCTAATTGAAATCCAAACACTTAAGAACTTGAATTTCAACAATCTAGTTATTCAATCTTATTTTGTTGAAACTATCATTGAGACCGTGACTCAATAATCTAGTTCTTATAAAAAGATTGTTAAGTCTCAAACTTAATTTCTCAAAAAAATTTCAATCAAATTGTTCATGATTAAATTGGAATGTAAAACATTTAAGAATTCAATCAAATTCTGACAGTTCAATCTCAACTAGATCAATTATAATCCTAGAAACCTAGTTTATACAAAATATCGTTAAGTCTAAACTAATTATGCTAACTGTGATCAAGAAAATGCCTTTATCTTGATCAGAGCGTTCAACTTAAAACATAGTCAGTATGAAAACTTAACTATTTATACTTTGATTATAAAATTATAAAACTCAAATTTTGTCAACAATGATTTAAGAAACATAATTCTTATGGAAATATCCAACTAATTTTATGACTAAGGAATTATAATGCCATTTCCCATCCTCATAAAAAAATGTTCGCTTTGCTGGACTACTAATTTTTTGTTACTAAAAATTTTAGTCCTCGTTAATTTTTGAATTTTACAATAAGTTTTAGAATAACTTTAAAACGTTTCTTTAGGAAACTTTTAAAAAAATTGAAATTAAAAAAAAATCAAGATTAAAGTAATGAAAATTTAAGTCCTCTTATTTTTGAAGGAATTTTTATAAGTTCTAAATAAATATGTAGCAAAAATAATTATTAAAAAATACAAATCTAATATAAGTGACTAAAAAAAATTAGGGACAAAAATATAATATTTTATGAGAAAAAAAATTAAAATTTAATATTTTTTAAGTGAAGAAAAACATAATTTTTTTGACACAAAAAATAACTTTTTTTTTTTATTTTAAAGAAGAAAAACTAGCTTTTGCATTTTTTTTGTTAAGATATTTTTGCATATATCATTCTATAAGTAATTATATAATCCGCTTCAAAAAAAAAATTATATAATATTAAAAAGGAAATATATTGATGGTTATATTTGTAGGAGGATATAATTGCAAAAAATAAAATTTAATGCTTTATATAGAAAAGTAAAAAAGAAAAAAAATTAGCTTTTAATGTTGTGTCATCCACCTCATATCGACATCACCAAGGTACCGGTACCCATCCAACTAAGATGGATACCTAAGTATTTAACTTATTTTAACATTAGTAATTAATGTTATTTTAACATTATTATCTTCCTTTCGCTTTATATAATGTTTTTCTTTCTTTCCATGGGTTTTGGCCTAGTCCCCCATGTTGTATATATTTTTTTCCTTTTTTTAATATATTTTATTATAAGAATATGGCATAGGATGAGGGGTTCTGGAGGTGCCAACATAGTTAGGATGTCCACAGTCTCTTTGATGTCCGTTTTTCTCTTAGTTCATCAAAAAAAAAAGTTAGTCAAACAAAAATCATTAGTAATTAATGATAGTCAAAAAAAAATAATTAGTAATTAATGTTAGTCAAATAAAAAACATTAATAATTAATGAATGAAAAGTGAAGATAACTAAGAGAGGCTATTTAAAGATATAAACACCTATGCTCTTATAGTCAAGGCAAAGCATTCTTAATAGTTAAACATTAGTGAGAAAATTTTATATCTTCAGTTGGAGAGATAATAAACCATGGAAATTGAATTAATTTCTAGAGAAACCATTAAACCTTCATTACCAACTCCTTCTCATCTTAGAATATATCCACTTTCTTTCAAAGACAACATTATGTCTCGTACTTACATGCCAACAATTTTCTTTTACAACCCAAACGATGTCATTGACCAGAATTCTAAAATATCACAACTCAAAAAATCCTTATCTCAACTTCTATCCAAATATTACCCTTTTGCTGGAAGGTTGAAAGATAAAATTACCATCGAATGTAATGATCAAGGTGTGCCATTTTTTGTCACAAAGATAAAAACCAAATTATCAGAAATCCTTCAAAACCCTACAGAAAATTTGTTGAACCCTTTGTTACCAAATGAATTGCAATGGCAAATGTTGGATTGGAGTGAACCTTTAATGTCATTTAAAATCAATTGTTTTGCATGTGGAGGAATGGCAATTAGTATCTGTGCGAGTCACAAATCTTGTGATGCGACCACCTTTTTCAATTTCATGAATGATTGGACCATCATCAACCAAAAATTAGGAGAAGAAGAAGGGTTATTAAAATTACCTCTTTCTAATATACTTGATGGAGGAGCTTCAGTTTTTCCACAAGGAGATTTACCTATTTTCCCAAAAATTTCGGTCAAGAGAGAAAACAATATCGTCTGCAAAATGTTTGGATTTCAACCCTCAATGATTAAGTTTCTCAAGGAAGAGGTAACTTCTAGTTCCATGCTTTCGCCATCGCGTGTACTTGTTATAGCTGCATGGATATACAAGTGTACTGTTTTAAATTTCAAGACAACATCACTTTCGATGTTTGTTAACCTTCGCAACAGAATGGTTCCTCCATTGTCTGAAAAATCAGTAGGCAATATAATTTTGCTCTTGTCTATATTCTTTGATGAGAAAGAAATGAAATTGAAATATTTGGTATGCAAAATAAAAGAAGAGTTATCTGAATTTATTGACATTTATCCTAAAATATTTAGAGGAAAAGAGAAGGATAATTTGTCATTAATATGTGAGTGCTTGAAACAAGCTACTGAGCCTCCTCCTGAGAACCCAAATACATTTAATTTTACTAGTTGGTGTAGGTTACCAATATATGATACAGATTTTGGATGGGGAAAACCATCATGGGTCACCACTACCGGTAGTTCTTTGAGGAATTTTTTAGTTTTGATGGATACAAAAGATGGGAATGGAGTTGAAGTGGTTTTGAATTTGGAAGAGAATGTTATGGCTAAATTTGAGCATGATGTGAGGCTTCTTCAATATACTTCTCTTAATCTAAACAATGTTGGAGACAAGGCTGGTGCAATAAATGTTGAGTCCTAAAGCAAATTATAATATAAGACTATTTTAAAATTCCTAGTTATATTTGTATTGAAAATTAAATAAATTCATAGTTATATTTTAATACAATTTATGTTTTTTATTTAATATATTTTTATGCATTTTAAGATCTAAAGTTGTGTTGTGGACAAGATGTATGAGTACCACAATCTTCTCCAGGATTTTCATTTCTTCCGAACATATATGGATATAATAAAGTGTTCGTATTTTATAAATATAATGTTTTTCAAGAAGTTTTGAATTTCTAAAGTATTGAGAGTATTTTCTTTGGTTGTCATGATATTGGTACGAAGTTTCTACTGTCATTAGCGATGACTAATCTCGTCGGGCTGTGGGACACATAAGGTAGGTTCTCCCCCTCCAACTGAATTTTCTGCATAGACATGAACCAGGAATCGAACCTCTGACCATATACTTAAGCTGATCAAAACTCTTACTACTTGGATCAATTTATTGTTCCTGGACCGAATAAATATTTGTAAGATGTTTGAAACTCAAACATGAAATACTTTAAGATATTTAATTCCAAAACTAAATGTGACTCTCGAGTTTTAATTTAATACATGTGTTTTCAATCCATTTATTTTAGATTTGGATGCACTTTTGATATATTTATTTTCAATCCGAGCAAACGAGCTCGGTTTCTTCTATAATTCTCCATTTGATAATATTCATTAACTATTTGAGTTTAATGTTTTTGGTTAGTCATCTTTTTTTTAAAACCAAAATTTTAGAACCTCTTTTTTATTGTAGATCGGAAAGATAAATGCTCCCACCAGGATTTGAACTTGGACCTCCCCTTACTCAACATATGTCCCCCAACTTTTACCACTTGAGTCTTATGGAGACAAATTTTTAAAACGTCTATTAAGAAAATCAACATATTTATGCTGTCCACCATCATTTTAATGTATTTTAATGTGATGGTGCTGAGCTGGCAAATGAGCTAAGTCTTAGTGGTATATTCAAAAATCATTCTTTTTGTTAATTAATTTAGTCATTAGAGTTTTACCATTAAAAATAAATAAGTAGGGGGTCTTAGTTTGTCAAAAAAATATAGTGTCGGAAGTTTTTTTTTATTTGACGAAGAGTGTCGGAAGTTGTAACACCCAAACCAAATATTTAAAAAATTCTAACTTTAGAAATTCATTTTTAAATTACGCAGTGGAAAATAAAATTTTATTGGTTGAAAATGAAAGTTGAGACATAAAATATTAATTTATGGTACTACATAATATTAATGTTATAAAATAGTAATCATCCCAAAATTACTTATTATTACACTATTACCACTCACCTAATCCTACCACTATATATTATTTTATTCTCACAACACACAACACATTTCCCAAGAAAAATCGATAAAACACTTTCCTCCCTCCTTCACCAACACTTTTCCGGCGCCACCGCCGGAATTCCAAAACCACCCACAACCACCATCTCCGGCCGCCACAAAAAAACCACCAAATTCAAAGATCAAATACACTTTCTATACTAATTCGACCCTCTAGAGTCCGAATCCACTGTCTGTTTTGTCAAAAAATGCCTGGAACTCTGCTAAAGTTGAGACCGAAAACGTGACAAAACCAAAAACTCCGATTCATTCAAATCACGCACAATCGAAGGTAAAGAAAGGTTGATCTATGCTTCTGGAGTAATTCTGAACCATTTTCCATCGTTATTTCACCTCAACCGTCGCCAGAATCGCTCTTTGAAAGTTTGGATCTCTTTCTTGTTTTTCTTCGGTTTGTTCGCTATGTGTGTTATCTGATAAAACTAATGCTATATTCATGATCCTTGCGAAATTCCGCACGATTAGATGTACTCACATGTTTGTTTTGGTGAACGGAGGAGGAAATCGTGTGCGCCGGCGACGACGCAATTTTTTCTTTTCTTCCGGTCTGTTTCTGTCCGCTGCGTTGTGATGAAGAAGATGATGTTGCCACGTGGCGCGCGCTGAGTGGCTGAGGCCATTTCTCACGCGCGCCACCCTTCTGCTCAGCGCACCCCCAGCTGGGTGTGGGGTTGGATCGGGCTGACCTATTTCACCCGGATCCGACCCAAGCTAATGGTATGAATGGATATGGGCCTTTGCTGATTGGGCCCTGTTTGTATTTTTGTTTGTTTATTTTTTTTATTGCTGTTTACTGCACCCAATTTTGCTGCACACACCACACTTGAATTAATTAATTTTTACAATCTTCATAACTAAAAGTGCTTAATGAAAAATAGATGTTTGTTTTAAAAGTGCTTATATAAATAAGCACTTTTGAAATAAGTGCTTGTTTAATCATTTTGTACTTTATCTCAATTAATTTGAAAACCTCACAATAAAAACCGGATTAAAAGTAAATAGTCTTTGACGTATGACTTTGGCTAATTTATTTTTAATTCGGAGCTTTTGAGTTTGGAACTTGGATTTGAAAGATGGATTAAAAATAAATAGTCTCTGACGCATGACTTTGGCTAATTTATTTTTAATTCGAAACTTTTAAACTTGAAACATAGATCTTTTAAAGAAACCATGAGGTGGAGCCTGACGCATGACTCGTTCCTGTCTCAACTTTTTAGTTGACCTTTCTATTGACTTTTCTCATCTGACTGTTTTGTGCTAAATACATGTAATTGCTTGATGACTTATTTCTCTTTGTCTGATACATGTTTACTCGTTTATAGGCCTATATCCTTTGAATTTTGAATTGCTCAGCATCATCAATTATATGTCATTCGCATTCATGCATTTGCATCTCTCTCATCTTCTACCTTTCTTTTTCTTTTTCTTTTCTGGTCTGGTCTGAACTTGAAAGCTCTGAAAATACAATAATTAATATATTGAACGAAATGGGGAGCGTCTAACACATGAATTTCGCTTTCTGAATAGTCCGGTACTTGCCGCATGGCTCGTGACTGTGGGCTATTCTCGTTCACTAAACAATCTCACAGAAAAAACCTTAAAAGACATTCAGCTCACAAAACTAATTTTCCTGCCCTTGCGCAGTCAACTTTTTTTCAACTCAAATCTTTTTCTTTATTTTCTTAAAAGGACGATGTTTTATCCATTCCCCTGATACAGACAAACGCTTAAGCCTCAGTCGAGCATACAAGCAAACTGTCGTATCAGTGGAATGCGACATAAGCATTGTTCACTAAAAAACAACCAACAAACAAACTTTTTCAAGAAGAACTACGTGAGCTTTGACTTCCTCATTGTACTTGGGGGATATGTAGGAGCGAGAGCCTCTCTCGTCAAGCCAAATAATAAAAAAAACTCTTTTTTTCTTTCCTTGTTTAATATGCGGTAATGTAATTCTTTTATGTGGTTAATTCTGTTTATGCAAATCAAATTTCCTCAAATGGTTCCCGTTGAGTACAACGGATATGAGGGGGTGTTAACGTCTTCCCCTCATGTAACCAACTCCCCAATCCAACTCTTAAAGGTTTTATCATTATTTTCCTTTCCCCTCACGGGATAAATAAAATATGGTGGCGGCTTCATTGCAATATCATTTGTGCTTGGGCCGGGTGTTACACTACTCTGTGTTTGTTTTCAGATTTTCTTATGCATGGATTATGTTTGCCAGAATTTGTGGCTAAAAAGGGGGAGTAGTAGTAGCCTATTTTCATGAAGATCTAACAAATGCCCTGACATCGGTCCTATGGTCGTAAGGGCAATTATGTTGAATGTGTGCATATCTTGAGGGGGAGCGAATATCTTTATGATGTATGTATGCATGTTTTTTTTTGGTATAGGTACGTATGCATGTTTTGAGGGGGAGTATTTATTCATTTATCTCTGCTTGTGGAAATTTATTTTTTCCAAAGGCGTTTATCTCCTCTCTCAATGAACTCAATATATGAGAAGTTATTTTCTATGAGGCTAGATGTGTTCTTCGCTGGTGCATGCCTCTGACTCTACTTGTAAGGTATCTTAGACTATAGAGTTGTCATGAAAGTGTTCTCGTTATCTACTATTAATTTTATGCCTATGGTGTTTGAAGGAAAACTATTTGTGTATCTCTTCAAGAACTGGCTCTAAAATGTTTTAGCCAAAATTTTGCCAAAGGGGGAGATTGTTGAGTTTTGAAGATTGGCTACATTTTGCAAAAATATGTATTAGCAAGATGTTTGGTCAGATGCTTTAGCATACGGAACAACATTATGTGATCAGTAGTTTCGCGCCAGCTAGCGCTTTATTTTAATATGCAATCTTTTACAAGATTTGCTTGAAGTTTTATTTTAACCTAGCTTGCTGATCAAGGAGCGTGTATCTGATGAAGTTTTAAAGACGGTCTTGCCTTGATATATTTCCAAAGGTGGTATTGTTATATTTTGGAAAAGTATTTCTTGTGCTAGAAGACTCTAGAGCTGGACCTGACAACGTCCAAGAGTTGTCTGAAGCCCAAAACCGTGCTACCTCAGTAGTATAAATATGTGTAATGACAAACCCTAAAAGACAGCTAAAACCGTGTGTGTTCTTAAAGCGTGTGTCTAAGGTTTTAGTGTTTTGTTTGTTAATTGTGAGCCTTGCTTGTATCTCCCTGATTCAAGCTAAGGATTGTGTTTGTTAGAGTTATAATTGTGGACTTCTCCTAAGCTTCTAAGTACGGAGTAAGTTTGTATCTTAAGAGTGTGTCTCTTGTCCGTGTGAACTTGTGAGTTGATAACAACGCTATCTGTGTTGTTGGTTGGAGTTGAGATGGGGTCTCATATCTAGGAGTTCCTAGGTAGGGCTGTCACAGGGTAGGGTCTAGGTGGAATACAAGTAGTGTGGCTACGTTGGTTGTGTCACTAGAACTATTATAGTGAGTTCACTCCTGGATTGGTATCCCTCAATCTAGGGCATTTGCGCCGAACAGAGTTAACAAACTTACGGTGTTATTTACTTTTCCGCTGCATATAGTTTACGCTATAATTGTTTTTAAGTTTTGAGCTAGACACGCGCTCGGACAGTTGTGCCAACATTGTTCAGAACGTTTTTTTGTCTGGTAGCAAGAATTTCAGAATTTGATTTTAGTTTCACTTTTGAATTCAAATTGTTTTATAATGTTTTTTATAAATTAATTAAAACTGTGATTATTCAGTTAATTTGAATTAGAAATGGGAATTGGTCGCCAAACATCGCTTGGAATAGTATTCTAGATGAAGGGTTCAGATGGCGAAAGTAAAATGAAGCATCGGCGCCGATGACGGCGTGAAATTGTGAGGGAAAGAATGTGTTAGAGGTTGAGAATGGTTATATAGTTCATAAGTCTTATGGCAAAAAAAATAAGATGATTGGTAAGGTAGTTTTCTGTTTTGCTTCTACCTCTTAATATTTAGTATATGTTGTTTTATGTTGCATTTAAGTAAATGGATAATGTTTTATATAGATATGTGCATGTTTAATTGTGCAAATTATTAAGGATATCAAAAGTTATATTCGAGATAAGCAATTGATCTGTTTCTAATGTGTTCTTCTTAAGAAGGTCCTATTTAAAAATTTCCCTTATTGTGTCACAACTAAGGTCCTATTTAGCCTGTTATGTTTGGGTTGTTTGCAGGCGGATTGAAGCAAAGCTCTTTAGTGATGTTAGTGTCACAGATTTTCTACTGTCATCTTTTCTTCTTTTTTTTCACTTGTAGGTTGTGTTTTCTTGTAAGTGATTTGTGGTTTCTAGTTCTATTTCTAGCAGGGTAAGAGTGCATCATGATTTGCTCTAGTTTTCATTTATTTTATGTCCCTTATTGGTAGGTTTGTTTGGTTTCTTGGATGGATGGTGCTTGTTTGGAATGAGATAGCATAGGCTTAAAGATAAAGGTATAAGATTTGCTCTAGTTCTCTTTTAGTTGTTTTGAGTTTTAGAGGCTTTCGATAAATTAAAATTTAATACTTTGAAGAACTCTCACCTTTATCAATGGTATGTATAAACAAAACCACTTTATCGGTCTCTTCATATGCACGAAAAAGATACAAAAATTCATAATAAAGTGCATCATAATTATATAATACAAACAAATAAAATCTATTCATTGTATATTACAAAATGTCTATATTACATGATCATCAGATTGCAAGCTACTTTTATACTCAAAAACAATGAACTCAACCAAAAACTCAACAAAAGTATCAACAACATATACATCGAATAGAGTAGAGATGGAAAATATGAAGCATGCATCTATAAAAAAAAATTGAGAATAAATTTGATACTGCATTTTACATTTTAAAATGGTGTGAAAATCCCAATGATCAAGACAATATTTATAATAAACGATAGTCAATAATCACATTAATTACTCCCTTAAATTGGAAAATGAATATTTTACATTAAATTGAAAGAAAATTTCTTAAATTATACCGTACAAAAATATTTTAGAAAGGAATATTATTTATGCCAAATAGAATAACAATAATAGTAACCCAAAAAAGAATAATAATAGTATAAATACTATTCGTTTTTGTCTATGTTGCATTCAAAAAAATTCATACCAAATTTTTTAAAAATTTCAGTTATTTTGTAACCAAAAAAATCAAAATTTAAAATCAACTTCAAAAACCATTGTCCGTCAAAAAAAATTCTTTAGTAAAGACATCGAAGATTTAATAAGATTGCTATTTTAATTATTTTCATATTATTTACATACTTTTATTTTTTGAGATTCAACAATATGATAATTTTTAAATAATATCTTTTTTAATATTTAAAAAATATATTTTACAGTTTGCATTAAAATTATTATGGTAATTTCATTAACAATATAATTTTCATTTTTTACCAATAAAATATATAATATTTTTTTGATAATGAATTATGGTTTTAATTATTTTGATTTTATAAAGTGTTAGTACTTATAGTCGTAGATATAAAAGACTCTCGTAGTAACAAAAAAATGAAAAAAAAACTCAAAAATAGTGATCTAATCATAAATAATAAAAGAAATAAAAAAGCGAGAGAGAATAAGAGAATTGAATTCATATATTATTATTATACCATTTATTATATTATGTGAAAATTCTTTGAAAGCATTTAATGCTAAAACAATGTGAGAAAAGAATTAACGTGGGAATGACATGTGTACACTTTTCTTTGAAAAAAGGGTCCTAAATAATAATAGTATAGATTGTGAATTTTATGTGAAAATCTACAATTATTTATAGTGAGTTTTCGAAGCACAAAATTAAATTACATTTATTATAATTTTAATTTAATGTTGAACGTTTTATTAAAATAATTATGATTTTTACGTAACTGACAAATATTTTTATGACACATAATATTGATATTGTAACGTTAATCTTTTTAATTTAATTCTTTTGTAACCAAATGAATAATTTAATTTAATATTAACCATTTTATTTAAATAATTATGATTCTTCCGTAATTGACAAATATGTTTATGACACATAAAATTAATAGTGTAACGTTTATCTTATTTAATTTAATTCTTTTATAACCGAATGAATAATTTAATTTTATATTGTCCGTTTTATTTATATAATTATGATTTTTTACGTAACTAAAAAATATGTTTATGAGACATAAAAGTAATACTGTAACATTTAACTGATTTAATATAATTCTTTTGTAACTGACAGAATAATAATTCGTACTTAAATATAAAATTGAAACGTAATTTACAAAGAATCGAAACTTTAAAAAAATTAATTTAAAAAACATAACGTTAAAATCATAAAGTATAATAATTTCTAATAATACATGTGTACTATTTTTTCTATGAAAAGTGTCACAAATATATATTATATAGACATAAATTAGACCAACCCCGATATTTAATCTAAAGTGTAAATTAAGTATATGCATCAACTTATTTTGACAAAATTTTTCTTATAATTTGAGCATATGTATAAACTAGCTATAAATAAAAAAAACTCATATATGTCCCGTGAGCTTAGCTCAATTGGTTGGACACCGCATTATATATGCAGGGGGCGGGGGTTCGAACCCCGGTAATCCCACTTCTCCACTTTAATAAGTGGAATTTCTAGCCGCTAGACTACTTGACCAAAAAAAAAAATACTCATATATAATACTCCCTCCGGCGTTAAATATAAACAACTTTCACTTTTTTAGATACACTAGACTTTCACCCGTGCTCTCGCACAGGTAATTGAAAACGTATTTTCAGATAAATTATTGTATTGGACAATTTGCATATATTTTGACAACCACAAAAAATAGCTCTTAGATAATATTTTTAAAATATTTATGTATAATCAACATTTTCAATTTCAGTTGTATCTTCTCCTTCGTTATCTATAATAATGACCTGAGGAAGTATTTAAGTGATTGACCTTGACTCTTGTTGATAGTAAATGCAAATAAAATCATCAATAGAAATTGAAGACGTTGAAATTTGAAAGGAATTATTTGATCATAATGAGTCGATGATAACCTTAAACAAACTCGAGTGATAGGAAAAGAAGTGACTCTGTTGGACTTCAAATCTTATGTCTTTCTTTTACTTTTGTTAAAAAAATAGATGTCATCTATTGATCATAAAAAAATATGCATGTTCATTAATTCATCAAAAAGATAAGTAGAAGATGAAAAGCAAATTTTTTATCATTGTGATTGAATCACTTCACTCTATACTCAAACAAAATAAAGATCATTCAAATATTGACAAACACTCACAAACGACAACATTAATTCATTGAAATAAAGAAATTTTAAATTTAATTTCAATGGTTAAAACCTCAATGACTACTTGATTGTACTACCATCATGAATTATGACCTCCAAGAAAAATAAAAACATTATAAAAAAAAATGAACAAAAACATTAAGAAAAAATTAAATCAGATATGCATAATAAAAAATTATGGGTCAAAAACATAAATAACACGTTTTTTTTTCTTCATGAAAAGTGGAAAAAAATTTATTTTTATTTTTGACTAATTAGAAGTGAAAAAATTGAGAGGTGAAAATTAGTGTTATTATTGTTTTTTGAAAAGGTATTATTGATTGAGAGGTGAAAATTAGTGCTATTATTGTTTATCAAAAAAAAAAAGTAGTTGAGACTTGAGAGCATTTAATGCTACAATTTAGGAGGGAAAAAATAGGATTTAGTTGTAGCAAACCTAACAACATTTATAAATAAGAGATTAAATAACTAATGCATATGGTTTACAATATCTATACTATTATTATTTAGGACCCTTTTTTCAAAGAAAAATGTACATGTGTCATTCCCAAATTGATTCTTCTTTCATATTGTTTTAGCATTTAATGTTTTCAAATAATTTTCACATCAATTACAAATTTACAATATAAATAAAGAAACTTTTTTTGCATTCACATAAATAAAGAGATTGTTTTTTGACAATATAAACAAAGGGATATTAAAATGTATTGAACTAATATTTGTAATCGAAAAAGTCGTAAATGTATTGCACTGATATTTGTAAACAAATTGAATTTGAACTATTACTTTTTAAGGTTTTTTTTTATCAAGTAATTTTTTTTATCAAATTACTTTTTAAGGTTGAATTTGACATGAGTAAACCTAAAAAGTACCTAAAATATATTTAAAATATTATTTTTTTTACTAAAAAATTAAAATTTAAAAAAAAATTATTTAAATTTTTGATCAAATTGAATTGGATTTTTTTTTGACAAAGGGTAATCTATTCTTTGATTTTCGATATTTAAAATTACAAAAATATATAAACAAAATAAAAATAAATATTATTTTAGGTATAAAAAATGAATATAGTTATTTCTGTTTTTAACAGATAATTATATTTTTTTTTTAATTTGAGTTTGAATGCCATATAAATTAAAACGTATTGTGTAAGACATAGACATAAATAATATTAATTGATTACCATAGTTATAGATGGAATTATCATTAAAACTATTAATTGATTGCCATTTACAGAAACGAATTACGCATTCATCCTCATAAATTATAAATTTTATTCTATTTTAATACAAAACCTAAAAGTAAATCATGTCAGTGCCATATAAATCTTAGCTATAAAAAATCAAATATGTTTGTAGTCTTTCTTTGTATTTTTGTATTTTTTGCCTTTGAATCTTTATTTGTTTATCTTTTGATTTGATTTTTTTTTCCAGATTTCAGATATGTATCCTATGAAGGGGAAGCAACAATTGGTTTTGACGTTATTTTGTGTCTATTATTTCTGCCGGAAAAAGTATATGAATTGAGAAATTATAAAAGAAATTGTAGATTATTTTTCTCTTGCTTACAAAGTAAGTTGTAGACACCCTTATCATGTTTTTATTCATTATAGTATTTATTCTCAGTTTTATACATATTATTTACTTACATTTGAGGTTCTTTTCTTGATTGTATTGGGAGTGAGTTGTACATATATATATATTCTTCGTTTCTCCATTCTATTTGTTCCATAGGTAAGTTTATCTACTCATCAATTGATTTATTTTTCTTTATATCTACACTCTTTATTAATTTATAAGTTTTATATGATTATTTAATGATTTTTATCTGTTGTTTCATCCTTTGAGGCATCTTCAATCTAACTAGAAATTAATCTCTGCTTCGGTGGTGAATATCTCTATCTCAATAAAAAAATGACAGACCGAATTTTTTTTTTTTGCCAAGAAATAAGGAGTATCTGTTATTTATACATTTTTTTACATATTTTGTTTAAGTAATTTATATATTTTAATTATTTACTAAATTTTGTTAAATGAGTGTAATACGTGAGAGAGGAAGTATTGTTAAACAATGATTGAAGCATATTTTATTTTTGCAAAATATTCATTTATGTGAGATTAAAAATAATAATAAATTTACATCTAAATAACAAAAATAAAAAATCTTTTTTTGAAGAAATTAAAATGGGAATATAAGGGGTGCCAAAAAATCAACAAAAACTTCAAATTACATTGAAAGACAAAAAGAATTGAGAATGAAAAAATGACTCAGCGAAACAAGATAAAAGATTGTAAGAGATCACTCAAACAAAGATTTCCATAACTGATATATAGAATTATTGTTTTTTTTTTTTGTGAGAGTTATTCTTCTTTCTTTACTACTCTCTTCATAAATATATAGTAAATTAAAATTTGTTAAAAATAATTATAAATTTGATTTGAATTTTAGAACAAATACAACAACTTTTTTTAACAAAATTTGATTTGATTATATTTTCAAACTACAATAATATGCTAGATCTTTCTCTTTTTTGTAATATATATTTCCCATTATTTTGTTACATTAAATAATTAAGCTGAATTTATAATGCAAAGTGTATAATTGTGACAGAAATCCAACAATTACGTTGTCTAGTACTCATTACTCCCTGCTCTCAGAACACATGGTTTTGTGGATCAGCACACGGTTGAGAATGTTGATGCCTCACCCATAAAAAAGTGTATTGGGGAGATGTTAGGGTGGGTGCCACTGTGGGGCTAAACATGTATACTACCTTTCATTTCAAGTTTCATTTGATGAGTTTGTTTATATCCATACATGATAGTAATAAGATTTAAATGCATTTGTATTTGTAAGTTTATTACGTTGATAAAATTGAACATCACATTATATATGTAGATGCCGGCCGTTGATAAAATTGAACATCGCATTATGCATGTAGATGCCGGTATTCAAATTCCAAATATCTCATTTATTCACTCTAAATAAAGTTTAAAATTTTAATTATAAAATTTGTCATACTACTTTTGGTCTTTTTGTAACAAATAGATTACTTTTTAGATTTGAGTTAAATATGTTTTTGATCCTTATAAAAGTTACAAAGATTTGTTTTTAGTCTCTATAAAAAATGTGGCATATTTTGATCTCTATAAAAAATTTATTCTTGCAATTTAGTCCCTGTAATTTTTTCAAAATTTTAAAATTATTTAATAATCATTAAACTTTTAAATTTTTAAATAATTTTTTTCATACATGTTTAGAATACTATAAAAAGCTTTTTAACAAAAATTTACAATTTTTTAAAATGAAAATAAATAAATATGAATGTTTCAAATTTTAAAACTTAGAGATAAATTAAAATGAACCAAATTTTGATTTAGAAATCAAATTTTTTAAAAAAAATTCCGAGAAACTTTTTACAATGTTTTAAACATGTGACACAAAGTGGACTAAAACTACATGCATAATAACTTTATATGGACCAAAAAGTGGCAAAATATTTTAAAGGAACTAAAATTAAAATGTTTAAATATTTATAGGGACCAAAAACATATTTTACCTTTTAAATTTATTTGGGTAAAAGTAATGATAATTGGACACAATTTTTCATCCACATACATGACAACACAAATTAAACATTGTTCACAAAAATACATGATATTTATATTATGGGGATCTTCTATATATAAATTTGATGATAGATAATAGAGATGAAACTTCATGACATTTATTTCCTATAATTGGGATTGAAAACCTATTTTTATTAGTAATTTGAATAATCAAAATTAAACCTATGTGGTTTGGTTTATAAGTTAATAAAATTGTTTTTGAGGAAATAAGTTGATAAATTTAAGTTTTCCAAATTTTTTAGGGACCCTTTATTTTGTTTGGGGCTAACATTGGTTAATTGGTTTCTTTTGCAACTGTTTTCTATCGAACTTTATGTACTTTTTTTTTGACAGTTTTATGTACTTTTTATCTTGTACTTAACTTGTTATTAAAATAGTTTTTTGGTTTTGTTAAGAAAAACAAAACGTTCATTATATTGTGAGAGTTAAAAAAAAAAATTTGATAAAACTAAATATTTTTTTGTTGTGTATCAAAAAACCTTTATTTTGCTAATTTAAGGAATAAATGAATTATCAAAAAAAAATTAAGAATTAATGTTTACTCGAAAAGAAATACAAAAACTTTTTCTCTATGAGTTTAATAGAATCATTACATTTTATATGCAAAATCAATATTTGAATTTTGAACATTTTACTTATTCATTGTAAAAAAAAGTATAATTTTATCCACTAAATTCTTGATTAAAAAAACACACAAAAATGTATTTAAAAAAATACACAAATTTTTATGAAATGCCATAACGAAAAGAGGTTTGGATGAGGGATCACTTTATTTGTGTTCCATATCAACGTCTCATCAACACTTTATGGTCCATTAAAGACAAAATTTGTGTGTATCCAAAAAAAAAAGACAAAATTTGTGTGAATAAAGAAAAAATATACAAAATTGATGTTTACCAAATCAGGAATGAGCTATTGCTATGCTAGTAAGAAGCCATACCTATATTATATGCATGAAGCCGTGAAGATCGGTTATAGGCTTATAGCTAGCACGATAATGACTTCATCCAAAGGTTAACCATCTTATCCTGTTTTTGTCCTTTTGCAAAGATACATTTTTACCCAAATACCCCTTTCACTTCCAGTTTAGTTTAACATGAAAATTAGTCTTGATTCATAAATAAATCAGTCAAAGATAAGATGCAGGGTTTAAGGTGAAAATCCACCTACATGTACAATGAGAGCTGTAAAATGTTGCTCCCTCTAAAGAGACCCATGATCTAACGGTAGGACCCTTAGGGTCAATTTTTTTTTTTAACACACGGTCAAAGAAAGTTATTTAGAGATTTTTGTTTTGAAAAACAAATTAATATTTTGTTTTGAACTGGATATTTTCAGTTCGGAGCTGTAGAGATTAATTCTTTTAGTTGAGTAGGACCACAAAAAGTGGTTAAAACTTTCCACCAAAAAATTTAAAATTATAGTCATCATAATTCATTAATATTCTTTCAAATTTAAAATTATAGTGATAATAGTAAAATATATATATATATATATATATATATATGAACACAAATTATATCACTTTGTCTAAAAAAAATTATATAACTTATTATTAATTGTTCTATTTGATAAAGAGATTAAACTTCATAATTATAAAATGGTGAGACCTAGTGTTTCCTTTCATGAAGGTATTTATCTATAAATTATTCAATAATATTTTAACTGATATAAATTTTTAAAATATATTGTTGGAGTGAAAACTTATATCATATAAACATATCAAAATTACTTACCAAAAAAAAAATAAAAATTAATGGGTTGTGTGGTTTTTTTAGACGCCGTTAGCCTTTTTGTGTCTCAATGACATATCAAATGATTTTAAATTTTTCTTAAATTTTACATAAATGATCTATATGATATAAAAATTTATATCGATTAAAAATAAATATCCATAAATTATGAAGGATTAATTATAAAAAAATCATCAATTTAACCTTTATGTACCCAAAAAAATATACTCTCTCCTATCATATTTATAAAAAAAAATCCTTACCATAAAAAATATCTATAAATAAAAATAAAATTTCTTACCAAAAAAAAAACTTTTAAATTTATTAATTAATTACCAAAGTTTTCATCGTCAAACGCAGTGATTATTCTTTTTTTGCTATATTGGAGACACCTAAAATGATAAAAACATCTTTTCTAGAAATATTTGACTTAAATATAGGCAAAAATACATTAATCAATTAACGAATTTAAAAAGTTCACTTTTAATTTTAAAGAAAAATAAAGTCGAAGAAGTACATTATACTCTCTAGTCCCATATCCTATATATAAAAAATACATTTTTTTTATATTCATAATAGAATTGATGTATCTAAACTACAATATTGTCTAAATACATTAATTTCACAACGAATTTAAAAAATTAAATTATTTCTTATTTTGTATTGCAAGCAAGGTTAGTTTTGGCATTTCCGAAACACACGTGAAGAGAAACTCGTTGGCAATCAAAGACTGGCAGATGAGAAAAAAAAATCACCGCACCCTCACACTGATTCGTTAACATTCCTTCTTTAACGGTGACGCCTCATTCCCACGTCCTTACCCACTCCCTTATCTCCACGTCACCCAAATCTAGTTAATCTCGCGGCATAATCCAACGGTCCTCATTCTCTATTCTAGATTCTTCCCCTCTCCATCCATGCATGGCCAAAATGGTCAAGTCTATTAACCATGGTTAGTTTCTTAACCTCACTTCACAAATCGGGTTAAAGCATGAACGAGTAACAGACAGAATCAGTTCAATTCATAAAACTTTCCATTTGAGTCGACTCGGACGAGTTGCCTCTTCTATAACCCTCTGACTCGGTTCCTAAACCCTCACTCACTCACGATTCTTCAATTTTTGTTCAATTTTCCGACACAGTTTGTTTCAGATCTCGCATTAATTACAACCAATTCAAATTCTAAGCTCAGCTCAGCTCAAGCTCAAGCTCAATCAACACCGTTCAATTTGAATTCTCTTTATTTAGGGTATATTTAATTTCTTCTTGCGTTTTTTATTACTATTATGCTACGAAGCTCGGACACTCCTCGGATTAGTTGTGTCTGACACTACACCGACACATTTACAATTACAATGAATTATATCATTTTTCAAAGAATTTATTTGTGTTGATTGTTGTGTCCTGTGTCAGTGTATGTGCTTCATAGCTGTTATGTAAAGTAAATGAACCGTTACACAGATCAAGTTATTGTTCTTTTATTTTTCTTGTTGTTATGATGCACAAAAAATTCTCGCGTTGAAAAGGCTTATTCAAGATTTAATTTATTAATTAATTATTCCGTGTGATTAGTGTACATAACGTACTTAGCTTGTATTTAGTAATGGGTTTTGTATGAATTTTAAATCTAAAACTGTATATTTATTTGTGCAGATTTATGTTCTGTTTGCTATATATAAGCAAGATGGGGGTTATTGAGTTGATGTAAAATTTGTCTTGTGTGTAATTATTGTAATTGGAATTTGGAATTTGGATATTTGGGTAGTTCTGTTGATTAATGATTGTTGTACTAGTGGAAGAGATTGGTTTTGATCTTAAGGTTTTAGTAGTTGTATTATTGGGTCTGAAGAAAAAGAAAAGAAGGTTATTTCCGTTTGTATATGTCTCGTAATCTAGAGAGTCCAGTTCAGACCCAGATGGCAGTTGCGGTAATGAAGAGTAGTCCTCTCGGGAGGGAGTATCATGGGAGTCAGAGGCAACCGGCTGGTAGGAGACGTGTTTTCGTTCAAACTGATAAAGGTTGTGTTCTTGGTATGGAATTGGATCGTGGGGACAATGTACATACTGTTAAGAGGAGATTGCAGCTTGCTCTTAATGTTCCTGTTGAAGAGAGTTCTCTTACTTTTGGTGATATTGTTTTGAAAAATGACCTTAGTGCTGTTCGGAATGATTCGCCGTTGTTACTGACGAGGAATGTTTTACATAGAAGCTCATCGACTCCTTGTTTGTCCCCGACTAGTAGGGATATCCAGCAAAGGGATAAGAGTGGTCCTATTGAGATATTGGGGCAATCTAAACGTCTTGATATTATGAAAGACATGGTTAGGGATATTGTGAAGGCGATTAAGATTGGGATAGATCCGGTTCCTGCTAATGGCGGGCTTGGAGGTGCGTATTATTTTAGGGACAGTAATGGGAATAGTGTTGTTATTGTGAAACCAACAGATGAGGAGCCTTTTGCGCCGAATAACCCTAAAGGTTTTGTTGGTAAAGCTCTTGGACAGCCTGGGTTGAAACGATCGGTTCGGGTTGGTGAGACGGGTTTTAGGGAGGTTGCAGCTTATCTTCTGGACTATGATCATTTTGCAAATGTGCCTCCTACTGCCTTGGTGAAGGTCACTCACTCGATCTTCAATGTCAATGACGAGGTCAATGGGAATTGTTTCCGAAGAAAGAGACTGGTTAGCAAGATTGCTTCTTGTCAGCAGTTCATACATCACGACTTTGATGCCAGTGATCATGGTACATCGAGCTTCCCAGTTGCTTCAGTGCATCGTATAGGGATATTAGATATTAGGATTCTTAACACGGATAGACATGCTGGTAACTTGTTAGTTAGAAAAATTGGAGACGGTATTGGGACTTTTGGTCAGGTGGAGTTAATTCCTATTGATCATGGGCTCTGCCTGCCAGAAACTTTGGAGGACCCTTATTTTGAGTGGATTCATTGGCCTCAGGCTTCAATTCCGTTTTCTGAGGAGGAGCTTGCCTACATTCGAGATCTAGACCCTGCTTATGACTGCGAGATGCTTCGAATGGAGCTGCCTATGATTAGAGAGGCTTGTCTGAGAGTGTTGGTGCTCTGCACCATTTTTCTCAAGGAGGCTGCTGACTTCGGTCTTTGTCTTGCTGAAATTGGCGAGATGATGACCCGCGAGTTCCACAGAGGTGAGGAAGAGCCAAGTGAACTCGAGGTTGTTTGTTTGGAGGCAAGGAAGATGTTGGCAGAGAGGGAAGAAGAACTATCTCCAAAGACTCAGGTGGGAAATGATGAATTTTTGTTTGATATTGACTATGATGAAGGTGGATCAGATTTGCCAACAAAATTCGCAATGGATGATCCTCTGATTAGAACAACTTTTCAGCCTGCACTTGGAAATGGATATGCACGCAATCTACTTTCCAAATTGGATGAGTGCATTGAAGAGGAAGAAGAGGAAAGTGACGACGAAACTCTTCAGAAATTTGGTACTTTCTCTACTCAAGAAAAAGTTCCAACTATTCCGGAGATTACTGCGTCGCTGAAAACTACAATGTTAGCTGAGAAAAAGCAGAAACACTCTGGTGGAAAATCAGAAAATGGCTACTCCGCAAATACATCATCATCTGGCCATAGGAGTGCGAACGAGCAGCTGCCAGCAAGTATAAGCTTTGTAAAGCTCGCTGATATGACGGAGGATGAATGGACCTTGTTTCTGGAAAAGTTTCAGGAGCTTCTCTATCCGGCATTCGCCAAGAGGAAATCGATAACCTTAGGCCAGAGGCAGAGGCTAGGTACTTCATGCCAGTTTTGAAGATGACGGAAGGGAGAACTATAGAATGAAAAATAAGGTTTTATAGATTGCGGCGGAGATTGCAGGATTGTTAGAATGGTTCCTGTTTGAGATTTGGATGAGGGTAGGAAAAACCACAGTAAATATGCTTAAGTGGTGAGCCTAATAGTTGTTGTTTGCATCTTTTTTAAGATTTCATTTCTTCTTTTTTCTTCATTTTCCTTCACTTTTGTTGTCTTTGACTTGTCTGATAAATAATTTGTAGGATAAATTTGTGAAATTAAATTTATGTATATAATGAATGAAATGTAACCTTTTTTATTTTACTGAATTTGATGCTTCTGGTTAGCTTTGTTTTAAGCAAGGTTACACTATGAATTAAAGACCAAAGTTAATGGATATAAACCAAAATCCTTGAAATTTTTTAAACCATCCTCAATTACATTTTACAATATGCAGCTTTGTAAAAGCTTACAATCCATTTATAACTCGGAGTGACATTATTTTGCATAGGCATTGTTTTGTGATATGCTACTCGATACTGTCTCATTATGTACAATATTTGAGGCTGGGATGTTTCCTAAAGAAATATAGACCTTTGCGCCCTCACGATTTAGTTATTTGAATCTGTTATGAAATTAATCAACAAGTCGACAACAAAATATCATATTCTTTTTAACGGGATTAGACTATCTTTTGAATAGACTCTAAAATTTGAATATGAATTATTTTCTTGAATTAGTGATGTGATGTTGCTAACTCTTCCAATGTCATATTTATAATGTACGTTTCTTTTTAATAATGACTTTGATCATTTTTTTCAATGTAACAATACTGGATTTTGGGTAGATGAAGTAGTAGTACTTACTATAAGATTAAGAAATAATAATTTATAGCAACTTGTGTCTAAAATTTTAAAAAGTTGGACATACTATATATTATAGTCCCCTTCTTATCCTTGAGCACGTTGTTGTCACTTTTATTTTGTCATTGATAAAGTAACGTTGGGTGGCAGACATAGAGAAATCAACCAACATTAATCAAAACCAAACCGGGGATCTTTTTGTTGCTTAGTCATGCTACTTGCATCATATCCTGTTAAACCGGCCCCTTGTTTTCTTTTTCTTATATTAAACTTTTAGTTTTTAAGGGAAGATAACTAATAATTTAGACATCGGTTGATAGTCAAGAAAGCTTTTTTACATTAAATTTGTGGTCATCTAATTACAATTTGATCCTTTCGAATTATGGATTATTAGAGCTCCTTTATTCTAGAAACTAGTTGGTAAAAGAAAAAAAACTAGAGGATAAAAAAAAAAAAAAATGGTTCTTTGAAAATCCTTTTCTGTTTTTGAAGAAATTCATTAACTATTCATGTTCTATGAATCAATATGCTTTTATACTATTTGCTTTTGACATTTTTGATTTCTTATTTCTTATTTCTTAGTATCAGACGCTATAGACCTTTTGAAATGACTTCAAAGGATCATGCATAACCATGTTTTGTCGTCTAGATCTTGGATGTAGTTTTTCGAAGGTTGAATTTTGCTATACAAAAAATTTGGCGGCGCAGCTTGTTGTCCGTCAACATTTTATTTATATGTAATTATCTTAATATATATTTCTTTTGTATCAAAATATATGTCGTTCCAATATTTTTACTCATATTAAGAAATTTATAACTTTTATGAATTTTGTCAAAATTATACATGTTTTTTCTCTTTTATCTTTGAGAAAACATTACTACTTCCTTATTTCTTTCTCTTTGTTGGTATATGAAAGAATAATAAAGTTGGAGAGATAATAGTAATTTTTGTTGGTAAAAGGAGGATGATGACGTGGGAAAGGTGAACAAATAATATAGGAAAAAGAGAATAAAAAAATGTAATTTAAGAAGACAAAAAATAATTCTAAATTGATATTGTAAAATGACTTATATTTTGATATAATTTTTTTCTCCAAAATGACATATTGTGGTACCAAGGGAGTAATATGATATATAATATTGTTCCATGAGTCTAGCTCAGTTGGTTAGACATCCACATTATACATACAGAGGCGGGGTTCTAACCGCTAGACTACTTAATCAAAAAAATAAATTTAAGTTCAATGATTTATGGCTTAAATAATGTTTAGATTCTTGTAAGTTTGCGTTTTTTTGAAATAAGTCATTTTAAGATTTTTTTTCTTACAAATTAGTCCCCGCCATTACACTTCCTTTTAATTTTCGTCCCTAATGTCAAGTGTCGTTCAAAACTTACTGATGTGGCTAACGGAGAGATAGGTGGCATAACTAATGTGTTAACTGAATGTTAAATGAGGGATTAAATCTAAAAAATAGTGATATTACAGGGACCAAATCCTCAAATTATCGAGTATTCTTTTTAGTTTCAATTGAGGCTTCTAGATGAAACCCAACACCAATTCAAGTTGCTTCCAATCTACACAGACAAAGTCTGCAATTCTGCCCGACATTAAAATTGATCAATCCACCAAAGCGCATTCATTTCCCCCATCACTACAAACAATAACATTCTTATCTGGTGGTGCATGACTTTGATCCATGGTTTCGCCAATTGGTTCATCATATATAAGATAAATCACCATCTTCTTCACAACGAAATTGTTCTCAAAAACAACAACAACCTCCATTTTATTACAAGGTTCTATACTCGATGCTAATCTCTGCCCCTCATCTTCAAACGAAACTAATGCCTCCCTCTTATAAAGTTGAATCGTGGCCTTTGTGTAATTTTTCACCATCACGTTTTTAAGGCCATCTGATGTTAAGTTTTCTAGAGTAGAAGAAAAGATTGATGTACATTATTGCGTTTTTGGATTTGGTCCCTGTAATATTGGATTTAGTCCCTCATTTAACCTTCACTTGACACATCAGCTATGCCACATGTCCTTCCGTTAATCACGCCAGCAAGTTTTGAACAACACTTGACGTTAGGGATGAAAATTTAAAGGAAGTGTAATGACAGAAACTAATTTATAAGAAAAAATTTACAAACTTATTTAAAAAAAGTGCGAACGTACAATGACTTAAGCATTATTTAAGTCGTGATTTATTAAACCAGCCACTTATTTTCCTAACACGTGACGTGACCACTGCATGAGGGTGTTCTTTATTTAAGTTTGCATAGTGAACTGACATAGTTTAACTTCAATAATTAGGTTAAGCCAAAAAAAAGTCCAAATCAATTTAAACACATATTTTGTCTCGTTTATTTTATTGCCGTCGCAACAGTTTGAATTTTTATTATTTCTTTGTGTTTCAAGCAAGATAACAGAAATCAAATTTCCTTTTCGATGTTTTCTAAAAATGTGACTTATTTGTGAGGTGGATTGAAATGGACATACACATATTATCTTATGTAGCAGTTGAGCTGCTTAACTTACCAGCGCAGTTTAACGGATTAAAATTGTGAAGGATTAAAATAAATTTTTTGTTTTTTACTCAAATTTATCAAGGTGCACATACACACAACTATGTAGATGGATTAAAACATAACCTTATGAGTATATGGCAATTGTAATATGAAGATGTATCTGTAAAAGATATGTTTGTTACGATGCTTAAAACTCAAGTATTAATTAAACTTAATTTTTCCCTCCCAAATACTCCCTCCATCCCTAATTATAAGACTCCTTTTAACCACAGCACGTATGTCAATGTACAATTTTGATCGCTAATATCTTTAATTATCTAGTAGTAAAAATTATAAAAATTTGATATTTTGAAAATACTCATCAAAACAAATCAAACAAGATCCTATAAGCTAATATTTACATCTATATATTATTAGAAAAATACGGTCAAAACATGATAAATGAATAGTAAAATTTAGTCAAAAGGGGTCTTATATTAAGGGACAGATGGAGTACTAAGCATCAATTATTATTATTATTATTATCAAAAAACGTGTGGTACCTTGCAATTCAAATTTGTGTATTAATTAATGTATCTTATAGTATTCCAAAGTTTTGATTAACTCATTTTTCCAAAAAAATATAGCACATGTTAATTGTTATTGTTGTGTTAATCTTTTCATGTTCTAAATTTTTTTTGTTTTCACAACACTATTCTAGAAAATCATCCAACCTACTTAATATTTTATTTTTTGTTTTAATACAATCGGTCAGGTAACAATAGATTGAGTTTTTGAATTGGTGTATTACTTTGAACCATATTCTGGTGTACTTTTACATTTTTGTTTCAGCTGTGCTTTTAATGTGGTGTTGTGGTTTATTTATGCATTGCAACAAACTTTTTTTTTTCTTCTCTTGTGGTCTATAGCTTGGTTATCCACTGTTTGGTGCTCAATATTGCGGATTATCTGGCTTGGTGTAAAATATTTGATAGAGTTTAATTTGGAAGATATTGTCATTACATACTATTGTTTAAAACATTTTTGTTTATGTATTGTATTTTATATTTTATATGTATATTGTATTATTGGTGATGTATATTTTATGCTATAATTTGTGCTATATAGTTTCTTAGGTTAACATTTTATGTTAATTTAATTATGTCACGTAGATTATAATATGGAAAAAATTTATTGTTAAAAATAATAAATTATAAAACCCGAGCAACACATGGGTAAAAGATCTAGTTTAATAACAATGACTGTAAGGTGCTCAACCCTAATAACAAGTCCATACTTTTTTGGTACGAGGAAATGCAATGATTACGAATGAATACTAAAGATTAGATTTCACTCTTCCATACTTGTGAACAAAATCTAATTCATTACATTTACATCAGAACATATTTGTGTTAGAAAATGAATACTAAGGATTTCACTCTTCCTTATGTATTAATAACTTTGATGTTACTCTTAGCATCATCAACAAATTCATATCACCAAAAACAAATTCCAACTATATATGTTTCTGGTGATTCACTTGAATCACTCCCCATTGTTTCTGGCCAATTCCTATCATATTAGGCTATGTTTCAACATCTCACATTTAATTATTATTTCATTTCATATTCTGGCAAGTATCGTTCCAGAAATGTGGGCAAAAACCCACTCCTTTGTGGGTACAAAGCCCACTCTTTTTTTATCAATCCTAATCCATATGCATTACAATAGTCTCTATTCTTTATTTTCCTTTCTTTGAGAGATTATCTCTAGTATACAATTACAATTTTATTATGTAATATAGAGAATTCATCGAAATTATTCGAAGATATAGATTTAAAAACACAACTTAGTTTACAACACATGAGCAACTCAGCTGCCTTTTCTTATACAACAACTATGCACAACTATTGTGAAGGTTCTGTAAACGAACTCAAGGAGCTTATCAAAGATTCATATACTTGTATTCCCTTCAAGTACACAGTATCTCGTAGATGCTGCATGTAAAAGTCACAGGAGTAAAAAAAAACGTATATGATAAAGTAAGAGTTCGTAGAAAATGGAACAAGAGTAACACAAAATAACTAAGAATTGGAGAAGTTGTTTAACCTCATTGTGGTCATGAAGCAAGATGGGAGTATTTTTCATTGGGGAGAAACCAAGTACAGGAATCCCTTTCTGTCTAATATATCGCGCATCTGTTGTGGATGCAAGAATTTCAGGCCTTGAAAGTTTTTCTCCGGTTGAGGTTATAGCCTGCTTGAAAACTAACCACCATGGATTGGAATCATTAGTTGCAGTCATTAAAGGACGCCCCAAGTAGTCTCTGATGGGTCCTTTCTCTGTAATCTGCAATATTTGGTTATCAAAAAATTAATTAATGGCAAAGAATAAAGTTTTATTAACAACAGAGCCACAATATCTGTTGATTTCTTATTTTATATTCCTTTCTAAAGTAAACCACTGATAAAGAAGAAAGATGTTCTACCATGTAAGCAAACCATGTTTGATGGTAACTGATAGTAAAAACTATGAAGTATAGTACACAGTACTAGAATAAGACATAACATATAAAAGCACTCATAAGCTCTCTTATACATTGATCTAGTATTTCCTATAAGCTTGTTTTTTTTTAAGAATTAATGATTTGGTCGCTTTTATGATAATCTATTCCAATGATATTGATTTAAAAACACAATTTAGTTTACAAACATGAACATCGAATACTACTGATACTAGTATACTACACTGGTGTTTTCTTCCACTAGAATTTTTTCAACAGTAAGCTCTGCCATGAGCGTCAGAGGAATTAGGGACTTAGCTCCTTGCAGACATCAAGAGGGTCACAGTGGTGAGAAAAGCAGAATTGGTGGTGATTACAGTGCCATTCTCTCTGCTAAATACACAACTAATCAAACTAGCCAAATATACTAGGTGGAGAATCCATTGTCTGGTGATTACGGCCAGAAAACTCCAGTCGGTGTGTCAAACTAAAGAATTGCGACTGGAAAAGCATTCCATTAAGTGGTCAAAAAGCAACAGAGATCAGTAATTGGTGTTGTGTTGAGATATATTGTATTTATGATTAATATTATTTAGGATATTATGTTTCTATATCTTGATTCTTATTACTTATTTGGTGACTCATGTATATATGTATATATACATTGTATATTCCCCTTTCAAGATATGAAAATAATCTCAGTTTCAAGTTGGTATACCATAACAGGGGTGCATTTGAGTTTTCAACCCAAAAAAATTCTAAATCACTCTTTATTTCTCTTCCTCTGCATACGATGATTCATTTTCTCTCTTCCTCTGCGTATGATACCTTCTTGTGATATTGATGAACCAAAGCTTTATTGGTTTATGAGAAATGACTTTTAACGATTGAGCAAGTGAAGCTATTTACCAAGTATCCATTTATTTTAATTTTTTCTTTTAAATTTATATTTTCCCTAAATTACTTCACAAAGTCAAAAGAAGGCTTCCGAGCATATTTTCCCTACTACATAATTTGTAGAGTTCCCGTGTGTTAAAGAAAAGTTTGATCAATCTGATTCCTTGCAAAACAAGTGGAATTTGAAACCAAAGAAATGGCAGTTCATGTGCTGATCCTCAATCCCTAAACTTCAATTAATTGCTTTGAAGCTCCTTTCAGAACAAAATTTTTCCTCGTGAGATAAAAACTAGATAAACATTAATGTGCTTATCTAAGGAAGTTTACTCTAGATAAAAACTTCCTCAACTTCCTCCCTTGTATCTCTTCCTACAGTAGACCCCCCACGGCTCCACATTTTGGGCCTTAACAGATAAAAACTGGCACAATTCTTTCTCTATATTCCTATCCTATCATAGCCTGTCAATTCCTACAAGCACTAATTCAGTAAAATCTCGATTTCTTGATAAAGATAATGAACACAATAATGTTCAGAGCTTAAAATATCTCCCCTTTCAACAGAAAAAAGTTTATAAAGCATACAAACATATCATAAAACAGTTACTTACAAAATTGATAGTGTTAGAAGTGTATTGCTTTGTGACTGAGTAAAAGATCCTTAGTTGCATCAACTATCAACTATTCAGTTTCAAGGATTTCCTAACAAATATAGTCTTTTTATATTGCTAGTTGAGAAAGAGTATCCATGTTATTGGTGACCTCTAATATCACAGACATCAACTGAACCGCTATACAATGGAAATGGAATAGTAAATGTCTAGCAAGCAAATTACCTGCATAGATGAGTGGGATATAGAGTAATCTGCGACTAAGTACCAGTAAAGTGTCACATCAATGAAAAGGAAATCCAAAGTCTTAATATTAAAACCCTAATATTTTTTTAATGGCGGCTGGGTGTCAACAGAGTCCAAGTCCTAATGGCGACAATGTTGGTTTTATCAAGGAATTGTGGGGCAAACTAGAAGGATATTATATTCTATGCGATTTTGGTTGAAATCTTATTCATATGACAGACCCGGTTAAAGGTTCAAGTTGTCCCTTTATTGTTTTAATTCTATGGGTTTCTATTCCTCGCAAAATGAATGATTTTAGACCCATTTTGTTAGTTGGTTGTATGTATAAAATGTTAGCAAACAAGTTGAAATTTATCATTGATAAAGTGATTTTGGAGTCCCAATCGACTTTTGCGAAAAGAGGCATATTTTGAATGGCATTCTCATAGAAAATGACGCTAAAAAATAGAATAAAGAGTTGATTATGTTCAAAATATATTTTCAATCTATGTTAAAGTAGTTATAGTTCAATTAAACACAAATTGTATACCATTAGAGAAAAGATTGCATATTTAATTCATAAATTCAAAGATAACAATGGGGAATTCCTAAACCTTGTCCATAATCCAATACATCATAATTATTATTGATTCAATTCTCATCTTCATTGATTCTCCTAAAAGACCAAGCACGCTCTTCTCGTAGCTTGGCTTCTTCTACGGGTGTGAAATCATTGTCAACCCCAAAGAATTTATGCACATACTTCACAGACTTATTATCGATTCGATCTGCAATGACCTGACTTAAAAATTCAAAAAGCTTATCCATGTTTAGGTAGTTTGCAGCAAGGAATAAGACCTTAACCTCTTCGTTGCTAAGATCTTTTACAAACTCAGCTTTAAAATCCTTGGTGATCTCTCCAGTGATATCCTTCTTGCAGTACTCAATTATCTTAGGGAATTCCTTGCTGAAGACATTCAGCAAAGGAATTGTGGTACCATCCTCAACTTTATCGATGAAAGCCAGCCTGCATAGTTTTCATCTGTTTTGCTATAGAAGCTAAACATAAAAGGGGCAAAGCTATATGTTAGAAGTCTCACATTGACTAGAGATAGACATAGATAGCCTTTATAAATGTGTGCAAACCTCAACTCTCAAGCTAGCTTTTGTGGTTGAGTATAGGCCTCCCAAATTCTAATACTATAGAACCAAAACCATTCCACCCCAAAACTAGTTTTTTTAGCAAAACCAGTCCGGTTTGGTTCAAAACCGGTTTTGAACTGGTTTATAACAAAAAAATGGTTATTTATTAAATCGGTTCTAAATTGGTTTTTCTTTCGTAAAACTGGCTTAAATCTAAACTGATTTTTCTTTAATTGGTTTTAACATCTATGCAGATCTATGTACAAATTGCAGTTACAAACCACTTGAAAACTGCTCTTTTCATGCTTCAAAATAAAAATCACAAGAAGCTGAAGAAAAAAAGTAATATTTTTCCCTTTATCAGAGTTAACAAACTGCAACTGGTACACTAACAACAAAATCAATTTGGTTTATAGATGATGAAGAGAGGAAATAGTGTACACATGAGGCAACGAGTTTGAAAAATCCGTACATCTTTATGAACAGCAAAACAAAAAATCACTCAAAAATAATCGATATAGCATAAGTTGAAAAATCACATAAACAAAAATTGAAAGCTCACAACCAATTGTTGGAATTAGGTTAAAAAAGCACCATAATTAGTTTCCAGAATGAGAGAGTATCAAATCATTCTTCATCATCTAGAATAAAATCATTCCTGCGCTTGCAATTGGTTTCCAGATTTTCATAGGAAAAAAAATCCATAATGAGACCAGAAGTGGCAGTGGAGGCGGGAAGAAAAGAAAACCAGATCTCGCCGGAGCGAAAGAACAAGAACCAAATTTCACGGGCAAGAAATAACACGAAATAGAACTCGCCGGCAGGAAAGAACATGATTAAGATCTAGCTAGTTGAAGAAAGTGAAATGGAAACTGAGAGAAATTGAAGGTGAAAGAACATGATTAATATCTAGCCTTTATCAAACCGGTTTAAAACCAATTTAATTAAATGGAAAACCGGTTTACCTTTTTTGAAAATATATGGGCTGGTTTGGTTTTTTATTAATGCGTTAAATATGTTTTTGGTCCTTATAAATATATCAAATTTTGATTTTAGTCCCTCTAAGATTTTTCTTCGACTTATGGTCCCTATAAAATTTTCAATCACCACTTTTAATCCCTATTTCCAATTCAACTCATGTTTAGTCTTTGTATTTTTTAATAAAATTGTGCACAAATATGTAAAATATTATAATAATCCCTCCTAAAAAAAATCAGAATTTTTTAACAAAACAGGAATTAAATATGAATTTTTAACCACAAAAAAATAAAATTCATATTAAATTCCCGTTTTGTTAAAAAATTATAATTTTTTTTTGGGAGAGATTATTATAATTTTATAAACATTTCTGCAAAATTTTATCTAAAAATATGAATTCTACATGAGTTTACTTAGAAGGAGGGACCAAAAGTGAAGTTGAAAATTTGAAGGAGGGACTAAAAACATATATAACCCTTTATTAATTGGGCTGGGATTTTAAAATATGGAATAGGTTTGGTTATCGATTTGGTTAAGGTTAACCAAAATTTTTGAAAACCCCTAAATTCAACTGAGCCGGTATACAATTGAAATGGAATAGTAAATGTCTAGCAAGCAAATTACCTGCATATATGAGTGGGATGTAGAGTAATCTGCGACTATGTACCAGTAAAGCGTCACATCAATGAACAGGAAATCCAAAGTCCTCTGCTTGAACAATTTTTTTTTCACAATCACCTATGACAAAATACTAACTAGTTGATGCCTGAAACTACTAGCAGTACTACCCAAGAAATAAAAATGAGTTTCAGACCAAGCATATTTGAAAACTAACCATCCTTGTTTCAGACGCAACCAAGTTCGTTATGCCATTACTGTAGCATACTTTTCCCTTTCCCACACTAGCTGTCTAGCTAGCATAGACCATTAGACCTCCTTAAGCTGTAAAAGATATATCTATTTGTACAAGGACATTGAAAATTTACTAACAGAGTGACATAAAACTCTCTGCATAAAGTCCACAAGCTAGTTCTAACACTTTGGTTGTAAAAGAAGAAAAAGGGACGAAATAAAGAGATCAGAGCTGAGAGATAAAAGAAAGAAGGGAGATTTTCATATTTTTTCGTATGAGAGAATAAAAAAGAGAGAGCAGTTTACTTTTTGCCTTTTCAAAAAAATAAGCGTCAATGGTATTGTTCAGTAAAAGATAATAATAACCCTGAAATTAAAAACCTAACATATTCCCTTCCAAACAGATCACAACACTGTGCTCAAGGGGAACCATGTCTCTACGCTGTTTTAGATACAGATGTTCATATATATTATATTATATTATATTATTTGATTCATTCATAATTATAGATGGCAGCCATGATATGGCGCAGGGAAATACACAAACAAAAGACTTGGGCGTATGGGTATAAATGGAGTGAAAGAGGCATGACTTCCACATGGTTTCAGAGTTCAGTGAAGATTATGAAAAGCAGCAGGACCCCAATTTACCTTTCCTCTCTTCTATTTATTTACTAATCAAACAAGAACTCATTTTCTCTCCCCTACTTCTCTAATAACATAGTGTAAGTCTTTCAATTTCCACAATCTATACATACTAGTTCTACCTATAGAAACTTCCTTAGTTAAAGAATAAAAGTCATTCTTCAATAAAATTCAAAAGAAAAACCAGATTTTCCATTAGAGATCTCACCTCATATGACATATTTCCAACAGATGGCGCCCATTCAGTAGCAATTCTCCTCTTCATTTCCTCAGGGTCCGTCGTAGGAGTCAACCTAAGATCAAATCCAGCTTCCGCCTCAGAAGGTTGCACATTCATCACAAACCCCTTCATAAACACCATTCAACAACATCAATATAAATCAGCAACCATCTTTCCAAATAAAAGACTAATTTAATTTTATATAAACCATCCGTGTGAAATTCTTTTACACATGCATACAATCATATTTCACCATATAGATATCTGTGGGCGTTTTTATAAGTTGATATAACAAAGTCTCATAGTGTGATTTGATTGGATGCAAAGGTTTTAAAAAACGGTTCGTTACCGCGAAAACGGCCGCGACAAAACGAATTTGGAAGCAACCGTTACCACTGTCCCCTGTTTTAAAATAGTGAAAAAAAGTCATGCCGAAACACTGTTACACCGCGACAAAATGCAAATAGGCTGATAATTTCTATTTTGCATTTGATAAGGATAAAAAAATACATTTTTTAGTACAAATATGAACATAAATTACATAGGATTATCTCCTTTTAGCTCTTTTCCTAGTTCAAAACTTTATATCTCTTTATTTTAAGTTATTATACATATGTAATAGTAAAAATGATTATAATTAGAGTTGTGCGATGCTATGATTAATTCACATTGCGTCAACCGCAATTCATAAAGCAACCGCGACCGTTATTTAAAGCCTATCGTCGCTTCATATAAATTAATCCAGCGAAAAAATATATAAATGAAACAAACAAGAGACATTATGCAAATGAAAACCTCACATCTTGAGTGGCAACTCCAGCTTTGAGATAAACAGGATTAACGGAAACAACCTCAGAATTCAAAGCCTTCCCAGCCTTAACAACCTCAAACTGACTCTCTCTAAACCTACTAACAATTTCAACACTCTTCATCAAACTCTCCATAGCACTACCATCATACAACGTCGAACCATGACCGGGTCGTCCCACAGCCTTAATCTTCAAATTCCACGGAATCCTATCAGAATAAAAAACCCTAAACTCATCACCAGGTGAAGCCTGTCCTTCATCAAGCGCAAATCCAACATTAAGCGCATCAAATTCCTCCGACTCAACAAACTTAGCAGCACCACAAAATCCACCAATCTCCTCATCAGGAACAAGTGAAACATGAACAGACCGAACAGGAACAAATCCATTACTCCGAAGATTACGGATTGCTTCTAGATACTGCATAGCAATACATTTATCATCCTGTGCTCCGCGAGCGAAGATATCACCTTCTTCAGTGCGAATAGCATTAAAAGGAGGATGTAACCATTTGGATTCTTCGGCGGGAACAGAGTCGAGATGAGAGTTGAGGAGGATGGAAGAGAGGGAAGAGTCGGAACCAGGCCATGTGAGTAAGAGGAGAGGCTTGCCCGGTGAGAATTCTAGGGTTTTGTGGAGGATTCCGCCGATGGAATTTGCTTGGGAGATGAGATATGAAATTGCGGAGGTGTAGTCTGGGGTTGGGTGTGATGTGTTGATTTGGAGGTAGCGTTGGAAACGGGTGATTGGATTGTCGTTTTGGTGTTGTGAGTGGGTTGAGGAGAGAAGGAAGAGAGTGAGGAGTGTGAATGAGAGAGTACAGTGTGGTTTTGGTGTCGCCATGATTAGTGTTGTTGGGTTGGGGAAGGTGGTAAGTTAAGTCAGAGTCTTAACATCGAGTCCACCTCCAGACTCCAGTTTATCTACATCGACATATAAGTTTGACACGTGGTGAATTTTATTTTTCAATAATTAGTAAAGACAAACAAAAAAAATTATGTTTTAGTAACTTTTTAGTTTGTAAAATGTTGTCCTCTAGTTCAATCGGTAAAGGGCATTGCACATTTGTGCAGGGATCGGGCTTCGAACTCGGTATGCCCACTTACGCTAGATTACTTGACCAAAAAAAAAAGTTTGAAAAATGTTCAAATCGTTTTTGCTTATCTTCTTATCAAAATAAGTGACTTTTTCATCATAGTTTTTAATCTCCTTGATGTTTAGTAAAGTTATTATTTTTCTGTTGAACTTTATGAAATACTTTTATTATTTATACTTTTTAAATTTGCAGAATTTTCTTATTTAAAGTCTTTTGTGTCATTTTTGTTGGATATTATATAACTTCTGTTTTAATGGAACTGTATGCAAATGGATTATAAAAAAGCTTGTAGGCGGTCTAGATCATAATTTTTATATGATTAAAATTATTTTGTTCCCAAGATGATAAAGTTACTTTGGTGTTTGAATTATTCTGTCTGAATCACTTCATTTTTAATTTGTGTGATTTTGTTTTGTTTTGTTTTCCCGTTTTGGTACGGTGTGTTGTTTTCCGGTCTTGGTACGGTGTCTTCCCGTTTTTTATGTGGTGTTCTTTTTTCAAGTTGAAGGATTTATTTCATTCAAGTACAGATCTGGAGGCTTGGGTATTTCGGACACTTCAATGTAATCACATTTGTAGGCATATGCAATTTACTGTTTTATGCTATTAACATGGATACTGTAAATTTGTTTGCAACTACATCCTTTTTGTTTTTAGTTGTTTTGAATTTGAATTTGTATTGTTTCGATATATTCTATCAATTTGAATGAATGAATATCTTTATTTTGTCAAAAAAAAAGTTTGTAAAATGTTTTAAAAATCGGACGGGTCATCAAATCGGTGACAATATTAGTTTATTGGTCGAATTGTTGAAACACTAATCAAACTGTATGTCTAAACCGGATCAAACTTTGAATGAACCGGTCTCTATAATAAAATTATACATATATTAAAACGGTTGAACCGAATGACTCGGTCTGTATAATCCAAAAAATCATGACACCTAAAAATGTGAAAAAATTTAATATCATAGTTTTACAAGTTCATTGTTTAAATTTAAATTTTAGACATAGTCATCGCACATACAATATAATAAGTAAGATAATATAAAATATTGTCACAGATGTTTTAATAAGTAAGATAAATCTTTAAAAATATTTAGCATTTATAAAATGTTAAAAAATTAAATGAATAAAGATGATTAAACACGATTAAACAAAATGACTCGGCTGTATGACTATTAAATTAAATTTAAAAGGTGAATATACACCTATTCATTTTTTACAAAGAAAAATTATAGCATATGTATTTTAATTTAAATTTAAATATAACAAATTAAAATTATTATTGTTTTTTTACCTCAAAAGTAATAATTATTATAAATATAATAATGAGAGTTGAACAATTAAATCAATTTTTTTTGTCAAGAAAAAAAAAAATAAAGTCAGTATTAAGAAACAATAAATAAAACATAAAGTCATTAAAAAAAAATCAAATGTGCATTTGAAACCTAAATCAACATTTGTGAGAAAACAAACTTTTGTTTTCTGCAAAAATAATATTAATACAAGAATTATGTAATATACACAATACAAAGTAAATTTATTTTCAAATAAACAGTATATCCTAGTCGAAGCATGCTCTTTGTTATACATAAAAGTCAGGGGTTCAAAACTGCAGACATAGGCCACGAGAAGGAAGTCGACACTTAGGCCAGCAGGCATTTTGGTGTATGGATGGGTAGGAGGAAAAATGCGTGTGTAGACTTGACGGAGGTTTTTCCACTTGTGGGATTTGGGACACACACTTTCATTGTTGGACAGACAGCTCTCAAAGCTGCTTCAAGAAAATTTGCTAAATATGAAAAAGCGTATTTGGATAATCAACATGCTTCTAAACCATTTGCATTTGACACTTTTGATTTTCTAGCACCAGAGATGTGGATCTTTTAAATAAAATATAAAAGGTCATGCATAGCAACGTTGTTTCTCCTAGGTCTATGGATGTAATTTTTAAAGGAACGAACTTTGCTATCCAAATAGGGGTAGCGGAGCAACTTGTCGCCCGATTACCTTCTATTCATATGTTTAAATTATATTTAATAATTTTAAATGAAAAAATAAGGTTGGGCATTAAATCGGCCGGTTCTTCATTTTTCTCTGGTTTGGACCGGTTCATGTCAGTTTTCTCCAGTCCAATTGCATGTTTGATCCTATAACCAGACCAGACCAGTTGGACCGGTTCGACAGGCCAGTCCGGTTTTTAAAACAGTGTTTATTATAAGGTTTAAATATCATTTTTGTTTACGTGTAATTTTGGTTTTAGTTCTTGTATCAATTTTTGTTCTACATAAGCTTCTGAATCAATCAAAAAATTTGATTTTAGTCCATAAAACAAAAATCCGCAGAAAAATTTGCAGAAAACTTGCAGATTTTACCTTTGAAGACCAAAAATAAAAAGTTTGATTGATTCATGCGCTTATTTAGAACAAAATAGATACATGGACTCAACTCAAAATTCACTATAGATTAAAGGGTTAATTACATTTTACCCCCATGTAAAATAGGTCAATGTTGTTTTACCTCACTGTAAATTTTTTTGTTGTTTTACCCCCTTGTAATATAAAATTCTGCACTTTATCCTCTGATCAAAGTCAACAAAAGTTGACTGAGTAGAATCTATGACATGACATGCCACATGTCATTTCCTTTTACTTTTAAATTCTTTTTCAAAAAAAATGCCACTTCAGCATTTTATTTATACTAAAAAATTATACTAAAAACTGCATTTAAATAAAAAATCTATAAAAAGAATTAAAAAAATCTAAAAAAAAAGTTGAGGTGGCAGTTTTTTTTTTGAAAAAAAATTAAAATAAAAGAAATTGCAACGTGGCATGCCACGACATAGATTATGCCCAGTCAGATTTTGTTGATTTTGACCAAGACGTAAATGCAGAATTATATTATAGGGGATAAAACAACAAATTTTTTTAAAGAGGGTTAAAGCAACATTGATCTATTTTACATGGGGTAAAAGGTAATGGAACTTTAGATTAAAAGTTTATTTGTGCATTTAGATCATCTATGTTAAATTTTAAAGAAATTGAAAGTCATTTGATATGTTATTGAAACTGTTTATATTAATAATTTATAAGTTTTTATTGAATATTGTTAATTTTGATAACTCTCAACAATATATGGAACAATTTTAAATTTCTTTAAAATTTAATATATAAATAAATTTTTAATCTAACTGTAAATTTTATAAAATTTATATTCGTTATAACGATATCCAGTGGGCGTTTTTAAGGTCAGGCATGCGTGGACACTTGCCCGAGCTTGGGCGAATTTTTTTTTTTTGAGAAAAAACTAAAATTAAAACAGAAAGAAGAAGAAAAGAAAGGGCAAAAATAAAACTCAGTCACAAATCTCACCGTCACGAACAAAAAGTCGACCATTCTCTCACAGTTCGCGACTGTCTCTGCTCTACCTCAATCTCACTCTCGACAAACTCGTCTCACCGTCACCAACGACAAACTTGTGTTACTCGCCGAGGGGAGTGGAAAAAAGCTACTAACAACACATTTGCTGGAAGATGGTTTGATCGACTTAGTTACAAACTTGTTGTTTGCAATTTTGCATATGAGCGGCTACTGCTTGGTGTGGAAGAATGTCTATTCGATTATTAGGTTACTGGTTTGTTTTAAAATGAATCTTCGACCGATAATATTGCTGGGCTTTTACTATACACCCCTCCCCTTATACTTTAAAGACTTGATTATTATGTTAACTAATTAGTGTCATTTATTCAAAATTAGTGTCATTTTAATTTTTAAAACAAGTATGAATTTTTTTAGTAGATTGAATTTTTAATAGCGTGAAATATGAACACTATATTATATCTTGTGTATTATTTTATATATATATATATATATATATATATATTTATATATATATATTATATTACTTTTTGTGATTATTTATTTATATAAATATAAAAATATGTATTTAATTAAAAATGATCCGACCTGGTGTAACTCCAGTTCAACAAATTAAATCTTGAACTGATAAATATATCAATTCAATGACTAAAATAATTTTAACTACCTTATCATTTATATATTACGTTAAATATGAATTTACAATTAAAATTTTGCCCAGACTTTACAATAATTCAAACACTTCCACTGATGATATGATTGATTTGTATACCATACATGATACACCATATATACCACTTTTGTATGGTAGAATTGACATGTTTTTTAATCTAACAATGATCCAACATACTTTCATATGACCATCGTTCTCCTTTTATTCACTTTACTTTCTCCTTTATAATGTTGTTTTTCACAACCACGCGTGACAGTGATTAGCTGCTCTACCACGTTCCTCTAATCGAATAACAAGAATAATTTAATATTTAGTATCATTAATCAAGTTATTTGACTCAAATGGTTAATAAAGATTTTAGGAAAATTAAGTTCAATTTCTGAGTGAAATAATTTCCTGGTAAAACTTTATTTACTTCGGGTCAAATTCTTGACTACTAAGTCTCTTCCTTTAAAAACAGAAAAGAAAATAAAAATTATAAGAGGACAATGTTTTAAACAAGTCTAAACATATGTGTAAGAATAATTTCATCCCACGAGAGTCACATAAAGGCAAATGGAATATTCATTAATTATTTTGGGTTAATATGATATAGGTAAGCAGTTTTCACCTCGTTATCGATAATTTTTTGAACAAGATTGTTTGTGATAATTAATCTTTGCCAGCGAACCTATGGGCCCATAATGTGGGTTCGCTCGCTCAAACTAAAATTTTTTTTATGTAAAAGAATAAGAAATCAAACCTCTGATCACATGCTTGAAAATACAAGACCCTCATTACTTAAACTAATTTATTTATAAACATGTCTGAAAGAAAAACAATGGAACTCAAATTCTTAAATTTTCATTTAAATCGAATCGAATTTCATACAAAAAACATCTGATTTACGGATTATAATAACATAAAATTGGATTTAGATTAAATAGATGTACCACCACCATAGAGCGACCCTATAGATCGAAGAGCTAGCCTATAGATTGAAGATCCAACAACTCTTGTGCAGCTAGACCATGTCTCTTAAGGTGGCTATCTCAGAATTGCAGAAGCTACATAGAATAACTTTTAAAAAATCACAGTGAATCACTATAATTCTAAAATATTTACTGTGATACTAAACATTCAGGTAGCCTGATCAAGAGATCTAGAGGGTCTGTTTGGTAAGACATCATTTTGAGCTTATAGCCTATGAAGCTCTGATACTCTAAAATTGGTCAAGTATCGTGTCAGATACCGTATCCGATACCGATACACGTCAGACACTTCCCGATACTTCTTTTACGTATCGGGGAAGTATCCAATAATTAAAATTTATTTTTAAATAATAAAAAAAACGGATACTTTTATGATACTTGTCAGATATTTCTCAATACGTATCAGAGAAGTATCCAATGTTTATATTTTATTCATTCTTTGAAAAGAAATAAGATAGATCTTAAAGAGCTAATGATTTGGTTAATGTGCATACAATTTTTCAACTTTTATCAAAGAAACATGAAGAATATATGAAAGGAGCGACAAAATTCTAGGACATTAGTGGAGATGCGTATGACTCGCTTTTTGGATAGTATTTAAAATATATAATTTACTTGTTTTGATAATTTAAATAATGTGAATGTTTCTTTATTATCAATTTTGGTTATGTTTATATATTTTGCATTTATATATTTAATTTTTATTGAAGTATCCTAGCCGTATCGTATCTTAAATTTTAAAATTTTCTCGTATCGCCGTATATGTATCGTATCAAGTATCTGGGCTTCTTAGCTTATAACTTATAGCTTATAACCTCATCTGTCAAAAAAAGCTCTGTTTGGCAACGTTTTTCCAACATTAGCTTATAGCTTATTTTACTAACTTTTAACTTATTTTCCAGACGCTATTTCATATAGCGTTTTAGCTTATCAACTTTTTTTCCACTTTTACCCTTACTATTTTAATTAAAACTCACTTTTATCCCTAATGTCTTAAATGATGATATAATGCTACATATACCCTCTCTCTAATTGTTTTTTTTTTTTTACGTTTTTGTGCGTGCACTTCCAATTTGGTTTTTAGTGTACGTTTTTTAAGGATGCATAGTACCACTTTTTTTTAACCGTCATCTACCTTGTTCCAATTTGGTTTTTAGTGTACGTTTTTTAAGGATGCATAGTACCACTTTTTTTTAACCGTCATCTACCTTGTTGGTACATTACATTACATGATCATCTCATTTTATTTTAGTTTTTGTGTTCTTTTAACTTATCATTTAAGTATTTTGTATAAAAAAATTTATGTTTAAATTTTTTTCATAAAATTTAAAAATTGAAATGAAAAAATTTAAAATAAAATTTCAAAGAATAAATTATATTTAGAAACTATAACCCCAACAAAAATTGATATTTAAAAATTTATAAAAGTTATATTAAATTAATAAATTTAAATTACAAAATATTTTAAATATTAAATTGATATAGATTTATTTTATTGTAATTTTATATAAGAGATTTTATTATAAATTAAAAATGTCCTTTTATGTCATTATACATTCATTAGTTAGTTCAACCGCTAATTTTACCAAACACTTCAATTAACTTATCAGCTATTAGCCATAAGCTATCAGTTAACAGCTATAAGCTATAAGTCATCAGCCATCTGCTATAAGCTATTTTTGCCAAACAGACCCAGAATAAGCTCAATAAAAGTGTTGAAAATTGATTTTCAATAACACATGTAATTCCAATTATGCTTAATCTAATACATAAACTCAACCACTTCTAATACAGTACAAAACAAGACTAAAATTGAATAACAGAACAAGAAACAGCTACAATTTATTTTTAGGCTCAAAAATTAAAAGCTCAATATGATTAGTAGGTGAAGTTTGCTAAAGAGGCATGAGGCTCAGTAGCCTTAGCAGCAGGAGATGGTTCAACTTTTGGTGATGGTTCAACAGGCTTCCCAAGTAACTCCTCTGGCAAATCAGCAATACCCTTTAAGTAAAATGTGTAGAATAGCTTAAATGGGAACACAAGTTGTTGAAGTTTAACTTGTCCATAAACACCTTCAAAAATTCCAGAGCCACCAGTTACAGCAAGAACTGTGTCTTGGTATGTCAGATAAGCTCCTTGAACTGATATATGACCATAATCTCCAAAGTAGAAGCTGTAAATGGCTTCATATCTGTCACCCTTTTTCTCAGGTTCATGTTGGATCAGTATACAGATCCCAGAAGTTATTCCAAGTCTTTTCTCTAAGTTTCCTGAGTAGAGTTTGTTGCTGAATGGCACTAAATCTCCAAGAGAGTTTGTTGATTTTTGACTTAGTCTAAGGTATGCTGGACTTCCTCTGTCACGTTCATTGATCTCATACACAAAGAGTTCTTGAACTTTATATACAAAAATTAACAAAAAAAATTAATTAGTATTGCTTAATTCTTTCAACTATATTGCTACTTAAAAGCTAGCAAGAATTTAACATTATAACTTTAGACTATGTTTGGTACCAAGGTGAATGTGTCAGAATTGTGGTGAACTATTGCAGTGATCTACTCTGATTTTGCAAAAGCTTATGGAAATCATGGTGGGTCACTTTGATTCTGTCACATCTACCGTGATATTAAACATGCACTAAATGTGACTAGTTCAAATCCCGGAGACAATTGTAAAATAGTCATTGGTTCAATGATTGATAAAATTTACCATGACAAAAGATGTAATTTTGAAAATGGGTTTTTAGTTTAGAGAAAAATCAAGCAAAGGGATCTGAGAAAGAGAAGCATGGATATACCTGGCTTTGAAGATTCTTGATGTTCCTTTTGGTTATTGAAGAATACAATGGTTGTGGAGTTCTTTGAAGCTCTTATGGATGTAAATACTTGTTGGGTGGTTGAAGTGTTGAAATTTTTACTTGGGAAAGAAGGAGAGAGCTTAGAAGAAACAACTTGCTTTTGGGTTTGAAGAGAAGAGGTAGAACTTGAGTGGAAAATTTTGGGGGAAGAAATCATTTTCAGAGAACTCATGGATGCCATTGAAGTTGATGAATGAATGAATGAAGAACTTGGTAAAAGAATGGGTTCTTAAAAGAAGATTTTATAAATGAAAAAAGTCATAAAATGTGTTTTTGACAGGTGGGAATATATTTTATAACTTAGGTGTGAAATGTAAGTGGGGATTCCCTACCATAATGTTTTCTCAATGGCCACACTACTAAATGGACTATTCACATTTATTAAAATGTAAATTGACTAAAGTTGATTCAACGATCAGAAATAAAGAAATAGATTTTCTCTAAGAAAAAGTCTTGTATTATGTATAGATGTATATTTTATTATTGTATCAATAAATTTTATGATATTTTGTTTGATTTAATGGTAAAGTTTAGTAATTAATATTTATATCAATAATGAATTGATTCAAGTAATAAGAGTTTTGATCCTTGGGTCTCTTTTGTATATGGTTAGAAATTTGATTTCTAACTCATACGTATGAAAATAATTTAGTTGAGACAGGTGAATTTATTTTTTGTGCTTCACATGTTCTCCGACGAAGATTAGTTATCACTAACAATGATGAAAATTTCATACCTATATCACGGTTACCATTAAAAATACTCCTCCAAATCTCTATTATAAGAGAAAATTAATTTTTTAAATTCATTGATAAAGTTGATAAATATGATTCATAATATAAGTTAGATTCATTAGTTTTTCAATCAGTCAAAACAGTAAACTCTCTATTAGAGGAAGTAATATAACTAAAGAATAATGCTATAGCAACACTGTATTTTTTAAACACTCTTTTTAACTGATTGAAATTCAAGTGAATCATACAATGATTATGTGATCTATTTTCAAACGAATTTTAACAATTAAAAAGAAGATTATTAGAGAGTGTTCAAACCAAAAAAATGTTGCTAACTATAAATTCTGCATGGTACAAAATTATCTGATTTACATACAACATAGTTGGCCCAGCAACACTAGCAAATGTGCAAAAACTCTTTTCTGTTTTAAATGTGCTTCACGTTAGTGGACGGTGAGGATAGAAAAAAAGGACATGTAGTGATTTCATTGCCCCACATGAGCACTACTTTTTCTCACTTTTCAATTATTTTTCTGTTCCATTCCTCCGTCCTCGTGTATCAGAAGAATATGTTGGAATCTAGCACATGTGGTTACATAGTCAATTTAAAATAACATTATGACGAGACTTTAATTGTTTAATAAAACATCATTGTTCTAATGGGCTGCTATTCTAATTTTAATATAGCTTAAAAATTCATAAACGGCACTAAATATTAGTCTATTCAGTGGTGTTTGACGCTAAATTTGATAGATATAATTATGATTTAATCTTCACAACTAAGTTTGAGAGAGAATTAGAATCACTTAATGTCAAAAACTTTGCTAATAAAATTCTCTTCTCCTAAAAATCAAAGGTGAAAAACAAAATAAAAAATTCATACACGGCACTTATTCCATCTACTCAGAAAATAAACAAACCAAATGTCAAGCTACTAAGTTGTCATTCCAAAGGAACTAAAATAAGAGATACAATTTCCTAGAAGAACCAATGTACTATTTCAAATGCACCCCCATGTGATAAGGTACCAAAAAATACTATCTGAAAGTATAACTTTTTCATTACTTTCAGAGGATTGCATACTCAAATGCCAACCATGACATAGTTTGGATTAACTTATCGGATTCTCACGAAAATTTCTCTTCTTCCCCTCCACACTTCTCTAATTTCGTCCTAAAATCCTAAATTACCCTTCAATTTGGACGTAGATTTCGAAGTAAGGTTAGAAATTTAGATCCCGCACAAACTTTGCAAAATTTCGGGATCTAAATCCCGAACTTTACTTCAGGTTCTATGTCCTGAACTTTTCGTAAAGACCCCCAATTCATATTTAAGGGCAAAAATAGTAGTTAAAGGGGAAAGAGAATGTAGGAGGGGAGATGAGAAATTTTCGATTCTCACATGAGTTCCTCAAAACATTGTAACAATTTAATGAAATGTTATATATTTTGGGGGCATAATGAAGTGGTTATATATTTTTGATACTTTATGTCAAAACTGACTCCCGAACAAAATTAAACTGGTAGTGAAAACAAAAAAAAAAATAAACCTACTCTATATCAATGTGGAATTTAAGTTATTATTTTTAAGAAAACTAAAATTAACTTGTGAAAGTCCATTTTTCTCAACTTCATCAAGTATTTATGGTTTATTTCATTGACCAAAAATGACTTGCAACACAGAATTGCCAAATTATGATTAGCTTTGTGCGTTTAATCTTTAAAAAAATGGATTCGACTTTTCTAAAACAAACTCACTTTAAAAGTAAAGATTATGACTATTCAAAATTGAATTTGACTTTTCTAATATTGCATGCACATGTATAAAATAAATTTATTAATATTTACTCCAATGTTTTTCTAATACATGGTTGACATCTCTTACATTACTATATAACAGAAATTACTAACTGCTAAGAAGAATAAAATCATCCCAAAAAAGAATCTACAATACAACACTCTTTTACAGTTTTATCTATTAACATTTTTGCTTTCTCAGCAGGCCTATGAGAGTTTTTAACTAAATGTGTAGCAGTAACTTCCTATTAGCTGATAGAAATTGTACCGGTGAATCTATGCGCAAGAGAATCAGTTTCTTACCTGTGCATAATCCTCCAGAAGGAAACGGAAAGAAGACAGTTAACACTTTGATACAGAGTTATAAACTCTACTCAGATTTTATATGATCATGGTTTAAATAAAATTACCATCAACATGTAGTCAAAATTTCGGCTCCAGTCTTAGTTATCAAAATGGTATGCTCAAACTGTGCTGCCGAACTGCCATCAGTTGTAACTGCTGTCCAATTGTCTGGCCATGTATTGCAATCAGTGGTACCCATTGTAAGAATAGGCTCTGCAGTTTAACAAAAAATACAATTCAGGATCGTCAAGGTGAGGATTGCCTCTACTTATAAACTCATGTATAGACCATCTCACTTCTGATATGGGACTCTTTAACATACCCCCTCACGCCCCGTACTATTGGGCTTGGTGTGTGGCCTGATAAGATAAACCTGATATCAGGTGGCAAAATGGATTTTGGAGAGGCTCTTATATCATCTTAGAATTGATAATTAGGCCTAACTCAACCTTACAAAACCGGCTTATAAGATGAGGATTGTCTCTCTCTTTCTCTCTCACTTCTCAACTTATAAACACATGTATAAACCATCCCACTTCTTATGTGGGACTCTTTAACAACCAATACGAAAGAGAGCAATCGCCCCAGCATAATTTGTGATATCCTAAATGACTAAAATGTTAATTTAAATGTGCCTGCTCGTAGACTAACTTTGAAAATCAATTATTTTTGTGATATCTAACATTTCTTTCAAGCCAAACAGAAACTTACCTCATGTATCGTTTTCAAAAATCAGGAGTTTATTTAAATCACTAAATAGATTATGGGAAGGCTCATCACTCACAAATAACACTAAATGTTCAAAGACACACCACAAATGAAGGAGCGACAAAGAAATGATAGCAATTATCAACTCGAATATCCGGTACAAATCTACAATCCACTTACCAATTGTAAATGTTTGACCTTCAACCATGCATCCTCCTTCATCATTGCCTATCAAATAACGATGAAAAGTTGAGGTCTATTAGGAAAAATTATTATTGAGCTATGCTAGGGTTTAGGGTCTAGATGTGTGGTATTTTAATAACAATCTTAATTAACATAGAAATAGCAATTATAAAAGATGATAGGTCACTCACGATGATGATAAATTAACGGCTCAGAATGAAACACTGTTCCAACACCATGCCCAACAAAGCGTTCCACTACACTGTAGCCATACTTTTCGGCATGCTCACTGAAATAATGTTACAAAAGAAAAAACTTTAAAGTCTTTTTTCTTTTTGACAAGAAAAAACTTTAAAATTTATATATATCAAGCTGTCAATTTTAGACCGCATCTTCAATAAATTACTTACAAGCCGATTTTGTGAGGATGAGTTAGACCAAATATAAAATTTAAGATGGTTCCATCTTTTTCATAACTATCTTGTTACAAATAATGTAAACAGAGTAGTTAAGTTGTATAGTATCATATCATGTCATCATATCATATATTAATGAAGGGAATAGGGTAATGTTGGCCATTGTATTTATTGTGATTCAATATAAATAAAGCACCAGAATAGAGAAAATTTAGAGCAAAAATAAACTGGTAGAATAATGTAAAACTGAATCTGCAACAATCTCTAATCTTTGGTTTATTGAATGGAAAGATAGACCCCTAGAATACAAGATAGTTACTGCTTTTACATAAAAAAGAAAGATACCAACATGCAACAGATTGACAGAAGGCATTACTCAGTCTCACAGACTCACACCATAAAGATAGGGGACACAAAATCCGGTGGCTGAGCCATGTAGACTTCCATAAATGAAGATCTAGGTAGTCAATCCTAAACAGCAGAGTGGCCAGCTCCAAAACTGGGATAGCTGATAGCGTATAGCGAGATAGCCACTACTTGAATATTTATTTCATCTAAATAATATATTTATAATTTATATTATATGGGTGCCCCTAGTATGGTCCCAAAAGATAAGGTCCATCGGTGCTCCTTCTATTTTGACCTGCAACAACAGGTTGTCTTTTATTAAATTTTTTTTTCATTTTTTTTTATGTAACCTTGCTCTTTTGTCCCTTTGCTTTTTTTTCCATATTTATTACCCATTCATGCATGTTGATACTCAAACAAATCCATTCTCTCCCAAAATTTACTCACATAGATTGCAAGGTCTTGGATCTATGCAACCTTATTTCCTCTCTAACCTTTACCCCTTAACTCATTTAAGAAATTCGAGTTAAGTAATTTTTAAGGACACAGATAATACCTTAACCATCACTACCATTGCTTGAGATCTCTCTCTCTCTCTCTCTCTCTCTCTCTCTCTCTCTCTCATCTACACATGTGATTCCATTCCTTGAGCACCTTCTTCATGGACTCCAATCTTGCCCCACTGTTATCCCAACTAAGAATCCTACTTCACAAATACCCCACAACTCTTGGATGGATGAATCAATGATACTACGTTGTACATAATAATAACTAAACCTAAAATGCAATTAAGTTGATTCCAGTTTGTATAATGAAATACCTTATTGTACCAACACTCTGGCAGGAACAATCTATGTGTGTTTGAGAGAGAATGGATTTTTTTGAGTATCAAATAAATGAGTAAAAAATATGGACAAAAAGGTAAAAAGACAAAAGAGACAAGATTAACATAAAAAAAGAGGGAAAAAAATATAATAGTAAAAGACAACCGGTTATTGCAGGTTGAAATAGAAGGACCATTCATGGACCTTATTTTTTGAGGATCATACTAGGGGCACCCATTTTATAAATAAATTTTATGATTTTTAATTTATAAATCTGAATATTTTTATACTAAATATAGTGAAATAATAATTTTACTATTAGGATTAGAGAAGTTAGAATATGCACTGTGTAAAACTATTTTACACTGTCAGTGCATGATCATTAAACTCATTAGAGAAATTAGAAGTATTATCATCAATAATAATTATTTTCTATTTAATATTTCGCCTTTTTCTTTTTTGGTCAGGTAGCCTAGTGGCTAGAATTTCATCCCTCAATGGTGAATAAGTTGGCGTACCAGGGTTCAAACCATGGTCCCTGCACATACGTGTAATATGTCCTACCAATTGAGCTAAGCTCACGGGACATATTTTGTCTTCTATTACTAAATAATATTACTCTTATTTAATTATGTTACTTTGTTATATTTTTATTTATTTATTATGAAAAACTAACGCGACTTAACCTATAAATTAAATATACAATATTTTTATAATAAATAAACTATTTTAACAAGGTTAAATGTATGTGAATAATCCCAGACATTAAATTTATGAAAGCCGACTTATAGGTAGACCCATCAACATTTTCTTTTGCTCAAAAAAACTCATTTGCATCCAATTGTGGACTTGTTCCAGCTAAGGGAACTAGTGTCTATGTATTGTTAGCAAGTGAGGTGTCAAATTCAGACTACATTGCTGCCTTCCGATGGGAATTTGTAAGAGTTTGTGTGTAACTGTACTAGGATAAAGGGTGGACAAAACACGAGGCTTGACAATACCCTGATTTTAATTTAAAGTTTGCGATGAATGAACATATTTTAAAATAGGGTTGACAATCAAAAGTGTACATAAGATCAAGAAAAGGTTGAAAGTTCGCAACTCAAGGATCGTACCACAGATCGTAAAATCCTACTAACAGGGAAAAAGTGTATATATATATATATATGGGAAATGCTATAACTCACACTTCTTTTTGTGAAGGTGTGCATTAGCATTGTTCACCTTTTCACTTTAGACCAAAAACTCTATCTTTTCATTTTGGCAAAATGTAAAGTTATGGGAGGAAGTTAGCAAACTCCATATATATATATATATATATATATATATATTTCATAGATGAAGAAAATAAGTTCATAACCACATAGCAGCTGGTTACGGCCATAGAAGGCCAATCAAAGAGCAAATATTGAAGAAAAAAAAATTTGCACCTGCCCGTTCCCTAGGGCTGCTATGGCCATGTAACCCAAAGTTACGGCCATAGCAGTTCTAGACCTTCCCAAAACCCAAACCTTCCTATATGTCTAGAGTCTAGACCACCCCAAACATCTAAACCATTCATCATACAAACCATACAACCAACCTAAAACACCCTCTAACCATCGTCCACTAACACCTAACCACCACTAACAAAACATTCATCCTAATCAATCTAACATAAATCATCTTGTGTTTTCTTTTTTAAAATCTTAGAACATCAAACCGAAAGAACGAGAGGTAAAGGCATCGATGTTCTGAACTACATGATCTGGACATGTATTGTAGTATTGATACTGGCAATAGTAAAATTACAAACATCTAGGTTTTAGTCGGTATGATAGAACAAAAGAATACCTGATTCTCTTTCCAATTTTCTTAAATGGAACACCATCCTTGCAAACGGCTATTCCTTTGTCCAAGCACTCTTTAGTTACCTACCAACATTTAAACAATTTGTCCATGAGGAATGAATTAACTAAATAATTGCACAAATGGTATGACTTAACGAGTAATTAAATTTCATATACGAGGGAAAAAATGCAATACTTAGAGAAAGTAATGTGCCATCAATGAAGTACAACTCGTACTTTTTTGGTTTACCATGATATAGGTATGAAACATGTGTGGGTTCTCACCTTCCAATTGAATTTTTTCTTACGCAGGAGCCAGAAAACAAACCCCTGACCACCTGCTTAAGAGACTCAAAACCCTTACTACTTCGACCAATTCATTATTGGTAAGTCCAACCCGTCCTACTAAAATTAAAACTATAAAATTACAACCTAGTTTATCTTTCTTCATGTGTATCAGCTGACAATTGTGTACCTTAACAAGGTTCTTCACTGCATCACTGACTTCCCCACATAAAAATGTCTTTGACGTGTCTCCATGATATCCCTAATAAAGCAAATATAGAAATAGAAGGGATATGATTGTTTGATCCTCAACACTATACCACTACAACTAAGTAATAAAAACTTTAGAATTTTGGCAATTAACATGGTACTAATAATTCATTATATGTTTGAAAGAAAAAAAAAACAGAAAGATGGTAAAAATTCTCAGTCAAATATAATATGCATGAGCAAAATCATCAAAAATATTATGACTAATTCTATCCATTGATATGCAAATAATATTTGAGAGAAGATGGTAATCAAATTCCATTCCCCCACTAACAAGGTGTTTCAGCAACCTAAGAGCAATAGACGGATAAACATGGCACAATTATACAAGATATAGGGAAAACATCCTCTAGTTACAGAACTCAGAAAGATATTGCAAAACTTTGATGGTTTACACCTCCCAAGATCAAAGACTGCAATCCTTCACTCAATGTAACAAACTGATTCGAACAAACTATACCAATTAACTAGGCTTAATTAAAGTTTTGGTCTCCTTATTTTCACTCACTCATGAAATTGGTCCCCCAATTTTTGCTCCATTCATTAGACTTTTGTACTTAAAAATAATGATTTAATATATTTTTAAATAATGTAACATACAACATGATGATACTGAATGATCAAAAGTCATGAAATTACAGGAAAACTCATTAAAAACTTCAGTTTAAATTTCATAAATTATTCAATTTTGTAATTCCATGATGATTTACTATTTCTTTTTCTGTAATTTAATTAATGAGATGTATATAATTCATACATCTACATGAATCTATGTCTCAGGTCATATGTCATTGTAATGTCATTCAAAATATATTAAATCACCAATTTTTAAGTATAAGAATCTTATAAAGGGGCCAAAACTAAGTGATTTTAAAATGGGAACTAATTTTGTGAGTGCGAGAAAATAGAGGGACCAAAACTATAATTAAGCCAATTAACTACTTGAGTAACTAACTGAAATGAGACCACTAATTAAGGTGTAAATGAGGATGACTTTCAGGTGAGGAAATTTGACTAGGATCTTGATATTATGGGATGACCTAGCTGATTGGTTTGATTCTGATATTATGGATTCATGTTTGTCATTGTCTTTTCTCTGTTGTATATATAATAGTAAATCCCTTGTGAATAATCAGCGGAAAATTTCAGATTTAACCAAAATATTGTTGTAATTTCTAGCAAACATCTAGGTTGGAAACAAATGTTGGGTCAATTTTGAATAAAAATATCAAAAAGAATTGAGAAGCATACGTTCAGGTAGACTGTCACATCAATGTTGATAATATCACCATTCTGCAAAAGAGACAATTGTCATCAATTATGAGTTATATTTATACACGGGATAAGTAAAATGAAAAACAAAGATAGCAAAACCTGTAATTTCCGTGAATCAGGTATCCCATGGCACATACACTCATTAACTGATGTGCATACACTTTTAGGAAATCCACCATAGCCAAGGGGTGAGGGATAAGCACCAGCATCAATTATCATCTTGTGCACTGCCTTATCAATTTCATTAGTTGTCACAGAAGGCTGATGATATAAACAAAGATCAATTGTCAGACAAGAAAGTGGTCATACCAAAACAAAAAAATAAGGTTAGCATTTGGTTATGGACATAAAGCTCCAACAAGGAAATAAATGCTCCTAATATTAGTCTTATTAGTAGTACTCTTGGTCTTGACTCTTGAAACAAGAGTAAATAGTAATTGACTTATTATTAGTGTAAATAGGAGCATTAGTATAAATAGAAGTAATAGTACTATACATTATATCAACCTAAATATCACATCATAAGAGTCTTTTATCTTTTCATCCTTCTATCTAGTACACTCTACCTAAAACCCATATTTCCTTATCAGATAGCAAGAATGCTGGAAGGAAGAAATCATACCCTAACCAAAGTTCCAGCAAAGTTTAAGACACGTGCCGCAAGCTCACCTGCAGCCCTCATTTTAGCTATACCTTCAGAATCATGAATTTGATATTCGCCATCAATTTCTGGAAGAATATCTGAGCCAACATACGGAGGCTTTGGTATATCATCGGGGACGGGTAGACGTGGCGATACTTTTCCACGTCTTAATGGAGGCCCTTTTCTATCCTTCTTCACAACCTGAAGTTCACGTTCTCTTCATATGAGCAAACATTGAGTAAGAATCTTAATAAAATTTAAATCCACCTTTTCTACTTCTAAATAAACAATACAACTTTATTTGGATAGTAAAAAGCAAATGAAATATTGAAGATGCTAGTTGAGTGTTTACTTTATGAAGAAAGCATTTTTACATTGTTTGGAAACAAATATATAAGATGAGAAAGGATAAACAGATGATTTTAAAACACCATAAAAATGCAAAGCACACAAGGAGAAAAAAATGGGGAAACAAACATTAAATATATATTGACAAAAGCAAAGAGATATAATTACAACCACACACACACACAAAAAAGATCTATCAGAATACAATTACAAAGGTTACACTTACAGGTAGGGTTAGGACTTAGGTTATGTTAAGAATTGGAGAAGATAACAACTCCATAACAAACTTTGTAACTGAATATGGTTCAAGTGGTAAAAATGATTTCACTCGCATTAAAGAGAAGCAAAATCATGCTTATATACAAGAATATTGAGTGTAGGATAGCTATTATGGTCTCTAGTTGTAGGTTACTAAAACTAACAAACAGTTACAATCAAAGGTTTCATTACAAGCAACTGCAAGTTTACACTAGGTAGATTAACTACATGTTATCTTCATCACATTCCTCATTACTTTAGTCGATAATTTGACTGGAACCCGTTAAGAAAAACATTTTGACGCGAGTTAAATGTTGTTTAAGACATGCTATGTTACTACTTGTAGTTCATTTGGAACTTATGTTGATTTCACTAGACCAGCTTTCAAAAGGATTTTCATTCATAATAGAATGAATTCAATCTAGTGAAAGTTAAACAACAAGGAAGAATACTAAATACATAGAGTCTACCCATATCCTCCAAAAACGTCATTATCTTTCATTGCAAGTTTAATATTTAACGAGTAAACCTTAAATTTGGTCATTAAAATGCAAAATGTCTGAACTATATTAATTAATATAATAAAGGCAAAATGTCTTCCAGGGCCCTAAAAGTTTAACGTTTGTAACAAATTGGTCATTAAAATGATAATGATGTAATTTTTTTATAAAGTTAAAAAAGGACGAATTTGTTACTTAAAAAAACTAAAAGGATCAATTTGGTACTTAAATGTTGAATGTTAAACTTAAAGACATGAGGATGCATTTTCCCTAGAATAAATTGCCCATAAAATATTGTCAATCCTTATAATTGGTCCTTAAATTTTGCATTTTTTTACTAGGAAAACAGAGTTACATTGAGAGTATGAATGTATGATAATAAATGTATACAAAAGGGAAAAAAATATATAAAAAATATAAAATCAAAATCAATATCTTTCAGTTGGTACCTCGTGATTCTCATGGCTTCCTCCAACCCTGACATCTTCCGAGACGAAACCACAATTTTTTTTCTGGAAATTGATTGGTTTCCTGAAAAATTAACATAGAAAAACATCAAGATGAATAACATTGGAAACTCGCAATTGACGAAGTAGAAAGTGAGAGGACAAGAGAAGAACCCATAAAAGAAGGTGAATTTGAGGAAGAAGGTAGTGCTTCGCCATTAAAGGAAGTAGAGAGTTTCAGAAATGTGGAGTGTCCCAGCAAAGTTGTGAGCGCCATTTTCAGCACAGAGAAAGAGAAACGGATAAAGGATTTTAATTTAAAAGGGTTTTTGTTTTGATTTTTTGAGATGAGATAAATATTTATTGCAAAAATGTATTGGGCCAATGGGCCGCCACATTTTCTTCTAATTTTTAAGGTACACACATTTTTATCTAATTTCACACATTTTTTTCTTCAAGTAAATATAACTTTAGTAACTTGAGCGTCGAATGCTAACCTTTTTTGCAGATACCTTCTCCTTTGAGATCGGTACCGAAGCTTCACTATCCTTTGCAAAAAATACAAACATTTCCTACCAGATATGTATAGTTCTGCTCATTTATAGCATTTACAGTAAAAAAATATGGTTTATCAGAAATTTTAAAATATTTGTTATTGATGTTTATGTATTAATTTTTGTCAAGAAAAAATATTTAAGTATTAATTAATTGTAAAAAATCAAAAACCTTATATAATGCATCTACTTTCAATTGCAATAAAAAAGTCTCGTAGATGACTCACATTCATCTAATTGAAGAACGTGGCCTTCTATCCATTCAAAGAACATGAAAGATATTGATTTTGATAAGGACGTGGCGGATAAGTATGGTAAAAATACTAAAATAAATAACAAATGAACTTGTCATTTTTGTAAAATTTAGACCAAATTCTGATTTATGGTAGTTTAGTTTTAATTTTTTGAAAGATTTTCATATCGTTTTTTAAAACTATAAACATCAGTTTCAACGTACTCCCTCCGTCTTATGGAAATATGATTTTTATTTATTATGATTTTCATGAAAGATATGTTTATGTTTGTGAAAGTAAGAACGAAGTGGTTTCATGGCTCCCCACCACCGGTAGAAGCAGAGGCATGGGCGTAAAAGAAGCTATTATTTGGATGGGAGAATTGGAGTTATCTAGAGTGGTCATCGAACTAGACTGTTTGCTAGTGGTAAACGTTATGAAAGATCATTCCAATAATCAATCTGAGTTTGGTACAATTATTTCTAATTGTTGTAGAATGCTAGAAAATTATTCAAACTTTAAGATAAGTTTTGTAAAGAGACAAGCTAATTTTATTGCTCACTCACTTGTGAGGTCATCAAAATCATATGTCAGCTCTCACACATTTGATTTGATTTCATCTTGTATTTCTACTTCTTTGATGAATGACATAACATGAGTTTGTTTTGGTCAAAAAAATAAATTATTATGATTTTCATAATAAATAAAAATCACACTTATTATTAAAAAAAGTAAAACATATAATTAAAAGTATGTTTTTATTTGTATTTTTTTGAAAATGTTGCATTGAAAGATGTAAATATAACTTTTATTGGTTATTGGTTATAGGAAAGATTAGAAAGAGTAAAAAAAAATTTAAAAAAATAAATGTTTGTGTTTTTCTCTTATATTTTTGGACGTAAGGAGTACTGTATATGATAAGTGATATAAATTTATCTATATTGTAAAATTATATTAAACCACCAAATGTTAGTTGATCAAATGGTCATTGACGATGAACAATTAGTAAAGAATACTACGATTCAATCTTCGCAATTGTGCTTGAGAGGAAACTAAAATGACTTGATTTTCAAACTTGGCCGATGTTGGGAATAATTAAGTGTGCCCAAGATTCAATTAGTCATGTAATCAATTTTAGACTCAATATTAATTTTATTATCATGTTTACTGTTTAGTGAAATAGTTAATTTGATAAAGTCCTTGATTAAAATAATAGACTTGTTATCATGATAGAGATCTTGATAATGAGAAGCAAGTCTTTTATTATTTTAATCTAAATTGTTCTTGATCATAGGATTGTTGTGATTAGGACAACAATAATTCAGATAGATAAATATATATGTGATAGTCTTTATTGGATAAAGATTAATAAATCTCATTTATTAAATTACATATATAAGTGATGCATATGTAGATATGATCACTGAACTGACTCGGTTGAGATTTTCTAATGGTTAAGAATTACCTTAAATTGTCAATAGATAATTCTCAAGAAGAAATATAATGATTTTCTTTGACCTGAGATTATCATAATAATTAACAAAATATTTATTGTATTTTAATTCTTGACACCTAATACCTTAGGGTGTTAGTTGAAAGGATATTGGATACAATTAAATACTTGTATAATTAATGATTAATCAAGATGGAATCCGTCAACTCTCGGTAATGAGTTTGAGCTCTAAGATAAAATGAAAATCCTGGCCAAGAAATTTATTGATACGAGAAATGAGTTTCTTAAGTCATACATGTTAACTTATTAGAGCTTGACAATAGTTTTAAGCTCTAGAGTTAACGAGAGCTGTAATGACGAAGGAAAATATTATATCATTTTTCTAGTGGTTCTTGAAAGTAAATATTACTTCGTACTATCCGGACGTTAAGGAGTGTTGCTAGACGCCTACCTTGATTAATAATATTAATGTGATTAATTTATTACCGGCTTAGTATTGAACCTACAGGGTCACACACAAACGAGTGTTCTAAGTGGATTATTATTGTATTTTTTGCTAGCACTTAAAATACAAGTAATATATATATATATATAATTGAGCAAGATGCATATTTATATGGATTTTGAATGGTTTCAAAATGTAAAAACAAAACGTGCATATTATTTGATCAGTACGGCCATAACGTGCACCTATCTATATATAAATATGAATATATGAATCAATTTCAACTAATTAAGTTTTTGCTTGATAAGTGGATTAGTGGAAATTGAATTCTAAATGAGTGGAGATTTATTCCACACGATGGTGGTAGAGATTTATTTCACCATTTGGAGAAACCTGTGTAATTGGTAAATTACTTATGGAAGCATTACTTGATCTTATAAATAAGACCATCTCCAATGGAGAATCTCATTTTAGAGTACTTATAGGGCCCCACTTGTACATATCATTTATTTATAATTTTTTAATGATAGTACCTAATAAGCACTCACATCCTCCAATCCAACAATTCTCTAAAAAGTTTTTAAGGGGTCCCACCAATGACTATATATCATTTAATTTAATAACTAATTATTATTTAGTATGTTATAATTATTTATTTTATTATATTAAAGTATGTGGGACCCATTAAGCACCATGAGAGAGAAAGTGCTTATTTAAGCATATGTACTTAATAGGTACCATTTTTATATGTACTCCAATGGTGGTACTTAATAGGTACCAGTTCTTATTAAGTACTACTTGATAAGCACCTACCATTGGAGATGCTCTAAGTGTTATGCAATTTCTCCAAAGTGTGATTAGATCATGTGAATATATGATTACAAGTGCATAAGAGTATGTAATTGAATCAATAATACAAATTCCACTTTGCTCATATTTTGGTTCCACATTCAAGAGTTGATAGCAAAAGTTAGTCTTGGTGTGGATACGTGTAGAGTCTTCATATTTTTGAAGAAAAATATTATGATTCAAGAGTTAAATGTCAGGTACACGTTTACAGCATTATTTAATTTAATATAATTTAGACGCAAAATAGATTCAAATTTTTCCGCTGCGCGTGTTTTGAACACGGTTTTTCCTTCAATTGATATCAAAGCCTTGGAGCTTTTGCGTTTAAATTTTTTTTCACAACTGTAATTGGACATGTATATGTGTGTATACATATATGATATGATGTATACAATGACGTACAGTAAAATTATTTACATGCTTTGCTTTTGAATGTTATGTATAATGATATGCCCATTCATCAATTGATACACATATATTATATACACACATATATCTAAAGAAAATTTCCAATGTTCTGTAGATGTGTGTTAAAATATTTCCAATGTAAAATTTCTATGAAATAGAAAATTTATTATAACTCCAAACATTTGCTATGGCTCTGCTAGGGCAACAAGAAACCAACGCTGAAAAAATCCAAAGATGAAGAGGACCTACTAGTGAGAAGTACAAAGAAAACCAAAGGAGGAGAACAAGACTGTGATGCTAGTTCATCGATGCCGAAAGACTACAACGATCTGATGGAATTGCAGAAGAATGCTGAAGGAGGCTTATCTCACAGAGATATGGTGATCGGGAAGAAGGGAAATGGAGAGAATGACAATGAGGAAGAGGTTGAGGATGGAAGCGAAGAAGAGGAAAAAGAAGACGATGAAGCCATGAAGGTTGAAGAGCGGAAGATAGGAAATTATGATTGCCCTGAATTCGTTCTGTCCAAAGTTGATGAGAAAAGAATTTATCAACCATGGCGGCGTGGGGTGATTGTGAAGCTGCTCGGAAGAAGGATTGGGTACAAGGCTTTGGAGACTAGATTGAAGCAAATGTGGGTTAGAAAGGGTGTGATTAATATTATTGATTTAAGCAATGATTATTATTTGGTTGCTTTCACCCATGAAGATGACAAATATGCAGCGATGATGAATGGTCCATGGTTCATCTATGACCACTATTTGACCGTGAAGGAATGGAGTCCGAATTTTTACCCTGCGAGTGACACTATCGAAAAAGTTGCTGTATGGGTGAGAATTTTTGGGTTGCCTATTGAATATTATGATGCTAAGGTGTTGAAGTTCATTGGAGACAGAATAGGACGAACCGTGAAAGTGGATAAGAATACGTTGACGCAAGAACGGGGAAAGTATGCTCGGCTATGTGTGGAGGTTGATCTTACCAAACCTCTTTTGGCTATGTTCACTATCAAGGAGAGAAAATATAATGTAGAATACGAAGGACTTCACTTGTTATGCATCACGTGTGGCAAGTTTGGTCATTACAGGGAAGGGTGTCCGGAAAAATTGCAGAGGAAGGAACAAAAGGAGGGTGCTCCTCAGGCAGGAAACAAAACTTCAGAGACACAAGAAGTTGATGGTCCATGGGTAGTAGTCTAGAAAACACGGAGGAACAGAAAGACGAAGGATAAGGAGATACCGGCGCCGGCAGGAAGAGCTCAGAAGGTAGTCGGAAATATTAATGGTGAACCTAACGTTACGGGATCACGATTTATTTCCTTAAATGAGGATATCATTGATCTTAATGAGGAGTTACAACAAAATAATGATGTTGTTGAGAAAGAGAGTATGACAAGATACCAGGAGATTAATACGGGAGGAATTATGGGAGGTGGTTATGAGAATGATCCTAAAAAAACTCAACGTATCACTATCAAAGCCAAAAAAGGGAGTAGTATTGGAGGAAATCAAGAGAGACCCATTAAAGATGGGAAGTTGGCTACACGTGGGACAAATATTTTTAAAGGGAAAGCTAGTGGTTTTATGAGGAAAGGAGTAGAGCTTTTATCTGAGGCCTTAATTGATAGCAATGTGAATCAGGTGTTTGGGGCCCAGTTGCAAAGATCCAAAGGTGATGAAGAGGGAGATGTCACAAGATCCAAAAAGAGTAATGATATAGAGGTGCAAGCGGGGGATAATGGAGGTGTAAATAATCCAACAACTAATATGAGGTCTCTGCTACATAGGACAATGCGTCACAAGGAGGTGGCATATCCAAATATACCTCGCCCACCCAACTCTTGGGACACAGTTGGAAAATCAATTTGTAATTTTATCAAGAAGGTGTGGGATGATCCTAGTGGTATTGGTGTTGTGAATCAAACTGATATTTGTTTGATTCCCAAAGTAGAGCATCCGGAGTTTGTGACCCAATTCAGACCTATCTCTCTTTGTAACACAATTTATAAAGTGGTTAGTAAAGTAATTGTTGAGAGGTTAAAGAGGTGCATGCCTAAGTTGGTTTCCCTTTTTCAAACTGGTTTTGTACCAGGGAGAAATATTCATGAGAATATTGTTGTAGCCAATGAAATGGTGCATAGTATGAACAAGATGAAAGGTAAGAAGGGGTACTTTGCAGTCAAAGTAGATCTCTCAAAGGCTTATGATAAACTTAGTTGGGAGTTTGTGTGGAGAATCTTGAATGAGATACAACTTCCAAAAAATATGATAAATGTTATTATGCATTCAATTACCAGTGTTGAGACAAATGTCAAATGGAATGGAGCTAGAGCTGAGTACTTTAGACCTCAACGGGGTATTCGTCAAGGGGATCCCATCTCTCTTTACTTGTTTGTGTTATGCATGGATAAGCTTTCTCACCTTATTCTTCATGCGGTGGATAATGGTAGTTGGAAAACTATTAGAGCAGGTCGAAATGGGCCGGTAGTTTCACACTTGATGTTCGCAGATGATCTTCTCCTATTTGGTGAAGCAACTGATAGACAAATGCATTGCCTTGTGGAAATTTTGAATAAATTTTGTATCATGTCAGGAGAAGAGGTTAGTCAAGAAAAAACTAGCATCTTATTCTCTAAGAATGTGAATAGGACTACTCGTGCTCGGTTGGCTCAAGTGTCTGGGTTTCGAGAGACTACTCATTTAGGGAAATATCTTGGTGTTCCGTTAACTGGTAGAGCTCCTCGTCGGTTAGATTTTCAGTATATCATTGATCAAGTGAGTGCAAAGCTGGTGTCTTGGAAGGCAAATCAATTATCTTTTGCAGGGAGAGTTACGTTGGCTAAGAGCGTGATAGAAGCCATTCCTACTTATCCAATGATGACTAACCGTATTCCCAAAGGGTGTTTAGAGGAAATTCAAAGATTACAAAGAAACTTTATTTGGGGAGATACAGATGATAAGAGGCGGTATCATGCAATTAATTGGGAGATAGTAACTCAACCTAAATATATGGGAGGTCTTGGATTGAGAAGGTTAAATGAGATGAACCAAGCTTGTATTTTAAAGATGGGATGGAAGCTGTATTGTGGTGCTAGTGATTTTTGGTGTGAAGTCCTTCGAGGGAAATATAACTGTAGAAATTTGAATGAAGGGGCAGTTGCTAGAGCCTCAGACTCAAATTTATGGAAGAATATTATCAAACTTAGCCCAAAATTGAATGAATATTGTTTTTGGGGTATAGGTGATGGTAAAGATGTGGAAGCTTGGAATAATGCTTGGATTGCAGGGGGTATGCGAATTTCAGAGCTGAACTTGCAAATTCCAGATGAATTGCGAACTGCAAAAGTGAGTGACTTGATTGATACCGAAGGTAATTGGAATTGGAGCTTACTTAGAGCATGGGTACCTGAAGCTATTTTGAATCAAATTTTAGCCATACTTCCCCCTAATGAGGAGAATGGTCGTGATATTATGATTGGAGCAAATGGAGACCATATTTTCTCTGTAACATACATGTATAATTTAACATGTAGGTTTGATAGTATTGATTTGGAGGGAACATGGATGGGTATATGGAAACTTGAGGTCACTGAGAGAATAAATTTTTTTATTTGGCAATTACAACATGAGAGGTTACTATCCAACTATAACAAATCCAAGATGGGACTTGGCCATTCCATGTGTAGGTATTGTGCTACTGTTGAAGAAACAAATTTGCATGCAATTAGGGATTGTGCACTAGCCATGCAATTGTGGATGCAAGTGGTGCCTATGGATGCTCACAGTACTTTCTTTATGGGGGATGTGCAACAGTGGGTTCATTTTAATATTAATGGAGATATTAATTGGATTAATGGTGTTAGATGGAAAGATTTTTGGGCGATTGCTAGTAGTTGTATTTGGATGTGGCGAAATAGAGAAGAGCATGATTCTCATTTTTCCCGTCCGGTGCAACCAGTGCAATATATTTTGAAGCGTGCACATGATTATTACCAAGCCAACAAGGTAAATAGTCTTGTTAAAAAAGTGCCAAGAAGGGTTAGTTGGGTTGGTTGGAAGCCGCCAGAGGATGGTTGGATGAAGATTAATACAGATGGTGCTTGCAAAGATGGTATGGTAGCTGGTTGTGGTGGTATAATTCGAGACACTAATGGTAATTGAATAGGGGCCTTTGCAAGATATCTTGGTATGTGTAGTGCTTTTGTGGCGGAGTTGTGGGGAGTGCGGAGTAGTGCTTTTGACATCTTAAATGTGTTTATATCCCGTGTGATTTTTCACAAAGATTTTGCATCGATAATTCAATTACTTGATTTTAACTCTCTAAGTTTTACAATTGTTTGATTTTAGTCATCTAAATTTCAATTGTTCGATTTTAAAAGATGAATTTTTTACCACTAAACTACTTGGAAAGAAAGAAAAAATTTCGTACACAATATTTAATTTCTAGATTTTAATTTTTTTACTCTGTCCATTTATTTTAATATTTTAACCATAGAAAATGAATATCATGTTGACTAATATATATATATATATATTTGTATCCATAATTCAACTGATAAAAAATTTCCATAGAGATATTTTAAATTACGGAGAAGAAAATTTTTTTATTGATTAAAGTGATTTTAACTCGATTACTTGATTTTAACTCCCTAAGTTTCACAATTGTTGGTGTCAAAAAACAAAGTTTCACAATTGCTCGATTTTAGTTACCTAAAGTTCAATTGTTCTATTTTGGCCGTCAAATTTATCCCGTTTTGTATTTCCTAGCCCCCTTATCTTTTTTTAAATAAAAATTACTGATGTGATATTTTAAATTAAATATGCTTTTAAATATGTTTGCACCCCGTGTGTTTTCTTATAATTTTTTAATGCATGTGTACCCCGTGTATTTCTAAATGGTATATTGAATGTGTATGTATCCCGTGTGTTTCTTATAAATCTTTTAAGAAAAAAAATTTATATTGAATGACATCTTGAATATGTTTGTATCTCGTGTGATTTCTCACAGGGATTTTGCATTGATAATTCAATTACTTGATTTTAACTTCCTAAGTTTCACAATTGCTCGATTTTAGTCACATAAATTTCATTTGTTAGATTTTGGGCCTCAAGATTACCTTGTTTTCCATTTCATAGCCTCATTAACTTTGTTTAAATATAAATTACCGATGTGGTATTTTTAATAAAATATGCTTTTAAATGTGCTTGTACCTCATGTGTTTTCTTATAATTTTTTGAACGTGTGTGTTTCCCGTGTGTTTTCTTATAAATATTTTAAGAAAAATATAATGATATTGAATGTATGCATGCTGTTAAAAAAAATTAATTGATAATTATTATTTTCAAGTTTTTGACATCTTTGAATGTGTTCTTGAGATTGAAAATACACTTGCAAATATTGTGTCTTTGGCTTTCTTTACGATTCCTGAAAACAAAGTAGAAGAGAGAATCGTCAAAAGATTAAAAAAAGAATAAGGTTGAAAGAAAATTATTTTTGAAGAGAATAAGATAACAAATATATGAGTTAAGAAGAATGAATGAATTAAAATAGAAAAAAATTGATTGCACATATAATATGTTAATCAACTAATTAACATGAGTCACTTTGCACAAGATTGATAGACACAAAAAATAAAAGTTTTTTGATAGAATTTCAAAATTTGTGAATGAATTATGAATGCCGAATGTCAAAACAATATTTATAGCAAAAAGTATAAAATAAATTCACAATAAAAAACATATTTGCAATAAATACCATTCATTTTTTTTGGTAAGGAATAAATATCATTCATATGAATATATTTTATTGGCATTTAAATTCTTAATTAATAATGAAAGAATATGCTTTTTAGTAAAACAAATCACGTATTTTGTTGTGATTAGAGACTTGAAGAATATCTTTACCAAAAAAATAAAGGGAGATGTAAAAATTTGTTCATATGTGCTCCAAAAATAATTTATTTTGAAATTGAGTCTATTGATACATATATTTATTTTTTAAATAAATTATATTTTAATTTAATATTATTTAAAAATTTATTTTTTTCAAAAATATAAAGGTTATTTATTAAATTTTTTATTTTTTATTTATATAAGTATGCGTTATGAATTTTTTTGGTAAAATTATTTTTGAAATTTAAGATAATTTAGGAATTATCTATTAAGAATTATTTAAGAATTTAATAATATGCATGAATTTGTTAAAGATCAATAAAAATCACATTAATGAGCTTTATTATTGAGCCTTATAAAGTAGTGACCATGAACGTAATAAATGCTCGATGAATGTGAGAAGAGCATTTAAATATTTCTTAAAATAATTTTCTTATAGTGGATTCGTAAATACTCCCTCCGGCCTTAATTATAAGCAACTTTTCACTTTTTAGATTCATTGAAAAACTACTGTATTTGGTCTATAATTAAGACTAAATACATTAGTTTTTCAATGAATCTAAAAAGTGAAAAGTTACTTATAATTAAGGCCGGAGGGAGTAGTATATTATATAGATATAGATTTGCTATTTGTTTGTGTGTTTGTGGTATAAGAAATAAATAGAAAATTTAGTTTGTTAGAGTTTTGATATTAATATATTTGAATATATATAATATTAAACGTTGATGAAAGTTTTGATATATCGATAGTTCAATTTTATTTTATAGTGATAAAAATGCATGAATTGAACTATTAGAACTTTCATTTGTGCAACTTGAATTTTTTATTTAGTTTCTTAATATTTAAACATATAATTTTTATATATATGATATATAATAAATTAATATGTATATTTTTTTATATATATATGCGATATATATTAAATTAATATGTATCTGATTATTTATACAAGTGGTGTATAAATTTTTATATGTGATACAATTAATATTTAATAGTAAGGAACGTCCTGACAACCAGGAGACTTATGTGATTAATTATTAATTATAGTATATGATACATACATATTGATTACGGTGTATAGTTTTTATAAGCAGTGTCAGACAATAAGGATAGTTGTCTAAATTTCATTTTAATGAACTATTTATACAAAATCTATAAATGTGATTTTGCTTATGTTCCGCTTTCACCTACAAGTTTGAAAGTTATATATATTGATATGTACATTTAATAATTAATATATACCAAATTCTTGATTTATATATTTGATTAAAATGTATAAATTTATTAGTATTGGTATATTAGTTTTTGTATATGATACAAATTTGTAATATATAGTAAATTAATAATTAATAAGAAGGAACGTCCTGACAACCAGGAGACCTATGTGATTAATTATTTATTATATTATATTAAACATACTTATTTTAATACAAGGAGCGTTTTGATTACCAAGAGACTTGTGATTAATATTAAGTTATAGCATGTGATGCATATGATCTTAGAAATTAATTATATACTTAACGTCTAGACTACCTAGATAAGTATATAATTAGTTTGTGAAGATATAAAGGTTAGATTTGTCTACCAAAAACTTATTGTGTAAGACATCCTTATATTATGTATATGATACACTATGACTTAAAATATATATGAGAAACGACAAGTGGCTTATAAATAATTTTAAGTGACCTCCCACTGAAAGAAAAATAATTTTTGACATTATTTTTATCGTATATTGTTATCATGTCTTCTTTATCACTTCGTGGATTTCTTGAATTTGAAATTGAATCTATATATGAAGATCAATAAAGTTTGGACTTTAGTTGAAACTTCATAAAATGTAAAACCTTTTGGTTGTAAATGAGTTTACAAGAAAAGGATTTGAGCTGATGAAAAGGTAGAGACCTATAAAGCTTGTCTTGATGCCAAAGGATTTTTCATAAAGAAAGAATAGTTTATGACAATGTGGCAATGATAAAATCAATTCAAATTCATATCCTTGTGTGATCTTAAATTCATGATAAAGTTTGTGAACTGCAACGATCCACGCATGGATTAAAACAAGCTTCTAGAAGCTATAACATTCATTTTAACAATACAATTGGAGAGTTCAATTTTGGTAAATGGGAAGAAGATCCTTGTATTTACAAAAAGATTAGTGGGAGCACAATCATTTTCTTAGTTGTATGTAGATGACATATTACTTTTTAAAAAATGATATACCGACAATTCTCCGTTAAAGGCTTGTGAGAATCATCTTCTTATATTTTAGAAATAAAGCTAAGATTTATAGAGATTGATCTAAAAGATGGTCTGGACTTTCTCGATTTGTGTACATTGATTGATACATCTTAAAGATGTATAAAATGGAAAATTTCAAACGAGGTTATTTGCCTTTTGAAATTGGAGTTTCTCCCAAGAGAACTAATTGTCCTAAAACTTTTGAAGAGAGAGAACACATGAATAGAGTACCATATGCTAGTGCAGTGGGAGCTATCATGTACACCTTGACTGGTACGCATCCTGATGTCGCTTGTTCAATAAGATTGAAATACCAGACTGATTGGGTCTAGTGCAAGTGGGAGATTGTTGGGGAATAATCAGGTATGCCCAAGATCCAATCAGTAATCTAATTAGTTTGGATTTAATATTGATTTTGCTTATGCAATGGAATTGAAATACATGTCTAATTGGGTCTTGTGCAAGTGGGAGATTGTTGGGAATAATTAAGTGTGCCCAAGATTCAATAAGTCATGTAATCAATTTTAGACTCAATATTGATTTTATTATCATGTTTACTTTTTAGTGAAATAGTTAATTTGATAAAGTCCTTGATTAAAATAATAGACTTGTTATCATGATAGAGATCTTGATAATGAGAAGCAAGTCTTTTATTATTTTAATCTAAATTGTTCTTGATCATAGGATTATTGTGATTAGGACAACAATAATCCGGATAGGTCAATATATATGTGATAGTCTTTATTGGATAAAGATTAATAAATCTCATTTATTAAATTACATATATAAGTGATGCATATGTAGATATGATCACTGAACTGACTCGGTTGAGATTTTCTAATGGTTAAGAATTATCTTAAATTGTCAATAGAAAATTCTCAAGAAGAAATATAATGATTTTCTTTGACCTGAGATTATCATAGTAATTAACAAAATATTTATTGTATTTTAATTCTTGACACCTAATACCTTAGGGTGTTAGTTGAAAGGATATTGGATACAATTAAATACTTGTATAATTAATGATTAATCAAGATGGAATCCGTCAACTCCCGATAATGAGTTTGAGCTCTAAGATAAAATGAAAATCATGGCCAGGAAATTTATTGATACGAGAAATGAGTTTCTTAAGTCATACATGTTAACTTATTAGAGTTTGACAATAGTTTTAAGCTCTAGAGTTAACGAGAGCTGTAATGACGAAGGAAAATATTATATCATTTTTCTAGTGGTTCTTGAAAGTAAATATTACTTCGTACTATCCGGACGTTAAAGAGTGTTGCTAGACGCCTACCTTGATTAATAATATTAATGTGATTAATTTATTACTGGCTTAATATTGAACCTACAGTGTCACACACAAACGAGAGTTCTATTTTTTGCTAAAAAATTAATTTATTATTTGATAATTAAATTAGAGAATTTAATTAATCAAATTTAGATTATTTTCTAAGTGGAATATTATTGTATTTTTTGCTAGCACTTAAAATACAAGTAATATATATATATATATATATATATATATATATATATATATATATATATAATTGAGCAAGATACATATTTATATGGATTTTGATTGGTTTCAAAATGTAAAAACAAAACGTGCATATTATTTGATCAGTACAGCCATAACGTGCACTTATCTATATATAAATATGAATATGAATCAATTTCAACTAATTAAGTTTTTGCTTGATTAGTGGATTAGTGGAAATTGAATTCTAAATGAGTGGAGATTTATTCCACACGATGGTGGTGGAGATTTATTTCACCATTTGGAGAAACCTATGTAATTGGTGAATTACTTATGGAAGCATTACTTGATCTTATAAATAAGTGTTATGCAATTTCTCCAAAGTGTGATTAGATCAACAAGCATACATGATTAGATCATGTGAATATATGATTACAAGTGCATAAGAGTATGTAATTGAATCAATAATACAAATTCCACTTTGCTTATATTTTGGTTCCACATTCAAGAGTTGATAGCAAAAGTTAGTCTCAGTGTTGATATGTGTAGAGTCTTCATATGTTTGAAGAAAAATATTATGATTCAAGAGCTAAATGTCAGGTACACGTTTACAGCATTATTTAGTTAAATATAATTTAGACGCAAAATAGATCCAAATTTTTCCGCTGCACGTGTTTCAAACACCGTTTTTCCTTTTGCCGAAACTTGATTAATTAATGTAATAAACCGAATACCGATTTCAAAAACAAACAAAAAATAATAACCGTGCATACGAACACTAATATCTTTATATATAATAAGCCAGAACTTTTTGCAATCTCTCTACTCACCAGACTCTCTTATCAATGCATTCTCTCCTGTGGTGCATTTGATATTAATTGTTGTTCTCTAATTTTTTTTGTTGCATTGATACCAAACAAAAAATAATAAAAACAGCCACATTTATTAGTCATTTTATATAAAGCAAAAATTACTACTACAATTTATTATTATTATTACGATTCATTATTAGCCATTCTATATAAGGCAAAAAATAATTTAGCAACAATATAAGTATTTTATTTTATAGTGAATTTTTTTTTGTTTTCTTTTTTTAGTTTTCAGCCATAAAGATAATCTAAATTTAAAATAAACTAAATAATCAAATCAGTAAAAATAAAAATAACTAAATTTTTTTTGGAGGCACCTAAATTTTATAATCTCTCTTCTCACATGAATTGCTCACAAGCATTTGATATTAATTACTATTTTGAATATTAATTTTTATTGTTTAAATCTATACTATAGATTAATATATTATATTTTTTTTGAATAATATATTATATTATTGATTATTAATATATTAATGATGTCCGTGCGATGAATAATTGTTATTTTTTTTACGAAAAATTAATTGTTATTGATTATTGATATAAAACGCCTTTTTTTTTTGTTCGTTCTAATAATAATTGGTTATAGAAAAAAAAGCATTTCCATATCTTTGCACTTATTAATATAAAGATTCTTGCACGCATTTTATAAATCAGAATTATTAAAGAATGACATAACTAATTATCGAAAAAAAAATGACACAACTATAATTTGTTTGCTGAACAAGTTTTTAAAAATGGTATCATGATAAATGCTTTTAAAGAATCATAATAAGAGAATATATTATTTTCCTATGATAGACAACCTCTTCAACAAGATACAATTTTTTCGAAAATTATAAAGATCATATTTTTAATCGGACAAACAAAAAATATTAAATTTTTATTTTATATATAAAGGCCACAACATATTCACATTTTATTATTCATTGGTACTTATGCTTTTTTTTTACACTTTCTCTTCTACTATTTCAATTATCATTTTCCGTCTTCTCTACACTTAATTATAATAAATTTTGCCTCGATTTCAATTTGCAGGAAAATAATGGGTGGTGCTAGATTTTTGTTCCGCATTAACAAAGAATTGATGATGCTAGATTTGTTGATGAGTTCAAAATTGTTACGTTGTTGGTGCACCAATATCATTGTTCAGGAAAACATCATGAAGATTTGAAAAACATTATGTACATTTTTTTTGTTGATATAAATTTAGTATTCAAATAATATTTTTGATTGCTCATCATACTAATTTTGAACTTTAATTTTTTAATTGCAGATTCATATGAAAGCTTGATGTTATTTTCTACACAAAATACAATTAATAAATATTTTTTGATATTATAGTTTTACCTAAGTTCTTTTTTACCGGCATTTTTTTAACATTTTTTTTAAACTGCAAAACTTTATTAATAATAGGCAAAGAATCAGCGCAAGAGATATCGATCAAGCCAATAAAAAGGATAGAACAAAGGTTCCAAAACTTATAACATAACAAACCACACTCCTAACACGTATGGTGGAGAGGTGGATCAAAGGCAACAACACAAACAAACCAAAAGCCACGAAGCCAAAAACAACAAACAAAGCAACACAGGAAGCTAAAACAGCAGCAGCACAAAGCTAGAAAACTAAGTCATTTGTTTTGATAAATTTTTATTAACTTTTTTTATATTTTATGTTTGGTTGGTTGATTTATTAGGTTGAATGTTCATGATCGGGTTCAATCCCCTTTCCCTCTACTTTGTGTATGAGTTTATGATTGCTTTGACATTTCGTTTATATATTAGAAAAAAATAGCTAAAATCTAATGATTTATTCAAAAATTATATTTCAACTAATAAAAATATCAAAATACTTATATCGAACGTTGTGATCGGAACTCAAACAATAAATTCTCTATACAGTATTTATGTGTGTGACTTTCTAACGACTATTATCATGTTATCAATCAATCTAAAAAAAGTATGATGATTTTATTTATTTATTTATTTATTTATATTAATTATTGATAATGATAATGATGCAGGGTACAATTTGAAATGCTACCAAGAAAAAGGGTACAAATTTGAAATTAAATTTGTATTGAAATCGAAAAATGACTATTTTCTGCAAGAACATATATTTGAAAGTCGGTAATTGAATCTTTCAAAAAATGATTTTATTATAGAAAGGAAGACATCTCTCAATTGGAGGTCGAGTTGTTCTAATTAATTCAGTTCTTAGTAGCATTCTGGTTTTCAATTTTTCTTTTTTTAAGGCGCCAATTCTTATGGAGAGGTGACTCGAACTCGAATAAGGTATGTTGGGGGAAATGAGATACAATTTGTTTAACGAAAGAAGATGGCAGACTCAGAGTGAAAAATCTCTATTTGGCAAGACACTTAAATAATAAATAAAAAATCATGTTAATATTTTTTTTTCACAATAGTCAGAAGGTCATGAAATGCAAAATGTGACAAATGTTGGGTTAAAATAGCTCATTTAAAACATGAATGACAAAATCACACAATTAGAAAACTTAGGACACCAAAATTGATCATTTGAAACATGGGGGCCAAAACTGCAATTTAGTCGATTATATATTTTACTTTTATTTATGTTAGATTTTTTCATTTGTTATTTTGATAATAATGTAAATATTAATAATTAAATATTACTTGATTTGTCTCAAAATAATTATCACACACACATATCAAAGCATAAATTTAATCATTAATATATTTAGTCATCTATTATAAAAAATTATAAAATTAATATTGTGAAAATATTGATTGAGACAAATTAAACAAGTTCTTATATATTATTATTTATCGTTATATGTTAATAAAAAAATACGATCAAAGTAAATATACAATAAAACTGTGACAATTAAATAAATATTTTATTTAATTGAATTTTTACCCGTGCTTGGCACGGGTGTACAAACTAGTTACTATAATGTAACCAATGACCGAGTGATTGAGTTATTTGGGTGAAATGATGCATATGTTTGTGTGTTTAAGTCTTGCTTCTAACATATTTTTGTTTTTTTTTATTAATTATAAAAAAATTGACTAATTGTAGCTCAAGTTTTAGTGAAAACTACTTTTCACACCCTCGATTATTCTAGCACACCTCTTGCATTTTTAAATTTGTCCCTCTCATCATGAATTCATAAATAGGTACTGTGTAAAAAATTTTATTCATTTTCATTCTTCCTCGTTCTATCATATCTTACATTTTGTTACTTTATTTTTATTTTATTGACAAAATTTGTAAAATTTTTTTTGTCAGGTAGTTTAGTGACTAGAATTTCACCTCAGAAAGATGAATAAATAGATGTACCTGAATTTCTTCTTCTTTTGCCAGCCGCCGCCCTCTTTTCCCTACCTTAATTTTCTTCTTCTTTTGATCACTGAAAGGGGGTGATTTCAATTTTTGATCTAAAATCACCCCTCTAATTTATTCTTTCCCTTTCTTTTATTAAAATAAGTGAATTTCACATAGTATTTAGTCTTTTTCTTTGTGATTTCGTCGTCTTATAGTGCGGCGCTTTGTTGTTCGTCGTCTTGGTGCGGCGTTTTGTTATTCGTCGTCTTGGTGCGGCGTTGTTTTGCTTTCCCGTCTTGTGCGGTATTTGTTTGGTTTGGAAAGACATATCAACTTTGATTGACTATTGATTCAACAAGTGACAAGTTCTTCAACGATGCAGATTCGGAGGCATAGGTATTTCGGTTACCTTAAATTTATCACATTATTTGTAGGTAAAAATAAGCCGTTTCATGCTATTAACTTGGATGCTATGAGATTGTTCGCAGATTCGTCCTTTTATGTTTTTAGCAGTGTTGAATTTGTAATATCATCTGATGTAATCTATCTTTTTGAATGAATGAATATCTTTTTATTTTTGTCAAAAATATAAAATAAATGTACCTAAATTCAAACTTGAATCCCTGCACTTTTGTGCAATATGTCCAACCAATTGAATTAAGCTCATGAGACGACAAATTTTTTACTTTATTAGTTATTTACTTATTTATATTTTGATTAATTTCATGTAACCAGATCCAAAGTCCTCATCGGTTAGTCATGTCGCTCCCACTTATATTTGAAGGACTTCAATTTTAATTTTATCCGGAACTTTCAAATATGCTGGGCCAACCCTGCATACACTTGAATGATGTGGACATGCATGTACTGTGCATACAACAAAATCAACCAATTACAATGGCCGCTTGGCAACAAGGCTATTTATTTATTAAGCAAATGTCTCATTGTCAACTTTTTTGTTCACACTTTCATAGGCCATGCCTCCCCTGGGTTCTCTGTTACTACTGGAACACCACAAGACCTCTTCCTCTCTATAATTTAGACATTTTAATAATAATAATAATAATAATAACAATAACATAAATTAAAATAAGTAGTCAAAATTAAGATGATTTTCTTCATCTTCTTATGTTATCAAGGAAATGATTTTGAGTTTGACAGATAATAAATAAAATTTAACAAATTTTAGTTGAAAATCAAATTCAAATTCTAGAAAAATTTATTTTGTAAATGAAATTTATTAATCACTTGAGTTCATTTATGACTGATATTAAATTATTTTACTTTATTTGCACCAAAAAAAATTATTTTACTTTATGAGTTTTTGTTTTCACTTTTTTAAAATAGTGTTCATTTTAACTTATCAATTAAAAGATGTGTCACTCTTTAAATAAATCATATTGGTAAAGAAAAAAGTTAAAATTCTAATTAGAGAAGATATATTTTTCAAAGAGAAAAAAAAATATGTATTGTTAATATAAAATTATTTTACACATTTGACTAATAGAAACTATGTATTCTGCCACGTCATTTCACTTTTTATAATATGACGTGGAAATTTAAATCAATCTTATTAGATGTAGAGTATGTGTAAAATAAATTACACCGACAATGCGTATCTATTAAATTCTTTTTTAAAATAATAAAAATAAGGGTTGATTACTTTTTTTTTTTGACTAAGTTAATTACTTTTTATCCCCTGTAAAATGGGTCAAAGTTGATTTACCTTCGGGTAAAAAAAAGTTTGTTGTCTTACCTCCCAGTAATATAAGATTCTTTATTTTAACCCCTAATCAAACTCGACAAAATACGACTTGTAGAATCTGTGAAGTTACATGCCACATGACTTTTTATTTTTTTATTTTATTTTTTAAAAACTTATGTCAACTCAGTTTTTTTTTTGTTTTTTTATAGATTTTTTATTTAGCGGCGGATTATAGTATAATTTGCGGCGGTTATATTATACTTAGCGGCACTTTTATTATATTTAGCAGAAGTTTTGTTTTGTGGCGGTTTAAAACCCTTACTAATTTATTATAATTTACGGCGGTTTTTTTTATTAATTTTCAAGACCACTATAAACCGGATGATGCACAAACTACATATTTAGCGAAGATTTTAAAGCGCCGCAAACAGAATCTCCACTAAATATAATAAAACTACCGCTAAATATAATATAACCACCGCAAATTATACTAAAAAGTAAAAAACTGCCGCTAAATAACAAATCTATAAAAAATTTAAAAATTTATAAATAAAAAAATATATATTTTACAAATAAATATTAAAAAAAAAACTAAGTTGGCAGAATTTTTTAAATAAAAAATATTAAAAATGTCATGTCACAGATTCTGTTCAGTCAAATTTTGTTGACTTTGACCAGAAGCCGAAAGCAAAAAATCTTATATTACAAGAAGGTAAAACAACAAATTTTTTTTTACTAAGAGTAAAACAACTTTGACCTATTATACAGGGGGCCAATGGTAATTAATCCTAAAAATAATTATTTTAATATTTGTATTTTCATCTGTCAAAAAAAAAAATTGTATTTTCATAAAATACATACAAATGATTATCACAAAAGGCTAAGATATCTTAGTAAGTTGTAACTAAAACTAATAACAAAAGAAAACATTTTCACAAATAAAGATCATATCTTGTGATAAAAAAAAACCGATCATAGCTAATGTTTTCTTTAAAACAAGTCACAATCATGATTTTAAACTGGGGTATCACTAATCACTACTGAAATATTTTCCCTAATCTGCTTTAATATTTTCACACACACATATATATAAAAAGATTAAGGTTCATAGTATATATAACCACAATTTAAAATAGATTTTTCTTATTTATTATCGTTAAAGAATTATGTGTAGTTTAACCCAACAACCAATAAAAATTAGGCAATTATATAAGGGAGTAGAAATAATTTGTGAGTAACTGTGATGAATATAGACCCAAAGGTTAGAGTAGGCCCAAATAGTTTAAGAAACCATTATTAGATGTTTTTTGAAATGTTCTAGATAAAAATTATGCTAAGGAACAACACAATAAGCCGGCCCTAATTTCTTTTCTTTTTTTTTCACTGAGTTTTCCTCTTCTTTCACTAGTGTGGCCGTGTGGGGGTGGTTTTAGGTCATTTTTGGCCTAAAATCACCCCTCTAAATCCTTTTTTTTCCATGATTTTAATTTAAATAAGTGATTTTCACATAGTTTGAGTCTTTTCTTTGCTTTCTTTTGTTGTGATTTTGTTGTCTAAGTGCGACCTTTGGTTGTTCGTCGTCTGAGTGTGGCATTTTGTTGTTCGTCGTTTTGGTGCGGTGTTTGATTTTCCATCTTTTTACGGTGTTCGTTTATGTTGTTATATGCTATTAACTTGTGTATTGTGAGTTTGTGTGCAGATTCATGCTTTTTGTTTTTAGCGATATTGAATTTGTATTTGCATCTGATGTACTCTATCAATTATTGGAATGAATGAATACCGTTATTTTTAGTCAAAAAAAAATTATGCTAAGGAATATGTCATTTTCTAAATTATATATAGTGGAGTTTTCAATATAATAATTATCAATCAAAATCAATAAAATATTAATCTTTAATTTTTATCTTTTCTTAAAAGGTTTCTCTACCTTCAAAATAAAAAATATTAATTAACATCACAAATTACTTTTTACTCCCTTATAAAAATTTTCGACATTTTTGTTTGACGGGGAATTGCATTTGTAAAGACTGAAGAATGATTATCACAAATTACTTTTTAATTATCACCTTGAGGACGACGTGCTAGTGCAAGAATGGAGGAAATGAGTAGACCAATTGAGCAACATTCTTAGCAACATCAAGTCCAACACCATTATATATGCATGGCATCAAGTCCAAAAACTTGATAGCTCCGCAGGTGCACGGATTTATTAGTTATAGTAAAAGATTATTGAATCACAGAGATTAACAGTTGAACTATCGCAATTTTATCGCTACGGTGTAAATCTAAAGCCAATAGTTGTTTTTATGGTTTTTTAGGATTTTAGAAATATTCAGAAATTTAAATTAAAGATTTTTAAATTAATTAACAAATGAGATATCGACGTGTAACTAATAAACCTTCAGGGATTCGGCAAATCAATAGCGTAGAAAAAATATTTATTTTTCAAAAGAACATTGTTGATTTAAAAGTCTAGACCTCACACTCTCGTTTTATTAATTAAGACCATACTTTCTCGATCATAAGTTTTACTGTCACTATTATACTATCCAATTTTGAAAGCATATTTTGAAAACCAATAAGTTCTAATTAATTTTAACGTGGCTCTTGCTCGTTCAAAATTTAATATCAAGTTTCTACTATCTGGTTAAAATCTCAAACTCTCGCTCTATTGTCTCTAACTTTAATTGCTTTATTTTATTCTCGTTCAAAAGCTTAAGAATTAAATATTAGAAACCCGAATCAGAAAAATAGTTTATAAAATTAAGTGCCAAATCATTATTGAATCTCCTACGGCGAATTACAATTACATATCGATATCAAGGAATTTAGCTGGACATGGAAAGGTAAATAAATAAACTAAAACTAAAAATTAAATTAAACATAATAAATAAAGCGGAAATTAAAGACATAAAAATCTGGTAAATAAATTGAACTGAAATTGCGAATATATAAATCTGCTTGAAATATCTTGTACAAAGTTCTGAATTAAATACTGAATTTAAATGCGTAGTAGTTTTCCGATGTGGAAAAACTATTACTTTTTATTAAGCTGAAAGTTGCATAAAAGACTACTGTACAAGACGTAAAAAGAAAGGGAAAGCAGATCTGTTTTGTTCCTTATTTATAGGCAAAGTTGCAATGTGATAAGCTCCCTCCGTTCCCTTTTCGATAGCTTCTAGTAGAGGATTAGAATGCTCATTTTTAAGAGAAATAATAGAAACCACATGATGAAAGCCAAAACGTAGGATCAAGTAGTTTGCAATTGAGATCACACTTAAGAGAAACAAAAAAAAAGTAGAATTCTGTTGTTGCTAAACCGTGTGGCGCCCGCCATATTGTCATGTGATGAAGCCTTAAAAACATTGCCATTTATTTTTTTTATTTTTACTTTTTTTTGGGGGACTTTGATAAAATTGTAAGTTGTAACATTACATTGTCGATTTTGGATTACACTTTGAGGAGACAAGGTGATTTTGCAAGATCAATGGAATGAAATATAATAAATATAGACCCAAATGATAGACTAGGCCAAAATAGTTTAAGGAACCATGATTGGATGTTTTCTAGAATGTTCTAGATAAATCTTAGGTAGAATCATTCTAAAGAACATGTTATTTTCTTGGTTATATATAGAGGAGTTATGAAATATTAGTTTTTAGTTTTTATCTCTTCTTAGAAGTTTCTCTATCCTCGAAGTTAGGATAAATTAAGGAACAACTAAAAAGGGTGTTCATTACAGTAACACCTGGAAACTTATTCTTATAGCTAATTTTTGTTAGTCATTGGATAAATCAAATGTAAGTTATGCAAAAATTATTAATTAGAATAATTATAAAATAATAATAATAATAATAATAATAATAATAATAAAAAAAAGGCATCTCTTTCATCTTAACTAGAAGTCATGAGTTCAAAATCAACCATAAAAATATAGTAGTGTTAAATTATCTTGGAGATCTTTGCTACCCTTAATAGTCCTATCTAATTTGAGGAATTAATCTCTGTTGTTGTCCGTAGAGGATGTCTGATTTAAACTAAAAACAATTAAGGTGTATGAGAAATTTAGTGGTATAGTAAGAATTTGTTAAAAGGAGTATTAAGTATGATTTCAATCAAGTAGTAATATTATTTAAAGGAATTCTTCAAAATATATATTATTTAAAGGAATGTTGACAGATAGACCAAGGACGAGAACGAAGAAAGTATAATTAGATTGAAGAATGATTCATTAACGGCGAAATGGTAATAATGAAAATGAGAGTATAATAGATATAGGTGGAAATATGTCATATTGAGTTAGGCTTTGTCAAGCTTAAGTTTGGCCTGTCAAAAATCTGATGGCTTGAGTCTGGCTTGTAGTATGTTATAGGCTTGACTTTTAGGCCTGAAGTTTGGCTTATGAAAAGTCTGGTCTGACCTATTAGATTGACCTATTAGCATGTTTCATATAAATATATTTAAATAAGTAATTATGTTTATATGTAACTAGACTAATCAATTAATTAAACAGTGATGAAATTCTGGCTACTAGATAGACAAACGCTGTGAACAATGTAAGCACAACTGTCTGAGCGCGTGTCTAGCTCAGGACAATAACACAAATAAAACGTGAATTAAAAGCAGCTTAAAAGTAAATAACACAGTAGGTTTGTTAACCCAGTTCGGCGCAACTTGCCATAGTCTGCGGGATACCAATCCAGGACTGAACTCACTATAATAGTTCTAGTGTAAGGACCAACGTAGCCTCACTACTTGTCTTGCACATAGACCCTACCTCGTGACAGCCCTACCTAGGAACTCCTAGATATGAGACCCTGTCTCAACTCCTAACCTAAACAACACACTCAACGTTGCTTTTACTTTTCTTTCCTTGATATGTTTTGGACAAGAGACACACTCTTCCGACTCAACACTTACTCCGTACCTAAAGGCTTAGGAGAAGTACAATTACAACTCTAACAAACACGTCCTTTACTTGAATCAGTTACGACGCAAGCAAGACTCACAAACAAATAATAAAAACAATAAAGAAGACTAAACCTTAAACACACGCTTTGAGAACACACACGGTTTAGCTTGACTTTTAGGATCTGTCATTACATATATTTATACTACTAGAGTAGCACAAGGTTTGGGCTTTAGACATCCCTTGGACGTTGTAAGGTCCAAGTCTTGAATCTTCTAGAACAAGAAATATTCTTCAAAAATAAATCAATATCACCTTTTAAAATATATCTAGGCAAGACCGCCTTAGACTTCTTCAGAAACACGTGACTTAATCACCAAGTAAGGTTAAAAGAAAAACCAAAGCGAATCTTGTAAAAGATTGCATAAAATAATAAAGCGCGAGCTGACGCGAGCTGGCTGATCACATAATGTTGTTCCATATACTACAGCATCTGACCAATCATCAATGATCATAAGCAACTGACCAAACATCTGGATAATATATGTTTTTGCACAATTATAGTCAATCTTCAAAACTCAACAAATGAGATTAAAGTCTCTTTTAGTATTTCACATTATACTTTAGAGATGTTGCTATATATACATTATATTTCAATTCTAGTTTATAACAATACATTCATATATACAAAAAATTAAATCTTTATAAGATTTTTAGAGTTATAACTTTGTTCAAAGTTCAATATTTAAAATTAAATGATAAAATTAATAAAAATATTATTAATATTTAATTAAATAGACCGGCCTAATAAATTTAACTGACTTTTTTTATGACCCCTAGCCCAACCCTTTTAGTTAAATAAGTTTGTAAAAAAATTTTTAGCCTACTCTATTTAAAAAAATAGTCTGATCTGACATGAATCTATATAGGCCAAACCCGTAGACTCATGCAGGTCTGCCTTGCCTATTCGCACCCGTAATAATAAGGTTAAACCCAACTTAATTCTCCACTTTACACGGAGTGGTAAACACAATTAAGCATGATCAATCAATTAAAGTTTAATTAGTAATAATTTATCTAAGTGTTTGAAGAAGAATAGAAATGCATATATGTATGCAACAATGAGTAGTATGAAAGACAATCTGATAAAGAAGTTGATACTTGATATACGGAATCTACATTCAAACGCTTAGATAAATTATTACTAATTAAACTTTACTTGATTCATCATGCTTAAGTAATTTAATATTATAAATGACAATAAAAAAACATTTATATTATTAAAATTATCAAAATTAATGAGTTACATATCTTGAATATTTTTTGAATAGCATATAATGTACATATTTGCTAATGTCTTGTAATCTTGTCCTTCCTTTTCTATATACTTTATCTTTCTTAAACCAAATATTTAGTTTTTCTTGGATCTATTTTATTTCTTTTCAAATAATCAATAAAATATAAACAATAGATATTTCTCTAATACGTATTGAGAAATATCATACAAGTATCACAGGAGTGTCTGTATTTTTTTATTTAAAAAATAAAATTTAAACATTAGATACTCTCCCGTTACGTATCGAGAAGTATTTAACGCGTATCAATATTAGATATAGTATCAGACACGATACTTAATCAATTTTAAAGTATCCAGCTTCACAACTGCCTGCATGCCATCGTTATTCACAATTCACAATATTATCTTCGATCAAAGATTTTATAAATGCCCCACGTCCCACATTGCCCAAATACAACAAGGTAGAAAGTAACTTATTCTGAGGATGTTGCTAGAACATGGATTACAACACATCTATGCATGAATTAATATATACAAAAACATTTTTATACAATTAAAACAGTTATCTTTTCTCCTTTAAATCCCTTCAAAACACTTTTTCCTTGTCCAATTTTGTTACCTACTTTCACCTTTTCCTCTTTTTCTTCTTCTAATTAAGTACTAATATACACAATTCACCCTTTGCAACTTGCAACTAAAGTACTAAACTAAAAGTGCTCTTGTACCATAGATCTCCCATTTCTTTTTTGGAGATCCATTTTTTTCATTGGCCACAAAAAACTAAAAAAAAAAAACCAAAAAAAAGTTAATGTAATGTTACAAAGCTCCAATAATCTTAGGCTTCTTGCAAGAATCCAAAGTAATTAACATTTCCATTTCCCTCTTCTTTCCATTAATGCTGAACCCAGCAACAACATTGCCATTTCCATTATTAGCATCGGATCCTGGGAGTTTTAAAATATTCACCCCAAATAACCGAACCATCTGAACCGGTTCAACAAATAACCCAATCTCATTAACATTCTTTCTTGCTTTCCAATCAATAAAGAGCTGCTTATCCGGTCCAGTAGTAGACCGTTGAAAAAAAACCGTATCACCGGCTTTAAGATTCTTCTCCTTAACGAACCGGCTCCATCCTTTAGTAAGAACGTAGCTTTGGCTACTGTTCCAATAAGAGTATCTAAATCGCCAAACTTTCCCTCCAATGTCTTCAAAATTTAAAAGCACTCCCTTCCCCGCCGACGCGCTTCCGGCGCCGCAATCTACGTCTTTTTGTAATGGAAAGTGCTTCTCCGCGTGCTGTTTCGGTATAACTAACCTGTTTAACTTCCCAACATCGCTCGGCGTAACGACCTTCTCGAATAGTGCCTCACGCGCCTTTTTATCACAAGCGCTGGATGCGAAAATGGCGAGGTTAGAACAATTGGAGCCTCCTTGGCTTCGTCTGCTGACGAAGCCACGGCTGCGCTTTCTCTGTTCTAGCTCGTCATTGTATGTGTGTTTTCTTAGCATGTCAACGATTTCAGACTTTGAATGCGAGTTGAGAAACTCGAATTCCATGTCGTCGTTGTCATCATCACTGGAGAGTGGTTTGAAGTTTGTAACGGCGTCCTTGCCGCGGAACCGTTGCGCTGCTACGTCGTAAGCTCTTGCTGCTTCGTCCTCTGTGTTAAAGGTACCAAGCCACACGCGCTGATGTTTTTCGTAAATCTGTGCTCCCCAACGACCATTTGGTTGTGGCACCACGCCTTTGTACTTGGATGAGGGAAGCTTCCGTGACTCGGCTTCTCCAACGCCGCTGCCGTCCGAGTCCACAACTGCGCTCGCGCCGCTGCCGACGCGGCATAGGCTGTTGGGAGGTGGCGGAGTTGATGGTTTCTTCGCCGGTGAGATTGTTATGGAAAGTGATTCGGTTGTGGTGCTTTCATCTATGCAACTGCCTCCATCCATATTTTGTTTGTTTTAAAATAACACAAGAAAGTGAGACAGGATGTGCTTCTTGTATGAAGTAAATTTAAAAGAAGAGATTTGTGTATATTGTGTAGGAATAGGAGTTGTTTGAGGAAAGAATATATATAGAGGGAAGCTTGTACATGTCTCTAGCTAGTTCATTCGTCATTTAATTTAATATTACTATACTATTATAATAGGAAATGTGCTTAGTTGAGACAAATTAAAATAATGAGGTGATAACTAGTTGCTTAATTTTGCCCAAAAGAAAAACTAGTTGGTTAATTTAGTGTTTAAAAAATACTCACTCCGTTCTAAAATATAAGAGAAATTTGGTCAAAAAATTTTGATGTATTTGGTTAACAATTTGGTCCAGATACATTAACTTGTTTTGAGCAATTTTCTCTTATATTTTAGGACGGATGAAGTACTCCCTCCGTCCCTTTTTATAAGACATCGTTTGACAAAATTGCATTATTCACTTATCTTGTTTTGACCTTGTTTTGACCGTATTTTTTTAATAATACATAGATGTAAATATTAACATATAAAATTTTGTTTGATTTATTTTAATGAGTATTTTCAAAATATCAAGTTTTTATAATTTTTACTATTAGATAATTAAAGATATTTGTAATCAAAATTATGTATTGACGTATGTGCACTGGTCAAACGAGATCTTATATTTAATGACGGAGGGATAATTTGGGAGTGTAGGGTTGGGAATGGTGTAGGTCAACTGGAAATAGGGATGGAACTAGGAAGATTCATGGGTGTGAAAGGGGGGACTATAAGGAATGGGAATGGAAGGGGTAAAAAGGGGAAATGGTGGGTCTATTTTATCATCTATGTTCTGTTGCAAGTTCATGACTTTGGGTGTTTTGAGTTGTGGGCTTGGAATGTGAAATAGGACCCACCTATTATCAAGTTGATGATGGAGTCACATGAGGAGGGTGGACCTTGATTAAGTGAAGTTCATCCCCCCTGAATTATGATATGTTGCTGTGTGCACAATCCCTCACCATGGTCTACTGTCTATTTCTATCTCTATACTTAACTTGCTTTTCTTTATTATTATTTATTATTAATCCTTTGATTTTAAAAAAAGAAAATCTTATTGTTATTAAGTCTGACAAAAATTTGTTTATTCAAGAATTAAACATAAGTTCTCTTGAAATTTCTCATTTTAAAGAACTCACTTGAGTTCAATATGTTAATTTATACTTACTTTTTTCCTTTTTTTTTTTTTAATCATGTGTTTTAGTAACTAAAATTTCACCTTAAAAATAAATAATAGACTATCAAAATTAGAACCGTGGTCATTACACAATAAATACAATATTCAACCAACTAAATTAAACTCATGAAACTATAATTAACATTTTTTTTTTGACAAAAAAATGAGGCATACAGCATACTCATATTTATATACGATTAAAAGTGAACATGCCTTATTTGATACCTCTTCTATAGATCAATATAATTAATTAAGTACAAATTTTAAAGAGAACAAGGAGATTATTTTCAACTTGGATGGGTTGTGGGGCAAGAGTTTTATTAGAGGCATGGATAGATAAGACATAGACATTCACAAACAGATACTATATGTTCATCCATTTCAACAATAAATTCTTACCCCCTTAATTTGTCCCTACTTGGCTTCATCTAATTGGTTTTTGCCAATTAGTTCCACTTTGTCTTATTAGCCGGGTTCACCTGTAATTATTAATTAAGTATCTTCTCTTTAAAGAATATTTCTAACAAAAATCAATTAAAAAAAAAAGGAAATTGCACCCATTTTCATATTTCTCCGTTGGCTAGCAAAAACATGGACGTTTTATTTGACAAGTGGGTTTTGTCTTGTTTGTTGTGTGGAATTATTGTCCAAAAAAAATGAAACTTCTTAGTAGAATACCTTTGAATGATGGTTCAAGTTAGAGATTGAGACAACCCGTATAATGCACTATTATTTTCATTTAACTTATACTCTCTCTGTCTTTGTATAACTACTAATTATAGCCATTCATTGTTCAACAGAAATAGTGCTTGAGTCATACTTATTTGGGGTTGGGTGGGGCAACTGAATATGAATCATATTATCTTCATAGATAGATGAGGTTGTTAAGGGTATATAATATGATTAAGGGTATGTTTTGTGGAATGGAAGAGTAAAATAATAATGGTAGCTAAGGGTGAAGAAAATTAATGCATAATATAACATGGGTTATGTACGGAGGAGTCCTTGGCTTTTGGAATAGTTGATAAAACCAGAAAGCCCAAGACGGTGGGTGGTTCTGTCTTATCCAAGGTTGTTCTCTGTGGACCCTATTCAAACATTTTCTTTCCACCCAATTTTTCAATTATAGTATCTGAAAATTTCTCTTTTGCCCCCCACGTTTCTCTATTATCCCCTAAAACCCCAAATTGCCCTTCAATTCGGGAAGTAAATCCCGAAATAAGGTTTGGGATGTAGAATCCGAAGTATGTGCAGAGTTTTGGGGGGTGCAGGCTTCATTTCGGGATCTAGGACCCGAAATGGTGCAAGTTTTAAAGTTCAGTATCGATGCTGATGATGCTGAAATGATTTCTGGGTGAGTTTTGGGGGTCCAGGCACCATTTCGGGATTTAGAACCCGAAATGTTAAGTTCAACATCGATACTAAAATGATTTCTGGGTGAAAGTAGCTCATTTCGGGACGTGGATACCAAAATACATTTCGGGTTTTAGATCACGAAATTTTCGTATAAAGATAAATAAGGTAGTGGGGGGGGGGGGGAAGAATATCGGAGGGGCAGAAGATAAATTTTCATAGCAGCCGATGTATAATGTACGTTGTTGTACGTATCCCAAATTATATTACCTTAGAATAGATGGTATATATATAAACCTAGATTTATATAAACCTAAAAATTAAAGAATACTAGATGCCTCCTCCAACCACGAGTCTTCCACATTCACCCTGACTAGTACGTAAGCTTTATAAAAATTAACCTTTAAATCAAACATCAACTAAAAAAAGCAGTAATATTGCTTTAACCGCCCTAATATTAGCTAAAGTCTTTTTCTGCAATAATCAAGTTACCATATGCAAATTGCAAGTGGGACAACCTAAAAGCTAATTACCCACAACCTGAAACCTAGAAAACAAAGCCACCTCAACAGAAGCAGACATCAAAGCATTTGAACTTTCCATCATATCAAGAACAGAAAAGCGGCAAATAATCCCATTTTCGAAGACCTCTTTCAAAACTAAACTCATCGGTAGGGCTCCCGTTAGACAAACTGGTATTGTTGCACAACTAACACACTCCAACATTCACCACCCAAAGATCTAAGAAATTCATTTCAATCATCACTGAATCCAAAATATCCTCTAATCAACCAAATCATACCTTTTCAAAATCCACTTTAAACAACAAAAAATAAAAAACTCTTTCGTTCTTTTATTCACTTCATCCATCACTTATTAGCAATCAGAATGCCATCGCAAAATTGCCTTCTTTCATAAAGGTTGATTCATTTTTAGAGATTGATCAACGCTATTACTTGTTTCAACCGATTAGCAAAAACTTTAGCCAACAACAATAATTTTTTAACGGTTAGTAGTCGGTGTACTCCTAAACCCACCATAAATAGATGAAATTTATGTTTTACTACATGAGAATATGTTGAGAAATATATCAAGTGTGAGTTAAATTTCACATTGGTTAAAAGAGTTGAAGTTGAGCAATTTATAAGTGAGAGGACACAATCACTCAATGCCTTAAGATTTTGGGTAAGCGTGTGGTGTCCGACACTTGTATCGTTGTTCTAGACCCAATGTGGATAATCCCCCGGCTGCCCCCTCGTTGTCCCAACAGTGGAATCAGAGCCGATGGTTATAGATCGGGCTCCTTGTGTCGAAAGTCTTCTTGACAAAGGTGTGGTCAGGTGGCGGGTCCCGTTGTGCAAGTGGCAAACGGCGGTACAAGTGTTTACGGTTGGGGAAAAACCCCTCGCTTGAGGGGGAGCACAATAGAAAAGTGGAGGCTGAACACTTTATAAGTAAGAGGACTCATAAACTCATTGCCTTAAGATTTTGTGCAGAAGAGTGGTGTCAAAGTCACTTGTGATGTTGCTCAAAAAGGCCAATGTGTTGATCCGACCCAGTGAGACACCCCTTCAATTGCCCAACAATGGTATCAAAGCCTGGTTGGGGGACAATAACGTGGTATTGGATCTTGGACACTATGAGACTCACACTTGAAGAGAGATGTTGAAAAATATATCAAGTGTGAGTTAAGTCCCACATTGGTTAGAAGAGTTGAAGTTGAGCAATTTAAAAGTGAGAGGACACATTAACTCAATGCCTTGTTTTGGGTAAGAGTGTGGTGTCCGACACTTGTATCGTTATTGTAGATCCAATGTGGATGATCCTCCGGCTGCCGCCTCGTTGTCCCAATAGTGCTATCAGAGCTTATGGTTATAGATCGGGCTCATTGTGTCGAAAGTCTTCTTAACAAAGGTGTGGTTAGGCGGCAAGTCCTGTTGCGCAAGTGGAAAATGGCGGTACAAGTGTTTACGGTTGGAAAAGCCCCTCGCTTGAGGGGGAGCATAATGAATGAAGACTCATACTTGAGGGGGAGAGTGTTGTGACAAGTGTGAGTAAGTCCCACATTGTTTAGAAAAGTGGAGGTTGAATAGTACTTTATAAGTAAGAGGACCCATAAACTATTGCCTTAAGATTTTGGGTAGAAGAGTGGTGTCAAAGTCACTTGCGATGTTACTCAAAAAAGTCAATGTATTGATCCGACCTAGTGAGACTCCCCTTCAATGGCCCAACAGAATAGATATGATGCATATAAGTTTTTTCATATTTCAGCAATGGTATTTCTTACGAGATGAAAATCCACGAATTTGTATATTGCACTACACAAATAGTTTTTTTTTAAATATATTTATAAAATAAAAACAAAAAATGGGTGTTTGGTGGAAAACAGGAATTAAGTGTGTTCTTGATTTTATGTTGATTAACTTGTCTTGGCAATAGGCATTTCCTTTGTTTTAGACGAGGTAAATGCAAATCGGTAAGTTGGATTTTTTTTTGTTGTTTATCCTTTTCATTTTTAATAAAAGTTTTGCTAAATAAGTTGATGCCTTTTGTTGAAGTATCTTACCTGCACAGTTGCACCTTCTTATTGTTGTAGCAACGTAACCAAAAGCATACTAATTCTAATATGAACAAGTGTACTAAGTGATCTATGATGGACAACATATATTGATATAGTAATTCTATATTGAAATAGTTAAATTATTATTGATTATCAAATTGATCTATTATCGGCTTGTACTTTTAGGGCTGCTGCATAGAATATTATAAATGTCAAAGTGCATCAAATTCGATATATAAAATTTGGTTAAATTATATATGTATATATGAATTTGTCTAGAGGTTCAATTCATCAGTAGGAAGAGTTTAATTTAGTAATTTTAGAGATATCAATTTAGTAGTAAGAGATTGATTTTGTAAAATATTTTGATTAGTCTCTTGTATTGATATTCATTTGTCTATGAAGTATCAATTCAGTTGTATGAATTTTACTTTGTAACTTTAAGAGATATAGTTCAAATACTATATATATCTTTTATAATATAGTATTCGATCCTCTTTTATAATAAAAAAAGAAAGAAGAAGATTATCTCATAGTATCTACCTATGTAGAGGCTGCTTTCTACTTGGAGATGACTCCGATTAAGGACTTGGGATTATGTTACCACGTCATCCGCATAGGCTGAAAAAGTGTTTCGACATTATATTGCATAGAAACGAAGATGTTTCACGTTTGTTTAAAAAAAAAGTTGGTGCACGTTTTGTGATGAAATCATTATAGATTTTGGGATCGAATCATTAATTAGTTGTTTTAACATATATATCGATGTGTGAGCGTATATCCCTCACTATTAAGAATAAGGAAAATGATAAACATTGCCCTAAGGACAATGATTATTGCGGCAATGGTTAAGAAACCAAAAATAATATAAAAATCCTTAAAATTTATCTATTCTACTTTTATAAAACAATTAGACACAATTTTCAATACAAGTTTTACCTTTTTTGGTAATCTTAACTAGTGCCCTTAACAAGACCCTTAAGATAAACATATATTACCAAAAGGTAGTAGGTTATTGACTTTTTTTTTTGTAAGCAAAAAATGAATAACATAGGAGTATAAGATGTACTCAACTCTTACAATTCATACAAAAGTACTTTTAGATGCGGTTAAAATAATCTAAATAATTATTATTCCAATTCCAATCAACAAAGGTGAGCGCACACTAGACCGCATTCTATCAAAAAATCACAACCAATCAATATAAATAACTTGTTGCACTAAGGAACATGGTTTTAAATTGCGGTTGCGGTAAGGGATGCGCTTGCGCTTGCGGACGTTGCGCTTGCGGTTAATGCGGCTGCTGCGACGCACATTGCGGCTGTTGCGGCGTGAATTGAATTTTCATATTCACAACCTATATTATGTGTACAACTGCGCCACTACAAAATTTAACCACTATATAGTAGAGTTTTAGTTTCCTAAGTAAATACTAAGTGATAGATGGTTGAAATACAAAGTGGATAGACTGTTAAAAGTAAGAATTTTCATTAAATCTTTAGTATTTTGGTAGTTGGGATTCTAAAATTTTAGTTTTGATGAGAAAAGTTTAAAGAATATGTTAGAAATTGTCCGATGCGGCTCCTGATGCGGTTACGTTGCGGTCGAACACGTGATTATAAATCACACCACAATTGCGGGGCGATGCGGTTGCGGAGACTACCGCATCAGCAATATTGCGGCCGCAATTGCGGTTGCGGACTGCAATTTAAAACCTTACTAAGGAAGATACAACCATCTTATTGCCTCGAAAAATAATATTATTACGCTTTCGCGAAATACACCATGTGATTGCCAAGCAAATAATATGCATGTACCTCTTAACTTTCTTCCCTGAGACAAGAGCCCCAAAAGCAAGGAAATTGTGAGAGGGAGAAGTACATACCAAATGAATTATTCCCATCCACTTGAAAATATTAATCCAAACATTGTTTATCACACAACAATTGAAAAAAAACATGTTGAATATCCTCCACTTCCTAAAAACAGAACACACAACAACGACCCAAAAAATTGGTTAAAATACCTTTGTGAAACAATGCCTCTCTAGTTGGTAATTTATCAAGAAGCAACCTCCAACCAATTTACTTGCTTTCGATAGTGCATTGTTTCTCCATAATTTCGATAAGGCTTTTGTTGTAACATCATCAAGAGTAGACATTTCCAACCGACTCAGCAACATATTATATGTCTATTTGACAGTGAAAACACCAACCTCATTCGATAACCATCGCCTCCTATCTGTAAAAAATCTTCTCGGGCGAACCTGCTCAAAAATGGAATCTAGCTCTAGAGCATAAGCGAGTTCGGTACCGGTTAACATAGTTTTCCAAACCAAATTCCATCGACAAATATTGTTTTCCCAAGTACCCATATTCGAGATGACATAATCTTCCGGACCCGTTTTTTGATATAGCGCTGGAAATTACTCACGCAAAGGCACCGACCCTAACTAATGTTCCTTCTAAAAAGCGAAACCGCTTACATCCCCAACAGTACTATTAGTATTATTACAAAATCAGTCCCCTTCCGCCGCGCTGCCTAACTTCCAAATGTCCTTCCACCAACTGGATGCAGTATTTAGGCTATTACTACCCTCCGCATACAAAAAACTGGCTTCAAAGGAACCACAACGAAAATTCAAAAGATCATACCAAAGCTCCTCGCTATCATTCAAGCACCTCCACTTCCATTTGCATGAAAGAGATGCACTGAAAAGAGTTAAATTTTTTATATCCAAACCTCCTCTAATTTTGGGTTGGCATATGCGATCCTAACTCACCCAGCACATTTTATTACTATTCAAATATCCTCCCCGCAAAAAATTTCTTTGAATTCCCACCAATTCCTTTTATACCCTTGAAATAGATTATTATTCACTGCCTTAGACATGAGACCCGTGAGACCTTCAGCGACAATCAAGAAGAGGAAAGGTGACATAGGATCACCCTGCCTCAGCTCTTTATCAACTCTAAAATCTTCCGTGGGGCTGCCATTCACAAAAACGGACATCGAATTCTGAAAAATACAAGCTTTAATCCACCGACACCAACCTTCCGCGAAACCTATTCTACCCAACATATACTCCAACAAGTTCCAATTCACCGTATCATAAGCTCGTTCGAAATCCACTTTAGAAAACAAACACTTGTCTTTCTTTCTTTCTTTTTGCCATGTCTAACAACTCATTGAAAACTACAACACCATCTAGTATCTGTCTATTAGGAAGGAAAGCAGATTGAAAATGCGAGATAACCTTTCCCAAAACAAGCTTCAACCTCGCCGCTAAAACTTTTGATAAGATTTTGTACAAACAAGACACCAAACAAATAGGTCGATAATCTGAAAAACCTTGCGGATGATCTTTCTTGAGAATGAGAGTCAAGAAAGATGCAGCAATAGCTTTTGGAAGAACCGCAGTACGATGAAATTTAGAGAAAAAAAGTAATAATATCATTTTTTATAATCTCCCAACATGCTTTAAGAAAATTAAAATTGAAACCATCTGAGCCAGGACATCTATTCTCAGCCCTTATTTCATAAATAGAGAAAGGAGCTGTCAACAATAGATTATCCTCATCGGAAATAGTTTGAAACTGGATATCATTTAGATTTGGCCTATTCTCCCATCTCTCCATGAAATTATTCTCAAAATAACTCTTCATATAGCCCTTAATCTCCTCCACCCCCTAGACCCATTGGTCACCATTTATTAAGGCCACCAATTGATTCTTTCTTCTTCTACATTTAATAGATTCATGGAAATATTTTGAATTAGATGTTGGAGTAAGCCCTAAGAGCCAATCTATTACTATAGTATTTGCTTTAGGAGTTTAAATATAAATATGACATTTCTTTATTATGTTTGTAAGAGTCCAAAATAATGAAGTCCCTAGAATAGAAAGTCCGTTTAATATTAAGTGTGACTTAATCATGAGATTACATTAAACATAAGGACGTTATTCTTAAAGTATCCGTAGTCGAGCTTTAAGGTGAAAAAGGATAACCTTAGAGCATAAAAGACTAGGGTCTTGTTAACATGTGCCCTAAGGACATATGTTAAGGAACTCAAAAATAGTAATTTTGCATTGGAAAAAACAACATATTGACTTGTAAAAAGTTGAATGCACAACTTTTAAGATAAAATTTCTATATTAAATTTCTTAACATGTGCCTTGAGGGCACATTTTAACATTCTCCAAAAGACTATTATGAAGATAGACTGATGATCGCATCTCATGGATCATAGGATAAGGAGTTATCAAGTCTTGACATAGGTATAAAAGATTAAGAGTAATATTTATACCGGATTGACCCGCTATGAGAGTACTACATAGAATGTTATGCTAAAGTTTCATAAGTTACTCTCATGGTGATAATGGTGTAAACCGCCCTTAGACCTGAAACTACTTTGTACCCTAGATGTGGAGTCAAGTGCTTTGTTGCTGATCTAACGTTGTCCGTAACAAGATAACCATAAAGGCAATTAATGGGTACTTTACAAAGCATGCTGAGGGACAATAGTGACCTAGATGGAATTTGCCAATCCTGCATAACAGGATAAATGTCATGGGCCCAATATTGAACTGGACAAATATGACACTATGTATGCTTTGTGTTCAATATAGACATTAGGGGCAAAGGGGTAATTGTACACGCATATATTATCACAAAGGTTATGATTTGATCACATGTTAATTTCTCATAACTTGGGTTGCAATGATGTGTTGCTAGATACCGCTCATTGTTTATTATATTAAATAAAGGATTTAATATAATTGCCAACGTTATGGAAACCTACAAGGGTCACACACATAAGGACAGTCTAATATTGAGATAATTAAAGGAACACCGTAAGGTACAGTGTATGTGCAAAGTGATAAGGGTATCACGGTAATTTAATTGAGCGAAGAACACCATAAGATATGGTGGGAGGGCGCGCACATGAGTACTACTACTCATGGGGAGCGCGCGCCCTAGTCCTAGTTCTCTTGTTGGGCTTTGCTCAACAAGAGATATCTTGGTGCACAAGACAAGAGTTGTCTTGGTGCATAAGACAAGAGATATCTATAAATAGAGACCTCTTGTGATAGCTCAAAACACACCAAAAGCACAAGAATATTTTAGAGTTGGAAAACCCTAAAATAATCATCTCTCTCAATATTCTTGCACAGCCTTCAAACATAAATGGCTAGCACTCTATTGAAGGTGACTGTTCTTGTGGACTAGTTAGAGGCGTGGGTGACCTTCATCAACGCTCGTGATCATCTTGTTCGTGATTCAAAGGTTCTTCCCTACAAGAGGTAAAAACCCTAAAACACGTATCATGCTCATTCGTAAGGATCAAACTAAGGAAAATTTTTGAATTCCGCTGCTTAAACTATATCTATTTTCCTTCATTAGAATCTCCCTCATTCTTCATTTTTGCTTTAGAAGACTCTCTTTAAGATGAAGCTGGCTCCAAAATTATTTATTCAACCCAACACGCCTATTCAGTTCAACATCATTACTATCCCCTCCTAGCATTCCTTTAATATAATTGAGCTCTTGAACTGTTTTCTCTATATTAAGATTTAGGAATCCAAACACTTCAAGATTCCACTTACGTAAAGATTCTCTTAATAACCTGAATTTTTCTTTCACAACAAAGCTCTTCCAAGCCTTCTCAACAAAAGAAAGGAACTCTGGATGTTCCATCCACCCATTAATAACACGAAAGGGTTTAGGTCCCCAATTGAGAGAAGAAACCACTAACCATAATGGGCAATAATGTGAAATGTCGTGATCCCCTATCCACTCTCCGGAGATGTCGAAAGTATTAATAAAACCATCCGATAACAAGAATCGATCAATGCGACTCATTATTGGTTTTCTGTCAGCACTGAACCAAGTGAATTTCTTGCCAAGAACAGGAATATCGATCGACTCCATATCTACAACAAATTGATTAAAAAGAGTTTTATCCCCTCACCTGCCCACATCACTACTACCCACCCTTTCAGAGGATGAAAGCACGACATTAAAATTTCCCCCTTCACACCATTCTCCATCACCATATGGTTACTTAAAAGACAACAACTCTCCCCACAAACGTTTCTTGTCAGCTAGACTACAAGGTGAATACACACTAACGATAAACATAATTACCCCCTCCTTCTCCACCATTAAACCCAATAAACCATAACCAGAGAAACTACTCAAAAATTTGAAAGACAAAGAGTTCCAAATAATAATCATACCTCCAGAAAAACCAATAGATTCTTGAAATATTCATATATATATATAGACGTTGAGCTTAGTAAAGAGAATTAAAGTTTATTTTGTAGTTTCTCTTTGTATACAATACATTTGTTCTGTAGTTCCTCTTTTTACCAGTCTTTGCGCATCTTGTGCAAGATTTGGTTTTTATTAATAATATTTTGCCGTTCAAATAAAAAAATAGAGAGGATCACAGTTTGAGTTTCAGCAACTGTTTTTGGAAAAAGATTGAAATCACTTGATGTCAAAACTAGAACTGTCTCAAACTCTGAATTATTATGACTGATACCTTTAGAAAATAGAGTGTGAAAATAAAAAAAATAAAATAAACATATGTAACAAATATATTGAATTTAAGTAGTTAATGAATTTTCTAGCTAGGAAACAAATTTTAAAAAAATTCAGATAGAATTTTTGAATAATAAAAATAAATTTTAATTAGATCCTTAATATTATAAGGCACAATACATTTTCCCTCCAAATGCTCTATTAGTCCGCCTAAATCTATTCCCCTTTGTATTCATAAAAAAAAAAGAAACTAATCCTAAAGTGCCGCCTAATTGCCTAAATATATGCCTATTTGTATTCTTCTAAATAAATAAATCTATTCCTAATTTATTGCCACATATTATTCTCACTAATCACTAAACAATTTTATACAAAAAAAAAAATGATTGTCCGCTAAACCCTTCCGTTTCCTCTTTGTGAATCTGCATTCTCATCAATACTTTTATCGTAAAACACAAATCTCTTCCCTTTTCAAGGATTTGCAGAACCTATTATTAATAAATGAAAATTCAGAACCTATTCATCATATTATCCTTAATATTATAAGGCACAATACATTTTCCCTCCAAGTGCTCCATTAGTCCGCCTAAATCTATTCCCCTTTGTATTCATAAAAAATAAGAAAAAGAAACTAATCCTAAAGTGTCGCCTAATTGCCTAAATATATGCCTATTTGTATTCTTCTAAATAAATAAATTTATTCCTAATTTATTGCCACCTATTATTCTCACTAATCACTAAACAATTTTATACAACAAAAAAAAAAAAGATTGTCCACTAAACCCTTCCGTTTCCTCTTCGTGAATCTGCATTCTCATCAATACTTTTATCATAAAACAAAAATCTCTTCCCTTTTCAAGGATTTGCAGAACCTATTATTAATATCTAAGAGAAGCTTGACCGTCTCTCTTCAACCACTCCATCTCTTTCTTTTTCTCTGCGACTTTACTGAATTTAACTTGGTGCCTCTTCAAAAATTTTCACACTCACAAACAGGTATGCGAATAATTATGTTTTTGTAATGGATTATTCTCCTCTTCTTTGATATATTTGATGTGATTCTTCATATTTGTATTTGTTCATATCAGAATGATTTCTGAATTGTGCCTCCAAAATTGATTTTTTGTTCCTTATCAGTAACTTGCAAGTTGTAGTTTTTACTTTTTCTTATCAGTATTTTTTGTATGCAGAATGACACTACTTATGAGTATGATTTCTGGCATTGTACCTCCAAAATTGAACTGGCAAATTAAAGTTCGTATAATTCGTTTGTGCAAAGCCTATTCTTATTATGAACCCAATATTGTCACAAGTTTAGAAATGATTTTACTTGACCACAATGTGAGTATTTCATTTGTTGTTTATTACCTATAATGTGCATATTGATTTTTAATTAATTTACCATATTCTTACATTTTTCTGATTGTCAACTTTGCTGTTTGTCTTTTTACTTGCAAGGTGAACAATATCTAATTTATGAGGATGATGTTCCACTGGAAGATGTAATCAACAATCCAAAATCCCACATGACAAAATTTTTGGGCTGGATGGATGCAAATAGAAAATATCCTGAAGCAAAAAGCCTTACATATGGTGAATTTCCTTCAATGTTTGTTTGGAATAAAGGCAATCGAGAGTGGACAAAGAGGAAGAGGGGGTTTGCAATTGGGAGATTACATTTTATTTCATTGTTTATTTAACACTTTATTTATACAGTCAATTTTTCTTCACAAGTTTAGTTCATTCGTTGATTCTACTATCGAATGAAATAATAATGGTTAGAAAGTTCTTAATTACTCCAATAATTTTATACCCTAATATTATAATAATGGTTGAAAATTCTTTAATTTTTGTCATGTTTACTGCAGGTGGGCTGTGACAATTATCATTTCGAAAAGTTTTGCTGAACGATGACATATTGTTAAAAGAAGTGTTACATTGATGCGAAAGTTATTGGGGACAATTTGTTTTTATTTTATTTTATATATTTCTATTGTACCAATGGACATGTAATATTTTGTTTGATATTATGGATGATATATTTTTTTTGGAAAAATATTATGGACAACATATATTTTTGTTATTTTCATCCATTCATAATTTTAATACTTTTAATATAAAAAATGCAAAATCTATCCATAATTTGTCCCGTGCATCGCACAGGTAGAAGTATTAGTTTTATTTACTTTAAAATATGGTCCGTTTCTCTAAGAACTAGAGGATTAATATAAGAAAAAATGAACATATATTACACGTGATTTTCCTAATAAGCTTGACATAGTGTGCTTAGTAATGATTTAATTGGACTTAATTGATTATCTCACTACGATGATTTTGTCAAAAAAATCTCACTACGATGATGATCGCATCATCAATTTCAATTCCTTTTTTTAATGGGATTTGCTTTTTCACTTTCAATTGGTTTAGAGAGGATAAGAGGATTCAATTCCCTCTTTTTACTTGATATGTGTCATCAATTGTAATACTGCACTAAGTTACAACATAACAAAACACTATCTAGAAGTGTGCAACACGAAGTTGTGCAAATTCTATTTACAAATCATCAATATTAATTTAAGTTGTGTGATGTGTAAAAACAAAGATCCATGTCATTATTCTGTGTGATAATATATAAAAACAATAGAACGGTTATCATCTATTTTTTGGTATGGAGGTTATCATCTAGTTTGTTAATTATGATTTTATCACCCAAGAATATGTTATCACTTTTCAGCATGGATGATCTCAATTAGAAGATCCATCTCATTATTCTATGTGATAATATATAATTCTTTTTTCGGCTATAAGATAAACTCAATGTTTTTTTTTTTTTGACGAAGATAAACTCAAAGTTCTAATTTAAAATACTAGTACACGGGTTAATATTTAAGATTAATATATATATATATATATATATATACTCTCTCCGGTCTCGAATATAAGAAACAAAAAAAAAATGTTGGTCTCAAATATAAGAAAAAGTTATTACAATGATTACTTTTTTTATCATTATTCCAGTTTTGCCCTTTATTAAACTTATCTAACTTTTCCAATTAATGCTCATAAACGGATAATAACTAAAATATGTTCATAAACGGCTAACAACTTAATCCTAAAAACTAGTAACTATTAGTAATAAATATTAATTATTTAATTTAATTAAAAACAAAAGTTAAGGGTAAATTTGGAAATACAATAATTTCCTTAATATGTGTGTTTTTTTTTTTGTTTCTCATATTCGAGACCAGAGGGAGTATATATATATAACCCAAGGAGTGTGGTTGAGCGGCATGGGGCTCATCTTCCCTTAATTAAGGATCGAGGGTTCGATTCTCACCTTGGGTATGGACCCGGTCTCGACCAAAAAAAATAATATACATATATGTATAATTGATTAGTTGCGATATTAATTTTTTTAATATAATATTAATTAATAATTTTTTCATCAAATAATTTTATTTTTCCAATTACTTGTGAAATTGATTTTATATTTCTATTATTTAAATATGAAAAATAATATATATATTTAACGATTTTATAGAGATAAAATAAAGTGGAGAGTGATCTTCCACTCCCCGTTTCAAACAATATCATGTTTTCTTTCTAGTCTCTTATTAAAATTACAAAAAAGATAGTGTCGTGTACTAATATATGAGTATAAATATTGATCATCGTTTAAATTATAAAATCAAAAGACACTCGTATTAATATGAATGTAAATATAAATCATAAAAAAAATTCCGTATTAATATGGGTATAAATATTTAAGTTCCTATAAAAAAAAAAGTTTTTCGTCTCGTATTAATAAATTTCATATTAAAAGTTTGTGGAAATGTAATTCCATAAAAATTACAAAAAAAAAACCGTACATGAGTATAAATATAGCTCCCGTAGAAATTGTAAAAAAACAGTCCTCATATTAATATATGGGTACAAATATAGGTCCTCATAAAAATATGCGTTCTCGTAAAATCACAAAAAAAAGGTCTTCGAATTAGTATATGTTTTTTTTTTACTAAATTAGTATATGGTTTTCATTTTTATATTACATAGACGTTCATTTTATATTGATTTTATTCAAATATGAAAAATAATACAAATGTAAATATTTAAAAAGATAAAATACTCTAGAGAGTGATCTCCCACTTTTCTTCTCAACAATATGATATTTTTTCTCCCGTCATTGTAGATATTATAAAAAGAAATATAAACCTTGTATTAATATATGAATATAAATATGAATATAAGTCTCATGTAAATTACAAAAAATAAAATAAGCACTTGTATTAATATCTTAGTATAAATATTGATACCATATAAATTACAAAAAAAAAAAATACAGTCATATTAATATAAGTGTAAATATTTTTTATAAGAAATAAAATAAAATATCATAAAATAGCTTAAAATAAATCATAAAATTATAGTTTTAGTTGTTGGTGTAAATTGAACCGTGTACCTCACACTAAATTTGTTCGTGAGAGAGACATATATGACACACATAAACTTTGTTTCATTAGAGATTGCCACGTGAAATTTTGTTCATGAGAGAGACATCATGTAATATATATTATAGAGATATAGATTATAAAAATTAGTAACTTTTAAAAATTATGGTTAGTAACAATTAAGTAAAAAAATACATCATAAAATTATATTTTTTTTGTTGTTGGTGGGAATTGAACCATGTTCCTTTGGCTAAAACACCTAATTACATCTATGTAGTATAAGTAAGAATATATATCATAAAAATAGTTTTTTTTTGTTGTCGGTGAGAATTGAACCATGTTACTCTTGTTAAGCCTCTTAACTAAATCTATGTAAAAAAATATAAAAATTAGAAAATGTTGTTGGAGGGAATAGAAGGGAATGCATATTCATATTGTAGCTTGCTTGATTGCTTAAAACTTAAAGCCTTAAAATATTGCCACATAGACATATGAAGACTTTGTTGCTTGCCACATATGATGATGATCAGGAGAGAGACATCCGTAAATATATTATACTAGTATAACTAACCCGTACAAATGTACGGGTTAAAATTTAAAATTATATTAATTAATATATATAATTAATGTTAAAGTAGATTAGTTTAAATATTAATTTTTGTAATTTAATTTATGTTTTTCTAATTACTTATGAAATTGATTTAATATTTATATTATTTAATTATAAAAAATAATTATATATTTAGGAATTTTAAATGGATAGAACATGGTGGAAAATGATATTCCACTTCCCGTTCTCAATAGTATGGTATTTTCTTTTTGTCCCCATAAAAATTACAAAAATAATAGGATCTGTTTTAATATATAAGTATAAATATTGTATTGTATAAATTATCAAATAAAAATACACTCATATTAACATGAGTGTAAATATAATTCATAGCTGGAGAATGATCTCCCACTTTTCGTTCTCAACAATGTGATATTTTTTCTCCCATCGTCGTAGCAATTTAAAAAAATATAGGACTATGTTTTGATATGTGAATATAAAGTCTCATTTTTTAAATAAAAAAATAAGCTCTTGCATTAATATATGATTATTAATATTGATCTCGTGTAAATTATAAAGACATGCACTGATATTAATATAAGTGTAAATATAAGTAATGTTAAAAAATACAAAAAATGGGTTTATTCTATTAATATAGGAATAAAAATATGTTCTTAATAAAATACAAATAAAACATAAATAATAAGTATGATTTTATATTTGATACAACTTAGTAATAAAAAAATGATCGATAGAAATGAGTTAAGTTTTGCATGTAAATAAAAGTTAAAAATTAAATTAATAAAATATACTTTTATTTGAGAAATTATGAATTTTTTTATCATAATAATATTTATGTAATAGTATATATTAATTCATACAACTTTATTTTTAAAAAATAGATACATATAATTGTTTGGGTACTTATATTTATATAATAGTATTTCAACATTTGAATCAATTAATTTTTTTATGATATATCATTAGTTACGATGATTAAAAAAAAGTTATGGAAACGTTATTAAGAAAAAATTTCTTTAAAAGTATTAATCTTAAAAAATTATTGTTATTTGTTAGAAATTGGCTTGATTTACTTATCTTTATCCAAAAATTTTGTTTGTTTTTGTCTATAAGTGACTATTAATCTTAGTTATATAGAATATGTGTTTCAAAAGTATCTTTTAAAAAATGTCTCATAATTAAAAATGTGTCATGAGTGAAAATCAAAAAATGATACATTAAGGAATTCTAAAAAATAAAATAAAATAAATTGTAGCATAATTAAAAAAGTGTCATGAACGGGAATCGAAGAGTGGTACATCAAGGAACTCTAAAAAGTAAAATAAAATGTTTCATAATTGAAAAATGTCTTGAGTGGGAATCGAAGAGTGATACATTAAGGAAGAATTTGTTTGTTATGTAGATAGTCTCATAGTTTGCCACATAGGATTACGACCAGGAGAGAGACATCCGTAAATATATTATACTAGTATAACTGACCCGTGCAATGCACGGATTAATAATCAAAATTATAATATATGTTATTAACGTTAAATTAAATTAGTTGAGATATTAATTTTTTTAATTTAATATTAGTCAACGAATTTTTTATATTTCTATTATTTAAGTATTAAAAATAATATATATTTAGCGATTTTAAAGAAATAAAATAGGGTGCAGAGTGATCTCTCGCTCCCCCGTTTCGAACAATATGGTATTTCGTTTCTAGTCCCCGTGAAATTACAAAAAAGATATGATCGTGTATTAATATATGAGTATAAATATTGGTCCTCACGTACATTATAAAATTAAAAGGCACTCATATTAATATGACTGTAAATATAAGTCATAGTAAAAAAATAGCGTTCCCTTATTAATATGTCTATAAATATTTAAATTCCTATATAAAAAAGTCTTTCGTCTCGTATTAATAAATTTCGTATTAAAACATATAGACTCTCAATTAAAATTACAAAAAAAAAGTTTTTGTATTAGTATATGAATATAAATATAAATCTCATGTATATATAGCCACTTGTATTAATATATATAAATATTGATCCCGTGTAAATTAAAATAAAAAATATAGTCATATATATGAATATAAATATTAATATTTTTCATAAGCAATAAAATAAAATATCATAAAATTGCATCAAAAAATATAGTTTTAGTTGTTAGTGGAAATCGAACCGTGTATTTCATATTAAATTTTATTCGTGACAGAGATATAGATGATACACATAAGTTTTAATTCATTGGAGACATTAGTAAATATATACTATAGAAGTTAGTAACTTTTTAAAAATTATGGTTAGTAACAATTAAGTAAAAAAATACATCATAAAAATAATTATTTTGTTGTTGGTTGGAATTGAATCATGTTCCTCTTGCTAAAAGTCATAATTAAATATATGTAGTATAAGTAAAAAAATATATATATCATAAAAATAGATTTTTTGTTGTTGGTGAGAATTGAACCATGTTACTCTTGCTAAAACTTTTAACTAAATCAAAGTAAAAAAAATAGATTTTTTGTTGTTGGTGAGATTTGAACTATGTTACTCTTACTAAAGCTTTTAATTAAATCTAAGTAAAAAAATAGATTTTTTGTTGTTGGTGGGATTTGAACCATGTTCCTCTTGCTAAAGCTCCTAACTAAATCTATGTAGTATAAAATAAGGAGGAGATGACACGTAGGATTATGTTAATTGAGAGAATGCCACGTAGGAAAAAAATCAAGAGAGAGACATCCTTAAATATATTATATAGAGACTAGTATAACTGACCTGTGCAATGCACGGGTTAATATTTAAATTTATAGTATATGTTATTAATTTTTTTTTAAAATTTAAGTTAATTAATATAATTTTTGTTAAATAGTTTTATTTTTCCAATTATTTGTAAAATTAATTTTATATTTCTATTATTTAAATATAAAAATAATATATATTTAAGAATTTTAAAGAGATAAAATAGTGGGAAAGAGTGATCTCCCGTTCCCCGTTTTGAACAATATCATGTTTCATTTCTAGTCCCCATTGAAATTACAAAAAAGATAGGTCGTGTATTAATATATGAATATAAATATTGATCATCGTTTAAATTATAAAATCAAAAAACATTCGTATTAATATGAGTGTAAATATAAGTCATAGGATAAAAAATAGGTTTTCCGTATTAATATGTGTATAAATATTTAAGTTCTAATAAAAAAAAGTTTTTCGTCTCATATTAAAACATTCGTAGAAAAAAATATAATTCTGTAAAAATTACAAAAAAAAAACACGGTGAGATACTATTTTTGTTTAATGCAGTGAACACCCCGACTGTCCAAGCCGTCTGTAAATTACAAATAACTTCCTGACAGTCTATACCGTCGTAACCATCCATCAACTATATTAATATTTATTCGTAATGACTTCCCGACGGCCTAAATCGTCATCAAGATTAATTAATTCTGACACACTTTTATCGACGGAAATTACATGTTGTCGATGGTCAGGACCGTCAGAAAGTATAAACATCCCGACGGCTAAGGCTTCAGGATAATAATTTCAGTGGACGATAATTTCCCGACGGCTAAAGCCGTGGTATGTATTTTTCATTTATTTTTAAATATTCTCATAATTTGTTGACGGTTTTTTTCATTTTTTGACGGCCTGAACCTTCAAAATATTTCCTGAGGGCCTAAACCTTCAACCCCTCTTTCTCAGTTTGGTTGGAAAATGAAGGTTTTCTTGTAGTGAAAAAAGGCACTTGTATTAATATATTACTATAAATATTGATCCCGTGTAAATTAAAAAAAAATACAGGTATATTAATATAAGTGTAAATATTTTTCATAAGCAATAAAATAAAATATCATAAAATTGTCTCAAAAATAATCATAAATATATAATTTTAGTTGTTGGTGGAAATCGAACCGTGTGGTATTGAGCAACTTTAAATTTATGAGACAGCTATCCCACCCTTTGAGGTGCCTCCAATCTGGCGAGGGATTAGTCACTGCGTTCGGCGGTGGTTACTCCGGTCTCAACAAAAAAAAATTAAACCGTGTATCTCATACTAAATTTTGTTCGTGAGAGAGACATAGATGACACACATAAATTTTGGTTCATTATAGATTGTCCCGTGAAATTTTGTTCATGAGAGAGACATCCGTAAATATATATTATAGAGATAGAGATTTTTTTTGACTAATTATAGAGATAGAGATTATAGAAATTAATAACTTTTTAAAAGTGATGGTTAGTAACAATTAAGTAAAAAAGTACATCATAAAAAAAGATTTTTGTTGTGGGTGGGAATTGAACCATGTTCCTTTTGCTACAACTTCTAATTAAACCTACATAGTATAAGTAAAAATATATATTATAAAAATAGATTTTTTGTCGTTGGTGGAAATCGAACCATGTTACTTTTACTAAAGCTCTTAACTAAATCTAAGTAAAATAATATAAAAATTAGAAAAGTGTTGTTGGAGGGAATCGAAGGGAGTATATTTAGCTTGCCTAATTGCTTAAAACATAAAGCCTTGAAATCTTCCCACATAGACATATGAAGACTTGGTTGCTTGCCACATTGGATGATGATCGGGAGAGAGACATCCGTAATTATATTATACTAGTATAATTGACCAGTGCAATGCACGGGTTAATAATCAAAATTATAATATATGTTATTAACGTTAAAGTAAATTAGTTGAGATATTAGTTTTTTTAATTTAATATTAATCAATGAATTTTTTGTCAAGTAATATTTATTTTTTCAATTACTTGGGAAATTGTTTTTATATTTCTATTATTTAAATATGAAAATAATATATATTTAGCGATTTTAAAGAAATAAAATAGGGTGCAGAGTGATCTCCCGCTCCCCCGTTTCGAACAATATGGTATTTCGTTTCTAGTCCCCGTGAAATTACAAAAAAGATAGGATCGTGTATATATGAATATAAATATTGATAATCGCGTAAATTATAAAATTAAAAGGCACTCGTACTAATATGACTGTAAATATAAGTCATAGTAAAAAAATAGCGTTCCCGTATTAATATGTCTATAAATATTTAAATTCCTATATAAAAAAGTATTTCGTCTCGTATTAATAAATTTCATATTAAAACATTCGTAGAAATATAATTCCGTAAAAATTATAAAAAAAAATTGTACATGAGTATAAATATAGCTCCTGTAGAAATTAAAAAAAAATAATTATCCCCATATTAATATATGGGTAAAAATATACACTCTCATAGAAATATATGTTCTCTTAAAATTACAAAAAAAAATGTCTTTGTATTAGTATATGAATATAAATATAAATCTCATGTATATATAGCCACTTGTATTAATATATATAAATATTGATCCCGTGTAAATTAAAATAAAAAATACAGTCATATATATTAATATAAGTATTAATATTTTTCATAAGCAATAAAATAAAATATCATAAAATTGCTTCAAAAAATATTATAAAAATATAGTTTTAGCTGTTAGTGGAAATCGAACCGTGTACTTCATACTAAATTTTATTCGTGACAGAGACATAAATGATACACATAAGCATTAATTCATTGGAGATTGTCACGTGCAATTTTGTTCATGAGAGAGACATTAGTAAATATATACTATAGAGATTAGTAACTTTTTAAAAATTATGGTTAGTAACAATTAAGTAAAAAAATACATCATAAAAATAATTATTTTGTTGTTGGTTGGAATTGAATCATGTTCCTCTTTCTAAAACTCATAATTGAATATATGTAGTATAAGTAAAAAATAAAAATATAATGAAATGAATTGAGTTTTCCTTTGTCAAAAAAAAAGTAAAAAAAAAAAAATCATAATAATAGATTTTTTGTTGTTGGTGGGAATTGAACCATGTTACTCTTGCAAAAGCTTTTAACTAAATCTAAGTAAAAAAATAGATTTTTTGTTGTTGGTGGGATTTGAACCATGTTCCTCTTGCTAAAGCTCCTAACTAAATCTATGTAGTAATAAGGAGGAGATGACACGTAGGATTATGTTAATCGAGAGAATGCCACGTAGGAAAAAAATCAGGAGAGAGACATCTTTAAATATATTATACTAGTATAACTGACCCGTGCAAATGATGCACGGGTTAATATTCAAAATTATATTATTATATGTAATTAAAGTTAAAATTGATTAGTTGAAATATTAATTTTTTTTTAACTTCATATTAATTATTTGAATCTTATATTTACTTAATGAATTTTGTTGGCAAGTAATTTTTATTTTACGAATTATTTATGAAATTGAGTTTATATTTATATTATTTAAATAAGAAAAATAATATATTTAGGAATTTTCAAAGGGATAAAATAGAGTGGATAGTAATCTCTCGCTCCCTGTTTCCAACAATATAGTGTTTTCTCTTCTGTCGTAGAAATTACAAAAAACATAAGGCTTTTTATTAATATATGAGTATAAATATTGATCTCTGTGTAAATTACAAAATCAACAGGCTATTGTATTAATATTAGTGTAAGTAGATTTCCTGTATTAATAAGTGTTTAAATATTTAAGTTCCCATAGAAAAAAAGTCTTCCGTATCATATTAATAAACTTCGTACATGAGTATAAATATATATTCTATTGAAATTACAAAAAATTGTCCACATATTAATATATAGGTATTAATATAGGTCTTTTTATCGTAAAATTACAACAAAAAAAGTTTTTGTATTAGTATATGATTTTTATTCACGTACCAAAAAAAAGTATATGATTTTTAATTTTATATTTGGAAGACATTCTTTTTATATTGATTTTATTAAAATATGAAAAATAATACAAATTAGTATTTTAAAAGGATAAAATACTCTAGACAGTGATCTCTTACTTCTCGTTTTTAACAATATGGTATTTTTTCTCTCGTCTACTTAGAAATTATAAAATTATATATAGATATAGACCTTGTATTGTTATATGAGTATAAATATAAATCTCATGTAAATTACAAATAAATTATGCAATTGTATTAATATATTAGTATAAATATTTATCCGTGTAAATTAAATAAGAAAAACAAAAAACAATTCTAACAATTATTTGGTTACAACTTTTTTTTAATCAATTTGGTTATAATACGTTAATTATGAATCAATTGAATTTTAACTAAAAAGTCTTTATATATGATAAAAATTTGGTTACAAATAAATATGATAAAAATTAGAAAAGTGTAGTCGGAGAGAATCGAAGGGAGTGCATTTGTGCTTAAAACTTAAAAGCCTTTTTTTCAGTTAGTATGTATTTTTGGAGTATGCTTGAGGGAAAAAAAAACGTGTAAAACAAATAAATATGATAATAATTAGAAAAGTGTAGCCAGAGAGAATCGAAGGGAGTGCATTTAAGCTTAACACTTAAAAGCTTTGAAATCTCGCCACATAGACATTTAAGTACTTAGTTGCTTGCCACGTAAGATGATGATCGGGAGAGAGACATCCGTAATTATATTATATAGAGATAGAGATAGAGATTTTTTTTTTTTTGTCGGTGGGAATTGAACCATGTTACTCTTGTTAAGCTTCTTAACTAAATCTATATAAAAAAAATATAAAAATTAGAAAAATGTTGCAGGAAGGAATCGAAGGGAGTGCATATTCATATTGTAGCTTTCTTGATTGCTTAAAACTTAAAGCCTTGAAATATTGCCACATAGACATATGAAGACTTGGTTGCTTGCCACATTGGATGATGATCGGGAGAGAGACACGTAAATATATTATATAGAGATAGAGATTATATAGAGATTTAATCTCTATCTCTATATAATGTATTTGAGAATGTCTCTCTCATGATCAATTTTCTAGGTGGCAATCTCTCAATGAGTCAAAATTCATGTGTTTTCTACAAACTTTAGCTAGAGAAACCTGGTTCGATTCCCGTCAAAGACAAAATAACAATTTTTTTGATATTTTTTCTATGAACAAACTAATTTTAGTGAAAGAGACATGTTTCAACTCTCATAAACGATCAAATGTTATCGGATGTCCCCGAAGGGCAGAAGTCCAGAAGTCCTAACTCAAGTGGCAGAAAATGCCGAAATTGCTAGGTCGAACGTCTATGACCTGAGTTCGAATCTCGGTCACTCCACTTGTGTGTATCAGTTTATTGGTGGCTTTGGCATCTCGTCTATGTACCCAAAAAAAATAAACGATCAATTTTTTTTTATTCAATGTTATTTTTTTTAGTTGGTTCAATGTTGAAATATTATTTTATAGTGATAAATTTATTTATCCTTTTTTATTTATTTTTTATTTTTGACAAGACCTTCTTATTTTTTTAATAGGTGGACTTCTTTATTCACTCTCCGCCTTTCCTCACCTTATCCTCTATCTCCGCAAAATGCAGCCAAACAAGGTAATCAAGCTTAGCATCCACATCAATCCTTACTCAAAAACCCTGTCGCCCTCCTCTGTTGTCTCCGCCGTAGTAGTTGCAGTCTGGTAGAGCTTCGCCGGAAAATAATTCGGCTTCTGATCAGCTCCCACTATACTACTCCTTGTTGATACCGCAACTACCTTGTTCCAGCCCGAGCTTCTTGTTCGATACTCTGAATAGAACTGCCACGATCTTCCAAACCGGTCTGCATCATCAGTGAAACCCATACCCCACTGATTCAAATCGCAAGAGATTCTTCCGTAGTTAACGAGTATAGTATCGTTATTAGCAATGGAAGCAGAATCATACGGCAAAAAGCTCAAGCAAGGAAATCATCGGAGGATTGGTGGCGAAACTGTAGATGCAAACTAAGGCTTCATCTCGAAACGAAGCGAATAAATTGGAATAAGCTCTGTCACGTGCGAGTGATTGAGGCCATGGAGAACGCCATGAGAACACGACAATGCCGCTAACAGAGACATTGAAAGACGGAGGATGAGATTTTTCGTCGTAGTTGTTGTAGACGACGAAGGTGCGCATGAAGTAGCGTGAGGAGGATATATAGTGAAGGGATGGCATAGCAATTCTTCTTGCCGGATGAGATTGGGAATAAGCAGAGAGTTTATTCGTGTTGATGGTGGAAACAGAGAGGTTCATAGACTAATCAGGTGGTTCCGCCAGTGAAGAAACGGTCGAAAGGCCTGGTTGTGTTGAATGAGTCGGTATGTGGCTGAGAAGCATACTAAAACACTTGTGACAAGAACAACTTCACAGTACTATTATCTACTGTGATAATAGCTCCTCCATAAAGTTGTCAAAAAATCCTATCATGCATGGCAGATCAAAGCATATTGACATCAGATACCACTTCCTTAAAGACTTGAACAAGGATGAAATAATTGACCTACAACATTGCAACACAAGTAATCAGTTGTTAAGTTGATACCTTATGTTAAGTTGGAGACATTATGACCAAAGCTCCTTTTGTTAAGTTGTAGTTTCCTCTGTTAAGCTGTTTTGATAAGTTGCAGCTTATGTAGTTTTTCTAATTTTCTATTTTGTCTTTTTGTACTAGGTTTGGCTTATGTTAGTTGATACCTTATATGGTAATCAACTTAGGAGAGGAAATGTTAGTATAGTATTGTTGTTTGTGGATTGGGCCTTGTGTGTGTAATGTAATTGCACCAGTTCCCCTCCATGTTTTAATAATTGTCAAAACACATGAAAATAGAGTATAATAAATTTTGGCATTTGATATAATTGACTTGACAGCGAAAAATCGTTTTAAACTTTGAAAAATCAAATTACAGGTCATTTGTATCGATACACTTTACATTTGTATCGATACAAATGTACAGAAATTTTTACAAGTCTTTTGTATCGATACATCTTACATTTATATCGATACAAATGTCCAGAAAAATTTTCTTACTGATATTCACGCGTTTGTATTGATACAGGACTCCCTTGTATCGATACAAAACTGATCTCAAATGGACAAAGGAGCTCATGTGTATCGAAACATGCTTGCATGTATCGATACACATCAGTTTCTCTTTGAACCAGAGAGATCATGATGTATCGAGACATGCTTGCACGTATCGATATATATATATATATATATATATATATATATATATATATATATCAGTCAATTTTTTGAACTAACTGGTGTATGTATCGATACAAACTCGAGTGTGTATCGATACATATCAGTCAAAACTTCATCATTTTTAAGCTATCAGGTACTTGTTTCGATACAAACTAAGACTTGAAAGTTTCTTATTGGTATTCAAGAAGGTATCGTTCTTGAAAGTTCGACGTATCAACGAGGGAATCAGCCGGATAATTGTTACGGGGTTCTTTGGGTAAGAACAAGGTGAGAATCAATTATCGTAACCGGAGGCTGAAGTTGAGGATTGCGTCGTGGTTTCGCGCAAATTCACCGAAGCTACGATGGGTATAGGACGATCGAGTCTTTTTGTATATTCGTGTGATTGTATTCCGTGGAATTTGTGCATTGTGTATAATCAATAGATTTTCAATAAAAATCTCAATTCGTCCGTTTGACGAATTGGGGGGAGACGTACCGGCCGAATGCGAGGATGACACGAAAGCCAGTGAACTCTCATATCACCTTGTGTTTGCGTTTCTCTTTCCCTTAACTTTTTCAATTTCGCTTATTTTCATAGATTGTACCAAAATGAATTTAGCGCACGCCAAATGTTTGACTAAATTCAATTTGTTGGCTTCAATTCTTAAAAACTATTGCTTTGATTATTTGATCGCAAAACATCAATTAAGTGTATTTTTATAATCACTCATCAAGGTGATACTACCTTTCTTTTGATCAAACTAAGTGCAAAGTAAACTACCGATCCGGTGGCCTTCCGCCACAAATATTGTTTATTGTGTCATTCACCCCCCCCCCCCCCCCCTCCCCCCCCTATAAGAGATAGCAAAGTAGTCTAACATGTAAGCCCAATCATTGTATGCCTCAATAATGGAATAAGAGGCATATGACCTCATTACACCAACATGAAAAGCATCTAATGTTGTCTAGAAGTCCTAACTCAATTGGTAGAAAATACTGAAATTGTTAGGTAGGACGTCTATGAATGGAGTTCGATCCCTGATCATCCCATTATGTGTGTGGTTGCCTCTATTTTGAATTGTAAGAGTTTTTTTTTGTGGAGACCAGGGTATCCACTGCCGAACACAATAACTATTCCCCTCGCTAGATTGGAGGAACCTCAAAGGGTGGGATCGCTAGCACAAAGAGGATGAGTTTCAACCTCTTAACCACACCTCCTGAGTTAATTGTAAGAGTTTGAGTATCCTTTGTACTCCTTATAATTCAATATTTGTTTATAAAAAAAAATGGAAGGACTTAATTAAAAAAAGTTTAAAAACTTAGTTACAGCTACTTTGAATTCTTAGTGAAAAAATAAATACTATTTCTAATTCAAGGATCTATTTAAAAATTCTTAAATAGGTTAAAAATACGGATTAATTAAATCTATAAAAACAAATAGTTAAGTCTATAAAAAAAAAGAATACTACCTCCGTTCATTTTTACTTGTCGTTTTAAAAAAAATATTTGTTCCTTTTTACTTGTCGTTTTAGGTTATATTTTGCCTATAGTACCCTCTTTGCTATTTTATTTTATTGACTAAATTTTGTATTATTTTTTTTTTGTTGAAATAGTATAATTTTTTTATTGTATACAAATTTTGTTTGTTTTTAAATAAAGTTTGTTACAATTTTTTCAAAAATAGATAATGTTTGTGAAAAAGTAGGAATTTATTGATGAATTAAATATAATAAATTTTAAAAAAAGACATACTAGGAAAATAAGATGCACAAGTACGCTTTCCTATTTTTATTTTTTTTTTAAACGACAAGTATAAAGGAACGGAGATAGTAGTTAAAAACTTCAACAACTTTGGTGGTGGTTGTGGTCATAAACAAAATAGGAAAACGATAATTAGTGTCTGAAAGGCTTTTGCAATGCAATAAAAGACATAAAAATATTCTCCTTCGAGGGGAGCACCTCCTTAAACACTAAAAGATGAAAATTATTCTGCTTGTTATTATCATTCACTATTCATTACATATATAGATAGATCTAAGATAGCATAGTCACAGCTAGCAATGTACTATTGACAGCTATAGAATGGTGACTCATTTTCTATCTTATCCTAATGTGATAACAGTAAGGATAGTAATGTTTATTCAAGCATTCTAGATCCTTCATTTCTTAGTGGGCTTCTCCTTTGGTATTATGAATCCAGTTAACCATTTGGGCCTTTGTTTAGTCCTCTTAGGCCTTGAGTGCTGAACAGCTTCCTCTAGATCCATTTTTAAGTCCACTTGAGCCTCTATTTCTTCTTCATTGACTTGATCTTCCTCTTCATACATAACATCCCCTTCCTCGTCTAGAGACACCTTGTCCTCAAGGTGTAAGTCAGGGTAATCTATTTTCATTTCATCAAATGACTCCCAAGTGGCATCCTCAAGGAAGGAACTTGACCATTGAACCAGAATTTGTGGTGAACCATTTGACTTATATTTCCAATCCAACACTACAACAGGAACAATGGAGCTGTCAGGAATTAGAGGCAAAGAAGGTGAGTGATCCTTACTACCATGATACGACTTGAGTTGAGAGACATGGAAGACTGGATGGATTTTGCTAGAGGCAGGAAGTTGCAGTTTGAAAGCCACGTCCCCAATTTGTTGAATTATCTTGAAAGGCCCAAAAAATCGTTTAGACAACTTGTGTGCTCTAGGACCAGTGACTGAAGTTTGCCTATAGGGTCTTAGTTTTACCCATACCATGTCTCCTTCCTTGAAAGAGTGTTGCAGTCTTCTTTTGTCAGCATAAAACTTCATTGCAACTTGTGCTTTTTCCAATTTTTTCTTTAGAATTTGTAGAATCATATCACGATCAATGAGAGTGGCATCCACTACTTCTAATTGTGAAGACCCTGCAATATAGTGGCTGATGGTGGGAGGAGGTTTTCCAAATACCACATGGAATGGGGTGAATCCAGTAGAAGAGTGGACAATGGTATTGTAGTGCCATTCAGCCAAGTGTTAAAAATTTCCCCATGAGCTTGGTTTGGCATTCACAAAGCATCGTAAATATTGTTGGAGAGCTTTGTTGACAACTTCGGTTTGTCTATCACTTTGTAGGTGATATGCCGATGACATTCTTAATTTGGAAACCATGCTCTTGGGCATCCCATGATGTTTGAACACCATATTAGCTAACAGAACAACGACTTTGTTAGCCGTGAAATTTGCCGGAAGCATGCCAAAATGTGCAGCTTTGGAGAAACGATCAACAACAACTAGTATCACAATATAGTTTTGGAAAGAAGACAGCCCTATAATGAAACCTAAGGAAATGTCTTCCCAAACAGCAGTTGGAAGAGGTAGCGGCTGTAGCAACCCATAAGGTAGGTGTGTTGGAATTTTTGTTTGCTGACAAACCAAGCAATTTTTGATAAACTCTGTGACATCTTTTTGCATTCCTTCCCAATAAACATTCTCACGAATGTGCCCCAAAGTTTTATGAATCCCACTGTGACCTCCTAATGTAGAGGAGTGAAATTCCTCCAAAAGTAATTGCTTGAAATTGGAAGCAGATGGGATATAAAGTTTACCTTTGAAGAATAACAAACCCTCTAGTACTTGAAACTTGTCGTAGTCATATGGGTGTTGTAAAACATTTTGAAGCAATGTTTGGAAGTCCATGTCTTCCCTTAATTCCTTTTTCAATTTAGCAAGGAAATCGAAATGAGGAATAGTGACAGCGAAGAAAGCAGGATCGGGGACTCTTGAAAGAGCATCTGCCACCCGATTTTGATTGACAGGCTTATAAACAATGTCATAACTGAAGCCTAAGAGTTTGGCCGAATAAAACTGCTGTTCTGGAGTTTGAATTACTTGTGTCATGAGTTCACGGAGGCTTTGCTGATCGGTGTGGATGATGAATCTCCGCCCCAATAAATAAGTTCGCCACTTTTTGATCGCAAAAGTTATTGCACATAATTCCCTTACATAAGTGGAAGAATTTAACAATTTAGGGCAGAACTTCTTGCTAAAAAAAGCAATTGGGTGGCCATTTTGGGAGAGAACCGCGCCCATTCCCAACCCTGAAGCATCGGTATCTAACATAAAAACTTCATCAAAGTTTGAGGTTATCGAAAGCAAGTTGTGCAGCCTCTGACCAGATAAAGGAGTCTTTCTTTAGCAGTTCTGTCAAAGCATGAGCTATGGATGCATAGTTTTTGATGAACTTTCGATAAAATCCCGTGAGGCCAAGAAACCCGCACAACTACTTGATATTCTTAGGCACTGGCCAACTGGTCATAGCTTGAATTTTCTCTGGGTCTGGACCAACCCCAGAAGAAGTGACAATATGACCAAGATAAGTAATGGATGGCTGAGCAAAAGTGCATTTGGATAGTTTTAGGAAAAAATGATTTGAGGATAAACACTCAAAGACTGCCTCAATGTGTGCCAGATGATCCTTGAAGGTTCTGTTGTAGATAAGGATGTCGTCGAAGAAGACAATGACAAACCTTCGAAGGAATGGTTGAAAAATTATATTCATAGTTGCTTGAAAAGTTGAAGGTGCATTGCAAAGGCTAAACGGCATCACAAGGAACTCATAATGGCCTTGATGAGTTCGAAAAGCGGTTTTCTCGATGTCAAAAGAGGACATTCGAATTTGATGGTAGCCTGATCGGAGGTCCAATTTTGAAAACCATTTTGTGCCATACAATTCATGAATAAGATCTTCAATTGCCAGAATCGGGAAACGATCTTTGTTTGTAATGGTGTTTAGGGCTCTGTAATCAACACAGAAACGCCAAGTTCCATCCTTCTTTCGCACTAACAAGACAGGTGAGGAAAAATGAATAGAACTGGATTGAATGATCCCTTGGTCAAGCATTGCTTTGATCTGCTTTTCGATTTCACGTTTCTGAAATTGTGGATACCGATATGGTCTAACATTGACTTGATTTGCTCCCTCAGATAATGAAATTTTATGGTCGATTGGGTGGGTTGGAGGTAGAGAGGTAGGGGTAGTAAAAAGGTGTTGGTATTGGTCGAGGATGGTATGAATTTGTGGTGGATATTTAGGTTGAGGGATATGTGGGTTTGTACTTGTAGCAAGGTTTGGTGATATGAGTTGTATGTGATAGTATGTGTCTAAGGCATGAGTGGAAGAAAGTCTCTTTAGTTGATGGAGTGAGGATTCAGATGGTATGGGTTTAGGTTCACCTTTGATTTGGACCAGGGATCCTTCCTTCATGAATTGCATAGAAAGGTGTTCATAATCTGTTAACACCGGCCCCAATATTTTGAGCCATTGCACACCCAAAACAATATCAGCTCCACTAAGTGGGAGAACAAATAAATCAACCAGAAATTCATGTGAACCCATTAACAATTTCATTTCATGACAAATAGAGTTACATTTCAATTCTTCACCATTTCCTACCAGCACTTGGAATAACTGTGTTTGGGTTAAAGGAAGGTTAAGTTGTTTTGCAATGCGGTCTTGGATAAAGTTGTGGGTTGAACCACTATCAATTAAAACCACAACTGGGTTTTTGTGAATATTTCCCTGGACTCTCAATGTTTGGGGAATAATGTGGCCCATTAGAGCATGTAGACTTATTTGGGTTGGATTAGTGTCGGGTTCCGGGTCGGGTATAGTGTTGGATGTGGAACCAGATTCTAACATTAACTGAGTTAGTGTGTTTTCTTCGCCATAGTCTTCTGGTTCAACTATTAGTATATGGAATGATCGTTTGCAACGGTGACCCGGAGCGAACTTGTCATCACAGTTGTAACACAATCCTTTTTCAAGACGGTTTTGTAGTTCTTGAGGGCTGAGGCGTTTTATTGGAGTGGTGGTTTTTGGTGTTGTTTGTGGCTGAGTGGGGGAGTTGGGTAAAGAGCAAAATGGAGGTTTGGTTATTATAGAGGAATTAGGGTTATTAGGTAGAGTTAAAGGTGGACGGCGGTTAAAGTTTTGGTTTGTGCGATCATTCACTTTGTCTTCTTGAAGTTTGGCTAAACTAATGGCATGAGTAAGAGACATAGGTTGAAAAGCTTGTACCTCGCGACGAATTTCTGGTTTGAGGCCGGAGATGAAGCAACTGAGGTAGAAGGGTGCTGGTAGTCCGACAATTCGATTCGCAAGAGCTTCAAACGACGTTTAGTATTCTTTCACCGAACCTGTTTGACAAAGCTTAAATAGAGCACCTTTGAGATCTTCATATTGAGAAGGTGCAAAACGAAGCTCAAGAGCTTGAACAAACATTGGCCAAGATACTAGCTGTCCATTTGAATGCATCCATTGGTACCAAGTTAAAGCGTCTCCTTCCAAGTAAAACGAAGCCATACGAATGCGTTGGTCTTCTGGTGTGTGGTGAAATTAAAAAAACTGAGAAATTTTGAAAATCCAACCCAAGGGATATGAACCATCAAATATGGGAATATCCAACTTGATAGTGGTGTTCGTGACCTGATTGGGGATACCAAGTTCCTGATTTGTAACATTGTTTGGAAGGCGTGCTCGGATTTGAGTAACTTCAGCAGTTAGAGTAGTGAAATTTTGCTGGAAAGTTTGTTGGTTCAAAAGGAGTTGTTGAAGAGTTTCTTCAAGGTTAGATGGAGGGGTAGCCATGACTCAACGAGAGCACCAATGAAAGGCTTTTGCAATGCAATAAAAGACATAAAAATATTCTCCTTCGAGGGGAGCACCTCCTTAAACACTAAAAGATGAAAATTATTCTGCTTGTTATTATCATTCACTATTCATTACATATATAGATCTAAGATAGCATAGTCACAGCTAGCATTGTACTATTGACAACTATAGAATGGTGACTCATTCTCTATCTTATCCTAATGTGATAACAATAATAAGGATAGTAATGTTTATTCAAGCATTCTAGATCCTTCATTTCTTAGTGGGCTTCTCCTTTGGTGTTATGAATCCAGTTAACCATTTGGGCCTTTGTTTAGTCCTCTTAGGCCTTGAGTGTTGAACAGCTTCCTCTAGATTCATTTCAAAGTCCACTTGAGCCTCTATTTCTTCTTCATTGACTTGATCTTCCTCTTCATACATAACAGTGTCCTTGGAGTATCGGTTAAAGAACACAAATATAATAAAAGTATGTTGAAATTTATGTAGTTAAAATCACAAATATATAAAATGTTGTTTTCAACATAAAGTTACCACTTTTATTATCTTAACTAGTGTCCCAAGGGCACTAGTTAGTAAAATCCAACAAAGTAAATGATCAAAGTACAAATTTATTCTAGATATGTTAACATCCGAAAACTATTTCGTCAGTTTGAAAGTATGTTCAAATGGTCGTTGTTATTTTGTTTGCTCTTTCGTTACATCACTTATGAAATAAGTAACGATTAATACATGATCCATAGTATTGCGTTCCATTTATAAATTCATTTTACAGTGTGCCATATTTATAATTAAGAACTCCTTTATATAAGTTTTTTTTTGTACATCAAAAAGATAAATGCTCCTTCCAGAATTTTAACCCTAGACCTCCTCCTACCAAATTCATGTCCTTCAGCTCTTACCGTAGTCATCCTACAGAAACCTTTATATAGGGATTTAACATATTCGTTTGAACCAACTTTTAGTTAAAAAAAATATTTAAACCGATGAAATTTTTAGAAATGATACCGAATCAAATCAATCAATTTAGAAGAATGGACACACCTTACCTCCGTAACATTCTTTCACCTTTTCCCTTGTTTATTTTTATTAATATAAATTTAGAGTAAGAAGATAGTACTCCAGCTCAAGGTAGAAAAAACTTTACAGAGATATTTGTATTGGAAAAAGTAGTATTTTGACTTTTATAAAGTGCAATACTCAACTTTTGAGATGTTAACCTTATGGAACATGTTAACTTTATCCTTATATATAAACACGACAATTAGAAATTCCAAAAAATAAAAATTCTAATTTATTTGCACGGAGAGCATTATCTTGAAGCATGGAAAGTTTGTCACGGTGTAATCAAATGAAAAAGCTTGAAATACAATATACAATAAGGTCCAATCACTTCTGAGTGGCTATATAAATCAGTACAGTTAAAAGAGTAATGCAGAAGAGCAAAGAAAAATATATACACTGAATTGTGGCTCTAAAATTAAAGAGAAATTCATATATTGATGGATTGTTGGCATCACATTCAGCACTAATGTTTTGTTTGATGGGTCATGAAACAAGTAACACAGAAAGAACATGCAGCATTGTAATAAGTGGCATCCAGAAGAATACTTGACAAGACAAAGTTGTACGAGAATGACAGGTCCCAAGAGGTATTTTTTCCTCCTAAAGATGCAATGTTATCGGATCATGGCCCCCCATCGGCATTGGCGCAGAAACAATTGAAATCCTCTCTCTAAGCTGGGTCAGTATATGTTTAGCAGAAAACTATGACAATTTAATATCCATCTCTATTGAAGAATATATATTGTTATTGTGTGGCAGAAGGTGAAGGTAGTCCCTTAGCGTGTTGGCTCTCCATCTCAAGAACCATCAACGATTTTTGCCTATGATATCGGTTTCTCTTGGCTGCTAATGCTGCAAATGAAGCAATAAAAAGGTCAACAAATAAAAGAGGGATTGTTTTCGAAAAAAAACATATAACAGAGGGATTAAAACTTTTCTGTATTATCTCTCTATTTCCCTCTGTCCAAACTATTGTCTCATTTGTCACGATTTCCCTAAAATTATAGGATTATAGTAAATGTTAATTTGGAGTCCTTATCCATTCATCTTGGTAGCAAATATACTTACTAACTCGTGGAATTTGGGAAGTAGACTAAACCCCACAAACTAACTCAAAAAGTGAGGATCACCCAAGCCTTCTAAGAACTAATTTGAATACATCTCTAGTCAACGTGTGATCGGTGAATAATAAATAAATAGGCTTCTCTGGATAGCATGATAAGAAAGACCTAACCAGAAAGGCACACTCCTTTGAGTATCGGATTATAAAACTTGATCATGGACAAATGCAGATTGTCACATAACATGAGACATCAAACATTTATACTATGGTGAAAAAGACAAAACCAGAAGAAAAAAATATTTGCAAACTAAACTAGCATAAGTAGACAGTGGATCTGCCTCATGAAGACGAATTGAGTTTCTCATTAGGTTTTTAAATCCACGATAGAATTGGTTTTAGAGAAAACTCAATCGCAAAAGGTAGCTAATTTGAAAAGGATTGTTGAAACATTATAAATACTAACTTCGCCATATTTCTAGTCCATGAGAAATATCAATACCAGCCTCATTCAAGAGCCAATGCCTTAATTGATGCATTTAGTAAATGATATAATATTCAAGGAAGAATAAAGAGGCAATATTTGGTAAACTGAAGTTATAGATAGAATAGAAGCTTTTAAATTATACGATTTTAATTCAAGTATATGTAAGATGACGAGTGTGAATTGTAAGCCTAGCAAGATGCATCCTATTACGAACTTGTTGGTGAACTTTGTAGCGAAGTGATAAAACATTTAAGATATGAGGAGCCAATAAGATTTATGGTAGGTCAGTGAAGTGATAACTATGCATTATGGTACTGATTGTTAAAACTTAAAACAATGGCAATAAGATTGAAAGCAACATTTTGCAAAGAGGAGAATGTTGCAATGAAAAAAAATCACCCAAAAATGGATAAGTTTAAGAATGAATGGTTTTTTTTTTGAAGACTCGGTATCCGGTCCAAGGACTGACTAGTCCAAGGGATACCAATCCCACCGGCCACTAGTGCGGGGGGCATTTAAAGTCAAAGCGGTCTGTATGGACTGGCCCAACACAAGAAGTGGCACTAGGAGGATTCAAACTTAAGAGCTTGAGAGGAGTCCACTCCAAGGTCCCAAGCCTTCACCACTAGGCCAACCCATGTGGGTTTAAGAATGAAAGTATTAAGAGAGAAAATACATGTATTATCTATCGAGGCTAAAATGCTGAATCATATGGTGGTTTGTCCACATTAATCTTCTTGAAATCATAATTACCTGTTAATTCATGAGGCAGAGCAAAATCATAATCATTCCTTCTCCTCCTGATATAGATATATACCACCAGTAGTATCAAACAGAAAACAAAAAGACTAGAAAAGCCTATTGCAATTTTGCCCTCAGTGGATAATCTGCCATTCTTCCAAAACATAGGGCAAGCTGGCAGAGATGGTACACCGCACAAACCTTTGTTGGCAGAGAGACTGCAAAAAAAAAACAAAAAACACAACAAATTGAAGACCACAAAGAGAATAGTTTTTGATTGAAATACATAATTAAATTTAATTGGACCATAATATATAATAACCCAAAATTTTAGTGATATGCGACTTCTATACCTAAAACAAAACTAGGAGCACATGTAACAACTGGTACTGATCAACAAACAATACTGCAGCATCAGTGTAAACCTAACAGGTTTGCCATGATAATCCTTTGATTTGTTCACTTTATAAAAAGAATTCAGTAAAAAGGAAAAATCACAACTATTGCATAGTCAAATTGAAAGTGAATTAATGTCGAAGATTTTTCAAATAATGTAACTTGAATATCCTTACACCAAAAACTGTAGTATAAAGTTGAAGAAACAACTGACAACAGAAGAAGATAGAAGGATCTTAGCGTAAGATCTAATATTGAGGCTATGTTTATCATTAAATGTTGATGACATATGAATATGATACCATTATCCTAGGAAGGTGTGAAACTGCTAGCAGCTAATTTAAGATAAGAGTACACCAACAGACAATCTATCACAAACACAAGAAAAACATACAAGGATCAATCAAGCAAACAGAAGTTAAGTTATCAAACATTTCGACCAGAACACATAAACAGAAGCAGACATAGTAGAACTATCAGATTAAAGTGACATACTCAATGGCTCCACCATGCACACCAATCGAATAGAGTTCATCCGGCACTTGACCTTCCAATAAGTTACCATTCAATAGCCTGACATGACAAAATGTATTAAAAAACAGCGAAATAAGAAAAAAATTGTAAGGATAAAAGGAACGCCTGCTCAAGACTCGCTAGAATTTGAGTGTTATCAATCAATTCATTTCTATAATGTCTGTACACTTAAAGGGACCAAGAAAAATAGAACGTTCTATGTTTTTGATAGAAATAGAAACAAACAGAATGATAAACTGAAACTGATGAAAATGGAATTAATAACATGCTCAGGGTTCATTCTCATACACAAATTTATTCATTTATTCTTTTTCTTAATCTATGTGAAAAAATCTTAAGTAACTCATATAGGATGAAGGGAATAAATGACAATGGATGGAAATGAATCTCCTTACAAAATGGAGTGATAAATAATACTCTCGGAATTGAGAATAACCCCTATTGAGATGGGAACAAGCTCTCAATACCCAGTACCTACAATTTTGCCCACTGCACACTTATCATAATCCACACATCGTCACATCCTCAATAACTTCATAACCACCTCACTTCCTTTCCTACCCTGCAATAACCCCAAAGTACCACCTGTTCATTTTGTATAATTTCCCATTTCCCTTCTAATCATTTCGCTTCTATAATCACTGCACTTTTTCATATGCCTATCAATACTATCTCCAATGAAATTCACCTTGTCCTCGAGATTAAAAGAATGCACCACAGGAAAATAAATTCCCCTGGGGTAATAGAAACAGAAACTGAAGAAGAGAATTGCAGAGAAAGAGAAAAATGCATAACTGTTTTCTATATTGAAATGAATCTTAGTGACAAGATAGTAGCAGCTTGGTATTTGCACCAGCACTGATCGCTCTCTGAACTGTGCTGACTCAGCACAATTTGTTACAGAGTCTAACTGACTTAAGGCCTTGTTTGGCAAGATACAATTCTCCCTATTCTAACTGACTAGACTAGATCACATACATGTTGTACTGTATACTCTACTATGGGGTCCAATAGCTTGAAGCATTATGACCATTGACCAAGCAATGTGTGAAACCAAGGAACTACCCGCAGGATCAAACACTCTGTTTTGGGTTGTATTTTTGGCAACAAAAAAATAAAAAGATTAAAAAAAACTGGGCCACCCTGCTGCAGAATCCTAATCTGATGACATTAAATTGTAAGCTTGTTCATACTCCTTTAGATCCAAAATGTCAAACTTTAGCTAAATCAAGGGCAGCCTAATTGAAACCAAGGAACACAATAGTAGGAAATCAGAACTATTTTACTATGACGAGATTGGTCATGTCCTATAAATGGGATGCGGTAATTTTGATCTTGAGAAACATTGCAACTTCTCTTAAAAGAGCTTTAGATTATGAGAATAAGATACCGATACTGCTGTTTACACATATATAGATAGGGCTAGTTGCCTAAGCAATAAACAATCAAATTCACGATATTGTGCTCTCGTTGGAGGTCACATTGTGAGATTGAGTGCAAAGTTCGAGTATATAGAATGTGGCACTTACATGTAGTTAGAATATAAGATAACATCTTAGTTTATCTTCTAGGATCAGTTTTTAATATTAGAGTAACTTAGATTATATCTTAAGAATCAAAATAACTAGGACTGTTCATGGTTCAGCAGAGATAAGAATATTCAAAATAAGCTTTTTCCAGATGTAATAAACAATTACTCAATTGAACCATGTCTCAACAAATAGTCATCTATAATAAGAAACTGCTACTAATTTCTCCAAGTATTTTTTGTTTGGGATCAATTCTGTGTATATAATTAGCAACATTTTTGTTTGTGGCAGGCAAAGGAAACCTATGGGGTGTTCGGTCACTAAGGGAGGATATTGAATCATTGATGTGATTGTGAATGACAATATCATGGACTGTTTTTTAAGTTTGCCATTTAGTAACTTATTTTGATGTTTTTGTGTTCCATTGTTTTTCTCTATCTACTATGTCAAGTTGAAGTATTGTGGAATGCATGCCTTTAAAATTTGAAATGATGTTCTCACTTTTAAGTACATATTTTTCTGAAGTAAAGCCTAATAATTAGGTGAAGTTAATTGTTTATTTTTTATATTTTAAAGAGTGCTCCGCGGGCACTCGTTAGCATTTTTATTTAAAGTAAATAACCCTTCCTTTTCATAGAAAAAATATTGGAACTCCTAACACAGAACTTGAAAGGAGAAAGAGAGACAAATTACCAGCTTTAACTAGCTGTGAAACTCCATCAAAAAACATTTCAAATGTTCCAAAAACAAGGATCACATTACAAGTTGTTTTATGTCTACCAGAGACAGGCACCACACTGGCACCATACTAAGATCCATATTCTACTATGTATGGTGCCTGCTGCAGGTAGACATAAAACAACTTGACAAGTGATCCTTGTTTTTGGAACATTTGAAATGTTTTTTGATGGAGTTTCACAGCGAATTAAAGCGGTAATTTGCCTTTCTTTCTCCTTTCAAGTTCTGTGTTAGGAGGCTAATACTTTTTCTGTGAAAAGGAAGGGTTATTTACTTTAGTGGAAATGTTAACGAGTGTCCCCGGGGCACTCGTTAAAATATAAAAAATAAACAACTAACTCCGCCTAATTATTAAGCTTTACTTCAGAAAAATATGTACTTAAAAGTGAGAACATCATTTCAAATTTTAAAAGCATGCATTCCGCAATACTTCAACTTGACATGGTAGATAGAGAAAAACAATGTAATGAAGGAAAATGCAGAGATTTCCCTCTTTCATTGTATTCATCAAGATGATTGTTTTTGTTAGTTGTTCATATCTTCTATTAGGAAACTGTTCAAAATTCTAATTTAATGCCTTAAATTATGAGATCCAGTTTTGTATGTATTAACTAATAATTTGTCTAAAAAACTAATTAACTGATAAATATAATTTCAGAAGCGAAGAGTCAATCTCTCAAAAATTCAGTTTCACAATTCATTATTTCAAGAAAAAGACAGTCGTGATAAATATAAGGATTTAGTTTAGTCACCATATATCCTATGAAATTAAAATGGCATTTATTACTTTCCTTAATTAAATAAAAAAAAGTATGAAATGTGTTTACTTTTCATGTAATAGCTTCTAATTTATATTCATTAATCCATGTCATAAGTCATAACTCTTAAGGTCACATTTTAACCAAACCCTTAATACAATGCAGTTGGTACTTACACAAGCTGCAAACTTGAAGAAGCTATACTATCTGGAATCGAGCCTGTTAACTGATTGTTGGACAAGTCCCTACAATTGAAATTACAAAATGAAACACGTAAAATATCAAATAAATTACTTCATAATATTTGCACAGATTATAATTTTGCCTGACTCCATAACTTATGCAAGAAAAGCATACAGAATGTGGATATATTATATTCAATTATGTATCCAATTTAGTCTTCCAGTTATAAATGAATAAAAAATCAAAGAGATCATTCAATATATGCCATGAAATTGTGCCTTAAATTAAAATGACATCAAATCGATTTCTAAAAATCGAAATGGTGTTTAATTATCAACCAAAGACCAATCTGAAAATTCTAGGAAATGGAGGACTGATATCATGTGGCATATACCTCGTACAAAAAATAATGGTCTTATTAACTTCAGTATTCAATAAAATGGGAAGAGTAAATGAAATATCTTATGAAATATGAATTTTCAGTGGTGACATATCTTATGAAAAATTTAATATAATGTCTACATATCATGAATTAAACAAATATAAGATTCCAATCAATTGTGTGTTTGTGATGCCTTTTGCATATCATCTAAGAGAACTTTGAACTTACAGGTGTATCAGAGATTTTTGACCTAGGCCAGATGGTACTTCGCCCACCAACAAATTAGAACTCAAGTTCCTGTGAAATTAGAAGAGATGTTACTAAATAATAGATACCAAAATAAATGCGGCTTAAGTTTGTCTAGGAAAACAGGTGTTGAATGGATAGTCTTAATGAATTATGATCAGTACTGCATATGTAAACGGGCATCAGGATCAAAGATTGAGGTCAATATGCATGGCATCGTACCAAGAAACATTACTATATAAAATGAGTGCAGATATGAGAATGAGGCAAACAAGTGAATAGTCAAGGAGATAATGGTGAATACGGATGGAAACAAAAAATGAATAATGTTCATTCCTCGAGAATAATGCAGAAAGGTGTTATTTATATAATGATTCCATCAATACAATTAACCAGCTGCATTTAAAATTATTTTCAGCAATTCCAAATCATGAATCAGAATTACAGGTCATGATTCTCAAAGGATAAATTTGTTGTCTGAAAATTCAGGTCATGACTCTTGAATCAAGCCGAATGATCAAATCATTCTCTGCAATCGGCTCTGTTATAATGGGATGTTCTCTCAACCTTTAAAGATGACTAAGTTTGATGTGTTCTGTTTCATCTCAACTTCCATGTGTTCTGTTTGTGCTCCAGTCCTAGTTCTGTTGTGTACTGTGCATTTTACACTCACCAATCTATGTTTGTTGCATTGGGATGACAACCAAAACAATTGAGCAATTTTCTGTTGCTTGTGTTTCTTTCCCACTATTGAGTTTCAAATTATTTTTAGTCCTTATTACAGAATGTCTTAGTAAGTTCTGTTTGTGTCAGTTCTATCAATTCTGATGCTTCTGTTATATTTTCCCGAGCAGTTAGAAGGTTCATCAGTTCATGTGTCTGAGAAAGTTAGAGGATAAGGACTAAGATGTTGTTCTTTAATATCGAATATTTTCCAGACAAACGCCATTTTAGTTATTTTTTTATTAGGTAAACTCTTATGAGCTTATGGAAGTTCTATGAATACTCTAGAGTTTGAAACTATAGTTCATAAAATAATAACAGCAGACTCTGAGCTAGAACATAAAAACACAGGGCAATTAAAATCGAGGTGAAAATTGATAGACATCTGCCAATAAGTATTATTTTCTTTTATGACACCATGGGCCAGTATAAGTATAAAACCACATATTGTTTAGTAGTATAAGCCAGATGATGAGAAAGATTAATAGTATATGTAAACATTTGGCTACTGATACTTACAGGCTTACCAAGTCCGACAAAAAACTAATCTGGTCACTTATGAACCCTTTCAAGCCTTGACTGCCCAGATCTCTGAAATGAAAATTGAAATAAAAATAAATTTAAAATGGTTATCTGAACAAGACATAAATTGCAATTTCCACCTTATTTATTTATTTAGGTTACAGAAACTCAAATATGCATTTGTGGAATTGGAAAAAAACCCATGTTCACTACCTACCAAAGCTTTTTGGAAAAAGATGCTGATAAAGACCCAAAGGTGATTGCAAAATAGGAAAATGATATTTGTAGTTTTGTACAAAAAAGAATAAGAAACCTTTCTGATACATTGCTATAAGGACAGGATATCACAAGTCTTTTAGATTTACTAACCAAATGTAAATTTAGAAAATACAACCTACCCCATCATTAAACTTAAACATAAAGTTTGGCAAGTCAAATATTAAGAGAATGCATAATTTAGGAGAATGCAAAAGATTACTTACATTTGACTTATGACAAGAGCAGAATTATCTTTACTCATACGGCAGGTAACTCCTTCCCAAGCATCCCAATTAGTAGGAGCACAAGGATCACCATTCCAACCCATTCTTTCAGGAACCCGAAGCGAATATTTCAGTGCTTTCATGGCAATCACTGCACCCAACAAATTAAATTCTATTAAAGAAAAAAAAAACCTTCACCAACCACAAATCTTGTGTGCATACCCAAAATATAATAGCTATTAAAGAAAAAACCTTCACTAACCACAAATTTCCATTAACATACAATTGATGACTCAAACAAATCACAGTCTAACATACACACACAATTAATAACAAATTACTAAATCAAGAAATCAAATATAAGAAAAAATTTACAAAACAATGTTTCCAAATTTGCATAATTTTAGGATCACACACACCTTGTTGAGGAACAGTAGAAGGATCATCAGGAACCAAAGCATAATTCTCAATTCCACAAATGATAGGTGCACCAACAACCCCAACAAGCTTCACACTCAACTCACTGCTACTCAAATTCTTCACTGTATGATGCCAAGTAAACGCAGCTAAACCTCCCACTTGCTTGTAAATATCCACTCTAGTCAAATTCTCGCCATTTATAAACACATCGAAAACCCTCTCTCCGCCTTTCCTCACCTTATCCTCTATCTCCGCAAAATGCAGCCACACAAGGTAATCAAGCTTCGCATCCACATTCAATTCATATTCCAAAACACCGCCGCCCTCCTCTGCAGTCTCCGCCGTAGTAGCTGCAGTCTGGTACAGCTTCGCCGGAAAATAATTCGGCTTCTGATCAGCTCCCGCTATACTACTCCTCGTGGATACCGCAACTACCTTATTCCGGCCGGAGCTTCCTGTTCGATACTCCGAATCCGACTGCCACGATCTTCCAAACCGGTCAGCGTCGTTTGTGAAACCCGGACCCCACGGATTCGAACCGCAAGAGATTCTTCCGTAGTTAACGAGTATAGTATCATTATTAGCAATGGAAGCGGAATCGTAGGAAGATGGATCGACGGCGAAAAGCTCAAGCGAGGAAATCACCGGAGGATCGGTTGCGAAACTGTAGAAGCAAATTAAGGCTTCATCTCGAAACGAAGCGAATAAATCGGAATAAGCTCCGTCACGAGCGAGTGATTGAGGCCAAGGAGAACGCCATGAGAACACGACGGTGCCTCTGACGGAGACATCGAAAGAAGGAGGATGAGATTTTCCGTCGTAGTTGTCGTAGACGACGAAGGTGCGGATGAGGTAGCGGGAGGAAGAGAGTGAAGGGATAGAGTAGCAATTCTTCTTGCCGGATGAGATTGGGAATAAGCGGAGAGTTTTTTCGTGTTGGTGATGGAAACGGAGAGGTTCGGAGACTAATCCGGTGGTTCCGCCGGTGAAGAAACGGTCGGAGAGCCAGGTTGTGTTGAAGGAGTCGGTGGTGTTTGTTGAACTACCACAGTCAATGTGGTAAGAAATACCTGCGAATGAGATAATGAAAATAATAAGAGAGAGAAAGTTTGAAGTTAGTTAGTTAGTTAGTGAATATGAAGAAGAAGTGCTTACCGTATGGGAGAGCGGTGGAAACGGAGGTGACTATGAAGAAGAAGATGAAGAAGGAAAGAGTGAGAGGGATAGGCATTGTTTGAGTGAGTTTGTTTAGTTGAATTTTGAGAGTGTGGGTGAGGGACATAAAGGGTAAGTGAATGGGTGGGGGCCAAACAGTTAAAGAGAAAATGACAACTGGGTAATGTAATGTGGTTTAATTAAATACTAATAAAATAGAAAGAAGATGTTAATGTCTCACTAGTTTAGTTCAATTGGTTAGACGTATAGTACGGAAATGCAGAGAACGGGGTTTAAATTTGGTATGCCAAACTTATTCACTTTAAGATTGAATTTCTAAGCATTAAGCTACCTGACCAAAAAAAAATGTTAATTACTCTCTTTGTCCCAAAATAAATGTTATTTGTCCTAAAATAAACATTTACTTTTTAATATTTTAATGTCTTCTACTACTAAAAAAAGGAATATTTTAGTAAAAGTCACATTTTCTCTCTTTCATTTACGTATATTTTTCTTGTGTGATTTAGTTAATTATGACACTTAAAATGGGACGGAAGGAGTAATATTTTCACGATCATTAACTTTTGATTTGGTAAGAAAGACTATGGTTTAATTTTATTACAGTTAGTTTGAACTATGCATTATTAGTGCTCGTTCTCTTATGAACAGAAATTAGAAAATAATAATAAAAAAATAAAAAGAAATATATCACGGGGGAATGAAGGAAAGAATGTGGAGAGTGTGGTTATTACTTTGTCAGTTTGTGGTGGAGAGTTGATTGAAGAGAGAGAACGAGAGAAGGAAGAAGGAGGGAATGGTAAATGAGTTTATTTATTTATTTATGTACTTATTTTCAAGTCCAGTCTCCTTGGTTCTCTTGTGCTTAGCTGGAATCATTCGTCTTGTAGTTTGACGTAGCTTGCACTTGAACACGTGAATGACGGTGGTGTTAGTGTTAGCATTAGTTGACAATGTGCCATGCCATCTAGTGAGAGAGAGAGAGAGGGAGCATATTTAGTGAAAATGATTTTGTTTAGGTTTAATTATTTTTTGATCTCTTAATTTATTTTGATTTTATTTTGGGCATCATATATCTTCATCTTTCAAAATATGTTTTTCTCATGAAAAATGTTGTTCATTGTGAAAGATAAACTAGCAAATCCTATCACGGTCTATATATTGATTGGATAAATATTGTTGACTTCCCTTATATATAGGAGACCACCCATATTTTCCACACCAAACACCACAATTTCATTGGTCATTTTTGTTTTCGCTATGTTTTCGTGAAAATTTTCTTCGCTGCATATATCATTACTCTTCTCTCGTTTGGCATATAGGAATATCATGAAACGATGTATTTGACTGTTTTCCTTTATTTATTTGTAATTTCTTCATTTGTTGTTTTTTGATCGAGTAATTTCATATTTTATACTTTTTACATGAATTGTCTATCAAAAATACAACAAAAAGGTAATAAAAACTATCCTAAAAATATTGTATAATTGACATCTAGGCGGACTAATATTATATGTAATTCACCATAAATCTCTATAATTTTTAATCTTAACCGTCTAATCTTGTTAAATAATAAACTATTAAAATTTACATGACCACTATATCTTACGGTGGACCATCATCAACTAAATTTTTTTTACAAACCATCATCAACTAAATTATTGTTTCTTCATTTTCTTCCCTACATTATTCTTCATTTTCATTCATAAATTCATCTCATAAACCCAAAAAATCCAAATTTACAACTTCCAAATTTCAACTTCATATGTTCAACTAACATAAACTTCACCTCTATTCAAAACTTATGATATGTATACAATCAAATGAATAGAAACAAAACCAAATCTAATTCAAAGACACAAAAACTAACATCAAAACATACCAATATAACTCATTATGAAAATCAAAGAAATAAGATATAAAAATTAATACTCATTTTTCAAGAGAGAGAAAAAATCTAGCAAAATGAAATAATATATAGCATAAAGGAGCGTAGTTGAATGAGAGTTGTTTCTTGGTGAACACTCAATATAGTGTCTAGATCTGAGATTTAGCATTGTGTCTAGACTAGTTTATATCCCGTGTGATTGCACGGGTATATTAAGTATTTTTCCTGGTTAAATAGTTTTTTAGTTCATTTTATAAAGGTGAATAAGTTGACGTATCAAGGTTTGAATTTCGATCCTTGCATTTTATGTGAAATGTTCTTATTAAAAGAGGTTAGATCGCGAGGACCTAAAATGTTAAGTTTTAGTTGAAAAAAAAATCAGTTAAATTATTCATTAGGATTATGTTTAGGTCAACGATTTCAAACTCAATAAATTGATTAATCAAGTTTTAGTGTGATTTAACATAAATATCTTTCATATAAAAAAAAAACTTATTAAACGATTAGTACAAATGTACTTATCTCATAAATGACAAAAAAAATTAAGTTTTCGTATAATAATATATGAGTAGCAATATAGTTCTTCGTAGAAATTTCCAAAATAATAAGTCTTGTAACTGTAAAAATATATGAGTAAGAATATAAGCATCTATAAAAAAAATTATTTTCAATAAAATTCACAATTTAATTCTCATAACTTTTATCTATTAGCATACACTTGAATTGCTAAATTAGTGGTTAGAATTTAACATTGTAATTTCAAGATGCCAAGTTCAAATTTCGTTAGAAATAGTTGTAAGATGGTTATTAATGTCAATATATATATATATATATATATATATATATATAAATGACAAATAAAAATTAGGCTTCTGTAAAAAAATATATGAATAAAAATGTAGTTCTGCATAAAAATTTCCTAAAAATTAAATCTTGTAATAATATAAAAATATGAGTAGAAATATAAGAAGATAATAGATTTTTCTCTCTTACATATGTTGATTTAGTGTAAAAGTACATCTCAAAAACAAAAAAAAACAAAATGAGTTAAAAGCTTTCTTGTCAACAATTAAAAAAAATTCATATGCTACAATGACTCTAGCATTTTTTAAATCAAAATAAGTGGTCTATAGTTTAAGTGTGGGACACCCCCTACTAAATTTTTTTTGGATACGTGGATGCACTTTAGAAATTTCTACTGCCATGTGGTGCTCTCAATTGAGGTGTACAGTATTCTCTAAGCAAATTGAGAAATTCTCAATTACTAAGTGTATGGATTTGAGGTTAAACACTATTATATTGAAAGTTCAAAGTCTCAAAATTCTTAAATTACAATAATTTGAAGGTGAAAATTTATTTGAGAATTTGTGTATTTTTGCCAAAAACCATATCCCTCCTTTAAGCACAAAATCCCTAAATTGCAAATGTGTTAAATTGTTCCAGATGCATAAATTATTCCAGATATTTAACCCTCCTTCTCAATGTTTGAAATCTACGTCTTTTATCTTTGTATGTTTGAAACCCAAAATGTATTAGAAAGAAGAATGAGAGAATAAAATGAGTTTTGATTGTTCATAAAAATAAAATACGAATTGTGTTGAAGATGAAGAAGAATGGAAGGAAAAAGATGAGCATTGTCACCTTGCCTGGAAACTAACGTTTTATGAATAAAATAAAATAAATGATCACTTTTGTTGACGAAGATATACTTATGAGATAAAAAATCAGAAAATTATTTAAGGAACTCAAACAAAACATTTATAAATTAAAGGACCAAAAAAGCAATTAAGCATTTTTTTTATATGAGAACAAATAGGTCACCCGTGCATCTGCATGCATGTCCACGCGCACGGGGTCACTGCATTGTCCCTTCGTTAACTATATTTTTATATTGAAGATTATAAATCAATATTTTTATATAGTACCAAAAAAATAATAATGAGACTTTATTGGTAAAATAAAAAATTATAATTTAATAAGGACTTATAATAGATTAGATCAATACCATAAAATTTAGGTTGTGGAGAAAAGGAAAGTAATTTAATTCGAACATAGTAAAAAAAATTAATTAAAGTATACATAATTTATATTAATTTTATTTTCTGCATATATTTTTTCTTGAAAAAGCCAAAGAAAATTAAATTAAAACAAGCACAAGGAGTGCTTAAGAACAAAAGTTGGTACAAAAAAGTCACATGAAGATAGAAAATTAAGATACAAACAAACCGATACAAGCTTTTCAGTTTAACAACCAAAGATTAAGATCATAATGAAAATCTTTTTTCCTTGCCTTGAACCACCACCAGACACAAACTTTCATGGTGAGAATAGTAAATGCACCAGTTCCCCCCATGTTTTAATAATTGTCAAAACACTTCAGGCCCGGTTCTGTGGGCAGGCACTAAGTGCCACGGCCATGGGCCCATGAATTTTTGGAACATAGTATATAAATGTAATACTCATATATTATTAAGTAAAACATACACTAGTATTCTTTTAGGGCCCGATAAGTATATCTTTATACTCAATTTTTTGCTTTAATTCTTTTTTTTCTCTCCACCAATCACACTCACACTTGTTAATAGTACCAATTTATACCTATTATCTTAATTAGAAACTTTTCACTTTTTGAATACTAATTGTACTTGCCATCAGGATTCTCATCAAACCTAATTCAATTCAATACTACTCCAATTCTCAATCTCTAATTTCAATAGTACTCCAATTCAATTGAATCACTTATCAGGTTATTTTCATTTTGGTTGAATCACTCTAAATTTGCAATTCATTTGAATCTTGATTCTTTATTTCTTTGTCATGAAATTTCAAATTATTCTTGTATTTATATTTTATAAATTATTAACATTAGCAGATTATTTTATGCACTCAATTTCAACTATTTGAACCTTATATTGGAGAAATGTAGTCTTTAATTCGAATTCAACGATTACTTCACAGGTGATATTGTTCTTTACTATCCGGTATTTAATTTATTTGAAGATGTTGCCTAAAAAACACTTATCTAGTTGTGAAAAACGAAGAAAAAAAAAACGAACTCAAGAGCTAATAAAATCACTTGATCAATTTGTTTTCAAAAAGGTAGATACCCAAGAAAATTTGGCATATTATATTATGGCATTTTTTTTGTACGGTACTATGGCATATTATATTAAATAAAACATATTAATTTTTTTATGATTAGCCTAAGGCCCATAAAATGTGAGAAACGGGGCTGAAACACTTGAAATAGAGCAGAATACATTTTGGTAACATTATAATTGACTTGTTAGCGAAAAACATTTTCTAAACTTTGAAAAACAAAATTACAGGTATTTTGTATCGATACATACTTCTTTGTATCGATACAAATGTTCTGAAATTTGTTCAGACTGATTTCCACGAATTTGTATCGATACATAACTTTGTTGTATCAATACAAATTGTTCTCAAAGGAGTCAGAGGGGCTTCTGTGTATTGAAACATGCTTGCATGTATCGATACACATCAGTCTCTCTTGAAACCGAAGAGAACATTGTGTATCGAAACATAAAATCATGTTTCGATACATATCAGTCAAGATTTCTAATTTTACTGGTGTATATATCGATACATAATCGTGGCTGTATCGATACATAGCTACAAAACAACAATTTTTATATGCTGTCAGGGACTTGTATCGATACATATCACTTCAATTGTGCCTAAATTTAGTCCATTCTATTTTCTCTATAAATAGCTACATTGGGGTTTTGTGGTAATCATGAGAAACATTTGGAAAACACTTTTTGATGAGAATTTTGGAGAAATTTTGGATCAAATTGCATTCAAGATAAGTTCATCATCTTCTTTCAATTCTCAATCAACACAAGGTTGAATATGGGTTCAATCAAGGGTTCTTAGTGCAATTGGAAGATAACGTTCAGTGCAATTCGCGGTGAATCAGAATTGCGACCGGGTTGAATTGTTTTGAAGTATTGATTTCTCATCAAGGAATCAAGGAGCGGTGCTTGCTTGAAGGATCAACTCAATACAACAAGGTACTTGGCTGGACGATTGTCACAAGGTTTCTTGGGGTCAAGAATGGTGTAAGGATCAATCGTTGGAATCAAAGGTAGAAGTCGTGATTGGGTTGAGGTTTGCATAATTCGCGTTGAAGCTACGACTGATATAGGGAGATCGAGTCTCGTATAATTGTGTATTGTATTCTTGTGAATTGTGCATCTGTATTTTCGAAAAAATTAGTGAAAATCTCAACTTGTCCGTTTGATAAGTTCTGGGGAGACTCACCGGCCGACCGCGAAGACGACACGAACGCCAGGGAACTCCCAGATCACCTTTGTTTGTTTTTCTCGATCTCTTACTCTTTTAATTTTCGTTTGATTGTGAAATTGTAAAACTTGAATTCTAGCGCACGCCAAGTATTCGCTAAAATTCAAGTATTTGAGACTTTGCTTGCAATAGCGATTAGATACCGTATAATTACTTGTGATCATTTTTCAAAGTTATAAAACTTAAAAATTGAACTTGATTACTTGCTTCGATACGTTTATTTGGCAATCGTTTTATCGTTATCATACATAAGGCTATACTACACTTTCTTTGTTTGAAAGGTGCAAAGTAGACTACCGATCTAGGTGTCTTCCGCGCATACATTTTATAAAATACGAAAAATCATAGATTGGATTTTGGACGCTTATTCACCCCCCCTCTAAGCGTTAGCCAAGTAGTCTAACTAAAATTATCTTGTCAATATAAACTAACTTATTATTAAAAACACGATCATTTCTAGCTTTCCAAATAGACCACCAAATAGCTTGAAGACAAAACCTAACATCTTTGGAAATACCATGAACCCCACAGAATTGAGGTGCCACCATAAGGGCATTGTCTGGAGCAACTCACAGGATCTCCAGCCAGGAAATGATACCGCTCTAAACCGCCCCATAAACAGAACACCTGAGAAAAAGATGATGAATATCCTCAATAGCATATATTTTCTGCATATATTAAAGGACAAAACTTAAGTACAATATCCTAAGTCATGTTCTTATTGATTCCGATTATAAATTTACATATGTATTTTTTTTGGGGGGGGGGGGTGGGATTGTATGGTGTGAAGTCACCCTTTTGCCTACACCAAAGAAGTCACTTTGACTGACCAATAGAATTTTAAGTGATTCCACATCAGCAAATATAGTGTGGGAAGCCTACTTCAAATTTTTACTTTTGCAAATCAATCCCCCATTAAGTTTATAATTAATAATAATTTAATAATTTATAAATGTAGAATAACTTATATTTGACAAAATTAAAACAAATATTTTTATTGGGACAAATTGAATTTGAAAACGCTAAATCCCCAAATATCCACATGTTCATCATACTTGTTCCACCATCTTCGACTTCTTCTTTTTTTCGTTTTTTTCATCTCCATTTCCATCAAATCCGTCCTCCATGTTCGTATCACCCAAATCTCCATTTCCGTCTTCTTCATCTAATTTTTCCATATTCGACCTCTTCCCCCGTCCCCAACTTTATGTGTTCCTGTCCGGTTTAGAGATTTGGGAGTAAACGTTTGTGCAATTGATACTCAGAGAAGAAGTCTCAAACAAATAGATAAATTTCGTCGTCTCCTTTCAAAGGTAATTTCTATATTTTCCCAAAACTGAGGTTGATTTTAGCTTAGTACAGAAACGATGAATTTGGGGATTAGGTTTTGCTTGAAATTTTACCCATATATGATTGATTTGGGGATTTGGTTTTTATTTAAAATTCAAATTGAATAAAATTCAAAATTGATTTGGGGATCGTAGTTGATTTTAAATTATTGAAATTGTATTGTATTCTTACTTAGAAACTCTTAATTTTGGAATAAGGGTTTGTATTGTATGAAAAATTCAAAAATTGCTGATATTGATTTAAATTCTTAACCATATATATGTAATTGGGGATTAGGATTTTCATTTGAATGTTCTTACACAGAAATTTTTAATTTAGGGATTAGGGTTTGTATTTATCAAGTTATTAAAGTTTTAAATTGAATGTGGTTGCAAGATAGATGAAAGCAAAGCTTTAGTGTGAAAGTTTGAGGAGAGAAGTGAAAGGAAACAATCAGAGAAAGGAGAAGAGCTTGAAAAAACAGATATATTGGGTGGTCTTGACAACACGGCAAGTGTTGTATTGAGTTTTATGCCATATAGAATTCTTAGTATTTGTGAAATATTTGTATTAAGCTTTATGTCAATTAAATATGAAAATGTCAGTTTTTGTACTCATTGTGAACGAGTTAGTTTATTTTGCACCATGTTATGCAGAGTGTATGTTGTTTTTAACTTGGCTATAACACAACACTATGATGCAATTACTCCTTGACATGTTCGTATAAAATTATATAGTTATTCCTTGGCTAAACTGAATGAGTAATTTACATCTCTCTCTCTTTCTTTCCCTCTCTTTAGGAGGATTATAATATTTGTTTATAAAAATTAGAATGACTTATGCTTAGACTTGAAATTAACTTAAGTTTCATTGCAATTTCAAACAGCTTAGATGAATATGCAGCAAGGTGATTAGAGGTGAAGTAAAAATGTTAAATTGAAAGTGTTATGTATTGGTTAGGCGTATCACAATCAGGTATGTTTAAGTTGTATAAGTTTAGACATTTCATAATGTTATGTGTATTTAGTATGCTATGTGTGTATTTGGTATGTATGCAAATAAATTAAAAGTAGAAATGTACTTGTAAGAATAACACATTACAAACATGTAATGTGTAGTAAAATGACATAGTTAAAGATCATATAATCTAAAACACCAAACATACGAAGACCGACCAAAATATCATTAACCAAAGAAGAAACCAAATATAAGTTTAGATTATCCAAAATGCAACATTACCTCAAAACACTGTCAATAGTCAACATAGGGAAATGAAAGAGAGAAAAATCATAAAAATACAACTCAATTATCCTAACATAGCAAAATGAAAGAGAGAAAGATCATAACAATCCAAAATACAACCCAATTATCGAAACATTAACCAATCCAAATAACAAAAGGGGAACAAAATCAACATAATGCAACTTCTTCCTTGTGGGCTACCAACATAACTTTAAACTTTAACCAACTTCTTCCTTTGCTTTTCTTTATCATCCCAATATTTTGAAGCCTTCATGACAACATGGTTCTTTAAAACATCATTATCCAATTGAACGAGATAAAGTGCAAGCTTCATCCTTGTGGCCGTAACAACCTGTTTAATCAGTAAACATTACAAACATTTAGGAAAAAAAATATATTTAGAGGGGAAATGTTTAGTGAGAAATAAATGAGCACATGCTTAGAACTAGTTTATTCTAGAAATAAGGGTAATAACTGAAAATTCATTTCAAATGACTAGCGTGGTTGTATGAATAGGGACAATATAATGCATTTAGTTAAGATATAGGCAAGGACATAATTAAACTTACAGTTATATTTTCATAATCAACATTGAATCACATTCGATCATCCATTTAGCAACAAACACTCCACATTCGTTTCTGTGGATAATTAGTAAATGGATAAGTGTCAAATTAATAGAAATTTTCTGTAAAAGAAAGTAGAATTAAGGTTGAAAATGCGTACGATCCGATTCGTTGTTGTGGGCACTTTGGATCAACAAAGGAGAAGCTTGCAACTGCTTTTTCATATCGATTTAGTCAGAGTTCATGAAAAGAACCATGACGAATAATTTCTTCCATGAATATTGCCTAGCATAAATGTAAATATTCAAATTTCAATTAAAAATCCCAAACAATACAGTGGAAATTAAAACAAGATATAATGCATACCACTTTTAGAATTTCTAAACAAGAAATTATAACGTTCCTCTGAAGTCAATAAGTCTAACATAACCAGTTTTCTTTCATTAAAATCAACAACAAGCAAATACCAATGTCCTCCTTCGTCATTCATGGGAATAAAAATCTACAAATTAAAAAAATTATATTAATTCGTATGAAAACAACTTTAAATTTTGAACAAGCAGCTACTATTTATTTAAAGTAACAAGTAGTCGCCTTGGAAAGCAATGATTTCTTTGGCATGAACTTATCTTGATATATTCCCCTCACATAGTCAGCTGTGTGATTTTTGCCTAAAGCATATTGCTTCAAAAAAAGTAGTTTAAGTCAATAAATAACACTTAATGTTTGGAAATGTAAAATTTGGAGTATAAGTGGTAATTATCGCAAATTCTGTTGGAAAATACCAAACACTCCTTGATTGACCTATGGAATCTACTAGCCAAAATTTTCTTGTCACAACTAGGTTAATAATCTGAATAGTCTAACAAAAATGGTGTTAGATAAAAAATTGTGCATTAATGACATTATACATATACTTGTAATCACATATATATAACCTCTTGGTCAACCGGACATCTTGATATCAAAGAATGAATTGTTTTCCTATCCCTAACTACAGATGATGTAGTTTTTATCAAAATTTCACCACTACAAATAAGAAACAAATGCACTATGAGTTTTTATGAAATTAAATGGGATAACTAGATTTGCAATTAGACATTTACCATGTGCATTAAAAATGACATACCCATTGACTTGATTATCATCACACATAAACACGTATGCAACTGTGTAAGCACAGAGTTCACTCAAGTTCATTTTTGTTGTGGGTCTAAAAATAACTGGCATCCACCGTCATGAAATACATATGAAACAATAAAAAAAAAACAGTGAGTAATAAATTGATACAAAGACTTGTGTAATCATGTCATATTGGTATGAGTTTATAATAATATGATAATACTTACCTCAGGTATGAAAAAGGAAGAATCCAAATCCTCTTTAGTTTATCTTTCTAACCAACGCGGCATAGTTTTCGTAAATGTTACGAATGAGGAAACGTAAACAATCTCCAATGCCGAATCCATTAATACAATCAAACTCGGTCCAGTGGTTAAATTGACTTCAAGAGGATAGTACTCATAATCAATATCACACTTTTGGCATTCTTGATTTGCACCAAAGAGAAATATCGCATGCATACATTTGTCAGCCAAATACTCGCCCATATCTTCAGGTATCTCCTACAAAATCAACGGTAGGAAAAACAAAACAATTAGATTTTAATTTTTTTAATGTGGGAATGAATTAGCAAAATAATAATTACCAACGTTAACAAAACAATAAACTACTTTAACAAAAGAGTAATTACCAATGTCGGGGTGAGTTGTGGATCCTCAGTCAATTCAATCTCCCAAACTCTAGTCTCTCGTGTTGAATTGGTCCGAGTATGCCAAGTCGGGAAAATTGTAGGTAGAACTTTTTCAGGTTAATAATGGATGTGAAACCAGTTTCTTCCGAAATACGTGAATAACATATTGTGATGGCCAGTCATGTTGTATCGTGTTCTTAGCTCCATCCATCCCTCTATTAGCCTAGGTAAGTCTCTATTTCTTTCGAAACGGACATCAAGGCGTAAGCCGTTGTCGTCAAATAAAAACCAAGTATTTCCTAGTTCATCTCTAAACTCATCGTAGAAATTAGGTTCGACCTCTCCTATTGATTGCAATTTGACATCAATCATGACTAATTAGGCTTAAATTGAAGATATAATAATCTTATAATAAAAAACAGATTATAATCAAAATATAATAAACATATAATAAAAACAGATTATAATCATAATAATAAGTCCCTGCAACAAGTTTAAATTGATTACAGTCAATTTTTTAATTTTATGTTATCATTTAACAATTTTCAATTGATTAGTAAGGATCAAATTGTGTTATCAGATTTTTTTACCACTTTTGATAGACATGTTGAATGTCTTAAGGAAAAAAAGTTTTTTTCTAGACATGTTAAATCTTAGGCTAAATGTTAAGGAAAAAAAGATTTTTTTCACAAAAACACACATTATTTGACAACATATTTAATTTTCACAAAATCTATTTTTATCAACTCATACATGCACATAATTTATTTTTTCTTAAACAGTTACAAATACTCCCACTCATAGGAAAAAATATTGATACAATTCTATTTTGATTTAACGAAATGGCCTAGGACATGCACAGTCATGAAATGACCCCTTACAGGAAGGTAAAAGGTATCCAAACCGTGTTAACCATGGTTGATGCTAATGACGTTGAGGCGATGAAGAGCTTGATACGATGATGATGGTGAGCGGTTCAAAACCAGAGAAGAAAAGAAGAAGCACGTAGATGAAAGAAGGCTTTGAAAGAATTGCTTTGAATGAAGAAGGTAGATGAAAGGTTTGGTTGTTTGAATTCATGTACATAATTAATTACAGTAATGATAATTTGTATTGTTATATGTCACTTCATAATCAATATGGGACTCTAATGTTCTTAAGTCTCATTATATTCTTGATTAAAAAAGGTTTTATTAATTCATCGACGATTCTAAAAAAACAGTGGGTGAAACCATTTAAAAGTCAGTTAATTTAATTCATGTAGAAATTTTTTTGTTCGTGTTGTAATAATTTAGTTCATGCTTAGTTTTCCATCGTTGAAATTGTTAGTATTACACGCTTAGTCCAAATAAAAAAAATATAAGTGAATCATTGCAACTACGCTCGTTTTTTTATGATCGTTATAGTCAAAATACATTTTCTTAATCTTTTTGGACTTTATTGAATTCACCATTAATATATATGATATTTTGAGGTAGTTTTTGATGACTGTTGTTATTTTAATTTATTTAAAAATCCTAAACCCCAAACTCTAAAGTAAATTCTAAACCTTAAACCCCAAACTCTAAAATAAATTCTAAACCCCAAACCTTAAAGTAAATCCTAAACCCTAAACCCCTAAACTCTAAATCCTATATCCGAAACCCTTAACCCCTAAACTCTAAATTCTATATCCTAAACCAATAAAAACTAAAGTACAATCATACATAGGTTTTATATATTATTTGTATCTTACAATCAGTCCGATGATGCAACCTCAGACAAAGTACATTATGCATATAGTTCGTTGGTCGATATTGAAAAAGTTTATGTTCACATTGAAATAACGATATTTTAGTCGACCGTGATGACCGTTAAATCCAAAATAGTTTTATTAATTTAAAGTTTTAATCTTCAAAGTTTGCTTAGAAGTTTTAATCCTCACTGTTTAATCCAAACTAGTTTTATTAATTTAAACTGTTATAAATAACTTAGTTTTCAATAAAACTAGAATTTAGTTAATAAAAAAAATTAAGATGTATAAAACAACCAAAAATGAAGGAAAATAACTAACTTAAAAAACTGTACATTTTGACAGTTGAACACATGACCTCCCTCTATACACATAGAACCACATTCACTATACCAGATCTACAATTTCATTGTTGTTGTCAATTAAAATACTTTTGTATGATGCCAGCTGCATAATTAGTGACGAATTGATTTGCACGAAAGTGTGTTCAAATGGATATGAGATACGAGTAAATGAATGGTTCACACATGTTTGGCTGCATAATTACTTGCCAAGTCATCAATATAACCCTTCCCTATAAAACAATAATCATTATGGCTCAATTTTTTTAATTAAAAATCATGACCACACCCTCACCTCTTCAATTACCACCGTTCAACCATATATTAGTGGTTGGGAATTTATAACACTCTTTACCAACATAATGCTTGATATCCCAATTCATTCTGATTTTTTTTCGTTTTATTTCTTATAATCACTCAAAATTTTTTTTTACTATAACACCATATCACTAAACCCTACACCCTAAATGTAAACCCTAAACCATACACATAGTTTGCGATCACCAATAAAATCTAACTCCGACAATTTTTTTTAATATACTTAGTTTATTGGACCAATCATGCAATAATGAACGGTCGGATTAAAAATATTTGTAATCCAACGTCTAAGTCTCATATTATGGTGACCGACCATACCAAAAAAAAATATTATGATGACCGTCTAATTTATTTTTATTTTTACGAGCAACATAATTTTTTACCATATTTGTATGAGCAATATATTTTTTGACCCTAAACCCTAAACTTTAAATCCTAAATCCTAAACTCTAAACTTTAAACCCTAAACCTAAAAATATTTGTAGTCCAACACCCTAAACTTTAAACCCTCTCTACGCAATATCTAATTCGTCCATAAAAAAATAGATAACTCATAAAAAAAATATTCTAATGATATACATAACTAATAAAAAAAATTCTGATTTTTTCTTAATTAAATTTAAAATTATAATCCTATGAATATATTTATTTGGGCTCATGATTTTGTTTTTTTGACAATTAGTTTTTAAAACTAAAATTACTTATTTATAACAAATATAATCATTGGATACATAGGTTGAGATTGAAACATAGGCATTTGATGAATGACAGGTTGTCCCACAGGCATCATGGGTTGAGATTGAAACATAAGACCTCCTTGTGTGCTTGTTACATCTATTAGTGTCGTCGTTGTTGTGTTTCCACATTCACTTTGAGGTGGGTCTGAATTTTTCTTTTGCTTCTTACTCGTCACATTACATTCCCGTTTCCTTTTGTTTTTTTGTATAAACAAATACATTGTTTTAGGCAAACAGTCTATAACACATAAAAAAATATACAATTACACATCAGATCTTCTTCTTTTTTATAAAACTCTTAAAACTAAATATACCTCTTGCCCTTCGTGCTGGTAATGGGAATCTTGTAAAGACTCAAGACCTTCTTCTTCATATGTCGCATCTTGCATGTTCTGCAAAATATAATCAATGACCATAAAATATATTGCTCAATTTAAGCTATGTATTGAGAGAATAAGATTGAAATCAAAAAAAGAAGTGATGGATTGCCGTACATTTCCGCGCATCATGAGTTATAATATTGCAGTTTTTACAAGGTCTAACTCTTTTCTGGTCATATTTTTTCTTCTTCGGAGCACCTTTGGTCTTCACTTTTTTTGGATCACCTACACATGACTTTTTAGTCGCAGTAGGAACGCCAGCATTACAGTACTTTTGCTGTAAATTCATTATGTCAGCCATTAAATCCTTGTAAATACCGCTCTTTTTTTAAGGGTCTTTGCAAACATTTGTAAAAGCAGCACAATAAGCACCAAAACGTGTCGTCTCAATTATTTTTGAATCTACATCTCCATCATGGTTCATGTTCAAAAAACCAATTTTGGCATTTTTCATCCAACGCGTCAAAATCAAACTTTTCGAAATCTCATCCATATTCTCTTCCTTCATGACATTGAACATGTGATAACATGGAATTCCACGAGAATCAAAAAATTTACAAGAACATTGGAAGGACTTGACTTGATGTATCATATACAACTTCTCTTTCCCAAATTGTCTGACGATATTTTGTCAACTTATAAATCTTGTTATTCCCATCTATCCTCTTTTCATTCACAATTAATCCACCTGACTTCACAATTTGTTCTTTTACATCTTTAAAGACATCTGCTGTATAGATTTTAGCAGCATCAAACTCAAGATCTTTGAGTTGAGTAGTTAACACAGGAGCTGAAAAGTTTGATTTAAAATCAGACACAAGTTCGTTGTTTCTGTAACCTTTCAAAGCGTGATCAAAACTATGCATAAATTCAAAAATGCACCCTTTCGTCCTTACATAAGATTTGATTATTGCATTAACGACTTCACACTGAGACATCGTTCTTATACCACCAAAAAAATCTTCACGTAGATATCTAGATGCCCAATGCTCCCTTGTTTTGTATGTTTGAAGAACCCACTCATTATCTTCAAGTTCATTTTCTTTGACTACCTCTGACCAAAAGTCTTCAAATTGCTCAGGTGTGTAATTTGTGTACATTGCTCTTGTAAAACCTTCCCAAAATTCGGGCTTCTTTACATGTTCAGACGCATTCTTGTTCAAATGCCAAGCACACCACCGTTGGGTCGCTTTTGGGAAAATTTGTCTTATAGACTCCCTCATAGACCCATCTCCATCTGTTATCACTAGTTTTGGATGTTTATTGTCCATGCACTATAAAAACCTCTCCAAGACCCACTTATACCAATGCAGCATCGAATATAACCGTCTATGAGTGGTGGTTGCAACCAGAAAATATAACCAGAGGATAGTTGTATTTGTTCTTCTTGTAAGTCGTGTCAAACGCAACAACATCCCCAAAACAGAAATAATATCAGATCTACTAGTGTCGTCTGCCCAAAAAAGTGATTTCAATCTTCCATCCTAACTATATACTGAATATTCTGCATATAACATAGGATCAGTAGATGATTTGATATTTAGATGATTTAAAGCAGCAGCAACATCGCCATCTTTAATAACCTCACGCATCTTTTTATCAAAATAATTGTACAAATCCTTCTTTATAAAACCAACATCAGAATATCCACCCTTTTGAGCAACCATGTATCCCATTATATGACAAGTTCTGATTCCATGTGACTCAAGGCCATTAATTTGAGATTTATCTGAATCAGAAATTTTACGATAAACAGGGTGTAAATGAACAAACTTTGATGGGGTTAATTCATGGTTACGAGCCTCTTCAAAAACTGACACTACATATTTGTCCTCTCTGGCCTTGTATTTCACACGGAGCCTTGCTGCACATTTAGTACATGTTAAGCGGCTGTGTTCGCGTTTCCTATCTACCTTATCCAAGTGCCTCTTCTTTCGTAATCCATGTTTCTTGCATACAAACTGCCTCATAACTATTATTTGCTTACCCTCTGGCCCTCTTCGCCTTACATCGCTTTTCCTAACGGCAAAACCTTTATATTTTCCGTACCGATAGTAAAATTCATAAGCTTCATCCACATTTTCAAATTTCATGCCACGTATGTCATCAGCAATAATACCATTAATACTCACCTCCAGATCACCTACAGCTACTTGGCTATTAGCTGCTTCGCTATTTGATCTCTCTGATTCATCGTCGCCATTAACATCATCATCTGCATCATCTGAACTTTGATGTCCACTAGATGGTTGGCTATTTGATCTATCCAATTCATCGTCGTCATTAACATCATCATCTGAACTTTGATATCCACTACAATAATCAACATCTTCTTCATCACTATATTCTTCACTTGAATGAACGTGACAATTTTCGTTTTCCATATGAAATATAGCAATGTAACACAACATAAGACAAATTAATACCCAAATTGAAATGAACTTTCACTATATAATAACTAACATTTTGTTGTATAAAAATTAATCACTTTTTAATCCAATTCCCATAGCTAACAATATCCAATTCCAATTCCAATAACTAGCAAATTTATTGTTCAATCATATCTATGTACTCAAGTAGAAGATATGCACAAAGAAAATAGTAGTGGAGGAAACAAAATAGCCACCCCACAATACAAAGAAAAAAGTAAAGCACACCCAATACCACAGAACCAAAATATTTTCGAAAATGAAAAATATAAATAAACCCTTAATCTTGGTAGACAAATGCAGTTAACTAACATAATAAACGAGTTAACAAAAAGACCAAATCGAAATAAAAACCCTAAAATTAGAAATCGAAATACAGCTAACTAACAACATTAATCAGTTAACAAAAATCCCAAATCAAAATCAAAACCCTAAAATAAGTTGGTCGAACTGCAGCTAACTAACAACATTAATCAGATAACAAAAATCCCAAATCGAAATAAAAACCCTAAAATTTGAAATTGAACTGCAACTAACTAACAACATCAATCAGATAAACTAATACCTAAATAGAAATCATTTAAACTCAAATACCTTACAATGGGAGAAGTCGAAGAATAACGACAACACACTGGTTGAGGGGCGATTCACTCGAACAATAACGGAAACACACTAGATGAGGAGCGATTCAATGGGAGAAGTCGTTCGTTCTTTCGTACACAGTTGGGAAAAAAATGAAGAAGGTTGGGGAAGGAAGATGAATATCGTAGGAATAGGGTTGATGAATTTGGGGAAAATTTTGATTTGAATGTTTTGTTTTATCTGATATTTGATTATGATTTTAAAATTGTAACATTAAAATTAAATTATTATTATATTTAATAGGGTAAATATTTTAATTTTAATATGTTAAAGACTTATTGGCAAAACTAGAAGATGTGAGAGTACATGGTAAAAGGAATCCACTCTATAATCCTATGTGTCATTGATAAAGTCAACCTTGCATTTTGATTGGCAAAAAATGTGACTTCTTTGAAGAAGGCAAAATGGTGACTTCACCATAGAATTGCCCTTTTTTTTATGCTCACATCATGTTAATATGCAGAGCGTATCAAACTCATTGGAAATACATTAATGTAGAGGTGTTCACACCGGTAGGAGCATACCTCTCTCATTAATTGTTCTAAATCTATAATTGTGCGAGACTCTCATAATCACCATAACTACATATGCACCATCACAATGAATAATCGCAACATATCAAGACAGTTATGACATTGACAAATATTGTGATCTCTTGTGGTATTTTTTCATGGGTTGTTAATATTTTATGAAAAGTTTGCTAATATTTAATTGTTAATAAATTTATTTTAATTGTGTAAAAAAATAAAACTATATTAATTATTATTAAAAATGAGCTTGAAATTAAAATAATGTGATAAATTAAATTCTAAATTAAATGGGAAGGAGAAATAAAAAATAAAAAAAAATGTGGAGGAGAGATAATCTAATGTGAGAGTTGAGGTACACAAAATCTAGATTAATCTAAGAACTATAATTCTTTGTGCATGATGGAACACATGCACTACTTGTCTATCCTAGCATCTGCAGTTTAAATAAATGTATGTTGGTTTTATTGATTTCAAATGAATTTATTTGTAGCATTTTTTCGTTTAACATTGGATAAAAAGATTTGAGGAATGAAAAATCGCTAGTTGTATTTTAAAACCTAATCGTTGATTTTTGTATCACTTATTCAACCCCCCTTCTAAGTGAGTACTCTTGTAGTCAACCAATTTGATGATATATCATGTCGTTTAAAACATATTATATGGTCAATTTATAGTGAAAATATAGGATGTGGGACCAAAACTTTCGAATTTTAAAATAGGCGGATCAAAACTGTAAAATAGTAAAAATAGGGGACCAAAACCGCAATTGAGTCAAATATTTAAAAATAAATATTTGTAGAAAATTAATTGAAAAAAAAAAGAACTTGTACTATAAATCAATTTTAAAAGTTTAGAAAACATTAATTGAGAACACTTTTATAGACTAAGTTTTCAAATGGGCCGTTGGTTGTCCAACCGAAAAAACCAAACTATAGATCCGTCCGACTCAAAACAAAACTGAAGCATATTAGGGTCATAATTGGGCTTGGATATTGGGCCCGTCGGCCTGACCGGTTCGTTATTTTGGTCCAGATTCGAATCGAACTAAACCGATGACCATCCCTTTTTAAAAAGGTTATCTTCAAAAGTGACCGTGAAATTATTGTGAATTTTATAGCTAATAAGGGTAAATATGATAATGAACTAGGAACTATATTATCCTATTATAGGTCAATCTTTTCTTCTAATACTAATGTCAACCTAGTTTTTGTTCGTCGCCAAGCTAATAGAGTCGCTCATAATCTAACTAGAGCATCTTTCTGTCTAGCCACAATACCCTCTATTATCCAATTTTGCTCCTTTGTTTCAAAAAATAATTAGTTTGATTTGACGCCAAAGTTACCATGCACAAATGAATGATATTGTGGATGATGCACAAATTCTCGATTATATTATAACCCATATGAATTTTACAAAATTCACCATTTAATTGAAAATTTATATCATATAGATCATTTATGGACGGACTTATAAGCCACACCAAAAACTTGCCTATTTTTCTATTAATATATATATATATATATATATATATATATATATATATATATATATATATATATAAGAGTGAACCATTAATTTAGTCACTAATTTTATAAAACACTTAAATAAATCTGTTTTTGTGAATATTTTAAAAAGATCATTGATTTTATTAATTTGTCAAGTAAGTCCTTGTATCTATAATCATTAACTATCAAATAAGTCCTTATATTTTAATTGACAAATGCATCCACGGATCCTTTATGTTTTGAATTTGTATGAAATAGGTCTTTTTAAGCCTTTTAAGTGTTAAAGTGTTGCACTTTTACCCTTCCAATTAAACACTTAAATGACATATTTGTTACAAAAAAACATTTAAAAAATCTATCGGTTACAAAAGACAAATAATTAAAAATTCTATATGTTACAAGACAAAAATTATAGTGTATTAAAAAACCGGCCCTAGTTTTTCCGAGAAAAATTCTCTCTTCTCTTATCAAGTTATTCTTCTCCCTTGTTCATTGGAGGGGTGGTTTTAGGGGATTGATTATTGTGCATAAACAATATTTAAGCACCATCCATAAATCAAAACAAGCCCCACAATTATTACTCGTGCGCCCCCCACCCCCAAAAATTACTCACGCGTGCTCCCCAGCTCCCCACCAATGCATCGTTATCCCCACCACCCTACCCTTTTTTTGCTGATGCATGTTTTATTTTTTGTTTGGTTTACTTGACCTTCAGGCTCATTTAAGGGGGTGGGGCGCGCGTGAGTAATTCTAGGGGTGGGGGGGTGCGCGCAGAAACAAATGGACAATAACTTTTCTCGTGCTTTTAGGTTATTTTTAGCCTAGAATCACTCCTCAACATTTGTTTTTTCTTATCTTTTAATATAAATAAGTGATTTTTAACATATATCAAGTTTTCTTTTGTGATTTCGCCGTCTAAGTGCGGTGTTGTGTTGTTCGTCGTCTTGTGCGAGGTTTGTTGTTCGTCATCTTGTGCGGCGCATGTTTATTTATCATATTGTTGCGGTGTTCATTTGCTCATTTTGGAAGACCGGCTTCAGTCAATTACATATTCACATCATGATTTGAGCATCAACGTTGCAAATTCGAAGATATGGATATTCTGATGATTTTAGTTTTATCATATTATTTGTAATATGCATTTTGCCGTTGTATGCTATTAATTTGGATGTTGTGAGTTTGTTTATAGATTCATTTTTAATGTTTTTATCGATATTAAATATGTGGTTGTATTTGATGTATTCTATCAATTTGAATGAATAAATACCATTTTATTTTTTTCAAAATAAAGTTACAGCGTGTATTATGTGTTAGTATTATGTGTTAGACAGCCACACCAATATCCAATGTCTAGAACCATCTTTGAGATCATTCATATAAATTTTTTAAAAAATTAAAATTATTTGTTATATTATTGAAATTTGAAACTATTAAAATTAGTCCTCATAAGATAGTTCAAGTGGTAAGAGCTGAGAAACATGAGTTTGATAGGGAAAAGTCCAAGAATTAAATTCTGATGAAAACAATTTATCTTTTCAATGTACCAAGAAACAAAATCAAAATTAATTGTAATCATAAAAACCCACAAACTGTTAATTTTAGTGGAAGCCTTGATTTGACTAGGGATGCGGGGATTATCTGTACGAGATCTGAAGTTGCGAATTTTTTCCCTCGTGGGATGTGGATGGAGGGAGAAATTCCCCCATGAATAAATAAAGGCGGGGAACGACAAAGGTCCCTCCGCCACTACAGATTCCCCGACCCCGACCATATTATTTAAATTATATAATGTATAATTATATAATTTAATATATTTTTTCATATAAAAATAATAATTAATACATTATAAAGATTAAAATTATGTATGCTGACAACAAATTCATTTGAATAATTATTTATTTTTACAGAAAGAAAAATTAGAAAGTGTTTTTGGATTTTTTTGTTATTGATGCAAAATGTATTTTTATTTTTAAGAAATGAAAGATAGAAAATATGTATATTTTTTAGAAAAAAGAAGAAAAAACAAGATATTAGTATTGTACTTTTGATCAAAAGTCTAATAATTTTGTTAATTTTTATGTTAGTAAAACTCCGTGAATACTGCGAAGATCATAGGGATAAGGAAAATTTTAAGTAAGGGACAAAGCGAGGAACAAAGAACAACCTCCGCACATTCTGCGCCCCATTGACATCCCTAGATTTGACTCATACTTACACATTTTTTATTTGAAAAAATAAATAAAAATAAAGAGTAGTTTTGTGGTGTAGAATTGAAGTATATCGATATGAGGTGAAGCGGTGAACCTTTTCCGCCCACAAACCAAAACCAACTTGTTATGGCCACCATTGCAACCAGAGGAATTGGAGTCACAAACCTCCATCCCCACAACCAAAAATCCCTCTTTCTTGGCCACAAACTTAAATTCAAACCCACAAACATTTCATCATCATCATCATCATGCAGTTCAAGATTCAGCACTAGTATCTCAATTCCAAAAGCCTTTCATGGTGTTGAATGGCTTGATTCAGTTCACAACCTTTTTGTAGGTGTTGGTGTTGGACTTCCATGCACTGTTATGGAGTGTGGTGACATGATTTATAGAAGCACTCTTCCTAGACCTAGTGGTTTGACTGTTACTATTCCTGGTGTTGTTTTGGCTTTTGGTGCTCTTTCTTATCTTTGGGCTACACCTGGTGTTGCACCTGGTTTTTTTGATATGTTTGTTCTTGCTTTTGTTGAAAGGTTGTTTAGACCTACTTATAGAAAGGTTTGTTTGTTTAATCTTTCACTGTAAACCGTTAATTTAGTTGCTAAACTGTTGCTTTCACTTCAATTTAATTAGTCCTAAACTATGGAAATATATGTAATAAGTAGTTATAAAATCAGTTAATTTAGTACTTGCTAGTTCAGAGACTAATTATTTTATTCTTGGTCTCATAGCCTACTGGCTAGAATTTCACCTGAATAAGTGTGCGTTCTAGAGTTCGAACTTCATCCCTGCATGTAATATGCAATGCTTTACCAATTGGGCTATGCTCACAGGTACAGAGATTACTTGTGATATTTGTATAGTTTAGAGACGGAATTAGAGAGAGAGAGAGAGAGAGAGAGAGAGAGAGAGAGAGAGAGAGAGAGAGAGAGAGAGATTAATGACTAAATGAATGTTTTATTCAATCTTCAATTTAATATCTGAACTACGGAAACAGATTCCCTGCAGTAATTGCGTTAACGCAGTAACTGTTGTAGACTGTCCGATCTAATATTAAAGGTTGAGATTAAAAGTTAAAACTATGGGAAATTGTATTAATGAATCATAACTGTCCGATCAAGTTTAAATTGGTTGAGATTTTCTACTCGTGTAATTGTTGAATTAAATAAATCATAACTATCCGATCAAATTTAAATGGTTGAGATTTCCTACTCGTGTAATTGTGTGAAGCAGTTACAACGGGGAATCTTTTTCTTATCACTCTCTCTTATTTGTTTAGTAAACTATAGAAATAGAATAAATAGTCCATAAACTATTTTTAATTTATCATGTTAGTCCATCACTGGATAGTGAATGCAGTTTAGACAAACTTGGTAGATTTCTGTAGTTTAGAGACTAAATAATAATGAGTGACGATTTTGGGACCAAATTGAAGGTTTACTCTTTATTTTGTTGCAAATTATTGTGAAATAGTATTTTGGAAGTTTGTTTTATTATTGACAGTGGTTTATTATGGCAGGATGATTTTGTTCTTGGGAAGAAGCTAGGGGAGGGATCATTTGGAGTTGTTTATAGAGTCACACTAGCTAACAAGCCCTCTTCAAAGGTATTATTATTGTGAATTTGGATTCTGTGATCATTCTGAGAAGTATAATAATGTGGATAGGATGAAGTCCTGATACAAGCTATATGGAATGGAGTATAAGTCTTATTATATGCATAAGTGTTAGAACATCAAAAGTTGTTCACACACATAGTAAATGCAATTTTGTGTGTCGTTAATTGATATATTAAGAATGGATAACTCATAAACTATCAAATGAACTTAGTTAGTCACAAATGTAACATTATTAACCACAATTTCAGATATTCCAACTATATGTAGATTTGAGCTCTTGAAAATCGAGGTTAATTATGTTTAAGTTTGTCGTTATTAAATTTCAGTAGATGATTAATAAGTTGTGACACCTGATTATATCTACAATGAGTTTTTATGGACTTACTGATTCTTGTTGCAGTTTTTGATGATCAAGAGCACAAGTTAATTTTCACTTTAATTTGTGCTTACATATGATGTTTTATTAATGAAAAACCAACTTGTTGGTATATGACATTGTGAGATTTCAGCTGGTCTTTTGAATTGTATAATTATGACTTACGGTACTTTTGGTTCTCACTGGAAGGAAGGTGACTTAGTCTTGAAGAAGGCGACTGAATATGGTGCTGTAGAAATTTGGATGAATGAACGAGTACGAAGAGCTTGTGCAAACAGCTGCGCAGATTTTGTTTATGGTTTTCTTGAGGTAACAATTTTTAGGTATCAGTGTATCACTGTCTTCCTTGTATCAGGCAATCAAATACTAATGTTTTCACTTACTATTTGTAGAGGTCTACAAAGAAGACTCCGGAATATTGGCTTATATGGCGGTTTGAAGGGGATGCCACCTTAGCCGATCTATTACAGAGTAGAGAGTTTCCGTACAATGTTGGTAGTCTCTTTAATCAACATGAATGTACACGATAAATTGATAATGTCTGTATTTTAGCCTTAAATTTTATAATCAACGTTATATATCAATTGTGCTACACATAAGAACGAAACTACTCCCTCCAGTCTTATTTATAAGCAAAAGTGAACTTTTCAGATTCATTCAATAACTGATGTATCTGGTCTAAATACTGTCTAGATATATCAGTTATTCAATAAATCTAAAAAGTTCACTTTTGTTTATAAATAAGGTCAGAGGGAGTGTATACTCGACTGAGTCTTAGAAAAAACAAAAAGGAACTATATACTCTTTTCTGGTATGGGGAAGTTAGAAGGTTTCGTATGTTTGATTACACTTCACTATGCTTTTGAAACACTTATTTCACATTTAAATTCTGTTTAAATATTTCTGTAAAAAAAAAATCTTTTTAAATTATACACTTGGTTGGTAAATCGTGATCGCTAAAGGTCTCCAGTATCAGCCCCGATGATGGTGCCAAAAATTTCAGGTCGAAACATTGCTTCTTGGTGAAGTACAAGATTTGCCAAAGGGATTGGAAAGAGAAAATAGAATTATTCAAACAATCATAAGGCAACTCTTGTTTGCATTAGACGGTCTTCACTCAACTGGTATTGTGCATAGGGATATTAAGCCACAGAACGTTATTTTCTCCGAAGGTAAAATATTCTAAAGATTACATAACTTTTTCAAATTACAAAACATTCTTAAAACAAATTAAGCTTTAATTTCTTTGTGAACCGTGATGTTAGGATCTCGTACATTCAAAATAATTGATCTTGGAGCTGCTACAGACTTGCGAGTTGGCATCAACTACATTCCTAAGGAGTTTCTTTTGGACCCGAGGTATCTTCAATTTACTTCAAACTTACTCCACTGCTTAAAGTTTCTGTTTTCATGTTCATAGTTAATCCATTAATGGACACTTTTCATTTTTATTTATTTTCAAAATTGTTAGATGAAGTGGTGGTCGTAAAATGCTAATCTATGGTGTTTGAAACTAATTAATTTCAAAGGCAGATAATTAGAACTTCGTAGATTAATGAGTTCCTTGAAGACTTAAAATCGAAAATATGTGTTTATTTGATGCATGAGATCCAACTATAGACAATTTATGTTGTGTACAAATCATTCCATTTTTCAGATATGCTGCGCCAGAGCAGTACATTATGAGCACACAAACTCCATCTGCGCCCTCAGCTCCTGTTGCAACTGCACTCTCTCCAGTCTTATGGCAGGTTAAACTTTTTATACAAACCATTTGTGATTAATAGTAGCATGTATATAGCTTTTTTTATCGTCTAATAATGTTGTGTTATTGTTGCTTATGTTTTTTATGTTTCAAACAGCTGAATCTTCCTGACAGATTCGATATCTATAGTACTGGTCTGATATTTCTCCAAATGGTGAGTATCGATTAATGAGGAAACTGATTATTATCTTCCGTTGCTTTTATTTGAATATATCAGTAAATTTCTGCAATAAGTTGCATAAGATTTGACTTAAATTAACAATACAAGTTATAACCACCTCACTGTCAAAGAAAAGACTGCACATTTATATTTTTGAAGTTAAAATGTTAAATGAGTATGGTTATGTTTCCGACTTTGTTGATTTTGATTGTTTCCATCTATTAAGAATTTTTAATTGTAGAATAGTTTTCTATATTTCTAGATTGAAGTTCTATTTAGGTGAATCATTCAAACGGGTATCTATTCTATATTGCTCACGATTTTGAACATTTTCATACAGGCATTTCCTAATTTACGCACTGATAATAGCCTCATACAATTCAACCGTCAATTAAAGAGGTGTGACTATGACTTAGTTGCATGGAGAAAAACTGTAGAGCCTCGATGCAGCGGTGATCTTAGAAGGGGTTTTGAGCTGTTGGATTTAGATGGCGGAATTGGATGGGAACTTCTGACTTCAATGGTTAGATACAAAGCAAGGCAAAGACTGAGTGCAAAAGCAGCATTAGCTCATCCTTACTTTGACAAAGAAGGCTTGTTGGCATTATCGATTATGCAAAATCTAAGACTTAAGTTCTTTCGAGCAACTCAGCAGGATTATGGAGAAGCTGCCAAGTGGATTATTCAGCTTATGGCAAAGTCTGGAACAGAAAAGGATGGTGGATTCACTGAAGCTCAGCTCCAGGAACTTAGAGTATGTATCTTATTTCTGCAATCACATTTTTAGCGAGCCAAAAATAGCAATTTTATATTTTGGAGGGATGAAAAACAGAAAATATTTTACAATGACCAAATTCATAGTTTGCTTATTTTACTTGGCAATAAACATATTAACCCTCTTTAGTCACAGTCATCATTTTTTATTGATCATATTTGGTGTTGTAGGAAATTTTGCCAAAGAAGAAGAAGGCCGGTGCACAGAGAAACGCTCTAGCATCAGCTCTTAAAGTACAGAAGAAAATTATAAAAACCTTAAATGAGAGTATGGATGAGCTCAGCAAAAACAGGAAAAGCATTTGGTGGAGGAGATGGATCCCAAGAGAGGAATGAAAGTTGAATGTAAATACTAAAATACCCATTTTTCTTTTCAAAATTTTTGTCTATAGTTTGTATATCGAAATCATTATCTTGTTCAGATAGAGCAATGTTTTATATGAAACTGACTTGAATCTTATATAGTTGGCTGTATACTACGTAGAATCTGATCGATGCATATATGATATACCTGGAAGATTACATTTATTATTTATGTAAACATATTTTGTGAAGATATAGTTGAAAGAACGAAATAGCGAAATCTAAATTATTTTCGCCTTAGGATCATTTTAGTTCAGGGAAGAAATTTTGATGGAGGAGAGGGGAACAGGTTTTAAATGTGTTGTGTTTGGGTAAAGCACAAGCCAGAGGAAGTAGATGCTTTTTCCTTTCATGGATAGATCCTATGTGATATTTGTATTCTCAATATACAAAAATAAAATCATAAGCAAAATTTTATAGTCAAAACAAAAAATAATTGTGGTTGGCATGCACCTTTTCAAATTCCGACGAAAGGATAGGTAACATCTAGACCTGCGGCAGTCCAAATGGTTTGCATGAGCTTAGACTATTGTTCATGAAAGTAGAGCAAATAAAATGAGATGACAAAATTGATACGAACGATGCATTCACCTTTGAATCTCCGAGAAATCAAGCGTTGTCTCATCATGATATACCCTGCAACATAAAAAAGATGCACTCAGCCACTCACATTCCTTCATGCATACAACTCATATTACTTTGATGAACAAAAAATCATATTTCAAAATAATGGGGTACGTATGAGAAATGGAAATGGGAATAATACTTTATCGCAAGATATTGTTCCTCTTTACAACACTGCTCAGTAAATTGGTAAAAACAGGAGTATATTGTTCTAGAGAGGAAATGAGAAAAAATGTTCCGTAGTGTGATTTCAATTAGAAAAGATTAAGATGTCTCATTGTAGTTGCAAATTCTAAATTTCAATGTGTAAAAGAAAATATCTCATGCAATGAAAAGTTCAGTAACGGAAAAAGAGAAATGAAAGGGTGAGTGGGTAAACAATTATAAGCATTGATAAGTTAAGTAACCGAAAATGCATTTCATTTGTGAGAGTGCCTTATCGAATGGAATAGTAGAAAAAGGATGAGTGAATTCTGAGAGGTGACACATAGGATTTTTTATGATGTGGAATGAAATAGATCATGCGGCACAAAATAGATGAGTTGTCATTAAAATAATTTGGGTCTCAGATTTAATAGATTAAAATAGATGTGAACAGTGGTTAGTACCCAACTTTCATTCAAATGTCATATTTTCATATTAATTAATATTTAAAAAATTCATATTTTAAATAAAATAATAAAGGTCATCAAGGTCGTTGAAGATCATTGATTGAGCCGATATGAGTTGTATTTGACCGCGATTCTTTGTAATTCAATGCAATAACATAACTGCGATTGCTATCGCAACTAAAATTTAAAAACATGTGTTGAACTACCATCATGTTTATACATTGAAAAAGTAAAGGTCAGCAACTCTGGTTTGCATATGAAAAAACAATGGTTGAGCGAAGTCAATCCTTTAAATTCATACCAATAGATAATCTTAAAAGATTATTCTTAATTTACGCATAAATGATATCTTAGTTCTTTATAGTAATAATTTTGCAGCTTTTTCCTATTATAAAACTGTTCGTACAGAACTCAGATTTATCCGCAGGAATAAATGAGGGCATGTTCTTACCCGACCTCAAGTCCACATCTCTGAGAGATTGTCCGCTTTGAGATTTTAGCTGTCACGGTTTTATCCTTATCCTTTGTAGAAAAGGTGTCTCGGTTGGTTAGAGGAGTGTGGCGTGTTGTATATAAACTACCACTAGCATTAGCCTCGAGTTCCAAGCGATGTGGGACTTAAGGTGAGCCAAAACAGATGCTCTCAGTCGAGGCTAAGAGGCTGTGGATTCGAGAACGAATTTTATCGTCCCCACAGACGGCGTCACTATTCGTACATAACTCAGATTTATCCGCGGGGAATAAATGAGGGTATGTTTTGATCCGACCTCAAGTCCACATCTCCGAGAGATTGTCCCCTCTGGGATTTTACCTGTTACGGTTTTGTCCTTATTCTTTGTAGAAAAGACACCTCGGTTGGTTAGAGGAGTGTGGCGTGTTGTATATAAACTACCACTACCATTAACCTCGAGTTCCAAACGATGTGAGACTTAAGGTGAGCCAGAACAAAAACTATGTGAATAAACAAAGTCAAATAATTTAAATAAAGCATATTATTAAAATGGTAAAAGTATTATTTGTAGAGGGATCAGTCAAAAGTTTTGTATAGATATTGATGAGCTGAGGGGTCGACCCCAAGTCCTGAAATAAGCACCTGATATACATAAAAATGTACAAATATTCAACTTACCAATGATAGTTTTATTGCTTCAAAAAAAAAAATGATAGTTTTATCATCATGATTCATGTGCCTCCTCCTTTCCACAAAGCCAGGGAAAGTGTTTTTGCTGTTATTTTGCGGGTTAGGCTCATAAAATCGGTTTCTTGTTTAATTTCTTGACTAATCGATCACCCAATATTGTGCAATATTTTCTGGACTTTGTAGTTTTGGATGGACACAATTTTAACCATTTAAGAAAATGTTAACTTTGATGCAGATGGAAGGCCCCCTCCACATTATGATATTAAAACATTCTAGAAGTTTTTTTTATTGTGAATTAATTATTTCATTTAGAATGGAGGGAATAGTCATTATTACCATGATGATCAGTAAACCAAATGCGGAGAAGGAAATTATTAATTATCAACAGCCATTTGTTACGGTACAAGTTCTCACTCAAAAAGAAATTTTTGAGTGCGCTTCTTTCGAGTCTTTTAAGAACATCTTTATCTCTAGTTAATTAAATTGTGATTCTTTACACTGTTATTAATGTGGATCCCATTGTGTCATGTAAGATTAAGTAATTTTTAAGGAACTCAATATATTGTTTCATCTAATTAAGATTCTTATTTTGAGGTACTTATTAGCACCATTTATTAGGTCACAATATCCTACATAAGTTCTTTTTATGATGAATGAAAGAAAAATGTTTATTTAAAACTAAGAATTAAAATGTGAAAAATCCTTGTATAAACAACTTTGCTTAAAAATAATAATTAAACACTTCCAGCTAGACTGTTTTTAGTGGCAACAAAATATAAAGATTTTATTCTTAGACTTAAAAAGTAGCAAAGAATTTTGGAATAAAGTTGCTCTAATAATATATAGATGATGTATATTTTTTTTTTTGACAAAAGATGATATATATTTTTTAATATTAAGATGAGAGCAAGTTTAGGGACCAAATACTTTATATAGGTTTGATTTTACCACGAAGAATTCAAAGCCACTACCATCCGCTATGAATGTCATCAATCTTGTGACCCTTTTAACAACCAAAATTTCTAAAACCTATATGAACCACTAAAATATGGATTTTTACTATTAATGAATTTGTGTAAAAACAATTACTATTCTTACATTCTCCCATTGTTCAATAAATCCAATTACTAGCATAAAATTGAGTCATCATATACTTGAGAAACTAAATATGAATCCAAAAAAATAACTTCCATGAATCAAAATGATATTAATGGTCATTCTTTGTTGAGAACATTCAATATCTAACACTAACGATTATAAAGTTAAACTTTTACTATTATGATTAAATTTCATAATAAGGAGAAAAGACAAGATAAGAAACATAATAAAAATAAATAAAAAGGAATATAATAATGCTACAAATCTAACCACCTAACCTAACATGCACAAATTGAGGGCAGCTTGTTAAATATGAATAAATAATATGGCATTATGTTATGTTGGTGGGTAATGGGCTAATGGCTACGTACACGTAGAAGAATATAGAGCAAGACATTGCAAATTGCAATGCAAGAAAGTGAAGCTTGGTTAAATTGCATGTTTTGTTTTATTATTTCCTCCTTATTGGGGTATGCAAGCATTGCATTAATTCCCAAATGGTGGTGAGGTGGGGTCCAATTTCTGTTTGTCTTGTCTTGTAGATTTGGAGGCACTTCACACCCTTTCATGCCACATCGTTTGTTCTTTACTAGACCAAATTGTGTGTTTAGTGTGTTTTGACCACACCTCAAAACTAGCTCTTTATAAGAATCCGTCATTTCAAACAATTTTTCTCAAACCAAACCAAGTCACACTCACACACAAGTTGAAAGCTTTGGGATTAAGAAAAGAAGTAACCATATGGGAGGATCAAAGTCAAAGAAAAGTACTAGCCTATCAAACAAAGGATATGGTGGAGTCCTTAGAGAGCAAAGGGCAAGGCTATACATAATTAGAAGATGTGTGGTCATGCTCCTCTGTTGGCATGAGTAGTAGTCTATTGTATATGTTAGTGAGGAGTTGGAGTCCAATTAAGCTTGCTTCATTTTCCCTTGGAATGTCACAAAATGTTAGCTTATCAATCCAAAAATATTTCTCGAATTAGACGTATCTCGATGACGGATACGCCTTGTCGTGTCTGACACCGATCACACAACACTGACATTTCTAATCACATTGAGTTATATTATATTCTCAATTTTGTCTGTGGTGATGCGTCTATGTCGTATCCGGCGTCCGTATCTTTATTATTTTCTATGTTTATGCTTCATAGATCAAGTATATCAACAAATCATACCTATGTCCAAAGGCCATTATTTGTTGGTTGATGTCTTACCAAATTAATTTGTATCTTTTACTTTCTATATCCCTCGCCCAGTCTCCTCTTTGTTGATTGTATAAAACCATGGGAATCATGTGGGTACTCATGAGTGATATGTATATATGTATATTTCATTATGTAATTACTGTTGGAATTAATTTATAGAATTATATATACACATACTCGGCAATAAAAGATTAAACCAATAATCATACTTTAGGCGAAAGTAAAGAACATGTATATAAAACATGATCTACGACATGTTTGATTTATCAAGGATAGATATTAATAATTTGGTTCTTCCTCAATCATTACCTTTATGCTTCTAGTTCTCTTCAGATGGGGAGAAGAGAAGTGTTGGCATGTACGGTGTATTAGGGACCATAGCCTCTTTTATATTAGATGGCCATTAGCGTTTCTCATTATTCTGTTAATGGGCCATCCAAATATCTAGATATCCACTCATATTGGACTCATACCAACTAATTAATCAATTAATTAATTATCTAAATAAAAATCTAATTAATCTTTTACTTAACTTGATCACTAATCAACTAAAGCTCTTAATTGATAAATAGCTAATATAATCAGTAAAGATATTTGCCCACATAATATTATTGGAATATACTAAAATATTCCAACAATTACTTGTTTATAGATTCTACATTTTGCACTACGAGCAAAAATGTGAAGTTAGAAGTTAGCAACACTTATGGATATCTCATTATGTCGCTTTATTCGAAGACTGGGTTAGAAGCTCAATCTCCCAAAACACCATTCTTAACCAAATGAATGGTGTATAAAATTTTCTGGTATAAGCCCGTATGTAAGATTGTTTGAGAGAAATTTATGAAAACAATTTATGACATATTATAAGCTAATTTCAATATACTTTTGTAAAATTATCGAAGATATTTTTTTTGGTCGAGACCGGGGTATCCATCGCCGAACGCAGTGACTATTCTCTCGCTAGATTGGAGACACCTCGAAGGGTGGGATAGCTGGCCCAAGGATTTAAAGCTGCTCCATACCCAAGATGAGGATCGAACCCTCGACCCTTAGTTAAGGGAGGATGAACCCCATGCCGCTCAACCACACCCCTTATGTTAAATTATCCAAGATATACAATGAAAACAAATTATTGTTCACACGCAAGTTGTTTATCAAATGTTTATGTTATAAGCTGTAAATTAAGTTGTTTATCTATATTATTGGAATCATGGGCGGTTTTAGCATACGGGCTGCCAGGGCTGCAGCCTGGGCTCGGTCGGAATTTTTTTGTATTTTAAGAGTTAATTTAAAGTAAAACTGATATTTTTAAAGATTAATTTGTGATAAAATTGAAAAAAATTTGTTTAAAATTGAAATTTTTCATTGCAAAACAAATTTTTTTATGTTTTAAGGGTTAGTTTAGAGTAAAATTGAAATTCTTAAGGATTAATTTAGGGCAAAACTGAAATTTTGTTTTCAAAATTGAAAATTTTCATTGCAAAACTATATTTTTTGTTTAAATTTGATATTTTGCCCTGACTTTATCAATTTTCTGGCTCCGCCACTAATTGGAATACTAGTCTCTTTATGAATTTGTAACTATTACCTCTTAATTTCTCTTCCTCTATTCCTCTCCTCTTTCTTCCCTCATCCTCTTTCTTTGTCTTCCCTCTTGCCTCTTGGTCCCATTTTTTCTTGTCTTTCTCTTTCTTTAAAGCAAAATGAATTCAATATGCTAAGACTCAATATTTTGAGTTCATGTAAAGACCCATACACTAAGACTCTAGAAATTCACCCTTTAAAAGAGAATAAGTAGGTGTCTCCAGGTTCGAACCCGGATCGCTGCACTTTCGTGCAATATGTCCAATTAATTGAGTTAAATTCATGGGATCTACATGAATACTTATATGAATTTAGTTCACGTAATGTCTCAGAATAGCAATTTTGTATTAAAAATTATGCATTTTATATTAAATGTATAATTTTTTAATAAATATTGTTTTTCAATAAAAAAAATCGCGACTTTGATTTACTAAGGTCTGTTTGGATTGATGGTATAGAATGGAGCGGAACGGAGCGGAACATAACGGAATGGAATGGAGCGGAACGAAATGGAATAGACATTCCATTCCATTGTTTGGATATTTTACGAGGGAATGGAGTTAATTTCCCACTCCATTGATTGGAAAGTAGATGGAACGGAATGAATTATAACTTGCTTATTTCAATTTTATCCTTTATTTATAAAACAATATTTTTTGAAAAAAAAAACTTTTTTTTTCAATATCAATCCCTTTTTTCTAGGATTCAATTTTACAGATCTAAACCAATCCCTTTTATGTTCTACAAACCAATCCCTTTCATTAATATTTTTTTCAATGAAAAGAGAAAAATTAATTTTACCGAAACTAAGTGGAAAACATATTTTTTTTCTATTGAATCAATCCCTTTTACAGAAACGTGAACCAATCCTTTTTTTTTTTCAATTGAAAGTGATCCATTTTTTCAATTTTATTTTTCTTTCTTTTTGTGCAGAAACATTATTAACAAAGAAAGTCATGTTCATGGTGTATATTACTAATATTTTACTAATATGAGGAAGAAACAACAAGTATGAGAAGAGGAAACAACACAATATATAGGGAGTGACGCAAGAAGAGAGAGTGAAGAATTAAAATAATATTATAGAATTAGGGATAAAGTTGTAATTGTTAAATTAATCTGTTCCACTCCATCACATACACCCCAAATTGGGCGGAATGAAAAATTGGAGTAATGGGTGGTATCGGATGGAATGAGTTCCATCCCACTCCATTCCATTCCATTCATATTTAACAAAACCAAACAATGAAATCTACTTCCATCTCATCCCATTCCATTCCATTCCACCACTTACCATCAATCCAAACGAACCCTAACATGTGCAATACTGCACACGTTAGACAAACCCTATCTATATTATCAATAATTTTGCACATAAACAAAATATGAAGGGTTATTTCAAAAAAATAAAAATACGAAGGGATTAATTATAAAAAAAAATGAAGGGATTAAAATTTTGAACGACACACGTGTGCTTAGCACAGCTGTTTATGTAGCCACACACTTAGATTAAATCAGCATTCCCACATAATGCTTGGACATCACATTTTAAGGTTTACATTTTATAGTCCATCAAATTCCTTGCACCCATAAGTGAGTGCATCGATCGGTAACCAAAATCACCTGTCAACAATGTAGGTAAGCGTAGGGAGTCAAGGCAACCAAATGATTTCGATACAAGTCAACAACTCACATGGGAGCTACCATACCCTAGAAACAATTCTTTCAAAACAAAGTCATACTCAAGAGTGGCACTAAGACAAGTGAAGGAACCAACAATCAGAAGGACTCTGATACACCAATTTATTCACCTTTAAAGATGAAACTCTAGCCACTATGTTACCTAACAAAAAGAAGCCCAATAGGCAGGAAGAAAATTTGACACAGTTAAATTAAATGTTTTGGGTTAGAGAGCTGACCCAACCCATTTGGGCTAGCTTGTTGATATTTAATACTCTCTAGAATTTTCTTAGCATAGCATATTCCATGGTAAATATATCATTTGTAATTAATGATCTTTATTGTAGAATTTTCTATATAATAGAATGTTTGTGAGATCTTCAAACACGGTTTAACAATATGTCTGTCTTTCGTATTCTTTTATTTTCTTCCTTTCAACACTTGTGATGGGAAACAAATATTTCATGCTAGGCTGGACTGAAACAAAAACTATTCAAGCATAAATTTTAATAATTCACCCCACATTATATATATCAGGTCAAACAGGTCAGCCTATTGTGCAAGACTAATTTTAACAAATCTACAAAATAACACATTGTCCAATAACTAGAGCTGTGGAAACAGCACAATTAGTGATACTTCAAGAAACCAAAAATAAAACATACTTGCAGTGTTGCAGCAGGAGTTAAACAAGTATCAAACTCTTAAATTCACTGCCATAAATTACAGCTAAAGTTGTCAAACAAAAGAGCAACAGTTCAGTTCGGTTTGATCCACAAAATGTAGTTACATGAAATCTGCACCTCAGCTTAGGTGAAGACACCACATTACCTTACTTCCTTGTTGTAACCCCAGGCTATAAAGCTGTCTTGCGAACTAAAGTCCTATATAGACACAAAAAAAATCCATTTAGACGATGATATAATGAATTCATTTTAATGCAAAATCATCGAGAACATGAGAATACCAATTGACTTAGTCGTAATTCCGTAGATGGTGCGTCTTGCTCTACATTTACAGGGTCAAGGACAAGATTTTGACAGTCTTCGATATCCTTCTTCAGATGTTCTGGTCCTAGCTGAGCATAAACAGAAAAACCAGGTTGGTTCGTATGTTCCCCATCCCTAGTGGGAGACTGACTACGAAATAAATCGTCGCACAAGGACAATGCTTCAACCAGTTGTTGTGAATCCAACAGATTTTGTGATCCACTATCAAACCATTTTTGGCCTTCTTCAGCATTATTTTCATCATTATCCATCACTTCATTATGTTCAGTCTCTACCACTGATAAATCCTGTTTTGCTTGCTCTTCAAAATCAGCTGGGATTTCATCCAGCCAATTCATCTGAGGCTTTGGTAAAATATTGTGTGGAACACAAAAAATAGATCAGGAATTGCAAAGTAATAAATAATTTCAAATTCCCTATGCTAAGTTATCGCAATTAGCAAAAGTAATCATAAGTGTAGCCAAGTGGATATGTTACATTATGTGGTTAATAAACAGAAATGCGTAGAATGGTAAGTCATCGCAATTAGCAAAAGTAATAGATAAAAAATCCAAAGTTAAAAGTGTAGCCAAGTGGATATGTTACATTCTGTGATTAATAAACAGATATGCGTAGAATGGTATAATTATTTTAGCAAAGCGGCACCTATTAGTATATTAGAATTTGGACTTAGGTCCTAACTCAACCCTTCAAAACAACTGGTAAGATGCTGGCTTTCAAATCCATATATATATGCACTTTTTAAGCCATATTTCTAGACGATATGAAACTAAAGTCCTAAACACACTCCTCACACTAGAACAATGAAGATAGCTCAAATATGTCGGCAAGGCATCTAGAAGTGGATCACAACAAAGGCAGCTTTTCCAACACAGTGTGTACATGCTAGAAGAGAGAACAACTTCACAATAACAAAACTTTTTTCTACTAGCAGCTTAAATACATTGATTAAACTAAGTGGTAATTCATATCTAAACGAAAAACTGTTAAAATCTAAATACTGTCTCATTTGGCTAATGATGTTGCTCTTTAAAAATAGAGTCGGAAACTCGTCAGATTAAAACAAGTATTTCTACCAAGTACATATGCATTACCTCTATTTCATTTTCTACCATGTATTTCCGACACTGACACTTACATTGAAATATATCATTTTCTCAAAATAAATAAATTATGTGTCCGTGTCGGGTCCCATGTCCGTGCTTCATAGACATATACATTTCGTACGAATAATAAAAACACACTCTAAAGAGTAAACAGATTTTGATATTTGATAACAAGAAAATATGGTTAAAGGTTTTACCTCAGGAATGGCAAGTGTTTCATGTCCTAGATCAACATCTGAATACTGCCTTTCATTATGAGGAGGCTCAGGAGTCACAGATTTGGGAGTAACCGGATCAACTTTTGTGATCGGTGCTTCAGTGACTTGAGGAATATCATGTTCATCTTTATCGCCCAATTTGACTTGCTGCTGCTGGTAAAACACTTTAGAGATAACAAATTCACCATCCTTTTCATCCTCTTCTGTTCCTAAGTGATATTGATGCATTACCCAATTAGTTTTCTCAGCTTTTCCTCCTCCTGTACTGCTCATATACAGAACCATAATCTTTTTACAGCCCTTTTGAACTCCGTTCAAGATTACTGGTTTAGTTCTTCCAGTTTTATGCCAGCGGACATCACCAAAATCTTGACCATGTATTTTTCGGCGCTTTCGAGTGCCAGTATTGTAAGCCTTAATTGCTCTGTGAAAAAAGTGGGATGCATTTCCATCTTGCTTAACACCTAACATTTTTATTGAAACTTATCAGATTGATTGAAAAATGAAAATTCATCATCAATTCATATTTGATTAAAAATTATCAGATTGAGTAAGCCACCAACCAGGTAAGTTTTGCGGATGAGTGTAACAAATTCCATCATCCACTTCAAGAGTAATTATAAACTCATCTACGAAAGGATGAGGTTCTAAATTTCCTACACCAACTTTTGCGAGCAAGTGCCAAATTATCTCCTGATCAGATGGATCAAATTTAACACCTTTTGGCAAGCCAGGCCATTCTTTTGTAAGCTTACAACAGAAAAAAAATAAAAATAAACGTCAAACACTTTATAACAATTAACTGCCATACATGAGATATTTAGATACTAAAGGATGAAATTTCGATTTTAACGTCATTATGTTATAACTAAACAGGAAGTCAAATATATGGAAGGTAGAACAAATGAAATCACACACAAGTAAAGAGCAGTTTTAACATTTAGCTCAGCTGAGGTAACCATGAATTGCAGGATAAGTAGATCGGTTAACAACGGCCAACACCAACACACGTTGTGCAGCTATTGTAGTCAGTAACTACAACCCACGAGTTCATGATCTATTATTGAAAGAATAGAAAGACTAAACAACTAACTAACTAAGAATGGATTAACGATCAAGTACTAAACCAGAGAGACAAGGAACTTTAGAGTGAATATAACATATACTATGAAGTAAAATCATAAATAAACCTACGATTAGAAGCATTTTCCATCTCATAACAGTGTGTCTAAAATATAATCAGATAAAGAATGGCAGTTTTTGTTTTAGAAAATAGACATACAATACTATTGTCAATAACATGGTGACAATTTGGGCAAGCCTTTGTAGGATTGCTGTTCCATGTAATATTTTTCGGATCACATGCTCCAGAGGCACTTTTTATTTTGGTCGCAAATCTACTTTTGTCCACCAGCCATGACGGTCTGCAAATGCAAGAGCAAGAAAATGTGAAAATTCTGTTATCATTCAGAATCTTAGTCCACAAATGTAAATCCAAATGATCCACAAAAAAAAAGTAACAATCAATATGATATTAATTAAGAGATTCGGTTTTAATAAACGGTCCATTACTGCAAAAACAGGTGCGACAAAACAGTATAGGCAGCTGCCGTTACCGTTTTACACCGTTTTTATGGAGTGAAAAAAAATCACGCCGAAAACACCATTACGGCCGCGACAAAATGCTAATAGACAGACTTCCATTTTTTTTCAATTGAAATGAATAAAAATCACATTTTTAGTATAAATATGAACATAAATTTCAAAATGTTATCTTCTTTTAACTCTTTCATAGTTCAAAAGTTCACATTTATCTCTAATTTAAGTTGTTATACATATATGACAGTACAAATAATTTTAACATGATCTGTGTGGTATTGTGATTAATTCACACCGCGACGACTGTAATCTATAACACAGCATCCGTAACGACCATAATCTACTATTGATCACCGTGATTCTGGCACACCCACCGATCACCATGATACCAAATGCACTAAGTCTATATTTCAGTTTTAGGCACATAGACAGAAAAGAAAACCAACAATCCACACAATCTAAGAGCAATATCAGAACTCAACAAATACACATTACGTCGTAAACCAGCATTACAACAAAAAGATGGAAAACACAAGTACAAGATTATCCTCACTTCAGGTTTATCCAAAAGTCTAAATTCATGAAGTTAAATAAAACAATTACCAACCAAGTCAATCTTAAAGCAACAAACTAGTTACACTTTGCAATTCAATGTATGATCAAAGAAAAATCAAAAAAAAAAATCACAACTTGAAAGAGACAGACAGAGTAAACAACTTAACCTAACCTAAACAAAAACTTGCACACAAAAAAAAAAAAAAACTTTCAAACACAGAACATGGAACATCGCAAAGATAAACCGATGTAACTTAGAAATTTAACCTAAACACAAAAAAAGCTATAATTTTTCACAAACTGAGTAAACCCCAATATTGTTGCAAAAACAGTTTACACTTGTACTATGATGTTTGAAAGGGAAAAACAACTGAAAAAAACTGAGCTTGATAATCAAACTAAACATATCGCTTACCCCGCCATAGAAGATGGTTTGATGACAACACAAATCTGGTCAAATGATTCAAACCCTATATTTTTTCCTGCTTTTGTTAAGTTTTGTTTCTTTCTGTCTTTCTCCGTGTCTTTCTCAGAAACCCACTAAAGCATTATTGTTTATTTTTTCAAACACGGAAAATAATTATTTAATTTTATGTCCACTTTATTTTTAGTCAAAGAGTTTAGTGACCTGGATTCAAATTGGATCATCGATAACCCAAGGAGTGTGGTTGAGCGGTATGGGTTCATTCTCCCTTAACTAAGGGTTGAGGGTTCGATTCTCATCTTGGGTATGGAGCAGCTTTATATCCTTGGGCCAGCTATCTCATCCTTCGAGGTACCTCCAATCTAGCGAGGGAATAGTCACCGCGTTCGGCGGTGGATACACCGGTCTCGACAAAAAAAATTGGATCCTTGATTTTGTTTGTGTATGAATTTTTAACGTTTTTTCATTTTATTTATGCTCCAAAAACTAAAATAAAATTAGTTTAATTTTAGCATAACTCATCACTCAGTTGTTAAGTTGTATATTATACGTAAAATAAAAATTTGAATTTTGATACGCTTATTTATTCACCATATAAAGTATACTGCCCCCGTCCTAAAATATAAGGGAAAATAAAAAAATCATACTTATTAAGAAAATTAAAACATGAAAATTTGAAACATGATTTTGTGGGATTTTTTTCGGAATAAGTTGCATAGGAAGATGTAAAAATATTTTTTATTGGTTGTTGTTTATTGATAAAAGGAGAGAGAAGAAAAAATAAATGCAATTTATATTTAATTTTATGAGAATAAGTAAAAGAAATACTTGGAAAACATAAATGTTTATTTTTTTCCCTTATATTTTGGGACAAAAAAAATCTGTTTTTTTTTTCCCTTGAGGGGTTATTGGATTGGGATTTTGAGGGATTTCAATGGTTTTAAAAGACTTTTTTTTATAAAATGTAAGCAAATTTTCTAGTATTCAATTAAAAAAGTCTCTCATAATCTCACAAAATCCCACGAAGTCTTTTAAAATCTTCAAAACTTTTTTTATCAAAATAATCCCTCGAAATCTCAATCCAATAACACCTCTTGTATTTTGGGACTGAGGGAGTAGTTTTTTAGCCACTAGATTATCAAAAAAAAAAATAGAGCTTAACTATAGGATTGTTCTAATACTGTAAAAAAAACAAAAACTATAGTACTCCCTCCGTCCCATTTTAAGTATCATAGTTGACCAAATCACACACTTTAAGAAAATTGTGTAAATGAAAGAGAGAGAATATTAGTTTTACAGTATTACAATAGTCCATGCTCAACCTAACGAGCAGAAGGTCAAAAAAAACTTCTAGTATTGTTCTTTGTCAAAAAAAACTTATAGTATTGTTTTGGACTTGAGTAGAAATACAATAGTCCATGCTCAACCTAACGAGCAGAAGGTCTAATCTAGAGGCGTTGTCCACGGATCCTCTATTGTCTGTCATAAAATTCATGTTGAACATGTCCCTTAGACCATGCACAATGGTGCAAACCATTCAACACCCTCTTTTTCATTTTTTACACTCCACATCATCTTTTCTCTCTTCCACGTAATCATTCAACACACATTCAATTTTTACTCTCCCCAATAGTTTTTTCATTCAACACCCTACGCCACCACTTTTTATTTTACATTCTTATTTAAATTTAAACTTAAATTTTTATTTTTATGATTAAATAAAATTACAATTATCGGTTAACATTAAATTAAAATAATGAACACTTAACAAAAAAAAATTAAATAATTTTTTTTTATTTTCTTAACATCGAATGTAATACATCACACATATAATGTAATTAGTACGGTACAAATTAACTTAAATTAAATACAACACACAAGTAACATAATTAATACAATGCAAAATAACTTAAAATGCAATACAACACACAAATAACATAATTAGTCGATACAAATCATCTTCTGTCATGAATCATTCCAAACTTTGTTCATATGTGCTTCACTAGATCTGCTTGCAGTTTGTGATGACCTCTTGCATCGCGGATTTCAGATCTAGTACGCATATGATTTGCAAAAGCGGGTAATACCTTGGTGGAATATGGTTGTGGTGCACTAGATCCACTTTCATCAGAATGCTCAAAATCAGTCCAACATTGAGCATATGTTTCTCTCTCATCCTCAACAATCATATTGTTTAATATAATGCATGATCACATGATGGTTTTCAAATCGGCAAGTTCCCACAAGCGTGCTGGTTAACAGATGATTTTAAATCGAGCTTGAAGCACTCCAAATGCACGCTCGATGTCCTTCCGATAGCTCTCCTGATATTTTGCAAATAACTTATCTGGCTCACTTTGAGGAAGTCTGATCGATTTGAAAAATGTTAGATATGTAGGCTAAATACCATCGACAAGATAATATGTGTTCTTTCCATCAAGGGGCACCTGGCCATGATACTGAACAGTGTTTCGCTTTGAAAGCTGAAGTTCAAAAGTTGATTGAGACCAACAAATTTTCTTTCAAGGATCTGAATACCAACATACAAAAATTTGTGATATCCTCTGATGACAAGGACACCGAAAGGAGAAAGGCACCCATGTCTTCCTTGAAGGACACAAAAGAGGTGGTGCAGAAAAGGTTGTCTACAGGTTGGGGGCATGTGGTAGCTCTGCCAGAAAATAGGTGTCTAGAAGGTTTGGGATCATCTTCATCTGCCAGAGCTGTTAAGCCAAGAGATGTAGTCAATTCTGTTGGAGATACCTTCTACAATGATGATTTTGACGATTTTGAAGAATGTTCATCCAGTTTTGTGGTACATGGAATGGTTTGATGGAGTTGGATTCCTACTGATGTTACCTCTACCATTTTTTTTCACCCAGTTGAAGTTAGTGATACAAGGAAGCCCATCCCGATGATCGCTAAGCTTTTATTTCTTTCTTGTCAAGCGTTTGTTCGTTTTTAACATTATGTCTTTTGTTAAGTATCTTTAATACAATAAACATGCATGCTTTTTGAATTAATCAATTCAAAAAGCATTTACAAAGAAATTATGTCTTTTGCAGTATGTCATATTGTATTGGTTTCCATTTACAAAGAAATTGACTTTGGGAGCATTCCCTTTTTCAACAACATCAAAAACAGGAGAGCGATCGAGTACGTTAATATCATTCAATGTACCTGGACATCCGAAATATGCGTGCCAAATCCATAAATCATGAGATGCAACAACTTCAAGAATAATTGTTGTGGTTCCCTTGTCTCCTCTAGTAAATTGACCTTCCTATGCTTTAGGACAATTTTTCCACTCCTAGTGCATGCAGTCAATACTCCCAATCATCCCTAGGAAACCCCGCATTTTGCTAACACGTAGTATTTTTTGCAGATCATCTTGGGTTGATGCTCTCAAATATTGTTCCTCATACAATCTGTTGATTCCTGCACAGAACTTACGTAAGCACTTCAATGATGTAGTACTTCCTATTTTGATGTACTCATCAACTGCATCTGCTGCCACACCATATGCTAACATTTGCATTGTGTGGTACATTATGCTAAAGGTGATATACCTTCTTTCTTGGCAGCATCAAATCGCTAGGTGAAGTAGTCATCACTACTTGAAAGGTCCCCAATGATTCGAAGGAAAAGATGTTTTTGCATGGGATACCAACGACGAAACATTGTATCGTCATAAGTAGGCTCAATGGCAAAGTAGTCGTCAATGAGTCTTTGGTTTGCAGTTGCATGATCTCTTTTGACATATCTTTAACTTGACGATTTTGCAAGTAGGCTGCGACATCAAAATCAAATAGATTCATTTTTTGTGATATTGGAATTAGATTGGCTTAGATTTGTGATATTAGAAGTAAATTGGCTCAGATTTGTGATATTGGAAATGGATGTATGAGTCCATATATATAGACTTAAATTGGACTACTTACGAATTTGAAATTAGTTATTGTATATAGTTAATTATCAGATAAGGATTGAGTGGTTGACACAATAATTAAAAGAGGTTGGGTGGTGGACACAATAATGAAAGCAAGTCATGTGGTGGATACAATAATTAAAGTGTGACACTGACATATTCGAATTGGGTGGTAGAATATTGACGGATTTGAAATAAGTTATTGTATGGAGTTAAATATCATATAAAGATTGAACACAATAATTAAAGCAAACATGTAGGACAAATATTTAAAGCAAACATTACACTAACATATTCAATCACACTTTAAAGAAAAGACTACACTGACTTATTTAATCACACTAATTAAAGCAAAAACTACACTGACTTATTCAATCACAATAATTAAAGCAAACACTACAACCAAATACTTAAAGCAAACACTACATTGACATATTCAAACACAACAATTAAAGCATACACTACAGACAAATACTTGATTGAAATTTAATTATCAAACAATTATTTGGCCAACGTTTCCATCAACGCTTTCTTCCGGTCATCGAGATGCTGATCAGAACTTAACTTCAGATACATGTTCATTTTTTTTTATACGGTTATGCTCTTTTTGATTTTCTGCTATTATTTTCAATTGTTCAAACTCTTTCTCCTTGAGTTTGTTGAATTGATCCAATGATTTGCCCACCGACTCCAAGGCAACTGTCTTTTTACCCTTACCCTTTTTTTTGCCGCCTCCCTACCAATAGGACGAACACTAGATCCTATAGAGTTTGAGTCACATGCATCATCGTGAGAGCGCTTAGATCCACTTCTTCCTGAGCCAATAGTTCCTCCTAGTGGACTACTAAAACGTGGTTGATCACGGAGAGCGTGCCATTCTGCCATTAAAGTGAATTGAAGGTTCTTCCCACATGCATATAATTCATGTGCTTTTGCTAAAACATCATTATCGGACCAACCGCTACCTTGCAAACGCTTAGTGCAATCATAAGCACCAATCCATTTATTCAGTATTATTCTCATATAATTAAAACGATTTCAACATTCAATTGCATCACGCGGAGAATCGAATGATCAATACTCATTACAGAAGTCAGCAATTTTACCCCAATATGTTTCACCTTTCTGGTTTCTCCCAACAACACTGTATGTTCCAAATTTAATCCATCCACTAATTAGCACCAAATTTTGTTCAGTGTTCCATGTAACTTGCATATTTTTCTTGCTCCTAGGAGTTGAATCTTCTGAATTTGGAGTGATTTCATTAGCACCGGTCATTTGTGTTGAAAATTCGGGAAATGCACGTGAACCACCACCAGAAATTTTTTCATTCCCCGTTAGCATATTACCATGAAACGGTGGTGGTTGAGATAAATTTCCCATCATAGATCCATAATATGGATTAAAGTATGGACCATATGGATTGAGATTTGGTGGATAACCAAAATTATGCATGTTTTGAGGATGTTGGATAGAAAAGATTTGGATTTTGAGAACTGTTAGGATTTTGAGAAATGTTTGGACTTTGAGAAGTGTTGGAATTTTAGGTGTTTAAATAATTATTGGGATTCATTTTACTAAAAAAAAAGACTTAAACTCTAAAATTAACATAATAAACACTAATAATATGATTAAGAGAGTAAAAAATTCGGATTTTTTTGTGTCCAAATCAAATGAATCAAGTCTCTAATTATAGAGAAAAAAAAATTACGAATTTTGGTGAAAAAATAAAAAATTATTTTGCAGTGAAATAATTGAGTTAAATGATAAGGATACAATTAAAATCCGGCCAACCAATAACAAATAGCCACGTGTCCGCTCTTATCTACCTTGTCTTCTCTCTCCGCGTTTGGCCTGCTGCCACGCGCGCTGTCTTCGCGTGTTGTTCACGCGCCGGATTTCAACCGTTCGCAGCGTTACGCTCGTCCTCTTGTGTCAGATTCAATTGTGATAACTTGGATCAACTCTGCACATTGCCACGTAAGAATCAACAAACTATTGGACTGCTTTTTTGTGTTTATTCTAACACTCAACATAGCATTAATCAACCATTGTTGATGATCTTAGTGGATGCTCATAGACGAACCTATATGTGTTAGACAATGTGGACCTTGTAACTTATTAAAAAAATATATTAAAAATTAATGATAGTTAGTATATAAATCAAATTAAATTATAAAATAATAGTTTATATTTGAGAATGTTTCACACATAATATAATTATATGTGGTCTACACTGTTTAATAATTTTAGGTTCGTCCCTACTTATGCTATCAGTGTATGTGTTCAATACGTCACTAGAGATAGATATGCTCGGAATGTCACTCTAGAATAAGGGGCGCAAACAACGAGAACCACATTCTTCCATTCATCTTGTAGTTGTCAGTTACCAGCATTTTTGACACAATTAATTTGACAATTATATTTTATTTTTAAAATATTTAGTACGTTTGAAATACAAAATTATCTTATTTTAAATAACAATATATATAATTATATTTCAAAAAACATACTCATTTTCTAAACAAACAAACATCTTTATGCAATATCTTGATTGAAAATTCTTGAAGTTGCATTTTCTTTCATTGGTTTAGTTGTGCTTTTATTGTATTGTGATTGTACTAATGAGACTTTTAGTCATTTGAGTTATTATTGTTTTTCTTTTTTTGACGAGTGAGCTATTATTGTTTTTTATTGTGCTAATGAGACCTATAGTCCTTCTAAGACTATTACAATCTTAACATTTTTTTTACGATAAAGAAGTTTTTCTCATTGTTAGCAATAACTAATCTCCGTCGCGAAATCTTTGGGACATATAAGGTAGATTCTTCTATTCCAATCAAATTTTCTTCACACACATAGCGATGAATTGAACTCCTTATCACATGCTTCAGAAAAGTCAAAACTATTACCACTTGGATTAATTTATTGTTGGTCAAACCTAATGTTGTACCCCAATTTTGGACTTAAAATCCAATTTACATTTTTCATATAAAAAAAAAACATCTCAATGTATGTGCTTTATTATGTGTGTTTGTCATGCATTTTTTCTGCTATTATTTTAATGTTTTTCTCTATTTCTTCAAGAAAAAGTAATTTCCAAAAAATATTAATCCTTTATTCAAAAATATTTTCATCATTGCATTTTTATGCATCACAAAAATATACAAAAAAAATATCTTGTTGTGTTTGCTTTTTTTTGGTAAGACAATGTTTTTGAATCAATAAATAAAAATCAACTATTAGTCAAAGTCAAAGTTTGACTTTTGACTCTTTGGCCAACAATAAACCTCTAAAGTCAAGAATCATAAAATCATGTGAGATTATCAAGTTTGGTCATAAAGAATCTAGAAAGTCAAGAAAATCTTCAAAAAAAGTCAAAGATTAGAGATTTGAAAAAAAAATTCTAAGTTACAAAACTTCAAGTTCATGGAGGTGACTTTGCATGGTTATAACTTCCTCCTCAAGCCACCAAAATTTTCAAACAAGAGCTCTATCTTAAGACCTCATGACAAATTGCAACTTAATGTAAAGATTTGAAGTCATAAAGATCGTTAAAGTGCTTAAAAGGATGGCCAAAGTTGATGTTTCAAGTTGTTGAAAAATCCTGATAAGAAATTTTTCTAAGTTTTTTTTTCTGTTACAATATTGATTTTTCGTGGCCAATTTTCTACATGATCGGAGTTGATTCAGTTCAAGGGCCAACATCAAAGTTGTAGAATGCCATGCCCTCTTTTTTATGGGTTGAACAACAAGTTTCGAAGAGGCAAAGTGGCTATGTTGAAACAGATTTATAGTTCCATAATCATGTCAAATTTCTTTATCAAACCAAATCCATCATTGTGATCAGTGACTACAGGTCTATGTTGCTTGTAAAACCCAACAAACTGATGTTTTACACAAGCCTTTGGTTAATTACACAAGAGCTTGGATCATTGTCCAATTTCCATACCATAAATGGCATAAAGTGAACTTGCCAAAATTCAAAAGTGATACTTTTCTCAACCACTTTGCTTGGAGCCTTGTGAATTGATTTTGCTGAGATTTCACTCCATCAAAACACCAGAAGCAATGCATACAAACTCTGAAAAGCTTCCATTCTCTCAAAATCACTCCACCTTTGTTGTCTTGAAACCATATGCATTTGAAACCAAATCTTCAAACTTGAACCAAACTAGCATCCAAAGCCAACTAGGGATCACTTCCATGACCTGAATGAAACTTCTATAAAAGACACTCAAGTCCCATAGCTCAAACACACAGAAAATACACAAACATTTCTCTCAAAACTCCATTAAAGAAGCTTGAAAATCCATATTTTCGGATTCCTTGAAACCTTTAAGTTTCTTGTGTTTTTTTCATCAAAAAACCATCAATACATCATAACAAAGTTTCTGTATGCATTAATAAGCAACTATAACACCTCCATTACCATCTCCAAATCCCCATTTGTTGTCACTTTCAACTTGATTTGGGTAGGACAACTCAGAAGGTTTCAAAGCAAGGTGACTGAAACATTACGCTCCTAGGGACTCAAGGAAGCTAAAGGGATCATTTTATCATCTTAAAACACCTTGAGAAGAAGCATTGGACTTTCTCCAATCGGTAAGTTTCTTGAGAATTCGAACTCACTTATTTGAGCATCATTTCAATTCATTCTTATTTCATTCATATTTTTTGAAATGTGAGGAATAATAGCCCTAACTTTTAGGGCATTGAATATTCATATATGCCATTTAATTTCAAATTTAGGTTTTAAGGTTCTCATGATTTTTGGTTGATTACGCATTATAAAGTTTATTATAGTTAACATTAATGCCAAGGCTAGATTCCTTGTGAAATTATGAGCAGAATGGTATATTAACATGTCAAATTTGTTGGTGATTTTAGTATCAACAATGTATTTTGATATAATATGATTTACTTTAGGCCAATGCAATTATATGTTAAGTTTGAAACGAGTCCGGGTAGTGCAGAGTGCATGCTCGTTAAGCCAAACGTGTAATTGAATACGAATAATAGAAACGGGCTGCCGTGTAATTGACCCTTGTGTTAGAATTGCCTTTGAATCTCATTGGAATGGAAAAAGGAAGAAAAACAGATTCTGCCTAGCACGCCTGACGTGCTTCCAGGCACGCGCAACGTGCTCACCTGCAGGAAAGTTTCTGCCAGGCACGCGCAACATGCTGGAAGGGACGCACAACGTGCGCGCGACAAGATATGAGATTTGTTGCCAACAGACATAACCTTTTTTGGTGAAAAGGTGTCATTTGGCCTTGGTTCGTTTTATGTTATTGGTCTCCTATATAAGGAGTAATTTGTCCTCGGTTTTTAAGAACGAAAAAAAATATATACTTCCTCTCTACATTCTGATTTGTTTTTCTATTGTCAGAAACAAATTGTTCTTCGAGAATTATCCCCGCAAAGATTTCGTGAACCTAGGCAAGAATATGGTCGAAATACTTTGTTCGGAATTGTGGGATTGTCTTGAAGCCAAGTACATGACAGAGGATTCATCCAGTAAAAAGTTTCTGGTGACCGATTTCAACAATTACAAAATGGTTGAATCAAGGTCTGTCATGGAACAATACAATGAACTCCTCCGAATCCTTGGACAGTTCACACAACATGGATTGAAGATGGATGAAACAATATCTGTTTCAAGTATCATAGATAAGTTGCCTCCTTCATGGAAGGATTTCAAACAAAATCTGAAACATGGAAAAGACGAACTGTCTTTGATCCAACTTGGAAGTCACTTGCGCATAGAGGAATCTCTAAGAGCGCATGAGGATAACAAAGGAAAAGGCAAAGAAATTGCTGGACCCTCGGTTAATATGATCGAAGAGGGTGGTAAAAATGATAACAACAAAAACAAAGGAAAGAAGCGTGCTTTCAATAACAAGAAGGGCAATTTCGGTGTTCACAAGAAACCGAAACTAGAATGCTGGAAGTGTGGCAAAACAGGACACTTCAAGAAGGATTGCCGCTTCGGCAAAAAGCACGACAACGTAAATGCAAGTGGTTCAGGAAAGAGGTCTAAGGACCAATCCGAAAATCAAGGTCAGAAATCAATTTGTGATTTGAATAGTTTAATTAAACATTCAGTTTCAATAACTTCTGAGGCATTTTATGTGCAGGATGATGCTATCGCGTGGTGGATTGATTCTGGCGCTACAACATATGTTTGCAAGGATCGTTTCTGGTTCAAGACTTTCATTCCAGTGGAAGACGGTTCTGTCCTATACATGGGAGATGATCATTTCGCTCCCGTTGAAGGCAAAGGAAACGTGGTGCTAGAATTCAGTTATGGAAAAACTATTACTTTGTTTAATGTATTGTATGTTCCTAAGTTACGTAAGAATTTAATTTCTGGTCCTGTATTAAATAAGCTTGGATACAAGCAAGTGTGTGAATCTGATAAATATGTATTATCAAAGTCAGGTGTGTTTGTAGGATTTGGATATTATAATAATGGTATGTTTATGATGAATTTGAATGGAGTTCCTAAAGATTCTGGTTCTATATTTATGACTTCTTCGAATGTTATCAATTTTGAATTATGGCATGCTCGTTTAGGACATGTACATTATAAACGAATGCATGAAATGTCTAAAGACGATTTAATTCCTGTTTTTAATGAAAATAATGAAAAGTGTAAAACTTGCATGTTAACAAAGATCACTAGGCAACCTTTTAAAAGGATAACAAGAAAATCTGTTATACTTGAATTAATACATAGTGATTTATGTGATTTGCATGCTACTCCATCACTAGGGCATTAAAAGTATCTTATCAATTTCATAGATGATGCATCTATATTCTGCTATGTTTATTTATTGCATACTAAGGATGAAGCTTTAGATAAATTTAGAATATATAAAACTGAAGTTGAATTGCAACAGAATGTGATGATTAAAACATTACGTACGGATAGAGGTGGTGAATATTATGATCCTGTATTTTTCCAATCCGTAGGAATCATTCATGAGACTACGACACCTTATACACCTCAACAAAATGGTGTGGCTGAAAGGAAAAATAGAGCTCTTAAAGAAACAGTGAATGCCATGTTATCTTACTCTGGTTTAAGTGAAGGGTTTTGGGGAGAAGCCATGTTAACGGCATGCTATTTGTTAAATAGGGTTCCTAATAAAAGGAATAAGACTACCCCATATGAACTTTGGTATAAGAAACGACCCAACTTACACTTTCTACGTGTTTTGGGTTGTAGGGCTGTGGTTAGACTTCCGGACCCTAAAAGGAAAACTTTGGGTGAAAAGGGTGTTGGTTGCATCTTTGTTGGATATGCTGAGCATTCCAAGGCTTATAGGTTTTATGTTATAGAACCTAATGACTCGATCTCTACTAACACAATTATAGAATCGAGAGATGCGATATTTGATGAGAATTGTTTCTCTTCTACACCTAGAACAAAGGACCTTATGCCAAAATTGGATGAATCTCTAAAGGATGATCATTCAAATGAAGTAGCAAGTGAGACATTCGAACCCCGTAAAAGCAAAAGAGCTAGAAAAGCTAAATCTTTTGGTTCTGATTTTCAACTATATTTAGTTGAGGGATCAAAGGACCAGATTGGTACGCAATACTATTATTGTTATAGTATAGAAGAGGATCCAAGAACGTATGATGAAGCTGTGAAATCTCGAGATTCTATGTTTTGGAAAGAAGAAATTGATGAAGAGATTGGTTCTATCATGGAAAATAATACTTGGGTATTATCTGATTTACCACCTGGTTGCAAACCATTAGGTTGCAAATGGATCTTCAAAAGGAAGATGAAAGTCGATGGTACAATTGACAAGTTTAAAGCTAGATTGGTTATCCAAGGCTTTAGACAAAAAGAAGGGATTGATTACTTCGATACCTATGCTCCAGTTGCTCGTATCACTACTATTAGATTGTTGATTGCCTTGGCAGCCATTCATAATCTAGTAATTCATTAAATGGATGTCAAAACAGCATTTCTAAATGGTGATTTGGAAGAAGAAGTGTATATGAAGCAACCTGAAGGATTTGTAATGCCTGGAAATGAGCATAAAGTGTGTAAGCTAGTTAAGTCATTGTATGGGTTGAAACAAGCTCCGAAGCAGTGGCATCAAAAGTTTGATGAGGTTGTTTTGTCTAATGGTTTCATTCTAAACCAAGCTGACAAATGTGTATATAGCAAATTTGATACATCCGGTAAATGAGTTTTCATTTGTCTATATGTTGATGACATGCTGATTTTTGGCACCAACCAAAATCAAGTTGATAAAACAAAGAATTTCTTGTCATCAAAGTTCTCCATGAAAGATATGGGAGAAGCGGACGTTATTCTTGGTATTAAGATTAAACAGGAGAATAAGGGGATTGTAATTACACAATCTCATTACATTGAGAAAATACTCAAGAAGTTCAATTATGAAAATTGTTCTCCAGTAAGTACTCCCATGGATCCGGGAGAAAAGCTCATGCCAAATACAGGTAAACCTGTGGATCAACTCAAATACTCATGAGCTATTGGCTCCTTGATGTATGCTATGATTAGCACTAGACCAGATATTGCTTTTGCGGTTGGAAAGTTGAGCAGATTTACTAGTAATCCTAGTAGACATCATTGGCATGCGATAACTAGGGTATTTAAGTACTTGAAGGGCACTATGAATTATGGATTGTCATATATGGGATTTCCTTCGGTGTTAGAGGGTTATTCGGATGCTAGTTGGATAAATAATGTTGAAGATTCATCCTCTACAAGTGGATGGGCGTTCTTGCTTGGGGGAGGTGCCATCTCATGGGCTTCCAAGAAGCAAACTTGTATAACTAGTTCCACAATGGAATCTGAGTTTGTAGCATTAGCTGCTGTTGGTAAAGAAGCAGAATGGCTAAGAAACTTGGTATATGAGATTCCAATATGACCTAAACTGATATCACCAATTTCTATCCGTTGTGATAGTAGTGCCACATTGGCTAAAGCATATAGTCAAATATACAATGGAAAGTCTAGACATTTGGGTATTAGACATAGTATGATTAGGGAATTAATCATGAATGGGGTGATATCAATTGAGTTTGTTCGGTCGCAACAAAACTTAGCTGACCACTTGACGAAGGGGTTAGCTAGAGACTTAGTGCAGAAGTCGGTAATTGGGATGGGATTAAAGTCCATTTAAATCTATTAGCTATGGTATACCCAATTGCCTTCTAATACAACGTTAGAAGCAGAATTCAATGTGGAAAGATCATAATTAAAGATTGGAGCAATTATGTTTATCTTCCCGAGGTATGTGCTCAGACCTGCAAGTGATGGTTAGGTTGAAGTATATCTTCTTAATGGTTCTTTTGAAAAATTGCAAATGCAGGTGCAAGATTAAAAGGATCACCTATGTAAGCATGAAGTTTTGCCGCTTCAAGAAGTTTGGACTTGGCTTCCTATATGCTTATTAATGGATAAGGACACATGGCTTGTAAAGTGTTAAGTATGAATAGTAGAGTATTGTAATAAACATATGTGTACTATATCTTCAGATATTCAAATGGATTGACGGGTTCAATCATTGTGACACCGCGATTTTCGAGTATTTGGAATGTGTATTTGTACTAAGATGAAAATTCAATCGCAAGACATTTTCATTTATGCATCTGTTTGATCGTTATATCTTTAAGTAAATCAAGGATTATACTAAAATGGGGGGAGTTTGTTGGTGATTTTAGTATCAACAATGTATTTTGATATAATGTGATTTACTTTAGGCCAATGCAATTATATGTTAAGTTTGAAACGAGTCCGGGTAGTGTGGAGTGCACGCTCGTCAAGCCAAACGTGTAATTGAATACGAATAATAGAAACGGGCTGCCGTGTAATTGACCCTTGTGTTAGAATTGCCTTTGAATCTCATTGGAATGGAAAAAGGAAGAAAAACAGATTCTGCCTAGCACGCCTGACGTGCTTCCAGACACGCGCAACGTGCTCACCTGCAGGAAAGTTTCTACCAGGCACGCGCAAAGTGCTGGAAGGGACGCACAACGTGCGCGCGACCAGATATGAGATTTGTTGCCAACAGACATAACCTTTTTTGGTGAAAAGGTGTCATTTGGCCTTGGTTCGTTTTATGTTATTGGTCTCCTATATAAGGAGTAATTTGTCCTCGGTTTTTAAGAACGAAAAAAAATATATACTTCCTCTCTACATTCTGATTTGTTTTTCTATTGTCAGAAACAAATTGTTCTTCGAGAATTATCCCCGCAAAGATTTCGTGAACCCAGGCAAGAATAGGGTCGAAATACTTTGTTCGGAAAGTGAACAAACACGATTTTCGAAGATATCCAGGATTATCATACCTATTCTCTAACAAAATTTGGTTATAAAAAGAAGAAACACGATTTTTGGCATGGTGGTTTTGTTGTTTTAAAATACGAACAAAGGAGGAATCTAGCCGCTTTTCAACATTCAAAAGCCGCTGTTCAACAATTTTTGGCATGGTGGTTTTGTCAAATTTGTTCTTTTACAACATCTTTTTCTTACAACAACATATTACATTTTCTTTTCAAAAACAAACCGCTTTCATAAATGCAAAAACTTCTCAAAATCTTCTCTCTGTTTTATTAACACATTATAATCAAACTTTAAGTTGTTCACAATTAAAAGAAGCAAACCAACACACTTTGTTACTTTGCATTTTGACTTTTCAAAAACATTAGATTTCTATCATCTTTAGTTTCAAATTTTAAATGTTCTCATAAGCATTAGCAAGAATTCAATCATTTTCTTCACCAAGTAAATGGTTTAGCGTGCTTATGTTAACCCTTAAAAAGTGAAACTTAATATGATACTAAACTCTTGCTTTCTAAAAAACATACAACATACACTCTCTTTTTCAAGAGAACTACGCGAATTTTGATTCTTTACAAAGGGTACGTAGGCAAAAGAGGTACATACTCTTTTCCAAATTCAAAAACATAAAAATCACACACCTTTTTCTTATCTTTCTTCTTCATACATCTTCTCTCTTATTTCTTACATCTTCTCCCCTTCTTTCTAAAGCATTTACAAAAAGCACAAAAAGCATTTCAAGAGGTTACCATGGAGTACCATGGGCGCTTAAGATGCATATACCTTCCTTTTGCGCAACTAACCCCCGTACCTAGAATCTCTCACAAAAGGTTTTCGATACTTTCCCCTCCCTTGGAAATGAAAGAATCAACTGTAGTGGGGTGTGTCTCGAAAATCCCGCAACACCTAACATTTAACTTTAAGTTGTGAAATTATGATTTTATAGACACTATAAATTGATCGGCCCAACTTAAATTTTGCACAAACACATGTAATTATCTTTTGGTATATGTAATAGTTAGTTGCTCAAAATAAAGTCATAGTATTTACGAAATAATTGTTACAAAGGGAATGAAAAGTTTATGTAAATCTCGTCTTTAGGGAGTGCAATTATGTAGCTGATTGTATAACAAAATTTGCTGCTAATTCTAGAGAGTTAGGAGTAAGAATCTCGAATAAGTTTTTCTTTGAGTTGGAGTTCTTCCTGTTAAGAGACTCTCTTGCTGGTGTGTAGTGTGTTGCGTTGAGTTTTGTATTTTGATAAAGCATAAAAATAGATTATTCAATTGACAATTTCTGCGTGTGTTCACACAAGTGTAATTACTAGTAATATACATTGATTCAAGGGATCTTTCTAACTAAGGTTATAATGCAAAGTACTGTTCACATTCCAAACCTAAGCAAACCCTAGCGATGCACCAATTGTCAAATTCCAAATCAACGAATATGGTTGAAATACATCAATGGCTGAATGCCATATCACCAAATATGGCTGATGGAGCCGTAATCTTTGTTTTAACCAATAGTTCTACAACCCTAATGTATCTACCAGTTGTTGCCTTACATGTATATATTGGTTTGTTGATGCCGCATGTGTTTTGCCATGGTCTACAAGTGTTGTACCGTGAACTGCACGTATAATATTCTTTTTACTGTTCAAATAGATACATCATTAATTGTATCACATTCTTCCATTATTCCTTCTAATTGTAATTCATTGGCCACCTTTTTATTTACATATGCATGCTATCCGTTTTACACATTGTTCCCCTCATATCCATATGCTTTTACATCATTATTAGCACAATACACTTCGGTGCCGCGGAGTTCTTCATGGCTCCCAAGAAGCCTCCTCTTCTTTTTGATTCATCTTCTTCCGGTCTTGAGAATGATGAACAAATTTGTGACGATTTAGGTGGTTTCATGGATCATGCGTTCACTTCGATGCAAACCTATCATATGGAGTTTGATCTTGATAGTGTAAGTCTCTAATAAGTTATAACTGTTTGGAGTACCGTTTGTTGATTCTGATCCGATTAGTTTCATTGTTTTATTTATGTTTTTGTGATAGCCAAGGGGAAGACTTCCCCAGTGCTTTGTGCGAGAGTATGGCAACGTTGTTGCACCGTGTGTTCTACTACATGATCCTAATAACAATGAAATTGAGATTCATATTACCAAGAAGGGGAACAAAATGTATTTTGAAGAGGGTTGCCCTGCTCTTAAGGATTTGTATCATATAGAGATTGGTGCTTGGGTGACTTTTGCATATGTAGAAACTAGAGTCCTAGCAATCAGGTTAATATCTAGGTCTGGTATAGAGTTGAAGTATCCTTCTAACAACCCACCCTTTAAGTGTTTGTTTGCTAAGGATGCAGATCATGAAAGATTTGGCGAGATTTCTAAATGTGTTGTTTCTCATTGTCCTTTTAACCGACATTCTTTCATTCATTCGCATGTGAAGAAGATGACTCTTTGTGACATAAAGTCCGGTGTTTTACTAGGTTTGAAGTTGGTGTTTCTTTTTTATGGTTGCTATTGATTCTTTGGTTGATTTATGTGTGTATTTCACTTTTGATCACAGGTCCTCCCTTGGTATGGATTCGGAGCTACTGTGTTCGCATTTACCTTTTCTGATTTGGTATTGATTGATCATTCTGGTCGACCGTACATTTGCACTCTGGAAGGTGTCTTGTGGCTGGGTTGATTTTTGTGTTGCTCGTGGTGTGATAGAAGGTGATGAACTTGGCTTTTGTGTTCCATTTCCTGTTAGAGTTTGTGCTCACTACAAGAAAATGTCTCAATACCCACGGATTCGTTACCCACGGCTCCGAGCCGTGAGTATTACCCACGGTATTGCCGTCAAAGTACGTCTTCCAATAAAATTTTAAGTATCCATAGTGAATCCGTGAATATTACCCACAGTATGACCGGGAGTAAACTCAAATTTAGTTAACCACGACTAATCAGTGGATAAATATTAAATGTAATTTTAATTTTATTTTTCATTTATATTTTTTATCAAATCTGTAGATAAGTGTTGCCCTATATCACAGAAAAGTGAAAGAAAAAAAAAACGCATAACACTGCAAACACGCAGCTGCAGACCCGCGCCATGTGAACAATAAATCATATCAATTATCATGCTTGAAATCGACGGCGCGGCTGAACCCTTCTCCGTCGGCGACATCGACGTTCTGTGGCGACTCTCCAAGCTTCGGCGACCGGCGACCCTGCTGCTAGGGTATTCTTCAATTCCAAACGGTGAGTTCCCGTTTAGTTGAAAATTTTGTAAGTTTGAGCATAGTTTTGTGTAAAAAAAATTTATTCTAATTATATTTTGGGACTAGTTCTTTTTTCTTTTTTTTTTGAGGTAGGGACTAATTCTTGTATGAATCTAATTTGTTGAATCTAATTTGTAAGTTTGTTTCCAATTGTATTTCTTTCTACAAATTAGGTTATTTTAATTTGTGGAATCTAATAGGTTTTGTTTGTAATTGAATTTTATTCTTTTTTGCAATGGTTGTATGTATTGGTTAAAAACTTATGCTGTTGTTGAGAAACTTGGAATTGTATGGTATTAGTTTTAGTTACTGATTCTATTTTTATGTTCTGGTTGTGTTCCTATTCTTAGGTTTTTCATCTTGTGTGTTGTGGTTTGGGATCTTGGCATGTTTGGTTTAATATTGTGGTTTTTCGTCTTGTTTGATATGGTTTTAGGTCTTGGCATGTGTGGAACTGGTCTTGTATGTTGTGGTTGAGTTCCTTTTCTTGCTTTTGGGTTTTAGCATGTATGATTTTTAGTCTTTTCTATTGTGGCCTTTTAATTAAATGTTGATTGTTTTGTTTTCTTTTGGGGGTGTGGTTGGTTTTGAAAGTTGTTCAGTTTTAAATCTAACTAGTTCATTTTTTGACTAAAAATCTAACTAGTTCATGTTAATCACAAGAAGTGATGTTTTCTTTTTCGACGCATTATCTATGTTTTTGTCTTGTTGGTGAAATTAGATCACTTTGGACTAATGATAATATGACATTGTTAAAAACTTATGTTAGTATCAAAAGTAGTAACTTATAAAAATAGTTTAATTTTACTCTTTAAGTACTTTTCGTCAATTCACTTAAGGATTTGCAAATATAAAACTTATTATATATACTTTTGTAGTCAAGTATAAATGCATAATCTAAAACTATTTGAGAACTTTTTTTCTTAAGTTTCAATATAAAATGCATAAAGCTTGTTCTGGTGTAACAATTGTGTATAGTTTATTTTGTTTGATTGTTGTCATTGTAGTGTAGAAATTGTCTTTGTAAAACAAATATCTCAATTATCAATTTTCCGATTTTTATTCATTCAAATTTTCCACTTATGTGCTTAGGTGAATTTGGGGTTGTTTTTGCTAATAAGCAAAATATTTATTAAGGCTAATCTATACACATCTTGAGAGTTTAAAGTTATCATTATTGTCCATATGATTCAGTTTGACAGCAGATGCCCCCTCTCAAATCTTCAGCTCAAATAATAGAATGCATGATATGTATTGTGATTTAATCTACTGTAAAGGATAAAAAAGTTTTGAATTTCAGTTGCTTGTGGTGTTTGATGTCTCTTGATTGGTGAATTTTTTTAATGGTCTATTATTACTTGGAATATTGTTGTGATTGGGATTTGAGATTAACTTATGTGTTGTCTTGCTAGTTGCCAATTCGTTGATATTGTCTTTGTGTGTATTAGGTTGATTAACTTATGTTGTCTTTGTCAAATTGTGGTGCTAGCATTGCTGTCATCAATTAGCACTTGTTTTGTACTTGAATAGTTTGCTTGTGGCATATCTTATGCCTCATTTTCTTTTTAATAAAACTTTTTCACAAAACACAGTACTCTTTTCTTCTTTTGCAATAAGTGATTTGTACAAAAATAAAGTTTGTCTTATTTCTATGCTTATGAAAAGCTGTAGAGTAAGGCAAGGAACCCACAATGCATGCAAAGTAAGAACTCATGTCAGTATAAGAAAGGTTCATCTTGGGTTGATCATAAAGGTAAAAACACTTAGTTAAGGAAAACTAAAGCATATTGATTCTTTAATTTGTATTTTGTTTTAAAATTAGTGTCATACTTGTATTATGGTATGTATTTTTTATGGGTATTGCACTGATATGGGAAGGCTATTTCGTTGTAGTGATGTTGAAGCATATTGATTCTGTGATTTGAATTAGTTAACATTAGTGTTTGGTGTTGATTATTGTTTCTAAAAGAGGTTTCTTGTGTCGTCACAAGGTATTTATTTGGTGTCGGTTATTGCTTCCAAAGGGGTTTGTTAAGGTAATCTACCGTTCTCCTTTTTATTAGTATTTGTTTAGTTTACACAAGTACATGGTGGAACCTAAAAAAAATTCTGCACATCAAATATCAGTAATGATAAATAATCCTTATTGAATGAAGCTTATTGGATTTTTTAAATGGAATTATAGTGAATCTTAAAATTATTAGTTTATATTGTTGTACTCATGGATGTGGCCAAACTCTTGGTCTCGCAGAGTTATGGCAACTACTGCAGCTATACACTATATTGTGATTGCTACTTAGGGATGAAAGTGTTTAAATAAGGAATTAGTAGAGTTAAAACTTGATGGTATTTGACAAAGTAATATTTAAATGTTATCAGATTACTCAAGTGTATAAAGTTCAAGAACATGGTATTACTCACTTAATCATGCTTTTGTCTTACTCAAAGACATATTCTAATGAATGCTTGTTTCTTACTCAAAGAAATATTCTGATGAAAATAACATTCTTTTTAGGTGACGCTGTGTTGCACTATGGTTTTTGGAACTGTGAGGTTATTGTTGTCTCCCTTACTTTTAGCTTCACTTGTGATCTTTATATTCATACTCTAAAGTGGCATGCACCATGTATTTTTCTATGGATAAATGTGTTTCTAGACTTCTGGTTACCTACATATATGTAAGACTATTTGTTATTGTTTTTGCTTTTGTTTTGGGTAGTAGCATATTGTTTTTACTGAGTGGGAGAGGAATGCTACGTATTTTTCTACTATAGTTGCATAGGAGTTTTGTATTTTTATTGATGTCTTAAGAGTGTATATAAGTGAATACTTAACTTTATGTTTTTATGTTGTTTCTTTGAATAATATAGATATTCATGTATAGATGTTAGTGTCAATTTAATAATCTAATTTTTATGATAATTTAATGATTTAATAATGTCAATTTTTGTTAATAGTACACTTTGAATAATAATCTTTTATAATATTGGATGAGGTTGAAGGATATCAATACTGAAAAAAGTACTATTAGAATATTAAAAAAAGAAAAAACAATGTTACCCACGACAATGCTGTAGATAATATGCTTAACTGGGTTTCCACGGCAAAGTCGTGGGTAAACACTTCTGGACGTTTTCTACGAAAAAGCTGCGGGTAACCATTACGCACAGCTACTCCGGGAGTAATTAGTTACAGAGAAGATGTGGGTAATTAGTTACGAAAAAGTTGTGGATAATTAGTTATAGTGATGCCGTGGGTAATTAGTTACAGAAAAGTTGTGGGTAACATTACCCACGATTTTTGCATGGGTAAAAAATCAACGAGCGTTTTTGTCACGGACCCCCGCCTTGGGTAATCCGTGGGTAAATTTCAATTATTCTTAGTAAAGCCGTGGGTAATGGCAAAAATGGCCGTGAGTAGAGGCTTTTTTTCTTGTAGTGGCTATGTATGTGTCCATTAAATTTCGAGTTGGTGATCAATGTGTCTGGCTTTTGTGTGCTCTATCGTTTCTAATTCATGTGTCTTGAATTTTTACGTGGGTTTAATGTCATCTTGATGTTTTTTTGATTGGTTGTGGTCATATACTTTTTTATACATGTTCCTTCACGTCCTGAATTTAATGATCATGTAATTGTTGAATATTTTTTGTATGAGGAGTGCAGCAAGGGGTTGTATTTGGGCATAATTAATTCGTATATATCACTCTCTTAGTTTTAAATTTGAAGCCTTTTGTTTTTTTAGGTCTATATCGTGTATCGTTAATTTTTATTTTGTTTAGTTGGAGTTTTAATAGTGCAAGTGTGTGTTTTATCTTTTTTTTATGTTTCTCAACATATTCTTTTGATGTGAATATGAAAATTGTTTTGTCATGCTTTCCACTTTTAACGAGTCCACACGTCTTCTATTCTACAAAGAATGGGTTGTTTATAGAACAAGTAATTTAATTGCTCAAGAGCTTGATTGGCTTGTCATTTGGTTGTAATTGATGACTCACTATTTGTGTGTTATTTAGGCCTTTATTCATGAATTATTTCTTGCCAATATGGTGATCAAACCATGTTTTAATTCAATTTCATTAGTTTTATTTACTTTTGAGTCTAGAATTATGTATTAGGAATAATTATGTAATCTGGATGAAAAAGAGTTAGTTTAGAGGCAATTTATGTCAAGGCATGTTATTTGGTTCTGGATCGTCATCAAAGGCATCTACTGTAATGACTGTCAAGACATTATGTTCTGTACAAGTCAAACCAAGTCAAGCATTGCTAGAAGACAAAATCTGGGAACGTGCTAGAACATTGTAGAAGGTATCTTTGGAGGATAAGGATGAATTGGCTGGCCTGCCAGCTGTCAGCATCACAATGATTGTACTATGATTAAGTGGTCCTTGCAAATGGAATATCCTTTATTCCTTGGGCCTAGTAGTCACAATTAAGGTTGCACCCGATCCAAAAAGAATTGTCCTATAAATACACGTCCCTAAACCTAAAAATGGAGGCTTGAAACTTAGAGAATAGATCTGAGAGGAAGAAGAGCTACTGCGCCGTTTCAGCTACTCTGCCGCAGGAGGCGACCTGTGATAACGAGAGGCACGACAGTGTCTGTAGGAGTATTTATTGCATTGTAATGGCTGTCACTACTTTACTTGTTATTATTGTTGTTGTTTCTATGCTCATTCTGAGCTAAACTCTTTGTAGGTGAGATTATGTGAAGTTTAATATAATGAATGAAGTATTTATGTGAATGAATGATTATTCTTGTGTCATCTTTAACTTTATGTTTTTATGAAAATACATTTATTTCTTTGACTGATCAACTTAGATCTAAATACAAGTTGCATGTGTAGAGACATCTAGCATGTTAATGGAAATAATAAAGTTAATAAGGTTAAGTGGGAGCAGACATGTAATCCCTACCTTTTCTTATGGATAAGTTAAGGGCCTTAGTGGGAAACCAAACAAGCAAGTGCTTTTCTGAACTCTAATGGGATTAATAGTGACCTCGACAGAGCGAGTCCATTATACCCTGTTTTAATATCTAACGTTGTAGACATACACCACAAGGCAAGCTTGCTCACAGATGGCACGTCAGTAGTTATCATTCACTATGCTTCGTTCATGTGTTAAATGGATCATGATCTCAGCTACCCTTTTATTCTTGCTTTCAACCATCACTTTTTATAACTGTTATTTTATTTATTGTGTTAAAAACCAAATATGTTTTGTTACCATTACAATAGACTAAACACTTTATCTGAACTTGGAATGTATAACCCTTAGACTATTCCCTGTGGGTTCGACACACTCTTTACTTATTACTTGCTACAGTGGACTGCGTATACTTGCGTATTCACAATTCCAACCGAACAAGTTTTTGGCGCCGTTGCTGGGGAGTAGTACGGTTTTAAGTTCCATTTTCATTTATTGTAGTTTTAGTTTATTGTTGTTATTTGATCTTTTCTGTCAAGTGGTTTATCTACATGTGTGCTCTGACATTGCATGCGTAGATTACTTACACCTGAATACAGACCAGATCCTGAGATAGAAAGAACATTCAGAATTCGTAGAAAGAATACAAGAGGCAATCAGAGGCAAGACACTGGTATTGGTTTGGTTTTTGAAGACACAAGTGAACAAATTCAATTTTCTAGCTCTAGTTTAGAAGAAGAAGTAACCATGGCTGATCTTGAAGAACAACCAGCTGCTAGAGGGCAGAACCCTCCTGTTGAACCTCAGAATCCTGACATTATTGGCATTGCCAATGATAGAGGGAGAAGCATAAGGGATTATGCAGTGTTTGATCATAATTCTATGAACACTGGCATAGTTAGAGAGGAGATTACCACTGCTGCATTCGAGTTCAAGCCTATGATGTTCCAAATGTTGCAGACTATTGGACAATTTAGTGGAGTTGCTACTGATGATCCTCACTTGCACCTTAGACAATTCTTGGAGGTGGCGAGTAACTTTAAAATTCCTGGAATTACTGATGACGATTTCAAGCTGAGACTCTTTCCTTACTCATTAAGGGATAGAGCAAAGAGTTGGCTTAACTCTCTAGAGCCTAATTCCATTACTACTTGGAATACTCTAGTTGAAAAGTTTTTAGCCAAATACTTTCCTCCTGTCAAGAATGCAAAGATGAGGAATGAAATCACTTCATTCAGACAAGGAGAAGATGAGACTTTGTTTGATGCATGGGAGAGATTCAAAGAGATGCTGAGACAATGTCCACACCATGGTATTCCTGTGTGTATCCAACTTGAGACATTCTATAATGGGTTGGTACCTGCTTCAAGGAATATGCTAGATGCATCTGCTGGTGGATCCCTATTGTCAAAGTCTTATACTGATGGTTTTGAACTAATTGAGAGCATTACTGCTAACACATATCAGTGGCCAACTGTGAGGGCTACCCCTCAACCAACTAAGAAGGCTGCTGGTATGCATGAAGTCAGTGAAACTACTGCACTAGCTGCTCAGATAGCTTCTATGCATACCATGTTGAAAAATCTGCTTACTGCTCCAGAGAAGCCTGCTACTGAGACTGCCAAGGCATTGACTAGTGGAGCTGAAGCTTCATGTGTGTATTGTGCTGGTTCTCATTTGTTTGAAGACTGTCCTGCAAATCCTGCAAGTGTAAACTATGTGGCTAGGAACAACAGCCCATATAGCAACACTTACAATCCTAATTGGAAGAACCATCCAAATTTTTCCTGGTCCAACAATCAACAGAAGGCAACACCTCCAGTTGCCAACACTAATCAACTGGAAGGTATTTTGAAAGCATTTATGCAAGAGACCAAGAATTTTGCTGTTGAGACAAAGAGTCAAATTACTGCCCAAGGGGTTAGTATCAAGAATTTAGATACTCAAGTGGGGCAGATTGCTACTGCCTTAACTTCAAGAGCTAGTGGTTCACTTCCAAGTACCACTGAATCACCTGCTTCTACTTCAAAAGATAAAGGGAAAGAAACTTGCAAAGTTATTTCATTGAGAAGTGGAACAGAGTATGAAGGCCCCAAGATGCCTGATTTGGCTTTAGAAGGCAAGACTCAAGTTGCATCTGCACCTGTGAATGACGATATTTAACAGGCAAGCCAGAAGTTACCTCTTGAAGTTACAACCAAACAGAAGACTGAAGTACCACAGAAAAAGACAAGGCCTGATAAGACTATGGTTGACATTGATATGACATTACCTCCAGATCCTTGTCCTGTTGATGTTCAGAAGCTAATGAATGAGAGACCACCTCCTCCATTTCCTCAAAGGCTGAGAAAAGCTAAAGAAGAGCAACAGTACAACAAGTTCATTGAGATGATGAAGCAACTGCATATCAACATACCACTCATTGAGGCAATTCAGCAGATGCCTAATTACTCAAAGTTCATGAAGGATGTGCTAACAAAGAGGAAGAGGATTGGTGAGTTCGAGACTGTGGCACTTACACAAGAATGTATCCAAATGGTTTAGGGTAAGTTACCACCAAAGTTGAAAGATCCTGGTATCTTTACTATACCCCGCACCATTGGAGATGTACATGTAGGTCAAGCTCTATGTGACCTAGGAGCAAGCATCAATCTGATGCCCTTATCTGTTTTCAACAAGTTGGGTATTGGTGCTGCTAGACCAACAACCATTACACTTCAACTAGCTGACAGAAGCATATGCTACCCACAAGGGAAGATTGAAGATGTGCTGGTTAGGGTTGACAAGTTTGTCTTCCCTGCTGATTTTATCATTATGGATTTCACTGCTGATGAAGATACTCCCATACTTTTGGGAAGACCATTCCTTGCTATTGGAAGGACATTGATTGATGTAGAGAAGGGAGAAGTAACCATGAGAGTTAACAACCAAGAAGTCAAGTTCAACATTCTCAATGCTATGAAGTTTCCTACTGAGAAGTCGGAGGTTGTATCACAACTGCAAAGTTGGGATTCTCTGGTGCACAAGCAATTCATGAAAGATTCTGATCATTTGAAGAAGATTCCCTTTCCTCATGAAGACAAGGAATTGGTAGATGATGAAGTTACAAAGGAAAAGTCCATTATCAAATGGGCTGGAAGATATGAAGTATTGGAAATACCACCTAATGCTAAGAAGGAGAGCATTCCTTCAGTTTTGAAGCCACCTGCTTTAGAATTGAAACAATTACCTTCACATTTGAAGTATGCATTTCTAGAGACAAGTCAGCAGCTGCTTGTTATCATTTCTGCTGATTTGACTAGTAAACAAGAGGAGAGCCTAATATTGTTGTTGAGAAGATACAAGAGAGCCATAGCTTGGCAAATGGCTGATATCAAGGGTATAAGTCCCACTATTTGTATGCACAGAATCTTACTTGAAGAAAATTCCAAGAACAATGTGGAATGTCAAAGAAGGCTGAACCCCATTATGAAAGAGGTAGTAAAGAAGGAGATAATCAAATGGTTACATGCTGGTATTGTTTATCCTATCTCTGATAGTGTGTGGGTTAGTCCTGTTCAATGTGTTCCTAAGAAAGGAGGCATGACAGTAGTTGCCAATGAGAAGAATGAGTTAATCCCCACCAGAGCTGTAACAGGGTGGAGGATATGTATGGACTATAGAAAGCTTAACAAGGCCACAAGGAAAGATCATTTCCCTCTGCCATTCATTGATCAGATGTTGGATAGATTGGCAGGCAAGGAATTCTATTGTTTCCTTGATGGATATTCTGGTTATAATCAGATAGCTATAGCTCCTGAAGATCAAGAGAAGACTACTTTCACATGTCCCTATGGTACCTTTGCCTTTAGGAGGATGCCATTTGGATTGTGTAATGCCCCTGCTACTTTTCAGAGATGTATGATGGCATTATTCTCTGATTTGATTGAATCTGCTATGGAAGTATTCATGGATGATTTTTCTGTCTTCAGAGAGTCATTTCAAAGATGCTTGGATAACTTGGAAATTGTTTTGACAAGGTGTGAAGAGAGTAATCTGGTGCTGAACTGGGAGAAATGTCACTTCATGGTAAAAGAAGGAATTGTGTTGGGTCATAGGATTTCTAAGAAGGGATTAGAAGTGGATAAAGCTAAAGTGGAAGTGATTGAGAAGTTGCCTCCACCAACAAATGTTAAAGGAGTCAGAAGTTTTCTAGGTCATGCTGGATTCTATAGAAGGTTTATCAAGGATTTTTCCAAGATTACAAAGCCTTTATGTCAACTGCTACAGCATGATGTGCCATTTCAATTTTCTAAGGAATGTCACAAGGCCTTTGAAACATTGAAGACTGCTCTGATCACAACACCTGTGATTGTAGCTCCTGACTGGACAAAACCATTTGAACTGATGTGTGATGCTAGTGACTTTGCTATTGGAGCTGTGTTGGGTCAGAGGCATGACAAAGCTTTCCATTCTATCTACTACGCCAGCAGAACATTGACAAAAACGCAACTGAACTACACTACTACAGAAAAGGAGTTATTGGCAGTTGTGTATGCCTTTGACAAATTCAGATCATATCTTGTTGGTACAAAGATGGTGGTGTATTCAGATCATTCAGCTATCAAGTATCTACTTTCAAAGAAGGATGCTAAACCAAGGCTTATCAGATGGGTATTGCTGCTACAAGAATTTGATCTAGAGATTAGAGACAAGAAGGGTGTTGAAAATCAGGTTGCTGATCATTTGTCTAGACTACCTGAAGAAGTGCAAAGCAATGACAGGTATGTAATTAAAGAGCAATTTCCTGATGAACAACTCTTAATGATAACTAATGATAAGACACTTTGGTATGCTGATATTGTAAATTATTTGGTTGGAAAACACTTATCCCCTGATTTGAATTATCAACAAAAGAAAAGATTTTTGTCTCAACTGAAAAATTATTTTTGGGATGAACCATTTTTGTATAGAAAGTGTGCTGACCAAATAATGAGAAGATGTGTGGCAGAAGAAGAGGCAAGACAGATCTTATCACATTGCCATGCTTTACCTTATGGTGGACATTTTGCAAGTGTGAAAACTGCTGCCAAAGTTCTTCAGTGTGGCTATTATTGGCCATCATTGTTTAAAGATTCTTATAATTTTGTGAAACAATGTGATAGATGTCAGAGAACTGGAAATGTGTCTAATAGACAAGAAATGCCTCTTACAAACATTTTAGAAATTGAATTATTTGATGTTTGGGGTATTGATTTTATGGGACCATTTCCTCAGTCCTTTGGTAATCTATACATCTTAGTTGCTGTAGACTATGTGTCTAAATGGGTGGAGGCAATTGCTAGTCCCACCAATGATGCTAGAGTGGTAACCAATTTTTTTTTAAAAAATATCTTCACTAGATTTGGCACTCCAAGAGCAATCATCAGTGATGAAGGCTCACATTTTTGTAACAAAATTTTTGAGGAGTTGCTGGCCAAATATGGTGTGAGACATAGAGTTGCCACTGCTTATCATCCACAGACAAGTGGGCAAGCAGAGTTATCAAACAGAGAGATTAAAAGAATTTTAGAAAAAATGGTTAATCCATCAAGGAAAGATTGGTCTAAACTGTTGGATGATGCTCTGTGGGCCTATAGAACTGCTTTTAAAACACCTTTGGGAATGTCCCAATTCAAACTAGTTTTTGGAAAGGCTTGCCACTTACCAATAGAGCTTCAATGCAAAGCCTTTTGGGCTACTAAGAAACTTAATTTTGATTTTAAAGCTTCTGGTAAGGCAAGACTTTTGCAACTATCTGAGTTGGAGGAGCATAGAATGTTTTCTTATGAAAATGCTGAAATATACAAGGAAAAAACTAAAGTGTCTGGCATGACAAAAAGATTCAAAAGAGAGAGTTGGTAGAAGGTCAAAATATTTTACTCTACAACTCTAGGCTTAAGTTATTTCCTGGTAAATTGAAATCTAGATGGTCAAGACCATTTAAACTTTTGAAAATTTATCCTTATGGTGCTAGTGACCTTCTTGATGAGACAACTGGTAAAGAATTCAAAGTGAATGGACAGAGAGTGAAAAGCTATTGGGGTGATAACTCAAGGGAGAGAGTCACCACCACTCTTGATGATTCTTAATCATATTTTGCAAGTCAGGCTGAGGACTTTCTGAAAACCAAGCGCTTACTGGGAGGCAACCCAGGATTCTAATAAATTTTGTTGTTTTTAGTTGTTTTTAATTTCAGGTATTGTGTGGAAAAATATTGCTGTTAGGAGGCAAGACATTAGTTGCCTTAGTCTAGTTGGCTGAGTGATGACAGATACGGTGACTGGCATCATTCTTGAGCTCTATGCCAACCAGATGAACCAAAGAAGAAGAATTGAAGTTTTGAGGACTTGGAGAAGTCCTGAGGAAGAGGCACGCCAAATATTATCAACATGAAGTTGGGATACTGGTTACTAATGGGCTAGTAATTATCAGAAGTTACCACGTGGCATTTGGCAGATGAAGTGATAACACGCGCTGAACTAGCCGTTGCATTGATTTCGTGTGTAAACCGTTTTTCCAACGGTTAAACCCACATCATCCGCCTTCCATCATCATTACCCCAACGTCCATAAAACTTTTCCATATCTTTTCCATTAAGATTCGTAACAATAATTCAACCACCCACTACCTTCTATATAAACCAACCCTTATCACTCATAAAACCCTTTACACCGTAAATTTCTAAACCTACTACTCTCTATATTTTTTGCAAACCAATTCTCAAACACCAACCCTTACCTTTCAAAAACACCCCACCGTTTTATCAATCCTTATCACGCAATCATGTCAACTGGAAAGAGGCAAGTGATCACTGCTGCCATGTCTGAAGATGAAGAAGATTATGATATTTTTGTTAATAGCGACGCTGCTGAACACTATGAGATCTTTAACTCCAAACAGATCCACACTGAACGTGGATTCATCTTTAACGCTGACTTTGAGTGTTTGGAGATTAGAGAAGACCTTGAGATGATCATTCATTCTCTCAAGTGGCTGAAGTTTGTTGCACACCCCTCCAGTTACAACACTCAACTGGTGAAGGAGTTCTACTCCAATCTTACTAACATTCACCAAAAGAGAAGAGAAGTTATGGTGAGAGGCAAAGCAATCCTCTACTCAAAGGCGAACATCAACTGGTTATATGACATTGACGTATCAGAGGATGCCTATTCTGCTACCCTCGAATCCATTGATTAAGAACGATTGTAAGAGATCATGCTGAGTCTCACTATTCCTGGAACTGAATGAAATCTAGGAGTAGGTGAGAATGAGAAGACTGTTCAGCGGATGAACCTGAAGCCTGTACCAAAGGTTTGGTACCAATTTTTGAAGCACAACATCATCCCAACAACTCACAATGACACTATGAGTAAAGCAAGACTAATATTGCTGCACTGCATCATTGAGAAGCAGCCTATCAATGTTGGGAGGATCATATCTGATGAGATCGAGAAGTGTTCAACTAGGGAAGGTATGCTATACTTCCCCTGTCTCATCACTGCTCTGTGCAAGAAGAATGTAGTTCCCCATAGAATGGGAGATGAAGTGAAGAAGCCTGTGGCTGGCTTTAATGCAAAGGCTATTAGTGTGTTGATCAAAGGAAACACAGAGAGAAAAGCAAGCCAACAGTTGCCTGCTGCTAAGCCTAGCACACCTGGTGCTAGTGCTTTTGGAGAAAAAGACCTGCTATCCGAATTGAGAAGGGATATGCAGAGGTTTTGGAAGTGGAGTGCTGACATGCATGCATGATACATTAGCAACTTATCTACCCACTTCCCAAACTTTGAATTCATGAGGGCACCTGTTTTTCCTATGGACATCTTGGGTGAGTTCAATCCGGACTTGCCTAAAGAAAAGGAAACCACCGACGTGCTAGAGAGCTCCAGCAAGCAGCAGAAGAAGAAAAAGAAGAGGTTGAGAAAGGCAACTGTTGAGAAGGTGATTGTGGAAGAAGTTGAAGAAGAAAAGGAAGAGAAAGAAAAGAAGAAAGAAAAGAAGAAAAAGAAGAAGAGTCACAAGATGAAGAAGTTACCTGCTGTGTTAGTGGAAGAAAAGGAGGCACCTGCAGAATCAATGGAGAAAACTCCTGCCTCACCACCAATTGATGAGAAACAGGATGTAGCTGAGGAAGAAGAGGAAAATGAACACTATGAGAGGGCTGATAGTGACTACATCGAGGTTGCTGCAAACTCTGATGCCAATGAGAACGTGATCAATTGGTCAAAGGAGAAGAAGAGTGAAGAAGAAGAAGGAAGCAATGGGTCAGACAGACAAGACCCTGAAGACCCAGAGGCAAGTACTGGCACGCCTTCAGAGGGTGCAGATGCCATTGAGCATACCCCTTTGCAGGAGGGTACGCTGGGAGTGGAGACTGTGCATGAGCCTAATAATGCACCTCCACAGGTTAATTTGGCCATGAAGGATAAGGCTGCATCTAAGGAGATGGATCAGATCTTGACCACTCCTACTACAAAAAGAAAGAGAACAACAAAGAAGAAAGATGCACCACAGGCAACCACTGACAAGCCTGAGGAAGCTGTTCCTGAGCCAAATCAACCATCAGAAGAGGAGACTGATGAAGCAAACTCAAAGAAAGAAGCTGACTCTGCTCTGAGGAGAAGCAAGAGGTTCAAGACCTAATGGTATGTCTTGACACACTTTGCCTCTAGGATCGAGTCTAGTTTAAGTTTTTATTTTCTATTCTGTTTTTGAAGACTTTTTGATGAGTCAGCCGTTGCCTCTCCTTAGTGTCAATAGTGAGGTCACTGTTTAGTTTAAGTTTGGGGGAGAGGTAACATCAAATAAAAACTTTTTGAAAATGTTTTAAAATAGATTGCTTTTAATGTGTTCTTGTAAGCATTTTATTGACATGCCAAAACAGAGGTTAGAGTTTTAGATGCATGACCATAGGTTTGTTTGGAAATTTTTGGAAATTCTTATGTTTGATGCTTGAATTGATGATCTCTGCACCTTAATGCACACTGTTGAATACTGTCAAACTTAAGAGTGGCTAGATAACTCTTTTAAATACACATTCTCTACTCTAAGTTTTCTAAAAATGAATATAATGGAGAACATGGTTAGAACCAAGTTTGGGGGAAAGGACTAGAGTATTGAATTGGTGATCATTGCTACAATAATTCCTAATAGGAGGATGTTGGTTAGCTATAAAAAAAAAATTAATAAGTCTCTGTGAGACAAGTGAGTAGGGTGCTTTACTCTTATTAGCAGGTTAGACCTATTACAAGTAGGATCTAGTCAGTGAAAAGATGGAGTATCCCCAAAGCTAATGTATATATATAATTGATAATGAAAAAGCAACCCAACAGTTCTCCTTGGCTATAATCAAAATGCTTTGGTCACTCTTGAAAAGAAATAGTCCCCCTTTTTGCTAAAACTCTAAGTAACTTCAAAATTATAAGAAAAAGATGATAGCTTAGCCTTTAGAATGAGTAGTTTTAGAGTGGGATGTAGTCATTAATCTGGTTGACAGTGCTAAACAGTTCACTCACACGCATGGTCATCATTGATGGTTGATTTTATGAGAATTGTGCCAATTTTTGAAAACTTTCCTAGGGTATGAGTCTCTTTAATTAAATGTGCTGTTTACATGTCAATATCATGAGTAGTTGAACACAGTTTTTGCTTTCTACCATTACCTGAGGACATGCAATGATTCAAGTTTGGGGGTGTGATGACTCACTATTTGTGTGTTATTTAGGCCTTTATTCATGAATTATTTCTTGCCAATATGGTGATCAAACCATGTTTTAATTCAATTTCATTAGTTTTATTTACTTTTGAGTCTAGAATTATGTATTAGGAATAATTATGTAATCTGGATGAAAAAGAGTTAGTTTAGAGGCAATTTATGTCAAGACATGTTATTTGGTTCTGGATCGTCATCAAAGGCATCTACTGATAATGACTATCAAGACATTATGTTCCGTACAAATCAAACCAAGTCAAGCATTGCTAGAAGACAAAATCTGGGAACGTGCTAGAACATTGTAGAAGGTATCTTTGGAGGATAAGGATGAATTGGCTGGCCTGACAGCTGTCAGCATCACAATGATTGTACTATGATTAAGTGGTCTTTGCAAATGAAATATCCTTTATTCCTTGGGCCTAGTAGTCACAATTAAGGTTGCACCCGATCCAAGAAGGATTGTCCTATAAATACACGTCCCTAAACCTAAAAATGGAGGCCTGAAACTTAGAGAATAGATCTGAGAGGAAGAAGAGCTACTGCGCCGTTTCAGCTACTCTGCCGCAGGAGGCGACCTGTGATAACGAGAGGCACGACAGTGTCTGTAGGAGTATCTATTGCATTGTAATGGGTATCACTACTTTACTTGTTATTATTGTTGTTGTTTCTATGCTCATTCTGAGCTAAACTCTTTGTAGTTGAGATTATGTGAAGTTTAATATAATGAATGAAGTATTTATGTGAATGAATGATTGTTTTTGTGTCATCTTTAACTTTATGTTTTTATGAAAATACATTTATTTCTTTGACTGATCAACTTAGATCTAAATACAAGTTGCATGTGTAGAGACATCTAGCATGTTAATGGAAATAATAAAGTTAATAAGGTTAAGTGGGAGCAGACATGTAATCCCTACCTTTTCTTATGGATAAGTTAAGGGCCTTAGTGGGAAACCAAACAAGCAAGTGCTTTCCTGAACTCTAATGGGATTAATAGTGACCTCGACAGAGCCAGTCCATTATACCCTGTTTTAATATCTAACGTTGTAGACATACACCACAAGGCAAGCTTGCTCACAGATGGCACGTCAGTAGTTATCATTCACTATGCTTCGTTCATGTGTTAAATGGATCATGATCTCAGCTACCCTTTTATTCTTGCTTTCTGATGACACGAAATCATATCGTATTTTTAGCTTAGTTTAGGTGAACTTTAGTTGCATTTTATATGTTTTTATTTCTTTTATCTGCTTTTATGTTGGTATTTGTTTTGTTTTCAGTAATGTCGAATAAAATAGGTCGGAGAAGAGAATTGAGCAAAAAGGGCCAAAAACGCAGCAAAAAGGAGGTGCAAACAAGCAAAATCAGCCAAGCCTAGAATTTGGCCTGGTGGCGCCCGCCACAGAAGCCCAATTCCAGCAAAACCAATTTCGCGTATCGTGGGCAGAAAGCACGCGTTTGTTCCTAATCAGATGGTTGTTGGATGAGATCAAAAGAGAAGCATATCCTCTCCTAATTTTGAGGATCGTAGAAGCCAAACTGCTCCTATAAATAGAAGACTCAATCTCATAATTTATTACGCCTTATTTTCTTTACTTTTCAGTCAGTTTTAGTTTCTTGTTACAGTAACTATAACGGTATTTCCACATCGGGAATCCGTTTTCAGTTCTGTTTTCACTTTCCTGTCAAGAATTCTGTACCGATTATTTCAGTCAAGTTTATTCAGCATTTATTTCCAGGTTTTTTTTATGTCTTTATTTAATTATTTATTTATGCTTTATTTAATTTACTGTTTTTATTTATTTATTTCTTTTACCATGTCTAGCTAAATTCCTAGATATCGGTATGTAATTTAATTCTCCGAAGGGGATTTAATGATAACGTAGCGCGCGCACATATTAAACTATTTTTCTGATTCGGGTTTCTAATTTTAAAACTCCTATGCTTTTGAACGAAAGTAAAATAAAGCAATTAAGGTTAAAATCAATAGAGCGAGAGTTTGAGATTTTAACTAGATAGTATAAACTTGATATTAATTTTTGAACGAGCGAGAGCCACGTTAGAATTAATTAGGACTTATTGATTTTCAAAATATACTTTCGAAACTAAGGTGGTAGAAAAGTGACAGTAAAACTCCTAGTCTAGAAAGTATGGTTTTTATCAACAAAACGAGAGTGTGAGGTTTAAACCTTTAAATTGAGAAAGTTCTTCTGAAAAATAAACCCTTTTTAGCGCGCTATTAATTTATTAAATTCCCGATGGATAATTAGTTACATACCGATATCCCGCTTTTAATTAATTTAAATATTTAATTTAATTTCTTTTATTTTCTAAACAATTCTAAAACCATAAAAACATTTGCCTTAGATTTACACCGTAACAACAGAAATACGGTAGGTCAACTATTGGTCTTTCTGGTTCGATATCTTTTAAAACTCAACGACGAGACTGTGCACTTGCGGTCAATAAAATATTTTTGACACAAATCGTCGATCACTTTCAACCATCACTTTATATAACTGTTATTTTATTTATTGTGTTAAAAACCAAATATGTTTTGTTACCATTACAATAGACTAAACACTTTATCTGAACTTGGAATGTATAACCCTTAGACTATTCCCTGTGGGTTCGACACACTCTTTACTTATTACTTGCTACAGTGGACTGTGTATACTTGCGTATTCACAATTCCAACCGAACAGTAATCATTATCCATGGAGTGAATATTTTTTTGGGACAAGATGTGAAAAATATATGGTTTCAATGTTGTGGTTTATGGACCATCTATTGTTTCATCCTTATATTGTCTTTCTTTTAACGTTAGAATTTATTTACATAATACTTTAACTTAGAATTGCCTATTTAATCCGAACATGCCAACAATTCCATGTATAGGGGTTGTCCATTGATGAATGGTATGTCCATGCATTAAAACAAGTACCGGAAAAAGGTATTAGTGGAGTGTCTTTTGTGTGATTTATTTGCAATATATTTCTTATTAAACTATATGGTTCAATAAAAATTTGTCTTTTATTTATGGTTTTTTGGTAGGTTTAAAGATCTATCATTTTTTTATAAATAAAAAAATATCAACAAGTATTAGAAAAAGGTATCAATGAAGCGACTTTTTTAAATTTTAATTCAAGAATGTTATGTTAAAAATTGTGCCTTGGTTGTGTGATTTATTTACAATATATTTCTTACTAAACTATATGGTTCAATAAAAATTTACCTTTTAATTGTGGTTTTTTGGTAGTCATAAAGATCTATCATTTTTTTTATAAATAAAAAAATATCTAGCATTGCTTTATTTTGGCCTTGCTTTTGCAGGGATCATTTCATTTTTTTAAGTGTATTTGTACTTATAATTCTATAGTTATACTGCTCATTTTGAACAACAAAATAACACCTTTACATTAAATAAATCTATGAACTTGACACTAATTAATTAAGGGTTGGCACTGTAGCTTCCCCATTTTAGTGGAAATATGAATTTCCACGTTGATCGGAGGATTTCCAATTATTTTGTTAATGACGTTTTCATTGCCGTAATTCACTGAATCGAGTCATCAGTGTATATCCAGCTTTCATTCTCTTTTATTTTCAATAAAGCAAACCCTAAATTCTTCCCTCTCTTAGATTGGGCGGGATTGATTTGAAATTCAATGTTAATGACGTTTTGGTGTGGTGTAATTCATTGAATTGAGTCTTCAGTTTGTATCCAGCTTTCATTCTCATTTAATTTCAAAAAATCAAACCCTAAATTCTTCCCCCTCTTTTAAACTGGGTGGGCTTGATTTGAAATTCAAATTCAATGTTGTGAGGAGGATGATTAGTATATATATGTTAAATCTAATCGATGTATTCTAGGTTTGCATCACTAAAATTGGAAGTGAAAAATGGGTAAGGTGAAGGCTAATCTCAGCTTTGATGATGTTGCTGAACTTCTTCCAGGACGAGACAATTGGAGTATTAAAGTTTGAATTTGCGGTTGTGGAAGGTTGCTTCTTTCATAAAACCTGAAGAAACAAACTCTCTTGAAATGGTGCTTGCTGATGAGAAGGTAAGCCTTTTGATTTCTATTAAGTTTTCTTCTGTGGTAGTTGCTGCAAGTGGTAGTTGATGAACTGTGTAGAGTAGAAGGGATTTTTGTGAATGTTAATCAGTGAGTATTAGTATTTATTATATTATTATATAGTAACTTAATTGATTGATTGGTATATGTAGTGACATGAGCCTGTTAGTAGTATCCAAGAGTTTGATTTTTCGTTTTTCTTTTGTGAAAGTTACTGTATGTGGTGGGTGCTATAGTGTGGAGCGTAGAATAGAATACCAATCTGAGATATGTTTGTTGTGGAAGTTGTTGTCCATGTTAAGAGAATATAACTAATGACTGATGTTGTAGATTTTTGTTTGTTCCTTATGGTTTATATTTGTGTAGCTATGTGTGATTTGTGGTTGTAGTTAAAAGTTTATTAATGGTGTTGTAGGGAGGTAAAATACATGGTACAATTAGGAAGCAGTTACTCCACATGTTTCATCTTAAGATTGAAGAGGGTCAGGTGTATGAGATTTCCAATATCATTCCATAAGATCACGGAAGCAACAAAAACAGAGCAACTTGCCAAATTGAAAACTTTTGTTTCTGAACATGAAATTATTGATATTAGAAGTCTATGGTTAATAAAGCTGGAAGCTTTGTGTTTGTAAGCTGGTTGGATTCAGTGGTGGAGGGTGTAAATGTTTGGTATCATGAGAAAGTCCCAAATGCTATGCCTAAGTAATTTATTATTTGTTTTCTTATTGATGTTCTTATAATGAACTAAAGTCACAATGTTCGTTTAAAAATGAATCATCATATTGACATTAACTGTTTTTTATTGTGTTTGAATAAAATGGACTAAAAATGGTTTTTTTTGTTATAAATTAGTTTCCGCATGAAATTTAGGGTCAAAGATGGAGAAAATGAATTTGTGGTTTCTTTGGTTGATGATGATGTTCTGGAATTGGCTATTGTGACATGTCCCATACTTGCATCACTGGTATATAAATAGGAAATTTCTGTTTAAATTCCCATTGATAATAAAACATAAATGATATTCATTGACAGAGGTGTTTCAGTCTCTTTAGAGGGAAGGTGGTTCTTTGTATCCACATGAATTGGAAATTATATATGGCGAGCCCATATTGTTCAAAGGAGAAAAGAAAATAACGAAGGGAGAGGAAGAAACTGGTGCAATCAATGTAACCTCTATTTGTTGTGATGTTACCCAGATTGATTTGTTTGTTGAAACTTATATGAAAACATTCAAGAACAAGGTTAGTTTTTTAGCAAGTTAAGTTGAGTTTCTTTGTTACATGATGCTGAGCAATATGAGTGTTTTGGAGGGATTTTAGGTGAATTCCTAACTTATTTGTAAACACTTTCTGACTTACGGTTTGGCTTTTTGGTGGACTGGATAAAATTTTTGTGTAGGCTTCACCTTCAAAGATTTCGTTAGTTCTAGATCTGGATGAAGGGGTTGATTTGGTCGAAACTGATGTTAAGGTGGAGGATCTGAAAGTGGCTGAAGTTCCTTTACTTGCAATCGTGGAACCATCTGTTGTCCGTGAGAAGGAACGTAAGATATCTAAGGTTGTTGATGATGTGCTTGACATTAAGAGGAAGAGGAAGAAGATGGTTGTTGTGTTTGCTGGGGAAGATGAGGTGTAGTGTTATGTACACTACCTTATCATAATTAAAATGGAACATCTTTGTGTGTTATAACTAAATAAACCGATGTCATAATTATAGAAGCAGCAGGGTATCGTTGGTGTCTACGACACTTCAGCAGGGTATTGTTTCTTCCTTCAATGATGAAGTAGTTAATTAAGGTAGTTTTTGTCTATGGGAATTATAAGCCAAGTTAATTCAAAAGTGGCTGAAATTTGTATTATTAAGAAAAATCTTATAATGTAATGCACTTTTTGTTATTTGTGGTCTTTGTGTCTTTTTGAGATCTTTTTCTTATATGAGGTGTGTTTTATAATTGCATTTTCTATAGAATATAAACATAATCTAATGGCCTCACTTAAGTGGATGTTATTATTTGTTTTCAAGCGGATGTTCTTCATAAGATAAAGAATTTTTTTTTCACATCGAATATCAGTATAATGTTAATTATAGTAAAAAGAATTAAGAAATTAATGCAAATTAAAGTTCTGCATTATTTTTGCTAAGCAAATTATTTGGGCACCCAAAAAAAGGATAATTATTAATATAATGATACAACTTGCGTAACCCATTGAGAACCTATTAATACTTTTTTCTACTTTTTTCTTCTCCTTAAAAATAGTAAAGAAGGAAAAAATTGTGTTTGACTCAATTTCTTTTTATTTTTTACTTCTTTATTTTATTTCTCTAATACTTTTAAGAATAAATATGGTTAAATTCAATTTTATACTTCTCTATTTCATTTTAAGTAAATAGAAAAGTAGAAAATAAGCCGGGCCAAACGGAGCCTAAGTGTATTATCGCAAACGTTAATTGCTATTACAAGTTTTAAGCTATATAATTTAAAAAAAATACACTCTTAGATTGATTTTTCGGTACCATATAGACTCCTACAATATTTGTTGAAATTTTGAAAAAATGATCAAGATGGTACAAATTGTTAAGGAAACGGTGTAGTTTTGGTAACAAAAGAAGTCTAAATATCTTTTTATTATTTAGTAGCTAAATATAGTTGAATATTGAGGATCTTTATATATAAATATGAATTCATATGAATATATTAGTAATAAACATTATTGAAGGGAAGAAAACAAATTATGTACAAAGTTAGGTTACTTGCCCTTAACGTTGTCATTAGGTGTTCCTAATGTGAAATGGTTTGGATAAATGCATAGAAGGTGTTAATTAATTAAATTTCTTATTTGATTTCTGTTATTTTGTTATTATTTCTTATTTGTCCTATAATTTAATTAAAGAGGAGAAATAAATAAAAAATCTAGTGTCACTACTTTGTGTTGTGTATGAATAGAAATATAGTTGGTAGACAATTTATTTTCCATTTTGGCTAAATTGCAGTGTTGGGACACATTTTTTTACATTTGTGCAATTTTGATCTCATATTTTTGAATTTCTGATTTTAACCATGTGTGTTTCCAAAGTTGTGCAAATTTTGTTTAAGCATTGATTATTTTGAGTAAATATTTAGGTGTTTGATTTTTTTCCGAACTTTTTCAATTAAAATAGTAAAAAAAAATTGCTAATAAATATAACCAAATAGATTAACTAGGAAAACGAAGTTTTCAAATGTTTGAAAGATGCGATTTTTTTTTATAAGCAAAAATAACATTATAAGTAGCACAAGGTGTACTCAACCCTTGCAAAACCATGATAAAACACTTAGCTTCTTTGGATACAATCTAACGAATTACTACACCAATCCGCAAAAATAAAATTAGCTGTAAAACAAGACCGGCCTACGAACCAAAACCAAACCTTAACTTGAAAGATAGATGGAAAAAGATATTTTGTTGATTTAACTAAGGGTAAGGAACCGTTTCAAAAACAAACTAAGGGTAAGGAAGCGATGAGAGGGAAGGATGTTGAAACGTCAACCGATGAGGAAAATGAAAGAGAGTATGATTATGAGGAGCTATTAAGCGTGAAATCCACTGTTAAAAATAGAAGGTATTTGGTGAGGGTACTACGAAAGTGGACATCTCTCAACCTCCATGTTCGTAATACTCCTCCTGCTGTCGAAATGGTGTTGATTGATATGAAGGTGTGTTTTTCTTGGCTTTTTTCTGTTACAGATCGTATAATTTCTGTCTACGCATTAGTTTGTTTGTAGTTTTAAGTTTGTTTTTGTTGTATTTTGTCTTTGTTGTTTTTGCAGGGAATCAAGATCCAGGCTATCCTTCCTTTGAGGTTATTTGATAAGCTTAATGGAAGTATTTTTGAAGGAAATGTCTATGAAATGTGCAATTTCACTGTTACCAGTAACAATGGCCTCACACATGCAACCTTTAATGAGACCACCATAGTTGTACCTGCTAAAAATTATGCTATTTCAAAATATGGTTTTAGTCTGATCTATGGTCCAAATATTGTTGCTTTTAGAAGGGGATTTAGCTATTTGATAGGTAGTTGTTAATGGAAATTTATGAATCCGAAAGTTTCTTTTGTTCTCAATGGTTGGACAAGAAACATGAGATTTTTCTTTGATATTGTTGTTTATGTTTTTTTAGATGTTATAGGAGTTTTGACAAGTGTGAAGCACGAGAAGAACTACTTCACTGAAGATGGAATTGTGAAAGATTCGGTGACTTTTAACTTGACTGATGACAAGTTAGTTATACGACCTTGACCGGCCTGTATTGGTGGGTAAATATTATTCTGCTCATCTTTTATTCATCTCTCTATTTAATTATTGGTGTTGTTGATACAATTAAAGATTATGTATTTTCTTCTCAACCATCTGAACCTTATGAGTATCTTAGTTGTGATTCAAGATGCAAATGCGATGAAGGGATTGGCGTCGATAATAGGTGGGTCACTACTGAATTTCTAAATGAAATCAAATGTTCAGGTCTCCCCAATCATAAACTGATTTTTAAACTTGGAATTTCAGTAATGTTGCTTAGAAATATTGATGTCTCTGCTGGTCTTTGCAATGGAACACGACTTACAATTGTTCATTTAGGGATCAATATTGCTGGTGCAAAAATTGTTAGAGGTTCAAATATTGGTGATCTTGTATATATTCCAAGAATGAGTTTGATTCCTTCAAACGATGCTAATGTTTCAATAACTTTTCAGCGCCGTCAATTTCCCTTAACAGTTTGCTTTGCAATGACAATCAACAAAAGTCAAGGTCAAACTTTGGGTTCAGTTGGTCTTTTTTTGCCGAGGCCAGTTTTTACACATGGACAATTATATGTTGCTATTTCTCGTGTAAAAATACGTAGCGGATTAAAAAATTTAATTACTGATGCAAACCAACAAAGTTGTTCTTCCACTATTAATGTAGTTTACCCCGAGGTCTTTCAGAAAATTTAAATGTAATCTTTATATATCTATTTATTTATCCAATCATAAATGGCAATCCAAATTTCTGGGCATTCTATTTATAATTATAATGTTATTTTTAGCTATTAAAGATAATGTGCATCGCACAGGTTAGAATACACTAGTATATAACACTGCTTCATTTTGGCCTTGCTTTTACAAGGATCATTTCAGTGTTTTTTTTAGTGTGTTTGTCCTTATAATTCCATAGTTATACTACTCATTTTGAACAACAAAATAACATGTTTACATTAAATGTTATAGTTTATTGGATATTAAGTGTTCATTGGGGGTGTATCTCTTTTTTTAAATATTTTGATTTTTAAAACTATAATTCATTGTCATGTTGAATCTGTTTATTAACAATTTTTTTGTACATATTTTATTAGTTATTGTATAGAATGCTTGCTTGATTAAAAAGACATCCAAACACCGGAATAACCATTTTGTTAAGCACGAGTGATAGAATGTATTAGTGAAATATTAGTTATAATTTTTATACATTTATTTAGAAATTAATATATTAGGGAGTTATTTTTTGTCATCCAATATAAAGAATAAAAAAATAAATAACAACAAATATAAATTGCATTTACATCTTCATGTAAAAAATGTCTCAATGGATACCAAAATACAATTGACATCAATGGATTTTCGTTCTTTAAATAAGTATGCATGATTTTTTATTTTTTCTAATAGATTAATATGGATGGAGTATACATTTGTTTAGCCATAATCTAACAAAATTGGCTCAAAAAAAAGGAAGGGTTATGTGAGGAATATACTCTCAAACATACATTAATTATTTACCGTCTATTCCTTCACATTAAAAAACTAATTTTTTGTGTATCAACAAGAGAGTGTCTATTAAGTGTATTTTAACTTGGTTGATGTTTGTGTTTTTGTGTCTATTAATTGGATCTTTTGGTTTGCGTGCAAATAAGAGACCATTCACAAAACATAATTTATTACTTTTTGTTCACTAACTCACAATGGACACACTAGATACTACACTAAATTTAAAGACATTGGAATTATCTAGGGAAAATGCAATAAAAACTAAGTACAAACTAACACACTAGATCTTTTCCACCCAAAGATGATGGCAACATTAAAGTGATTGGATTGACTATATTTTTCTCATCATACGCTAGAGATCATTGGCAGCCTTGAACGCCATCATGCCAAATTTTTCACTGTCTTACACAAATGTTTTGCACACTCTTAGTTGCTCATCCATCTTCTTGATCTCCTTCTTGACCTCTTTGATTTGGATCTCCTTCTTGACCTCTTTCTTCCAGGGACTCTTTTTCATTGTCCTCCGCCAAATTATCCAACTCATGATAGAAAGCCGCTATGCTTCTCTCGTGCATGTGCATACTATCTTCCAACATGTCAATGTTTTCCTTCAGTAGCAACATTAGGTTTTTGTTTTGGCCCTGATCCATTTGGGTGCTTAAAGTGACTTAGTTGATCGAACCTACTTCTTCTCTGAGCCTTATCATCACACACAGGAAATTGGTTTCCTTGGGAGAAAGCCAGCGTGATTGCAGCCTAAGTTCATTCACTTTTGATGATAGATGTCTGTAGTTTTGCATGAGAAAGTCGGGTCCTTCCTTGATCACAATTGCTGAGTTTCTTGCCATATCGTTGTTGGTGTTTTGGGGTTCCTTAGGGGATGGAGATTTTTGCGTTAGGGAGGTTGTTGAAGAAGACAAATTCTTGATAAGGGTTGTTTGGGACCGTGTTTATGTGTGTGTTCCTGTTTATAATGTGTGTGTGTGTGGCACCGACAAGGGTTATTAGTGTAGTTGTATGTCTTATCACATAAATTGGATTAATGGGGATGTTTGGGTGGTGAGTTGGTTATTAATGATATGATAAGTATTGTGAGTGTTAGGTCACAATAGGCAAGTGTAGTGAGCAAAAAGAGTGTCATGGTGTGGTTGTTGTATGTGCTATGCCTGGTGGATGTGTGTGTTATTTGTGCATATTCTTATTGAACATGATCAAAGAAGAGGTACCATGGAAGCATTAATGTGAAATTAGGTTATTCCTTTGCAAGTTGACTGAATAATTTTGACGTTCTTTGTAGTTTTATATAAGTTTGTGGTAGTTTTATCAAAAAAAAAAAAACATATAAGTTTGGGTAATGAAATTTGGATTTTCTCCATGTTAGGGTGGTGAATTTTTTGTAATTTCCATTCTAAAAAAAAAGAATGTGGTTGGTTTCAGTGGTGTTTAGATTAATTTTGTAAACACATGGAAATTCAATCAATCCGATGTGAAAAAATATAAACAATCCATTCCAAATAGATCAAAAAAATTATATGTTCTTCTTATCTTCATTATCATCAATCTAAGTGCATTTAGTATCCTCTTTATTGAGTAAAAATTTATTTGTAGTTTGATCAAGGTTAAGTGTCTTGGGATGTTTTGTGGTTAAACATGTGTTTGGTTTTTTGGTTCTAATTGGATTTTAACCAACCTAAATGTGCATGCAATATAGAGCCCACATCCATAAGTTATCATGAGCTATTAGCTCATCATCATGATATAGTCTAGTTAATTTTTTTTACACGAAATGGATAATAAAGAACCAATATCATCTAAAGTTTCATTGGTTTTGTCTAGATTCAGATTTAAGAGATGGTTGTGTGTATCACAGTCATATCTTTCCCCCAATATTTATTTATTGATTGTTTTGCCATAATAAAAAATGTGTTTTTTTTTTGACTAAAAAAATGTTTCATTTTTGTATTATGTATATTTTGATAAATTTATATTTTCCGCTTTAATCTTATAAGTAGGTTGTTTGGTTAAAAATGTCATTAAACACATGTTGATATGTGTAGATGAATTTTTTAAATGCTAATCTAATTAGAAACCATTCAGTGTTTGTGCATGCAATAAAATGTGTTTGTGTCTCTCTACACAAATATAAACACACATACACACACACACACACATATATTTTTCTATGATGTGACTTACCATAGAATTCTTACACAGGATATTAAAATTATAGAAACAAAATGAGCCAAAATTTTATTGGTTCTATGTTGCTTCCCATGGTGTCCTTATGTATGTATGTACATATATATATATATATATATATATGGGTGTATGTTGGTTTGTAATCCCACTATTAATTAGATCCAAGTGAGTGTAATCACTCTAAAATGGCCACCAACCACATTGACACTCTTGCTTTGGAAACTTTGAGAGGTGAAGTGTGTTTTCTTATTATTTTTTTTTCGTTCAACCTCAATATATGTTTGCTAGACTGTTTGACCCTTCTATTTTTTTTATGTGGCAGCTCCAATGAACCCCAATCCAATCACTTTTGAAGATGTGTTCATTTATGAAGTTAGGGTGAAGTATAGGACCTATAATGTTGAGTACAACATCCATGATGTGAAGTACAAGATTCAGATTTTTGTTTTCATGTGTTTTGAATTATCTTCTTTGAGATTGTTCACTCTTTTTTTTAGTTAGTTGTAAAGAGATCTGGTTAGGAGGTCGACCATAATTTCTATCCAACTCATGACAATATTTGTGTTGTACTTTGTAAGAAATGATGATGATTGTTGAGGTTTAAATGGTTCTCTAAATCTATGGTGTTTTTTTGGTATCATGTACATCTAATAGTGCATGAATTTGGTGCTGGTTTCTATTTGCTAAAAAATTAAACATCTTTAGCATATATTGTTGATAACAATGTCTTGAGTGTACATTAATGTTTTATACATTTTGGGTAGAGGGACGTGAATATCAAGATTTTGGGTTTAAATTGTTGTTTGATGTCAAATAATGTTGGTGTATGCAATAGATGCAATAATTTTGACATTCTGTTTTTTGAATTTTAAAGGGTGCTGTCTTGCTGCCTAGAATGTTCACTGATGATTTTGGTGATGAGATTGGACGACTGGCCATTCTAACTAATACCCATGGTAACCGTTTTGAGGTGTTGGTTGATAAGGTGCGCAATAACATCTACTTAACTAAAGGATGGGCTGCTCTTAGGGATTTTTATAATACACGAACCGGAGCTTGGTTGATGTTGATGTATGTTGGTATGGGGCACTTCAACATGGTTTTGCAAGATAGGTTTCATGAGTTTATTGTCCCTCCAACCTTTGTTCCTCCTGCTAGGTTCATCATAGATAAATATGATGTGCCTCCTTTTTTCGTGGATGGCCTAACCAATTCGGTTGAATCATTGTCGTATTCACACAACATTTCTTTTTTTAATTTCTTTATGATAAGACTCATGACTACTCCAATATTTCATTTGGTTTTTTGGTGAGTTGTTTATTTAGGTTTTGTACTCATTTACAAATATTATAAAATTTTATTTGTGATTTAATCCTCTCCTTTGAAACTTTGCAGACCCTACCCTATGAAGGGTTCGGAGAGACCGTTTTTCACCAAACAATGACTGTTTTGAAGTTGGTTGATGAATCCAGAAATTTGTGGAATTGCACATTGACTTTTCTTGCCAATCCATTTAAGTGCTTTCGAATTGGGGGTGAATGGGGTGTCATGGTTGCTGCACGTAGGCTCTCTCTTGGTGATTATGTTAGGGTCGGTGCACCATGGACCGGAACTAGATAAATTCTTTATTTTGAATTGGACCCTTATTAGTTTTAGGGTTAATTACATATTACCCCCCTGTAATATATGTCAAAGTTGCTTTACCCCCTTGTAAAATATTTTTGTTGTTTTATCCCCTGTAATATAAGATTTTGTGTTTTACCCCCCTTGACTCAAGTCAACCGCCGCAAAAAAATTGTTTTAACGAGGGTTTTAAACCGATTTTTAAAAAAACCGCCGCAAAATATAATTTTAGCGAGGGTTTTAAACCGCCACAAAATAAAACCGCCTCAAATTATAAAATGGTTGACTTGAGTCAATGGGGGGTAAAACAAACAATCTTATATTACAGGGGGGTAAAGCAACAAAAAAAAATTACAGGGGGGTAAAGCAACTTTGGTATATTTTACAGGGGGTAAAATGTAATTAACCCTTAGTTTTATGAACATCTGAATTCTTAATCGTGTTGGATTTCTTTTGCTGAATGTTATTACCCTTAATGCTGGTGTTATTAGATCTTTAACATTGTTCTTGGAATGACTTTTGTACACAATATTATGGATGTACTACTTGAAGAAAATGGTTAAAAAATATCTTTGTATTTATTGTTCTTCCACTCTTTGTATGACTAAATGAATTCCTAATGCAGCCATATTATCATCACTTCTAAATTAGTTTCATTGGTCACTTTTTTTCTTATAAGAAATGTCCTTCCACATGTAAGGATTCGCTTCGCTTTCTTCACCACTTTTTGGTTCACCACCTTTATACATAGTTTTATCCATAATCCTTCCATTTAGTTGCTTTTCATCTTCTTTTCACAATCTGCAAAAGAAAATGTTGAAAAATCTTACTTACCTTTAATTTGATTGGTCTCATTTCTCCAAGGTTGATTATGTTGTTATTGTGACATGGCTTACTTATAATAGCTTGCGTCCTTTACCAACAATGATTTTTTATGAGAATTTGTTAATATGTTGTTTTTTATGAGCTACAAAAATATGACACCATGTGTATTGTTTTAAGTTGGCTAATTTACATATATATGTTAATAAGATATATCATTCTTATGTTAATAAGATATATACGTTAATTTATTTATAAACATTGCAGTTCTATATTTATATAAATAGTGCAAGTTATTTGGCTACACAATAATAGGTTACAATTATACTACAAATTTACCGTGTCCAAACCCACTCTATTCAATACAAGCCATTTACTCTCCAAATTTCTTTCAGTGTTCATGATTAAAGCTGGATTAATCCATGCAAATTGATGTAACGAAAAAATTAAACTGTTAATCATTTTATCAATGGAAATTCTGATAATCAAAAAAAAGAAGTTTGGTTTTTACTTTGTGGACATGATATGGTGGAGAAAAAGTGCCTACTATGAGTATTTATAAATGGGTATCAATGCAAACCATGTATATTTAGCCATGGTTTTTTTTTTGTTCTATTTGACATGGGTTGGGTTAAACATGTTCCCGAAATTCTTTAGGCTCTTGGGATTATGTTATGTTGTAGTGGAATATATTTAGGGATGTTAGTTGCAATTCATAAACAAAATATTTGAATTGAATTTTTTACAGTGCTTTAATTCATACTTGCTATTGTGACATCATATAATGATGGTTGCTTCTCTTAGTTGTTAAACATCCCTTGCAAATATCAATCTCTCAATCTATCCTTTTCAAATATATTTTTTAAATAAGAAATAGTTTATTTTTTTATATAGTTTGTTGTTCGATATAATGACTAATTAATTCGAGTGTGTTTTAAATTTTTTTATTTTTATTTTAGTGACTCATATTAATGAAATTTAGATCAACTATAGATGTCCAATGCATGCTCTTGAATTATAATAAATTAGTAAAATTAATTGTATTTCCAAATTATAGATTTATATTGCTAAATTTTTTGGTTATAAGGGTATAGGACCAAATATGATGCTTATGTTTGCTTTCTATTTATATCAACGTGAATTGGCAAAATAAAAAATATTTGTGTATTTCTGTTGTGGTAGAATTTTTTTAGGGATGTTAGTTGCAATTGATGAACAAAATATTTGAATTGAAATTTCTGTTGTGGTTTAATTCATATCTCCTGTTGTGATATCATACAATGATGGCTGCTTCCCTTCATTGTTAAACATTCCTTGGAAAAATCAATCTTCCAGTGCATTTTCTTCAATTATATATTTGCCAAAAAATAGTTATTTTTTTTTTGTTTGTCCTTCGACTTAATAACCAATTAATCTGAGTGAATCAATCCCATCGTCCATTTGCGGGGAACCCATTTAAAACTATAGTTTGTCTTCTGTGTAAACTACACCACCAAAACTAATATCAGTCAAGTAGGTTTTAGATTCTAATTTGTCAAGTAGGTTTTAGATTCTAATTTTATTTTATTTAAGTGGCTCATATTAATGAAATTTAAATCAAGTATAAATGTCCAATGCATGTTCTTCAATTGTAATAATTTAGTAAAATTTTAATTATATTTCTAAATTATAGATTTTAATTGCTATATTTTTTGGTTATTTTTTTTGCTGCGTCCATGTGCATTTTTTTTTTTGCATTGCATTTATGTCAACGTGAATTGGTACTTTTTAGTTTGAGATCTATTTATTGTTGTTTAGAGTGACCTTGAAATTGTTTACCACTAGGGTAATTCAATGGCAATATTAATATGCTGTTCAAATAAATGAAAAATAACATTTTCCATATTCTTTGAATGAGTTCCACTTTTGTCATATCAACTAATAATCATTACATCTTTTCAACCTGAAGCCATATTTGAAAAATATATAGACCAATGCATGCCATTTAGTTGTAATTTTCTGAATATTGAATTGTATATTTAGTATTTAATCGTTCTCTACTTTTAGTATTTAACACTGGCCTGATTAAATTTTTTTGATCTTTATGTTTTTCCTTAAAACTTATACTTATTTGAGAGTGATTTTGACATTTGTTCCCTTTATATTTTTAGTGTTGTTCAATGTCCTAGATATTATTGTAATTATTTGATAAATGAAAAAAGGATTAATATTTTTATTTAACTGAGTGTTTTCTAAAGTTTGTTTATAATTGATTAATATGGACTGGAAAATATATTTACCACTAGTACATCAACAAAATATTTGTTTGATTTTGGCTCTCCACAATATCTTGGTGGTCGATTGCATTCTTTAATAACCAGATTTGTTTCTGTTCACACCACCCTCTTCCATCATTGCTCTTCAAGTTTTTTAATTAGGCACCGTTTTATAATCAATAAGTCCAGTGCCACATTTATAAATTTACTGTTTACACATTAGCTGGGTATTATTCTTTGCTTGCAGTGTCAAGCAGTGCCTGGAAGAATGGTTTTCCCAATGCATGTCATTTAAAAGCAATCATTTGGTTTCCTACAAAAAAATACTTAACCAGCTGAAAAAAAAACTACATTAAAATTAACCGACAAAATTAATTGATTGACATTCTAATACATTTGTTAGCCACTTAGACATGCATCAACCCACGTGTAAATTTTTTTGACCATATTGATATTTTTGTTCATGTTAAAAAAATTTTACATGGCGCAATGTGACATATTTTATGTAGTAACTTAGAAAAATTGAACCATAGGTGTTTCTATATCAATTGATAAATATAACCCATCTCTTTGTTCACTTATCATTCCCATCTAAGCTTTCCCTTTCATACATTCTTCCCACCACAAGACTTATTCATTTAATGGCTAATTCTCTGCATCCAATGACTAACTGCAATTAAAATATATACATTTGTTTTTTATTTGGATCTTATATTTATTTATGATAATATCTAATTTGATAAATTCTGACATTGCTCCTTAAATGTATAGGAATATATGTAAAAACAACAAAAATTTCTGAAATATGTGGTGGGAAGATTGATTTCCATATAAGGGTTCGAGTGATCAATCTATGGGCTACCCCTGACCGTGTCAATTCTGCAGAAGAAGGAGCTATTCACATGATTTTTCTTGATGAAATGGTGAGATGAGTCTCATATTTGTTCCCTTTTACTGCTGAGTTGGTTGACATCATTATTTTGCATGTCTTTGATTTATTTTTAAATTTGTGCAGCGTGAACGAATTCATGCAACTATCAGAAAGAATTTGATTCCATATTTTAAGGATGAGATTGAGGATGGTTGTGCTTATGTTTTTTAGAGGTATATGGTTGCCAAGAATGATCCTGTGTTTAAAAGCACTCCACATAAACACAAGTTGAATTTCATGCGTGGAACTAAGGTTTTCAAAGTTAAGGCTGATGAAATTCCTGAAAATCACTTTGAGTTTATGCCGTTCCTTGACATTCTTTCCAGCACGAGTGAGGATCATTGTCTTGGTGAGAGTTACATGATGTTGCCAGTTAGATGTACATCACTATAACTTAAAATACAGTAAAGTATTACCCTAATTAATGAATATTTTTTATAGATGCCATATGACATGTTGTTGAAAAAAATGACATCAAAGAGACTGAAAAAAATGGAAAAATAAGTCAGATTATGGATGTTACTCTTGGAGTGAGTTTCTTTGTTTTTTTTATTTATTGCATGTGGTTATTTTTTATAAATGATCTTGTGTGGTGCCCTGATCCATGTACCTTCTCTAAATTGTAGAGGGAATAGGATCCACTGCACTTTGTGGGATGATTTTGCTCAAAAAATGCATCGTTATTTGAATGAACATGATCCATCTGTCCCTGCTGTAATCATTTTTTAGCTTTGTAAACTCAAAAAATATCTTGGTGAGGAAATTTGTAAATATCACAATTAGTTGGTTCTATTGTGTCTAGGTTAATACAAAATTCTCATTACATGTTGCATTAGGTGTTATGGGAATCTCAAATTCCTTTTATGGATCAAAGTTGTTTCTCGATGGTAACATTCCTGAAGTTGCGAATTATGTGGAGAGGTAATTCTGATGCCTTAACTTGGATTGTTTGGGGTTTGAGTTGTTTCCTTGAGTAAACTCTCTATTTTGACTATTTGTAGAATGACTGAGACAAATATTGAGTTGACTCAAGTAGTGAGTCATTTAACTGGACCACCCATGATTAGTCTAGTTGATGATTTGCTCCAAACTCAGAGGATGACTATTGAAGACTTGATTGAGTCTACTGAGGTTGTTTTCATTTTAAGGATTAAGTCTTTATTTGGTGGACCCTGATTCTTTCTTTTTTAGTACACTTAATTTTTAGTTTAGTAATTTTTTAATTCTTTGTAGACATGTTTTGGTTCTTTCCTTGCTTGGACCTGTGAGTTTGATACTGATGCCGGCTAGTTTTATCAAGCATGCACCAAATGTGCGTCAAGAATCAATTTTATTGGAGGACAACTTTATTGTGATAAGTGTAAAGTACCAAGAACTGCAGTGCCTAGGTATTTTTGTAGAACATTCCATATTCATCTGAATACATGTGGTTTTAGCAGTGGTTATAGTACACTCATTTTTTAAATCAACACAGATTTAAGGTTCATCTTCAAGTGATTGATAACACTGGATCAATAACATTTATCATGTTTGATCGTGTTGTCTCTCAAGTTTTGGGTCGAACTGCGCAGGATTTGTTGGATGCTATGGACAATCTGAGACTAGCTTCTGTTTTTGTTTTAATTGAATTCATGGACACCCCTACTTGCCAATATTGCTTACAATATTGTTTGATGTAGGATCACACCAAAAATTCTTATCCATCAGAATTAAATGCATTTGTGGATAAGTGTATGCTCTTTAAAGTTGAGGTAACTGATGCCAACTTATACCGAAATTGGCGCGGGTATACCATTAAGAAACTGATTGTGGATGAGGATATTATTAACCGTTTCACAACTCTTCATGGGATAAATGTGAGTTTCAAGTTATAAAAGTAATTTTTTTTTTTTTAGATTTAAGTGTGACTGATTGTTCTGTTTAATTAATGTCTAGCTTAACATTGAAGATGAGAACCCCAATGACCACGATTTGGTTCACAACCTAGATGATGATACTTCATTGGTACAGTTACTTGACTGCTTTTACTTGGTAATGTCAATTTTTTTCAGATTTATTTATTTGCTCCCTTGATTACTTTTATTTTTAAGATATTCATAAGGAGGGTGATTCAACTAATAATGAAGGAATAGTTGCTTCTGATGTTATGAATACTCCAACAAGTAAATTGGATGGAAAGCAATCTATTAGTCTTGATGGAGACCTTGGATCTTCAACTAAGGATGTCTTGGTTACCAAATGGAAGAGGTCTTTTAGTTTTGGTGATGTTGCTGTCTTTGGTCTTGAGGAGCCACTGAATTTAGCAAATTCATCTGAAGTTCCATCCAAGAAGTCTGCTGGGAAACGTCCTGTTAATCTTAATTAAAACCATGTTGATCATGCAGAAGATAACAAGTCTATTTATGAAAAAATGATGATGTTAAGTGGGTGTGAAGGGTGTGTTTGGTGCTTGGTTTGTAAAATATTTGTGTTTCATTCCCTTTCCTAATATAAATGTCGTGTGTACTAATAATGTGGGTTGTTTTTGTCTATTGTTTCTTCCACTTTTGTTTCTTTGAGTGTGTATCTGGATGTTGTAGTTTGTTTATGGGATGGATTTTGTCTTCACTCCTGATGAATGTATTATCTTGTTGGTGCTATGATTTCCTTAATCTATAAATAATTAATTACTTTCAAGTACAATATAGTGTCCATATCAATTATTAATATTGCCAATCTATGTTTTAAAAGAGATGCTTGCCATTGAAATTAAGTAACACAATTTTATCCCATTATCAATAACTCATTCTCATATGACATCTATTAATTCACTTCAATTGTAAAATTAATTAACAATGATATTGCAACCATACCAATTTAACAATATGCAAGCATGATTTGTTTTTGGTCCCTTTGTTGGTAATTGGGTTCATGTGCACTTTATTGATTCTCAAATTCCATGCAAGTTTGACTATAACAAATAATGATCTACAAACTATGTTGCATAAAATTCTAATTAAAATTGCTTGAATACAAAAACAGATTTCATGCAAATTTGACTATAACAAATAATGATATACAAACTATGTTGCATTACAAATATTTTAGTCCTGATATTGCATCATGAAATTCCAATTAAAATTGCTTGAATACAAAAACGAATAAGATGCTCAAAATATCATTGTTAGAAAAAAATTAATGGTTTTGTCAATAATATTATTTGACAGTTCATGCGTTATCTTCTCAGTTCTCATAATGGAACTGCGTTTTTTCTTTTTTTGTTATTTGTTTGCATGCTACTCACTCAAAAGTGCATTTATATAATTGCATGGTTTATTTGGTTCTAAGTGAAATAGATCATCATGTTTGTGATGCAATAAAGACTAAATTTCAGACCAAAGAAAGGTCCAATATATATTTTGTTTCATCTAGGCATTTTTTTGAAATGACTACGTCCTCTTATAAATGCACTCAAGCATATCATTAAGGAATGCATTTCTCCCACTTTGTAAATGGATACCTCATTGGCAAAACTTCTTATCCATTTCAAGCTAGCTCGTCTACCACTCCCAAGAGAATTGAAATCAGTGAATGTATTCATTCTAGCAACTCTTTACTCCATTTATTCCTTCCTAGCATCTATTGTGACTTTTGTTTCACACTTACATTTTGCTTCATTTTTTTAGGTGCTATTCATTTGGTTTCCATGAAACCACGCCACATAACTTTCACATGTTGTGTTAACAAGCTTTCATTTAGTGTTTTGTTGTTATTTATCTAACAAGTAACAAACATACTTTGTTGCTTTGTTTTTTTTTTTTTTTACAAAAAATTGTAGATGATCATGATACCTCTCATGCATGTGCCATTAACATGGAGAGTTATGATGTCCCAACCAATTTTGGTATTGTGATCAAGTTCATTCCTTTGTTCTCCATTCCTTAGGCCAATTTCTCATTTGTGATTTCAGGTTGGTTTTGCCAACATTCTCAGCATAATTTTCTTATATACTCCTGTTTTATTATTTATAGGAGATGATGCACTTCATACACTATGTGCTACCAATAAAATGGACTGCCACATACCTACAAATTCTCCTCCCACTGAGGGGCATGACCTATCAACCAATTGTCATGCTTTATTGTTTAGAGGAGATCACATCCTTTCTACTCTATGTGCTACCAATGAAATGGACTCTTATGTACCCATCAACTCTTCTCACAATGACGAGAGTGGTCCATCAGGCAATCCAAGTATTATACCAAAGAATTACTCATGTCATCATCTTTTTACTATTTTTTTTCTTTTTTTTTCTGATACTTTTGCCTATTCCTGCTTCTTTTTTTTAGGATGTGGAACTTCATTGGTCACAATCTAGAATGGTCATGATACACAATGTGGGGATAACGAAGAAGAACCTCATGTTGCTGCTGACATCGGTATTGTTTTCAACGCTTTTTGCTTTGTTATTCACCTACACAATGTTTATCTTCCATTAGCCCATGGAATGGTATAGATGCAAACAATTCAATATATCGCTTGAATGTTGTCTCCTTGATTTTTTGTAACTTGAGTTTTGTTGGTTATAGGAAATATAATTGATCGTACATTGTGTGCAACTAATGTAGAAGACTCACACATCTCAATTGATTTTGGTATTAATTTTAAATTGCATCTTTTTGTTGTTCACCTAATTATTTGAAATAAATGTGTGTTGTCTATGCATTTTAAGACATATTTAATTGCGTATGGTGCAGATCATGCTTCTAGCCACTATTTTGTTATTGGTGAACCTAATTGCATATGTCCTGATTGCCATGCAATCATGTGGTCAGAAGAACGCGTAAAGAATACGCCCGTCGGAAACCCGAAATACTCATTATGTTGTAGTCAAGGAGACGTACAAATTCCACCTTACAAGCCTTTGCCTCCCTTATTGCATAGCTTATAACATGGTTCAGATAGGAGAAGCTGTATTTTTTTTGCAAAATATTCTATCTTTCAATAGTATGTTTGCCTTTACATCAATGAGTGGTAAAATCGACACTTCCGCAAATGATGGAAATGCACCTCCCATTTTTGTTATGAATGGTGAAAACTATCATCAAATTGGTAGTTTACTACCTTTGGAAGGAGAAGCACCAAAATTTTCACAGTTGTATGTATATGACACTAACAATGAAGTCTCAAATAGAATGGCTGCTGTTGGGTATATATTCAGTTTATTCAATATTATTTATTTGACCCTATCTTTACATTGAGTTAAATAATCAACTTTATTCATTTTTTATGTGTCTCTTTTTCTCTAATAGGATGGTGGATGATAATTTTGCATTTAGATCCTCCATTGTAAGAGACATAAGAGAGGTTCTTGATAATTGTGGTAACCCTTATGTTCAAGCATACAATACAGTTCAAAATACATTACATTCTGAAGGGTCTCCTTTGATCAAATTGAAGATTTTAGGTAAAAGAGGTCGTGATGGGAGGAGATATAATCTTCCAACAGCTATTGAGGTCGCAACTTTGATTGTTGGTGATTTTGATAGTGTAGATTTTGAAAGAGATGTTATTGTTGAGTGCAGGTTCAGTCTCTTGAAACGTATCTCCACTTTTGAACCAGCATACTGACCCTTGCAATATCCTTTGCTATTTCCGAGGGGAGAGGATGGGTATAGAAAAGATATTGAGTTCACCGAGAATCCACGTAAAACTCCAAGAAAGAGACGGTTTATCACTCAACTAGAATGGGTTGGTTATAGAATTCAGCAGAGGGATGTAGAAAATTCAACAATTGTGTTCTTAAGGAGATTATTTCACCAGTTCCTGGTTGATTTATTTAGCACTATAGAGTCTGCTCGCTTACAATATTTGAGACATCATCAGAAAGATCTACGAGCTGAAATGTATAAAGAGTTGACTGAAGCCGTCCTTAGGGGAGAACTGATGCAATTGCGACAGGGAGGCATATTGTCTTGCCCGCCACATTTGTTGGAGGCACGAGGTATATGATACAAAACTACCAGGATGCTATGGCCATTTGTTCTTGGGCTGGATATCCTGATTATCCTGAACTCTTTCATTTCTTGAAAAAATTTCAACTAAAACCAGATGATCGTCCCGATTTGGTTAGTCGATTGTTCAAGATAAAACTCTTTCAGTTAATAAAAGATATTAAGAAAGGAGATATCTTTGGCAAAGTCAAAGCAGGTATATATTTTAACAACTTCTATTTCTTTAATGTTATTGATTTTAAGGTTGTTTTTTATTTTTTTTGTTTTATACTCATCTCCTTACATATATTTTGCAGTGATTTACACAATAGAGTTTCAAAAGCGTGGACTTTCCCATGCTCATATATTGGTTTTCTTACAATCAAGGTATAGAATAATCCATCCTCATGATATTGACCAAATAATATCAGCTGAGATTCCAAATAGAGAACAAGATCCAGAATTATTTGACATTGTATCTTCACTTATGGTGCATGGCCCATGTGGTGTTTAGAATATGAGATCTCCATGTATGCAGAATGGTAAGTGTGCAAAGTATTATCCAAAGAGATTTATTGGTAGCACAATTATTGATTCTGATGGTTATCATGTCTATAGAAGAAGAAACAATAACATGTTTATTCAAAAGGGTGAATCATTATATTTATTGATAATAGATTTGTTATTCCTTATAATAGGCAGTTGTTGTTGAAATATAATGCTCATATTAATGTTGAATGGTGCAATCAGTCAAGGGCTATCAAGTATCTTTTTAAATATATTAATAAAGGGCATGATAGAGTTACGATAGGATTTTATGGCAGTTTTAATGATAAAGATGGTGTTCAGGTTTTTGATGAGATCAAATTGTATTATGACTATAGATATCTATCAACATGCGAAGCTGTTTGGAGGATATTTGTGTTTGATGTTAATTACAGAGAACCATCTGTAGAGAGATTGAGTTTTCATCTACAAAAGGAGCAGTCTGTGGTTTATCCTGATGCAACTTCTACTGAAAAAATTGTTGATCAACCATATGCCAAATGTACTAACTTTTTGGCTTGGATGGATGCTAACAAAGAATATCCCTATGCTCTGACTCTTACATATGGTGAATTTCCTACCAAATTTGTGTGGAACAAAAATGAACGTCGATGGACTCCCCGTAAAAGAGGTTTTTCTATTGGAAGACTACATTTTGTGCCCTCGGGATCTGGGCAAATGTTCTATCTGAGAATTTTGTTGAACTACATAAAGGGACCTACTTCCTTTGATGATATAAAAACAGTCAATGGTGTGAAATATGCTAATTTCAAGGATACTTGATTTGCATTAGGGCTTGTGGACGATGACAGGGAGTTTGTACACGCCATAAGGGAGGCAAGTTTTTGGGGGTCTGGCTACTTCCTCCGTCATTTGTTTGTATCTCTTTTGCTCTCATGTCAATTGCATCGACCAAGTTTTGTTTGGAATAGTTTTTGGGAAGAACTAAGTGATGATATTCAAAATAGGCAGCGACGACTCTTGAATTATAGAGGTGGTACATTTAAAATTCAATGAATAATATGATATGATTTATCTCTTATTTGTTATAGTCATTGTTAATGTTGTTGTGGTTAAATTTTCCAGAGTTGGTGCTTACTCCTGATCAACTGAGGAACTACGCTTTGGCCGAAATTGAGCTTCAGTTACAAAGTAATGGTAAAACTCTAAAAGATTTTCCTGATATGCCACGTCCTGATGCAGGTCTTTTTCCAGAGATAGGGAATAGATTGATCCATGATGAATTGAATTATGATAGGAAATATTTGTCTTTAGAGCATCATAGATTAATGTCTACAATGACTTTTCAGCAAAGGGGAGTGTATGACAAAATTATGATGAGGATTGATCATATGGGACGAGGCACCAATGATGCATAGACATTGTTTTGAAGCAGTTGACCGTACTTTAAAAGATATAATAAAAGAGCGTAGGTTCCCATTTGGTGGAAAGGTGGTTGTTTTAGGCGGAGACTTCCGTAAAATTCTTCCAGTTGTACTTAAAGGCACAAGACATGATATTGTCCAAGCATCCATTAATTCTTCTCCTCTCTAGCGCTTCTGCGAAGTACTCACTTTAACCGTCAACATGAGACTCCTCTCAGGATCGACTGACTCTGATCTTGAAGCTAGGACCAAATTTTCAGAGTGGATTTTAGGAATCGATGATTGAAGTATTGGAGATATTGATGATGAGCGCATTGCGGTTCAGATTCCCAAAGATCTTTTGATTAAAAGTTCTGATGAACCTCTTTCTGCTATTGTAGAAAACACTTATCCACATTTGTTGCATAATATGGTTGATCCTTCATTTTTCAGAGAGAGGGCTATATTGGCCCCTAAAAATGCCATTGTGGATGCCATTAATGACTACATTTTGGATAGAATACCTGGAGATGAGCAAATTTATTTGAGCTACGATTCTTCATGCAATAGCAATTCAAGTGTTGACATGCCAGATGATGTGCACACTTCTGAATTCCTCAATACCATTGCTTCTTCTGGGCTTTCAAACCACAAATTAAGATTCAAAGTTGGGGTTCCAGTTATGTTGATGAGAAATATGAATCAATCTCTTGGCATGTGTAATGGTACTCGGTTGATAGTTACTAAGATGGGAAAATATGTAATTTAAGGGAAAATTATATCTGGCAATAATATCGGAGAAAAAGTTTTTATTTCAAGATTGTCACTCATTCCTTCGGATAAAAGACTTCCTTTTACATTCTAACGCAGACAATTTCCATTGACAGTTTCTTTTGCCATGACGATCAATAAAAGTCAAGGTCAGTCCTTAAAGTATGTTGGTGGCTATCTCCCTCAACCAATTTTTTCTCATGGTCAATTATATGTATATAGCTGACGATGGAGGAGATCAAATAGATAAAACTCATAAATGTCGTTTATAGCGAATTGTTTCGAAATGTTTAGTAATCTTTTGGTTTAAGTGTGTGATGTGCTTTCTTTGTCTTATTGTACCATCTTAAGGGATTAGAATATAATAAAAATTTCAATTATTTATAAATATCTTCTTAGAAAGGAATTTATAATTACATGATAATTTTTTTTTTATTGAGATTCTTATATTAAGAGTTAAATGTTTATATGAGGTTAACTTAGAATAAATGCTAGGATCAAAGTTTCATCTAATTGTCTAGAAAACTTATTCCATCTATAAATATTTAATATTCGAAAAAAAAGATATTTTCTTTAAGATTCAATGATAATGCTAATAAGATTAAGGTTATTGTTCTAGAAAAAAATACTGAACCTGTTTTTTCTCTGCTTAGAGATTACATGTATATATCTGCTTATTTTAAACTAAAAACTATGGTTCAAGTAAATGGACTCCAGCTATTTAATTGGCCAATCAATTTAAAATGGGTTGTATAGTATATTATCTTTCGGCCCAATTCAATAACCTAGTGAAGCACAATGGAAAAATCACACGAATCTAGTCTACATTGATCTATAGGGTTAATTGTGAATTACCTTGCACAACTTTTGCCAACAATTTGCGCCGTGTAGGAAGGAAGAGAAGACAACGACGGCTTCATGGATCCCAAACATAGTTGGTATGTCTTTGACTTTCCTAATATGATCTTTGCATTATTTGAATATTCACTACTTTATTTGCATGATTCACCACTATTCAACTTTTTGGCAAAGAAACAATTATAAAAATTTAGATTTATTTGTTGTTCATTTATGTTCTGTGTACCTTTTTTTTTTGGGACCATTGTACTTTACCTTTTATTATATAAACTATATCAATATTGGGGACCACATTGTTGGGATTTGATTAAGATTAATTTTTCTAGTAAAATATAAATTAGCGTTTTTTGGATCCGTGTTCAAAGGAAACCGTTTAAATACACAATTTTGTCCATGGTGTTTATAGTTAAAAATGCTTTCAGCACCAACCATAAGCCAAAAA